>JAPSGF010000045.1:4540161-5288984 GCA_035772895.1 Perdix hodgsoniae | reverse complement strand
TCTTCTATCCAGAGTTCAGTTCCATGTTGTGGTTGTAGGAGGCATTGATTCAGTGTGATTTACATAAGATTTTTTTTCCAGCCTGCACTCAAAATTCTTCTGCTGTTAATCAATAGGTAAGAGCAAGGATAAAGCATCCTAGGTGTTCCTCAGGCTCTTTCAGCAGGATGAAGTGATTCCTCTCTCCATTTTCTTCATTTAAAAAGTGTGCATTTCAGACATTATGAGTAGAAGAAAGTGTTTTTCTCATTTACTCTGGGCCTGTCACATACAAAAGATTTACCTGTAATTAGACAGTTCTGTTTCTGCCAGCGTAAAAAAACATTGATCACATTATGCATAATCCCTTTTAAGAAGGACAGTTTAGATCACAAGATTGTATACTATGGATGTGTGACCTGGTGAAAAAGATAGAATATGGAACAGACTCCCACTAGAATGTGAGATGAATCTGGAAGAGCAGGCTTAAAATTGCTCCAAGATATCACAGGTATTCATTCTGCTACAATCCTCTATTTCCTCCTTCTGTGAAGGGCACCAGACCTATTTTTGGGAGCTGCTTAGCATTTGCAGCTTCCTCTGTCTTGCCTGGGTTTTGAAGTCTGGAAGGTGAAAGTCACCTATATACTGAAAGCATGTTCTTTTTGCATCCCCATTTAATGGATCTCCTATAAAGGGAAAAAGAACTATCAGATTGATTTTTTAGTAATGTGCATTCTAAAATTAGAAATGCCATCAGGAAAGCTGTTTTTTGGTATTAAGGTAGAAAGCTACAAATTAGAACTCATTTTCTGAGCATTCCAGCCACACTGAATATTCCCAAGATGTCTGCATAGTTTGTGTACAGTCTAAACTCCTATAAACAGTAATTATAAAGATTTCATTTCTGTAACATTATAGACTCTCTGATCACTTTGCAGAGGCAGAAAACAGGGTCCCCTTGCTAATAAACTTACTGCTTAAATGAGCAACTAGCAAAGTTGGATGCAGCTTGCTGCTGAGTAGCAGCAGTTTCTCCCATTGCGTGACATTCTGCACGCACCTTTTGAAGGCTCTGCCAGTTACAGCAGTTCCACTTCCCCCAACCCCCTGAACAGATCCATGTGCAGGTAGCCCAGTGTATGCATACATGCACCTGCAAACCGAATCTCCTCTTTCTGTGGTGCTCCTCCTTCGTTGCACTGCGTCCTGTTGTTACAGCGAGGTGCCAAGGAAACTTGCACACAGCCAGCTTGTCATGGCTTTGTATTCATTGTTATTACTCTCTTTTTGTGTTGACTGAGCCCTGAAACCCTCCCTTACTTCAGTAGTTTTCCTCCTCGCACAGAGGCCCAGCATCAGGCATTTCACTGGCCTAGCAGAAAAGTGCTGGAGAATCTGACTCGAGGCTGCTAAAAACTGACATTTCCAGTGCTCACGCCTATGAATCAAAAAAAAAAAAAACAACAACCAAAGATGTGTCATTTTCACTTGCTGCTTCAATTACTTGAAATTTCATTTAGACAGTTTTAAAAGGTGCAAAGTGTAATCAAGAGCTGTCAACCCATACTAAATTATTCAGATCCTCAATTGGAAGGGGGATGTGAGAAAATAAGATTTGTTAATGTTTCTAGTTTGTGTTGTCTTGCTGTGGCAATTATACTTTCAAATATGATGTGCCTGGGTACACAAGGAATGTGTGCATAACTGATTGATTAGAGAAGCTGTGAACAAGGCACCTGAGCTGTGCTAATTTGAGGCAGGCAGAAGGCTCCAGCAGGGCCCAGGACGGGGATCTGTGTGGGACTGAGGGCAGAACTTCGTGCCTTCTGGGCAAGTCCTCTCTGACAGGTGTGCATGTCTTTTAATTAGTGCAGACTAAGGAGCCTGTGTGAGGGAGGAAGTCCTTGCTCTTAGTAACCCAGTTGTACACCTTGACTTGATTTTTTTCATGACTCGACACAAGAGGTTGGGGTCAGTCAAGGATCTTTTTTTGCCTCTGAGAACCAAGAGCACTGGCTTTGCAAATTCTAGATCGAAGTCTAATTAGAAGATAGACCAGAACCATAAATTTTCTAAAAATTGAGAAAATGTGTAAGTGAGATAGAATAGCAGCGTGAACAAGTCATGACCCCACATACACACTCTAAGGCTGTGCAGCAGCTACCTTCCTTTTCAGGTTTGCTCTCAGCCCAGCACAGACCTTCCTGGGCTGCCACAGTCTCAACAGACTTTTCTCTCATAGTTTTAGTATTTTTTTTCTTTCAACTCCAACTAAAGCTTGTTTAGAGTCTCTTCTCCCCTTTTCTCTGTCGTACCCTTCTGCACACACTGCACGTTCCTTGCTGGCTGTGTCTCTTTTTCTTTGCCCACAGCATCCTGCATTGCTTGATGTTATTTCCCTGGGTATTATGGCTTGCTGTAAAACCAAGATGCAGTGATCTGCCCATGGTGTGTGCAGTAGCCATCAGAAAGCAAAATGGTGAACGTCTTTTTCTGTGGCCCATTCACAAGCTCTGAAAACAAAGGAATAGAGAGTACAAGCAGTTCCTGTGAACTGCTTTAAATTATTACACTGTCTACTGCAAGCAATGTTCAGTATCAAATCAACAGTGCACAGGTTACACAAGTGAAAGGAAGTGATGAAGTTTAGAGGACTTCCAGCACAGAAAGTGAAATTCAGCTGAGCAGTCACCAGTGTTCTGAGATGTGCTTTACCAGAAAGAGAAGGAAGACAAGAATTGTTTTTCTTCTAAAGCTCCAGAGAAAGTGATGCAGTAGAGTGCAGCTTAAAAAGTGGCTTTGCTCAAAAATACCTGGAAAGAGAAGGTACAATGTGGGGATGGTTTTCCTTACTATTCACCTGTTCTGAGGCCTTTTCTCCCCTTCCTTTCATTGGTAGTGATCCGCCGTGGCAGTTTCAAAGCCAGACCTACTTCACCTTCTGTTCTTAGAAAGGTACATAAATCAAGGCTGAAATATCTCAGGGTACATCACACCCAGGCTTGGAAAGTATGTGAAGTTGGAGTACATGCTCTCATATTCAGTGTCCTCTTCTCCTTCTGCATGTATTATTAGATGCATTGCAAGGATCAGACCCATGCACACGTCAGAATTAACAGTCATGCAGGGACAGAATTCCGTGGATGCTGAGGGGAGCTAAATCTCCCACAGCAATCTCCCTATGTAACATCACTGTTACAGCTCAGATTGTCTCCACTGAGTCTTTTCATAATTGCTCCTCTGAATGTGCCTCTAAATAAACATCTTGTAGGGTTGTATTGAAGACAGTTAACACCTGATTATTTGGCTGTCTTTTTTATACATGTAGGGCCAAATTCAGCTGTTTTGCAGGGGGAGATGATGCCAGTGATCTTACTGTAGTTCCATTTGCTATTGAAAAAGGAAATTCAGCCCATTGTCTCTTTCCATAGAGAGTAATTACACCCTGCCTTTTCCTCTTCTTGATAGACTTATTTCCTTTCTGTCCATGTGTTCTAGCAGGTAAGAAGTAGGATTAGGTTATAATGAGTACAAATGGATTTACATATCGAGGCTGCTGGGCACAGATAGATGCTGCATTTCCACCTGCCATTTCAAGCTGCCAAAGGAATTGCACATGCCTTTTCTGGTTTGTGTCACCTCTTTGAGCCTCCTTTGAACACTGATCCTGGAGGCAGCCGTCATAGAAGGGGTGATGCCACACTTTCAGCTGCCTTCATTCTGACAGGGAGCTATAGATTCTCCCTTACCATTACTGTTAATGTCTGTTTGGGGGGATTTAGCATATCATTTTACACAGTGTTTTTTCCCCACTCTCAAACTGTCAGGGATCCTTTTTCATAATAGAAATAGAAAATTAATTTCTGCTTCAGTGTTGCTGTGAAATAGACAATCCACTGCAATTTAATTTTTGGCATAACATCTTTCCTACATTCTGAATCCATATCTCTTCAGTGATACAGAGACTATAAAAGACAGTGGATAGTGTAGTTTGTTCTCCTGTAGTTTGTTCTCTCCTCCTCCCAAATATAAAATTCAGAAAATTATCTGAGTTGGTACTTCATGCCCACCATTTAGAATCATTATCATTGAATCTTTTACAGGCTGGACATTATCTTGTCTTAGCATCTCTTACCAAGATATAAACCATGATGAAGTTCATAGAGTAGCTTCTTGCTTACAGGGCTTATGGACAGGCTAGTTAAATGACTTAGTTATGTTCTCCATAAAGAGATTTTCATGCTTTACTCCCAGCATACTGAGACATGAACGTGTCTTACTGTCTTCATTTTAAGTTGTCTTTGAAAAAATTTCCTATGAAAGAAAGATTTATTCTCTGGACTTCAAAATTCCACATGGATAGAATTGAGAGCTCAGAAATTGAGAACTACCCTTTCAGACATTAGCCTTTCTTTCTTAGCTCGTGGTACTTCACTGCCTAGACTCAGCTTCTCTGCCCGACAGCAGCAATAGTATTTGCTCATTTTAAAGGTGAACTTCTAACTGGGTGCTTCACAAGACTCCTTAGAGTACTTGATGCTATGTATAAATGATATCATTATTGGTACTTCTCAAGCTGCAGCTATCTTTAACTAATCTAAATAACTAATGTAAAAGATCCAGAAGCACTTCAGTGGTTCCCAGCTTTTCTTTCTGCTTGCAAAGTAGGTGAGAATTTAAGGTGGTGATTTATGTACAGGGGAGGCAAAAACAGTGGGGACAGCAGAAAGAACAAAATAAATCCAAGAGTTCAAATTCTTCTTGATATAAAATAGTTGTGAATTAAAAAAGCAGACAGAAAGGATGTCCTGGAATCAGAGCTGGGTTTTAGGCATGCAGAAATGTGGATGTATCTTAGTATGCACATCCAAAGTGTGTGTGGCTCTCATTGCATAGTGGGTGGGCAGCCCCCAGCTGGAGCAATGAATTCCGGTCAATGCATTGGAAGGAATATTATGGGACGTGAAAAAGAGGAACAAGAGAGTAAAGCATTGACATTGTTGCCTTCAGCTTTAAAAGAATGAGTTATGAAGACTAGTTTAAAACCTTAACCTCAGAAAAAAAGTTGAATAAGGGGATCTAATTAAAGAGCTCAAACTCTATAATGGTAGAGCTAATGTCAGCATTATTCATAACTCAATGCAGAAAATCTGACAAAAGAGCACAAATGGAATTTAAATTGAAATAAAGACACAGGGGAGCATCTTCTCTGTCTGAAAGTAATAAATGTTTGGAGCGATCTACCTGGCAAGGTTTAGGAGGTGATGACAGCAAGGGCATTTTCAGGAAGCACCTAAATTTTGCTCTGTGGAAATAAGGCATTAATATGGATGAGCTCAGATAAGCCAAATAGCCAATTCTCATATGTTTGCTGCCAGCACCAACAGCTGCTTGATCTCTAATGAGCACAACAGCATCCTCTTTCAGGCTGATAGTGTGAGCAAGACCTATAATGGATGAAGACGTGTTTACCTTGGATTCATGTTTGATGTCTCCTTTACTGTAATCTTTATGAAAATGCTTTTCTCCCTGGAGATACACTGTTTTCTGGTCCCTGAAAAAATATTACAGCCAAGGAAGAAAACAGTTAATTTCTACCACTTGGCAAAGAGCTAAAACAAGCCGTTTGTTGCTATTTCTTCATAGAACATAACTAAAGTAAAGGATAAAGGTAATGGCTTGGAGTCAGCTTTACTGAAAGGTATTTTAGAAATTACTTTTTTCCTTTCTCTGGCCCACACTAACATCCTTTCTCATAGATTGGAGTTCATCGCCGACTCCTGAGCAAGTGCAGTTTGTGTTGGCGTTTGGAATGTTTCTTGAACTGAATACATGTTTCTTGGTTTTGTGTTTCTGTGCTGTGTCTGGATTGTTCTGGCTCTGAATCTGAAAGATTCAATAAAATGCTATGATAGCAGTTGTTTTGACAGCTCTTTGCAGATTCACTCTAAATACCACGTTCTGAAGAAATTACACCAAGTTTATTTCCATCCATGAATGGAGTGAAAACGAAGATGCTGTATCATTAATCACTAGCCATTTCCAGCTTCTAGGGGAAGAGGACTGTGTGATCTATAAGCAGATTCCCCTTGTATTTAGAAGTGCACTTTGCTCCTTCTGTTTGTACCTCGAGAAGATACCTCCTATTACTCTGATTACTGTTCCTGGGTGTTCACTGAATGTGTAAGGCAATCTCTTTAGGCAAATGTCAATAGAAACATTTCCAGAAATCAGCATGAAACAGTTTGGGGGGTTCTGGTTTTTGATTTTTCCATGGTTTTGTAGTTGTGGATTTAGAGACAAACTCCAAAGCCTGGAAAAGTTGATAACTTTCTGTATGTTTCAGTCAGCTTTGAGAATGTGACCCACTTCCATTTGGATGAATTGAGTTTTCTTACCTGGATATAGGGGAATCAAATTCTTTCTGTAGAATTATTCCAGATTTTATGCAAAACCATGAATTCACTACCTTGAATTTCTCATCTATTTATTGAGGCACACTGACATGCTTCATTTAATATTCGACTGCCTGGAGACAATTTAACGACAATCACCAAAATCATTATTTTGATTGAATTCAGACTTTTGCAGCAGTAGTTTTTCTGGCAAAAAGTTAACACACGAGTAAAATACACACGGTTGTGTTCTCAACTACCATAAAAATAAACATTACATCCATCTGTGTGTGCATCAACATTTTTTGTCTCAAAGAGGCCAGTTCTGAACCAGTTCTGAAGTCCAGGCTCATCTGACATCCATATTGTTTGCATGCAGCACATTGACTAGCACGCTTTATGAACCAGCTGCAGCCAGGCTAAGAGACTGCAATGAAGACAAATGGCTGCAGGGCACAGTTTGCTGTGCTTAAATCCTTTCATGATCCCATTCCTCGTCCTCTGGTGGTGAATAGCCAGGAATCTGTAGATTTAAAATAAAGTGACCACCCACAACTGCTTAAGAAATTTGGCTAGAGTTTAATTGGGTCCTTGAGAAGGATGTCACGTCAGCATCAGCTAAATTGCATTTGTTACAGTGCTTTCAAATTATGCTCTAAAGTTCCATTTTCTTTCCAAGAAGTCCCCATATCCCTAAACTGCAAGTTAAATTGTATCTTTGCCGTCCAGGTCCTTAGAGGGTCTATGCAATTTCACTACGTTTATAAGTTTGGTCCTGTATGAAATCTTTTAGTTTGCTCAGTAGAGTGGAAGACAAAATTGCGTAAGAAACAGCTATTATAAAAAAACACCCCTTTAAAATAATTAACCCCCTGCAAGCTGTATTTGTTGGACAGGTCTTTCAAAGACAGCAAATTCAAGTTGTACAGAAAAACAAGATGTTGCTAAGGGAATCTGGGAATGTGCTGGCAGAGCAACCTCCTGTAACTGCTTTCTCTATTTAGCTGATATCTGCTTTTAATCTGTAGGGTAGAACTGTCAGTTCAACTGGTGCAGTACTCTGAATTTAATCAATTTCATCACCTTAATTTATTCACATTGACCGGAACCAAAAGTACAGAGTACTTTTAATTAAAAAACAGTCCCACCGTATGTACAAAAAAGTGATATTCATAAGGGATTCTCATTCTGCTTTTCCTTCTTTCAGTAAGGACTTTCAGAAGTCTCAGGAGTCACTTATGGTTCTTCTCTATTAATGAAATGATTAATAGAACATCCTAATTATTCTTTAACAAGGCAGGACATACTTCCTCCTAAGCCAAGGGGCAAACCAAAACATGAAAATTGTTCTGAAAAATGTCTTCAAACAACTGAGAGGCAAGGAGAGGGAAATGTTAAAAAAAAAAAAAAAAAAAAAAAAAGACCCCAAAGTTGCATTAAATTCATGTACCAAATTCTTTAAACCCTTCATCAGAAGGATGTGAACTGAACTGAGGAATAAAACTCTGTCATTTACTGGAAATTGTAAAATTTCCCTATTCTTTTACTTTATTTGTTCACTTGCTTATTGAGGTCGAACTACATGACTACTGAGACCTGTGAATAAGCAGCAAATTTCAGTTTTGCAAAGGCATTCTGACATTCTTAGAGAACACTGACCGATCACACTGTAAAGTTAATGATTTGACCTCCCGAAGCTCTAAGATGCAAATTTACTCTCCCTTGGTCTAAGCTTACCAGAAGCTGCTACTGTGTGAATACAGCACTGCATCCAAGCTAATAAACCTGGCAAGTGCTCAGGTATTCACCTTGCCTTTAGTCATGCTGAAAGGTTCCATACTCTGCTGCTACTTTCGCCGTAACCAGTGAGTCTAATTTTTGCTGCTGTAAATCAGCACAACTTCAGTGCAGTCTCTGGTAGTCTGGCAATTCCTATCAGCTGAGGGTTTGGTTTATTATGTCAGGAAATTACAGTCTTGACAAGAGTGAGCTGTGTAAGAGTTTCTGCTAAGTAACTTTTGCAGCTCTATTTCAGAAGTTCTCCAAGCGTGGTCCTGTTTATCCCACAGACAATGAAACTCATGCCATCTTACCATTGGCCTTTCAGGAGTTTTTAGGGCAGTGTCACCTTGTGCTGCCAAGATGGGCTGTGCTGGATCAATTATTGAAAGCTAATGCCAAGATTTTGAAAAGCACCTAACTCATCTGAATGCTTCAGGAGTAGAGTAGAGTGTCCTTTTGGAGGCAGGATCAGAGATGTGTAGATCTAAGAAAGTTAAAGGAACACTGGAAGATGTGACGTGTTATGGTGAGCATAGAAATTAGGAGACAGGCAGATTCTCTTACTGACTTGTACACAGTATTGGGGTTAAGTCATTTGAATCATTCTGTCTGTTTTTGTCATCTGTTGACTGGGAATAAATTGAATTAAATTAAGAAGTTCTGCTACAGAATGTGTTATTTAAAATAACACAACGGAAGAGCAAGTGAGTTCACCCATTGTATTTTCTTCCTAGATATCTAATAGGCAGTCTGTCTCCAGGAGTCACAAATTACTACAGTTAGAATGGATTATATAAATCTCAAGTAAAGCCTAGTCAATTCTAGAAGTGATATATTTCTTTTATTACTGACCCTTTATTGCTTCTCTCTCTCATACACATCTATCTCTTTTTTCTTCGGCAGAAGGGGTGTCATGCTGCATTTGTATTCTTCTCAACAGGTTTTCTCCTCAGCCCCATTTTCTTTCCTTCTTGCACTGGGCAACTTGAATCTCTTTTTAAATTATTTTTATTTTTCCTTGTACTTACTTGGCAATGTAACAAAATATGGGGAAACGAAAGGAACTTAGAAGGACAAGAAGGGAAATTAGGACATTTTTAAAGGAACAGTTTTTCCTAGAAAAGAGGGATTCGTCTACTATCAACTATTTTTTTTTAAGGGAATCAGAAAGATCCATTTCAGTTGAATTTTGCACCAAAGAGACAAACCTTTAAATTAAAAGACATGAGTTAAATTGGCTTGGGTTGAAATTACCAGATTGAAATCATTTACTGTTTCTAAGTAAACATTCCAATAAACGCCTTGTTCCCTGAAAATTTTTGCTTTTCCAGCTTCCATCTTGACTCACCTTGGGGAAAAACAGTTGAATCATCTCTAGCCATTGCAGAGCAGTACCAGCATCCAAGTCTATTAGCTGCTCATAGTGCTTGAAGGAGTAAATTTCAAGGGATGTGGGGGGTCTGGTATGATTCCAAATCTCAGCACTGAAGATCTAGCATGTGAAGGCCTCTGTAGTAACTGTGGTCATGAATAATAAGCTCTGAGTCAGTTAAGCTTAGCTGTTTAACAGCCAGGTTGGATGCTAGACCTTCAAGCCTGAGCAGCCAGGAGCCTGCTAAATTAAATCTGCTTAGACACTGAAACATCGTGTGGGGTCCGATAGAAACGTGATAGATAAAAGCCATCGTGCCAGGTGGAGGATGCTCAGGGGCTGCATAGATTCTTTATTGTACACAAGGAAACCTTGATACTTTCCTGTTGACAGGAAAGTTCTGCAGAACTCCAAGTCTGTTTTGATGTCTGAATGTAAAAATGTCTTAAAACAAATATATGAAACATGCTACGCTGGAGAGAGACAAATCTCTCTTCTACCCTCAGGGACTGAATGCAACTTACAACTGCTGAGTGAATAATTAGTGGTAATTAGCACTAGAAATTGATGCCTTTGGAGATAGTCTGCCAAGTTTTTAAGCACTTTAATACTAATGGAATTTTTTTTCTCAGGGATAAATCTTTATAGAGGAAGCAAGTGCAAATTGATTTTTAAAGAGCCTGTCCAACGTTGAATTTATCTTACAAAAACATTGGGTTTAAAAACAATTACATTTACATTCAATGTATTTTAATGCTTTTTTTTTTTTTCTTTTTTTTTTTCCAGCAGGTTCATTTCTCTTTAAATATTTTTGCTGTCACTTTTTGTCTAGTTTCTTGGAAAGCCAGTATGTGGAGTACAATTGGATCTTCAGAAGGTGCTGAGATAACACACGACATCATGTCAAAGTTTTTAGTTCCTAAATCATTTTTCAGTTACAGAAAAGCATTCAGTTTTAGTGGTAATGGCAATATAATTGCCCTTTGAATTGTAAGAGTAAAGTTCTCTGAGCAGGGTTGAGGCGAAGACCTGAGCATTAAGAAAATTGTGCGTGCAATTTCATGTCTTCTCTGTCCAAACAGTTGTTGACTGAACTCAGAATCCTCGTTTAAGTTTCTTTTCAGATCCTTCCAGATAAAAGCAGGTTCAAAGGCAATAAGAGTTGGAAAAAGGACTTGAATTCCCCCCTCATTAACTCATATAGCATACCGAATTTGTATATTTCTGTGGGAAATGAACATAAACATGTAACCAGGACTTGAGAGTCAATGCACTGACAGGCTGAGTGGCTGATCAGACCTATTGTACTGCTGGCTTTGTGCAGGGATAGGGATGCAGTAAGGTGCAGTCTGGTTCCAACAGTTTACCTGATGAATTAGACTGGAAAGTGAAAGGTAAATGTAATGTCTTAATTTCCAGAAGTTCTGGGCACCCTCACCTCGCCCTGAAGTTTCTGAGAAAACATATATTCAAGACGTCAGAACTCTGATTGGAGAAAGATTAGAGATTTTGCAGGCAGTTGATATGGAAAACTAAAATAGCATAGAAAGAAAACTATTTTGTTATATGTGAAATCGTATCTTGTCTATGTGAAACCCTATTTTGTGTGGACAGGTTACATTTGAATTTCCTGTAGCGTCAAATAGAACTTTTGCTCGTGAACTGCATGAATGGGAGACAAGCCGTAGGGATCACAAATACGTTGCATGATGGTATAGGGAGGTTCATCACATTAACAAAACTTTGAATTTCCAGCCTTCTTGAGTCTGTCAGTCTTCCCTAATTTCCAGTCAAGAATTTGGACTGCGATTTGAAACTCTCCCCTCTCTCCTCCTCTGCCCTCCCTCCCTTCCCACTCAGTAATACCCTTTTCTCTCAGGGTATACTAAGCATGATTCTGGAGAGATTATTTTCTCCTTTGTTATTGCTTTTGACTCTTTATTACTGCTCATTATAATGTTATTAACTTGGCTGCAGTTATGACAGTATTCAACACCTGTTTCATACAGCAGGCACATTCCCTTTTTCTTCTGTAGACCTGCACACCTGGGCCTTGAATTATTCCCTTTGGCTGAGTTGAAAGAAGGAGCATGAGAGAGCGAGTCCTTGATTTTTCTGAGGTAAGGGGCTTTTAATTTGTGACTCAACATGAATCGTGTTATCACTGATTCTGTGGCATGCATTCCGTTCTGGCTGTATGTAGGCAATGATACGGGCAATTATTTCAGATGAGTAATGATGAGAGTGGTATTTCAATGGAAAAGGAGAGGCAGGATTTAATGAGCTTTTAACAGTACTGGATTATTTACTTGAAAAACTCCATGGTGAGAATAGAAACGCATACAGAGTTGGCCATTGCTTGACTGGAGCACAGAATACAGTCTGGGGCTCCAGCTATGTTTTACTTCCACCACTGTTATAAGCAGGTCAGAAGAGAGGGTCAGCGCTTCTTTTTTACTCAGGGAAGGTTAAACAATAGCCTGGGTTTGTCTCCTTGTTTCTGAACATGACACTATGAAAAGCTAGACATGTAAGAGGAAAGAAAAAGCATTGTTTGGAACTGTATTGAAGAGAAATGCTTCCCCACCTGTTTAGTTATGGTTACAGCTTACAAATAAAGACTACAGGTGTTTTCTTTATAGGGTTGGTGCTTTTCCCTTCATTTAGGCTTATTCAGTTATCAGGAGCAGAATGAAGTTACCGCAGTGTCCCACAGAGAGGAGAGTGAGGCCAAGGAAACAGGAACAGGATAGAAATGCATCCATGCAATTTGGAGTTTTTGTTTTGACCAAATCCTGAAGAACCAAGAGCTTCTGCACCTCAAGCACTGCTAATCTTGAATCAAGGTTATGAGGATACAGTTAATGTTTGCAAGAACAAAAGAAAATATTCAAAATCTATTAATTTCAGTGGTGTAAGACACGAAAAATTCTGTGCATTATTGAACATAACTACCTAATTTTTCTTAAGGTCTGTGTTGTTATGTTTAAGTGCAGGTATGTCTTTTATTTCCAAAGTTTACCAACAGCAACACCGTATCTTGACACCCTTGCAAAGACCTTGAGCAGAACCATCCAACATTCATAGCAAGTGTTTTGAGACTAAGGAGATGCTCCGTCAGTTTTTCCTCTTCTCAAAATAGCTGAGTTTTCAGAACTTCAGCCGAAGCTACTCATGATTAGACAACAGAAAGCATCCTGGAAAAACTGCTATGAGAGGGACTGTCTAATCTCCTTTTGCTGATATATGGTTTGTTTTCTGGGAGGGAAATTGATGGAGTTTACTGCTTGGCTGCTGAGGTCGTAGGAATGGAAAGACAAGGTGTTAAAAAACATGAACTCCTTGAGTATGTATGCATAGTAAAGATAGGAATTGTTTGAAAGTAGTAAACATCTATGCATGGCATCCAGTAGACAGAATTTTAAATTTTACAGCAAGTTACCAGGCAGCTTTTATACATTCCCCTATTTGTGGATACATTCATTTCCTAGGCACTATAAGATGATAAAAGGATCAGGATGTTTCTTTATAGCCTCAACTCTTTGACCCAGTCTGGCTGTATATCATGATGTCTGGAAGTGTGAAAAGATTTGAGACAGAATATTTTCATCCTAGGTCAACTTTCCCCTGTACCTAATGCATACAAAGGAAGCCTTCGGGAGATTTTGCACACACTGGAGAGTGATACTGGGAAGTATATGCTTATGGCAGCTCAAAACGTAACGTTTGTCACTGAGAATCCTTCCCAGCTATACACTGTTTTCTGTTGCATTTCAAAGGAATGGTAGAAAAGGAAATTCCTAGATGACCATCCTAATATGGCACTGTTGGTACTCCATCTTCCAGGTTCTGTGAGAGCAACTGCAGTTACAGTTCCTACATAATGATGTTAGTCATAAATATTAATCAATATTTGTCCATCTGATCTAAAAAGGAATTAATAGTGGCCTCCTGTTAGATAGCTTTAATTTTTTTTGTCATCTACTGGTGGTAATGGATGTTTATGTACAGTTTTCTTTGCATTTCTCACCATCTATCTTTTGCCCCTGTTCATTCATAATACTGTGATTATTAATCACAGTAATAGCTGGAATAACTGATTATGCTGCTGGATTTGAGGCTATACCAATTTCTCTGTAATGAGCTGCTCTTTTTCTCAAGGCTGTAAGTCAGCCATGAAGCAGCTAAGAGTGAGGCAGCAAAATGTCATAATTTGGGAAAGCTTTTTATTTTTAAAGAAATACTGATACCATTGGATTGATTGTTTTGAAATTAAAAGGAATTAACGGGCACATTTTTGCTTATTCTTTTGGGTGAGTATTCTGTATCAGCCTTAAAGTGGCTTTTTCTCCTCAGAGAAGAAAAAGTGGCTTCTTTTCAGCTTGAAATGCTGAAATGCAGGTTGCTTTAAAAACAAAATGGATGACGTGGAAGTGATTTTTTTTTGTGGGGGGGAGGAGAGATGAATGGTATTATTATGTGATATTACTAAAAAGGCAAACTTGGAAATAAGAAGACATAGCTGTGCTTAAACTGTGTGCTTAGCTGCACAGCCAGCAATTCAACAGGGTAAGGCTCTGAAGCCTATGAAGCATTAGTAATGTGTTTTGGCTGACTGTTTCAGCATCTTTAGAAACTTCTGATTTCCATGCTCTTGCTTTAGAGAGGAAATGTAAAGTTTACTGGTTTAGATTTTGGTACATCGGCCTCAGGTGTACAGTGCTGGTTTGGTTATGCACTTCGTTATGCGGGAGGAGCTACGCAGATCCCTAAATCATGGTGCTGTGAGGTGCGTGAGGTGTGTTACTGTTAGAGCCACTGCTGGTGCTCTGTGGCATTGCAGACTTATTGCCTTTTCATCTTCTCCTCTTGAAGTACAACTTTCATAATGCTTCAGTGAATTCTCTACCAGCTACGCAGTACTAAAGCACATAAATGAAAATCTCAGCTAGCCGAAGTTGCTATGGATTCGGTGGCTTCTGTGAAGCTATAACATTTGTGCCAGCTACATATCTGTGAGTACTGGTGAGCTGCAGGGGCAGCTCTGGTACATCACGAGCTTATCAGTTCTCAACAAGCCATGCTAAGACATTCCTATACGAGGGGAAGGGCCAGGACAGTCTCGATTGAATCCTGCTGAGATACCCAGTAAACAGCATTGATGGATTTTCACTCATTTGATCGTGCACAGAATTCTTGCAGAAGCAGGGATATCCAAGGCATCTTTCAATTTGGAATCATGCTCTACGCCATGACTAAAGTAGCCAATGGTGTGATGAGAGGTGGACGTAGACTTGACATTGAACACGTTGTGAAAGTAAATTATCTAATCTGATAAGAATAATCTATCGCAGTCATAGGACAAATACAGGAATAGGACAATACACCGCATCTGTCCACACTTAGCTGTTTATCTGCTCAGTACAAGAAGGCTGAATGTTCTGAAATATTTGCTAAGAAACAAGAAAAGACATCAAGTACTTTTGGTATTCTGCAATCCTGGCTGAATAGTAAATAGCTGCCATTCTAAAAGGTTGCCTATCAGGCTGCTTCTTTTTGTGTATTTCTTGATGTTTAACTTGTTTTTTAAGTGGTATATATTACTTTAAGCATTTTTGGTAATTACTAATTTAAGTATATCATAACATCATCCCATTTTTCATTACCTTTCTATTATAACATTGTAGTTTAAGGAAAGCCTTTGGTAGTTAGGTATACTGAAAGGGAATGGGATTTTTATCTAAGCAAAAGGATATCTCACCTGGAGGTGCAGCAAACATTTTACCTTAGTTTAAACAGCAGTGAATATCCTGAACATGTCAGATCCAAATATTTTGATACTCCAGAGCTGCTGGTTATATTCCACATTAGACTATGGACATAGCTGTGGAGCTAATTACAAAATCTGCAGGCTGAAATGAATGACAGTTATGTGCCAAGAGAAAGAGAAAAGTACTTCTGTCACATGCAAAAATTTAACTTAAAAATAAAAACACTGGGGGAGAAATAAGACGTACTAGAGACATGCATAGATTTCAGGCAGACTTGAATTCTTTTACTCTTTGAACACTTTCTGGTGAGTCAGTTTTTTACCTCTTTGGAGATCTGTCTGATAGCTGTTTGCCATGTAAAAGCATTGACCACTAATGAACTCCATGATGTGAATATGTTACCGCTGCTTGCACACATAAGTACAAAGACTGACTTCCAATTTAAAGAAATGGAAGAGTGATTCAGAGATAGTTGAGTTACCCGTACACTGAGCTTTATGCAGCTGTGTTAACTGGGCAACTCCTTGTTTCTTAAGACCTCTTCATTTTTAGGTTGTTCTAAGTTGTGACATGTTGGATGAGTCCTATGGAGGAGAATATTTTGGAGTCCCAGTCAGTTTTTACACTCCCAGAGATGTTTATCTAGATGGCCCAGGTGAAATGTTTAAGTTAAAATAAATGTTTTGTTGTAAGTAATAGTGTAATAGTGATGGTTTTGTGTTTTTCTGTGGAATGGATTTAGTGTATTTTAGGACAGTTGGTTAGTTGGTTGATGTGCTGATGTCAAAAGATAAAAGTAAATAGCAAATCCACTCATTTTCAGTGTAGCTGAGGACAGAGCTCCAAGGGTGATCATCAGCATTATAGGAAAACATACCTGAAATTTTAAGTGTAACTTTTAAAATCCTATATCCAGTTTGAAAAAATGTTTTGCCATAAACATTTCTATTGGGACCCCTGGACCCCTGGGTGTTGTGCCCATCAGGTCACAGGTCATGTGCAACTTACCCATTTTTCCATTCAGAAAACTGGTGGCTTGTCTGTGCAGAGTGACTTTCACATATTTATATATATAATTCAGGGGTAAATAATTGGCTTTCTGTATAAAATGCCTGCAAATTACTAAATCAAGTCAAAAATACTTTACAGACCAGAAGGCTTTGGGACTACGATGTGTTTATGTAGGTGCATATCAGTGTGCAATATAAAAGCATTTACCAGCTTTTGTTCCTGGAAAATCTGAAGGCTGACAGAGTTATGCATAACTCTAGGACCGGAACAGTTTTGTTTATTTTCTCTCCTTCTAATGTATTTCATTAGATTTCAAATTTATATAGATATGGTGAACAAACCAGGGTAGATGTCTGGAAGCCTAAATCACCAATGAAAAGAAATGTTAGATCTATTTATTCTGTAAAAACAGATGAAGAAGAAACACCTTAAAGATTATGTCCTATTTTTGTGTCATTTTTCCCACTGTTTTTCTGTTTCTCTTCTGGAACCACAGAGAAGTCTGTTCATTTTTTTTCTTTTTATATTTTTGCCTTTTTTCCAGAGTATCTGCGTACACAGCTTCACTTACTATGCTCACACACAAATTCCCCCCTCCACCAAGTTAACTTTTCTATATTCTTAACAGCAGAGCTCATAAAATTAATTTCCTCTATGTGTATTTTCTAATTCTGTTTTGTAATGATCATAGCACAGTAGTGCTTTCCCAATAGAAATGTTTATGGCAAACTATATCACTGTTATTGAAACAATCACTATTTCAAGTTGTATGAGGAGCTGACACATTTCCTGCTGACTTTATTTTCCTTTTCCTTGTATACTATTAAAGGCAGATCAAATCACCCCCAATTTATAACAGCATTTAACACCAACACAGCAACCACACTCGCTACTAACCCTTCTGAAACTGCTCTTTAAAGGACAGTTGCATATTTTTATTCCACCTTTCTCTTTTGAATAAAATGGTAATAATTTAAAAAAGCCCACAAAGATTCTTGTATGGAAGGGTAATTAACAGCTTTGTAGTTGGTCGCTTTTAACAGGTTGGCTTCCCCAGCCTGCTAAAAGGAATTGGACATTGTGTTCTCTGGGTAAGACCTGAATTTTCTGGAACACTCCACCTCTGGTGAGTAGGCAGGTTAGATTTGCATGCAGGGGTTTGATTTCCTCTGCCTTAACCGTATTGCTTGTCACGTTTAATATTTTTTTGCTGTGTTTTGATATGTTTGAAGTGTTTATCAGACAAACTTACAAATTAAATTTTATCAGACTTTCAAATGCCAAGACCTTTTGTGTTCTCCCTGTATAGAAAATAAAATTGCTGCAGTGAGCGATGCTAGGGAATAGCCAGAGTACAGTTTTGATTAATACTTTGAATCCATTCCTAGATTTTATATATAAATATACATATGTATATGAAAACATTTAATAAAAGCCTTTTTCCTGGCTGAGATGATATGTTTAGTGTTTTATTCTTTCCTGTTTGGGGGTTACTAGTTTGATTTCTGGAGGTTAGATTTCGAATGCAGCAGTTCTCAAGCCACAGAGATGTGGATGTTATTTTATTGATGAGCCGCAGGAAAATGTATTTGCAGCTTAGAATGGCTATAGCAGCAATACGAGTTATTATTCCTGTGGTCAGGTGGTGATGTGGTAAATATGACTATAAGTTACTATGCATTAATACTCTCTGTCACTACAGTTAGACTGGAGACATTAAAGAGTCCCTCAGAAGGAATACGTGTCTTTTCACAGCAACTACTCTGCCTTGTGTGGCTGTATCAGCACTGCTTGGTCAGCACTACTTACAGCTCATCTTGGTTTTCTTGCTAGTGGAGATGTTCAGTATTATGACCTCATGCTAATGCACCAGGAGAGCAAAGCTTGTGTTTTGTACGTACATTTCCAGCGATCTGTAGCTACCAGGGAATGCATTAGTGCCAGAAATCACCATGGGTGGATTTAAAGAAAAGACTGGGTAATTTTATGACTATGTATAGCAAAAATGATAACATTTCATGTATCATAGTTCAGGCAGGGAACCTGTAAGTACAGAGGATAGCAAAGGTGAACAAATGCTGTCTTAATGCAGGGCCAAAGTGCAGAGACTTTCCACCCCTGAGTCATGAAGCAGAGGCCATTTTTGGAGCTGAAATATTAGATGTGACAGGTCCTTGTCAGAATGACAAGGCAGCGAGGCCATCACTTGGAATATAGCACTGCACATCAGACAGTTTCCTTTATTACATATCCTGGCTAAGCTGTATTGTTGTATCCCTTAATAAAATATGCTGATTAATGTCACATAGAGGAAATGTTTATGCATTACTGTCTGCATATCCAGCTGTAACCCAGGTGACTCAGGGATGCTCAGTGCTGGCAGCACGTGATCTTTACAACTTCTATTCCACAACTTCTGAAAGGAGCTCATGGATTTAATAAGAAGCCCGAAACACTTGCAAGAAAGAAGCCTTAACAATATTACTTCTTCACTGATAAGATCCTCAAATCCCTTGCAGTTGAAAAATTACAGAGAGTTTAAAAGGCTTCATGCTCCAGGTTATAAACTGACATTGAGCCAGTCACAATGAGTTCTGTCTTGCAGGGACACTGAACCACTATTACTTCAAGCTTTCTAATTCTCCTCAACCTGATCCTTGACAGATGACTGCAAAGTGAAGCCAGAAATGTCACTTGTTCCACCCCCTATCATCATTTAGTTATTTACTTAAATGCTTCCTATACTATCCCCCTGGAGAGATGGAATAATAATAAAAATGGAAAAGAAATCTATCTTGAAAACACAGTGATCTCCTGTTGAGAATCTTCTTCACTGAAGCACAAGGGCAGTTCCTAAGAGAGGAAGAACCATCTGGTTGCTACACTGATAGGGAAACCACAGAGCATCTTAAGCCTGCCTACTGTTACCCAAGTCTTCTGCAGCCATTCAATTTACTTCAGTCCAGACAAGTGAAGCAGACTTGGTTTGTTCCCAGCCCTCTGCTAATTCCACACTGCTGGTGCTACTGTTGGAAAGGGGCTAGAAAGACTTTGGCTGCTTCTGGTGTCATATACCATCTCTTCAGTTTCTCACTTGGAAGCACTAATTTCCAAACCACAGCCTGGCCCTGAATGCTATTAGAAGCAATATGCTGTTAAAATATCACTTTCACTATAGGAACAGCATAGCTATGCTTCACTGATGCATTACATTTCCTATAGGCCAGTGAGCTCAGGATGTTGAGTTGGGATTCTGAAATGAAGCAGTGTATGTTTAATTCTGTCCCTGATTTACCATATAACTGCAAATTATGAGGCTGTATGTAGTACACTTTTTGTGCCAGAGATGATTCAAACCAATGTGTTATATTTTGCAGTGAGATGGGCCAAAAGGATACACCTTTTTCTCTCTAAAACATCCCAGCAGTAATTCAGCGTCTCCTTAATGTAAATAGCAAAATATTTTTTCTAGGAAAAGGGATTTCATTTTAAGATTGAAGCTTCCTGATTCTGTCCTTCCACTGTAAGTCCTCGCTAGCTTTTCAGCCCAGCCCAGCCTTATTCCAGCAGAAACAGAAACTACTTTGCTAGTTGTGAAATGTGCTAAAACCTCTGTGCCAGGTGGAAAATAATTTTTCAGAGCAGGAACTGAGGACAAGCTATGAATCTCTCATGAATAATAGCACAAAGAAGCAGCTGTTCTGCCCACTGGGTCATGATAAGCAGAGTTGGGGACAGGCAAGGAGAGAGTATAATATAGGCAATGCTTTTATGTTACAGGTTGTGGTGTCTCGCTTGAAGTCAGTCCAAGCCTAAAGAGCCATTAAAGGAGACGGTGCAGTTAAGAGTTCTTGGTGCACTTCTGCCTGGGAGATTATTTGTGATAACCTCATCAATCTGTCCTGATGGTAGTGGTTTTATGGGTGCTGTGCAAACAAGAACACCCAGCCAGCAGCAGAGGTAGGAGCACTTCTGCTGGTGGCATCGCTGGTGAAGGTTGGCTTCCTCTGTGTGAGGGCACCTATGGCTGCTCCAGCTGAATTGCCTTAGTGAAAATATTTTCAATCCATTGATTTCTGGCTTGTGCAATTCAGTTATGCTGTACAGAGCCTAAAGGGCTTTGAGTTAAAAACAAATGCTGGTGACATTTTAATGTTAATGGATAAAGTCTGTAGTAAAGGTAGGTACAGAGGAAACTTCTGGGAATAAATACTTAATGTAACTGATTTTCATGCAAGTCTCCTTATCAGTTCATTCATTCTTTTCTAGTCCTAATATATCTAACGATAAAATAGCTCTCCTAAAATATTTTTTCAGGTACACAAACTTTTAAATTTTTTATTAGGTCCTTCCCTTCCTGAAAGAGCATCACCCTCTAACCAGATTAAATGGGCCCATCGACTGCAGGCTGTAAGTGGGCTCTCAGGTGGAAGTAAACTGTAGTCATTACACTGAAATGAAAGCAGCTGTGCTGACTTGCACCAGCTGGGAATCTAGTGACGTGGGTAGGGATGGTTTCTTTAATTTAAGCAGTATCTGGGATAGAACAAAAAAACAAAACACATTTCTCTGGAGACAGCCTAGAATGTTACATTAGGATCATATCTTCCTGTAAGCGTAGGGAGCTATTCTAAACTGCATCTCAGCTGTAGTCCCTATAGCACAGCAAGATCTTGAGGCAAAGTCTCTGGTGTGTTGAGTCAACACATCAAGACTCATGGGTATGTTCAAGAAAGCATAACTTAATGATGCAAAACTGCCAAGTTTTGCATTTATGTAAAGTGGAATGCTATCCTAATGAGTGCATGCATCTCATATAGCTGGTTAGGTGTGCTTTTTTTTGTCTTTCCTATTTATGTTATTTATTTCTAACTGCTTTCTCAAGCTCATTCTTATTATAAATCCATCAGGATACTTTTATTCATAAATGTTTTGCATTTAACTACTTAATATGTATACAGAAAACAAATTTAGGCTTCTCCAGAGAAAAATAAGAGCACTATTTTACCTAAAACATTCTTTTTCCACACAGATAAATATCCATATGCAACAGCTCTGCTGACTCATGGTTTTAGTAACTTCATAAGGGATTCTAATACAGTTCATAGGTGTTAATGCTTTCCAGACCTCAATCAGGGCCACCTGAGAAGTATTTTCCCCTAATTAAAAAAAGGAAAACACATGGATCAATCAGTTGAAATCAATCTGTTGATACTTTCTGGATGGTAATGCCTCAGGGGTAGTTAATAAGCTGCACATGTGAGGTCAGTTTGTGTTCTTCACTTTGTGATGGAAGGGCTACAAACCTGGAGTGGAAAGTTTAGCTTGCAACTCTTCTACAGCAACTCTTCTACACACACACTTTTTTTCAATTAAATGTTAGTGCTCTTTTTCATCTCAGTGCTTCTGTCTCTCATTACTGGATGTTCTGGATGAAAGAGCAGGTGTTTTGATCAAGATTTCTTACCTTTTTCTTCATTCGAGGTAAGTCAGATGCTAACTTATAACCTTTGTACTTCATAGGGCTGTAGTTGATCACTAAAGTCAGAATCTTGAAGTTAGGATGAAATTTCTATTAGCCTTTAACTATTTGTACTTTTTCTTCTTTCTTTCATCCTTTTGAAATTGTTGGGGTTTTTTTATCCCTTATAAAAAAGCCCCCAAAACTATAAAATAGGAATTCATAGGCTATTCATGAACTAAAGACTAAATATTTGGATTAAAGTCTCAAGGTTTAGCTAAACATATTAATGAACTGAGCGAATAATGCAGGGGTATTTTTCTTTCACATGTCTATCATCCTAAAATTGCTTGGGCGTTTCAATTTTTTTTTAATGTATTAATGAATCTCACTATTCCTTTAATGGTCTGGGGCACGATTATCTGTACTTATTTTCTATTCCTGCGCATGTTGGTATGCCTTAGTGAGTATTATTAGAAAGTTAAGCTTTGTCTTTCTTTGATGGTATGGAAGAATTGAAGCTTCTTGCAAGAACTTTCTCAGTATGTGTGTTTACATGTGTAGTTCTAATTTGCATTTTCTTTGTGTTTCTGTAAGCTTTACTCTTCTAATTTTCCATTGCTGAGTATTTGAGAGGCTGGTGGAAGCAAGTCCTGTTAGATACCAGGGCAGCTACCTCCAGGACAGAGCTTTTCAAGTGAAATGGATGGATATACATATACTGATAGATAGAGTTGTGTGCATTTGTAGTGGCTGAAGACCTGGCTCTGTAGCTTTAGTGGAGCTGTGGATATTCTTTAAATCCTTGGAATCTTCTGATGTCATCTTTCAGTTATATTTGTAGGCTACCTCTGTATTGGAAGGGTGGAATAAAGCCCCCAGGTTTGATTTATCACTTTTTACTGCCTCTCTAAGTTTTGTTCAGTTTTTTTTCTTTTTTCTTTTTTTCTTTTTTTTTCCTGTACTTAATGCTAAAGAATGCTCTGGAATCCCAGCTTTGTAACAGTGTGAACTCCCTTGTGATCTTCTGAACAAGTGCATTCCTGACTCAGTGTAAGATTTGTCAGCCAAAAAGCTAATGGAAAAGCCGTGGGGTCTGAAGTCAATGTTATCTGCTTGAAAGTGTTTTTGAGGTTGTGAAAGAATATCTGTTCAGAAATGCTCATTCTAGCACATCTAGCATGAGGAGGTAGAAATGTTTGACTATAAAATCTGTGACCACATCAGTTTGAGGATACAACTGATGCTTAAAGATTGTCATGCAGGAAAAATCTGAGCCAGGCAGGGACTTGATCTGCTCTGTTACCACAAAAGCAAATTAAATTGTTATTGTATAAAATACAGAGCCAAATAATAATGAAATATGACATTTGATAAATGGTTTCCAGGTGTTTTTCTTGTTTTTCATGGTTTTTACAGTATTTGCTTGGTTGCTTTTCCTTCCCTTAACGATAAAAGCATGTTACTTCATACAAATTTGAACTGTGCAGTGACTTAAACTTTTCTTAAGCAAATGTAGACAAAGTCCAGTGAAAAGTTTCCTTTTCTTTGCTGTTTCTGTGTTCAGAGGAGAACTTTGCATTGTGGTTCTTGAGGTGGTTCTTTGTGCTTCAGGCAGGAACTGAAGCCAGTGCAGACTATATTGGCTAGTCCAAAGCAATGCTGTCTTAGTTTTTATTGACTGCAAACCATGTTCAGGATTGAATGAAAATTTGACATATAAAGTCCTGCATAGGCAAGGACTGCACTGCTAGAAACCTCTCTTCCTCATCTGTATGTACAAGTGTTGCAATGAATAGTGAAACTTGCAACAGTTTATTGCTGGTTTTGCATGCTGTATACGGAAAGTAGTGTTTCCCATTAAGAACCTTCAACTGTTTAGCAGGTTTTTATCTTGATTTGCAAAGTCAGACCTGACAGTGTCTCTGTAAAGGGTCCTATAGAGTGAGGTCTCTGAGAGAAAATGTGAATGTGTGGTCAGGATGAACTTTGTTTTGCAGGTAAATTGAATCATTGACTTGCAGCAAGAACACAAGCTTTCAAATGAGGGGTTTTTCAGTAAATTGTTTGTATGTGACTTATTTTTATGATTAATCAGAATTCAGTGTTACTGTTACTGGAAATGAGTATGACAAATACTTGAAACCTTTCAGATCTTCGGTTTCTCTAAATAGTTTCTCAGACTAACCTTTTTTGTCTTTCCCTATCTGGATGCCATGTTTTAGGGCCCTGCTGTTCTGTGGAACTTCTATTTTTGCCTTAACTGTAAGGTTTCAGTGATGCTTTGGGGAAGTATTAAGCATACGCCCTGTATCTTCTTCATATAGGAGATCTGAAATAAGATCTGTGTTGATTTCAGTTGGTGGTTAGCCCTATGATACTCTTTGGTGTGTTGAACAGAAATGCTTCAAGAGATTATTAAGGTCTTCTGTTCCTTTAGGTTCATAAAACAGATTGTAGAACAGTTACAGCCCACCAAATCTATTAGCTGGAGACGGCGTAACCTCTTTAAACCCCTATTAAATTTATGAATGTAGTACAATATTTTGTTGGCTTTCTTTCCAACTTCAGTAAATCAAGATTTATAGATTCTTATCTACTGCTAGTCGTACTTCTCCTCCATCTTGGCATTTGAGCGGATGAGTTTTCCCTTTCTCCTGTCTACAGTTCTCTCCAAAAATGCTTTGAAGCCTTGGAGAAAAGCATCAGGAACATGCCAAAAATGAAGCTGTGTTCAATAATAATAAATTGTGCTGTGAAAGTCTGCCGAAGTGTTTCATACTGAGTGGTACTAGGAAGATTTTTTTTCTAAATGGTATTTAGTTTCAAAAATATAGAACTGAAAAATATGTCCTATAGATCTTCCTGTATTTAATAGTTCTAAGGTGAGATGGCAAACTATGCAGGCATGGAAGAGCTGAATGAAGTTGGCTTCATTCAGAATCTTTGGCTGTGACACAGTAGCAATTTTTCTGTGACAACACAAATATTCAATACAGAAATTAAGAAAAATGCTTTCTTTGTGTGTCTGTGACATGATGCGTGCCTCAGCTGAGGCACTGTTGTTAAGAATATCTGGAGCATCTTATGTTAGACCTCTGTGCTGCATTCATGATGCAGACAATCCCTTTTCAGGCGAACATCTAGAAAAATACACAGGAAAACACCGGTAACTCTGTCCCCTTGGTGCAGCATTTGAATAACTTTTCTTGGCTACACTCTTTACTGGGCATTTCAAATGCCCTCATTGCACAGCTTAGCAGCATTCACATTCTCAGTATCAGTAATCAGATATATCACAAATGTATTACATAATTTTTCCCTTTCTCTTTCATTGACTTTATTTTGCATGGCCATGTTGCAGTTACTGAGAGATGGTTTTTTTTTTTTCCCATCAGTTTGCAGAAGGTCCCACACAAGTTGTAAATAAAGCGCAGACCACAGAGCACTGTGGGATAATTCTACCTTTACCTCCTGAGTGAGGAAACCAACCTAATTAATGACTTCCCTCCAACCAGAGATGTGCAGAATAATCATTTGGATACTGGCAAACCAGGGATTTATTGTCAATTCAGAAGACTGCGATTGCCAGCTCTGCACTTCCCTACATCTCAACTTACAACTGGGATCAATACAGTGCTTGCAGCTTCCCCTTGTATATTATTTATGGCGCACATATTTTGAAATCTTTTCCTGTTGTTTTTAAAGATTTACTGTTGCTACCTGCTTTGATTGAGGCTAGCCGGAATTTATTTTGTTTTCTTTTGAAACTGGAACAACTGCTGGTGATAATGGGGTGTATGGCTAGGTGTACGTGCACCTTTTGTCACGTGTCGCTAGAAGTAACAATACAGGTAAGTCAGTCCATCTGAATTTCACTTAACTTTTAAAGTTGTCTTCCACCCACTCTGGAAGTGCTGTTGTTGTGAATGCCTGTAGTGTGACCACCAAAAAATCTGTTCTTTGTTATGCATGAGAATTCCAATAAGCTCTCTGTGGACAACTGTAGCTGATGGTAGATAAATATGATGGCAGATAGATATTTAAGTCAAAGTTGCAGATCTGAATATTCCTTTTCTCTGGAGTTCTGCATTCAGATGCTTCAGCTCTGTCCCTGATGCATTGGCACAAGCAGGTTATGCTTGATGTGTTTACTGTGGAAGTATACATTAGAGGATCACAAAAATGAGGAGTGCAGCTTACAAACCTTCACTGTCTTCACCTGCTCTCTACACAAAGAGATTCTTTGGGTGGACACTGGAGATTTCATTGCTCTGTACTTTGAGTTATTGATGCAAAGTTACAGTGAAAATAATGTGGTCACTCTAATGGGCATAGGGATAAGCTAATGCACTTTTGTCTTTGGAGTTGAATGTAAGAATACTGGGTAAACTATGTGTAAGCAATGGGAAGAACCAAAGATTTTAGTACAGAATTGACATAACTGTCCAGTAATACACAACTACGCTTGAAATACAAAAGGGAAATTACATCATCTTTCTCTTACCACCTAGCTCAGCTTTTCTAGGAGTGTTATGGATACCAAAGTATGTAAGTAGAGCTGAAGATGCACTCATCTACTCATTTGCCATTTTGGAAACTCTTCTTCCTGTTTTGTGGGTAGAGAGTACTCTGCCATCCATCTCTGATAGCTGAAACCACCACACACTAAACCCCATCATTCTCCTTGGCTGCTCAGTTGCCTTCTCTTATGGTTTACCATTATAAGCTGAAAATTAAACTATCTTTTGTATGCAGAAGAATTAGGTAACTAATTATTTGCTGTAGTGTCACAGGACAGATGAAGCTTGGCTGCTTTCTTCCAGTAAATTAGAGGAACCTTTTCCCTGAGGAACAGGGGTCCCAGCTATGAAATTAACTTTGTTTACTGCTTAACAGACACAAAAAAGAATCAACATGAACTAGATTTCAAGCAGATAGAAGTGAGAGGCAATAGATTAATCTTCTGTTGGTGCCCTATACACTTACATGGTAATGACTTAGAGAATCTAAAAATATTTACCTCTGTTTTCCTCCTTCTCTACCTTAGTTTTACTCTTAAATATATGTATATTTTTTTTACAGAAGATTTTCTTGTGCCTTAAACGAGTTGCACTGCCACAATCCAAATGGTTATATTCCCTGGTTATTGTCTTCTATTAAATATTTGTGCATTTGATGCTTTTTGCTTTGCTTTTGCTTTTGGACTAGTGAAGAAGTAATAACAGCTGAACAAAATGGAACCTTGGCACAGTTAGATTTTTCATTCTTTGCACTTAGTGCCTTTCCATTCATTGGATTTCATGCTTTTCTGGTGATGGTTACTGAGTTCTGGCTGATCTCAATATCTGTAAGTCTCAGGACTTCAAAAGAAATAACTAGAAAGTTTTAATTAAATCTCTCTTCTTACCATCAGGCAAAATCTTTTTAATTTTTTTTTAATGTTTCTTGATTTTCTGTCCTATAAACCACAGAGTATCAGTTTACCTTTTAGGCAACAGTTAATGTGATGGAAGCCTGGCTATAGATTTGATATATTGCATGAAAGCTGTGTTCATGAATTGTGAATAAGAGCAACAATTTCTCAAATATATATTGTCAAAGCCATTTTCTCTCCAATAACATTGCACATAAAATGTTACAAGTGTAATGGCTATTTTACTTGCACTTAAAAAGTGCATACAATTGTAATATATCAGCTGTTGTTAAAATGACATCAAGGAATATATGAAGGCTTTTTTTTTCCTTATCCTGTCTCAGACTTCTTTACTACCTGTTTCCAGTTAAACATACTAGTATTAAAGAATTACTAGAGGAAGGCACAACACCCACACATATTTATAAGGATATGCATTTGTTCTCAGTAAAATTTAGTACCTGTATTTAGCATGTCTTACTATCTACTGAATAACAAAGTTGTTTCTCTCCAGTTCAGTTCAAATAACAGAGTTCACTGTACAGCTTCACTTCTTTTTATGGAATACCAGTGTCCTAGCTGGCTTATGGTCATTCTCAATAACCGTTTGTTCCCAAATCTCATTGGGTGAAATGCTTGCTACTTGTTGCTCATCTAGAACTTACCGTGTGAGTGAACTGAAATCACCCCTACAGTTTTGAGAAGCCAGCTGCTGTAAAATTAACTCTTCAACGTAACTTCAAAGATATTCTAATGCAGGTTGTTGAAAGCTCTAAAGGTCTGACAAAGAAATTCTAAGTATCTTACAGAGAAGGATTCTCTATTATAAGCAGATAGTGTGCAATCCTCGATCAGTTGAGGATGAATGCAAAGCTTCCATTTTGTTGAGGTCAAGGTTTTATCCGCAGTATGGGATTTTTGAAGAGTGCTCATCATAGATATTTGAAGTCTTTGATAGGAATGCCAATGTTGAAAATCCCTCTTAACGTACTGTGCATATGGCACACACTGAGCATCGTGTTCCTTCTGCCCATCCTAGAAAAAGGCATTGCTTAAACTTAATGCTTCATTTTTTCAAGTTTCACCATGATCCTGCTTCATCCATGACTTTCAACTTTCCTGTTTCATCCATGATCCTGTACTTGTAGAATACGCATTAGAATTTCAGAAAGGCTCTTTGGCTTTCAGAAGGTAAATCTTTGACTAGGAGCTTCATTTATTCATTTAGGAGTCATAAAGCTCCTTGTTCACCTTAGCTTTGGAACTGGTATCTGGCACTGAGGAATGCATTCTGGATCTACTGGATTATCTGGAAGATGTTTCTCTAAACTTCACCAGCCATACTGAGCTACCAAGTGCTGCTTCTTCCATGAGATGACTGCAGCTGCCTTTTGTGATCTGCTATGGAAATGCAGCTCAGCTTCCACAGCCAGCCTCATTTCAAACCCAAGAAATGAGGAGGCTGAAAGCAAGATTCTGTTGTAAAAGTTAGTATAGTTCAATATTCCTGCTTGGTCTAAAGTGGCTTCTCTGTCCTTCTACCTGCATTTCCGGAGTGCTTTAATGCTGCAGCATGTGCTTTATCAAGCTCTATTCTGAGCTGATTACTTCATTAGGTTTAATGTTTGGTTGGTGAGTCATTAAATCCTATAAGTCAGGACACAAACTGTTCCCAGTTCTCCTTTGGTTTCCAGTAATGACTTGAAAAGCTTTTCAAATAAGTGTGATACACCAGGACAGAGGGAATGACTGTTCAAAAAAAAAAAAAAAAAAGAATAGAAAATTACTCATACCAGCTATTTCATAACACAGTATTTCATCCAATATTTGTGCTCTGAAATTACTAATCTAAGGAAATTGCCAAGTGTATTAGAAATTTAGTAACAGTAAGTTGAAAGTAGAATTCCAGCCTCTGGTTGTGTTGAGACAAAACTTCCAAGAGAGGAAGCTAAGAAAGGAGTATCAGATTCTGGGGTACTGCTGAGTCAGGGATGTGCTGTAAGGCAATTTGTCACTGATGGCATTCTTGAGGTTCAGCTGTTCCTCTCTTCCCCTCTCCTTTCTCCTCCTCTCCCCCAACTGGTTTTCCTCAAAGTAGTTTAATATCAGCCATTCTTAATACAACTGTGCTGCAATTATGGGGAAAAAACAATTTAGTACAGCTACGATCTAAGACCTGTGGGCTTTTTATTATTATTACCAGATTTCAGACTACTTTTGACTGAACCGTGTGTAGTTTTATTATCAAAAGAAGTTATTGTTCTCTGTGATGGTGTTTTAATGGTGCCACTTAGACTTCAGCAAGGTAACTTAATTTTTATCTTTGAATAGTATTTTCTGTACTTCAAAATGTCTTTCAGATATATGCCTTAGGAAGCAATGAAGAGTTAATCTTGAGCAGTATGTTTAAATAAACAGCGGATGGCGAGCTCTAGAATAACGATCCAATAAATCCAACTGTAATAAACATGTGCTGATGCCAACCAATGTACGCAGAGGCACGTAACTGTATGAACATGTTGGTGACTGGGGGGATGTTTCTGTGCCACCAGTTGCTGTGCTGAAGGGGAAGCAGAGCCTGAGAAAGGATGGGAAGTGCTGGGTACCTGAATCTACCTCTGAGCTGCGCTGTGCTGGGCTAGCTTTCATTAGCAGAACAGCACTGCAGAGGAGGGAGAGATTATGTATTGCAACAAATGGCTAATCCATAAACTGGAAGAGTACGTGCTACCCTATTACTTCAATGCCTTTTCTTCTGCCTAAATATTCAGAGACGTTTTCAAGATAGCTTGTGGTCACGTTGCTGCCCATGTTGCTGTCCCTTTCTACTGCTATCATACAGTGCATGTTTTACCACAAGCAGTCAAATCATCATAACTTACACCTAACCACTTGGTTTTCTTAGGTCAGTGGGAAGAGGAGCAGTGAAACTTGGATGCTGGCGGTTTGGAGAGCGAACCTCAATAGGAGCATTAATAAAAGTATATGCAGAATGCAAACTCAGTCCATAGAAGCCTCTGGTGAGGAAAGGAGAACACTGACTTGTTGTGGGGGTAGTTACTGACTTAAGAAAAAATCCATACAGTAATAATCGTTCTGAAAAAGCATAAAAATGAAGATGCTTAAATATTTCATCGTTGTATTGATTAAAAAGCAGAAAATACTTGTTAATGGGAAGGGGGTAATTTGTGGAGCTGACAGATGAGAGTGATGCAGATAAAGCTATGGAGGAGGGAGCAGGAGGGAAGAAGCTTATCTCAAATCCACTAGCAGCAGAGTACTTGGAGGAAAGGGTCACAGCTGGGAGTGACAGGATGTTTGTTGGCTTTGTCATTCACTCTACATGGCAGTCTCTTTCTCTGACTGCCCTCCAGCAGACTGCATTGATTTTTCATCCAGTTAACCCCTGCTACCTACTTGCTTATAGCACTTGTGTTTTCCTGTATTTAGCAATCTGTGTATTTAAAAAATTCTTCTTTGGTGTATCCTTGCATTGTCCAGTCCCACTCACCCGACAGAAGTTCAGATATTCAAGTGATCATATGGCCTGTATGCTTTCTCCTTTTGAGCATCTAAGAATTGAGAATAATTCAGTTTTCAGGAGGGGGGAATTGGTGATAATTCAATCATCCCTTTTTATTTCAGCAAAGACACTTTAATTTTACAGGAACTGGAAATAAAAAGGAGGGAAAAACCTTCAGGAGGCTAGGGATGTGAAATTATGCTACCTATCACCAGGAGGCAAACTGTAGATGAGTAGGGCTTCTCCACAGGGAATTCTTCTAGCAATAGGAAGTGTTGCCTGGAAGAATAGCCACAACAATTTCCTAAGTAGGTTCTGGTCAAAAAGGAGTAATCAACGTATTTGTGATTGAATACACATCTCCAGGGAGGGTATGGTTAGGAAAACAAATGAATTACAGATAAATGCTAGAAAAAAATAAAAGGTATGTAAGGAAATGGCTGTAGGAAAAGATGCTACTAAATATAATTGGGTACAAATATGATGTTGATGTTCTTACTTTATATGTTTCATAGGCATTGCGTGATAAAGAGGTGTGCAGTGGGATAACTGCTGAGTATTTGATAGTCTTACATTGCACCTTGTTTACACACAGCCCTGTTACAGTGAAGATTAGGGCTGTTTAAGGACAGATAGGAATTGCAGAAGATAGCTTGTGATTACACAGGTGGCCCACAAACATCTGCTTACTTAGGGACAATGAACAGAGCTGGATGTGAAGAAGTCGGTTGTTTTTTTTTTTCATCCCAAGTTATAACCCAGACTTTTCTTTGTTTAAAATTTAGTTGAGTTTGAAGGGAAACTTATTCTTGTTTCCCTATAACTCCAATGGCTACAGCTTTGTATGTATAGCTGAGAGTACTGCCCTTTCACCAGAACACCTATGTATCTCCTGTTCTGTTCTCTAACTTTCCTCAGATAGTGACTTTTAATGTTTGGAACCATTACTGCTATATAATATGAACTGTTTTGGCAGATCCAGATGGTGGTTAATACAACTTCATCTTGACAATGCCAGAGGAGCTTTAAAGCCTGCTGTAATAGCCCTCTGGGGCTGGCAGAAATGCTCTGGAGCTGCCTCTGCATTGCCTGCCTCTCATTGAGGTCCCTGCTCTGTCAAACTCACAGCTGGCTCCAACCCTTGGCTGTATCCCTGGGTGGCTGGGAGCCTGCCTGCTTTAAAGGATGTAGATAACTGTTCTCTTTTGTCCACTCTTCTCAATCAATGGGTTGAAGCTGGTGAGGAATGTTTTGAATTGGTTCATCTATGTCAGAGCTCTTCCAGGTGGTAGAGTTATAAGTGTGGAAAACCACCTTGTTCTGTAGGAGGAGAGGGCAGGACAAAGATTAAAGAGCATCTTCAGGCCCTCGTAGCTGTGTGTGATGCCCTGTGACAGATGAACAGTGTCAGGGCTGTACAGTAGAAAGTAATGGGGGCTCTTACAGGCATTCTGGGGAAAGAACTTACCTGCTGTGAGGGGCTTCTTGGAGGGATGCTAATTAATTGAAAGGTTTATCAGCTGTTTGCCAAAGGAGATGTTAATGTTGTTTGTAACTGATTTGGTTTACTTGCACCATCTCTCTTCTCTCATCTCCTCATACTCCACATGTGTTTTGTTTTCTTTCTCCCCCACACTGAATTGCTGCAGACTTCTTGAGCATTAAACCAGTAGTCTTTGGTAGCAGTGTGCTGTTGTGCCTGTGATAACAGCAAATTGGTAGCATCAGCCTCCTTACTGTCTAGTTTAGGCTGCTGCACAGAGCACATGAAGTCAACATTAATAATGTCAACAAAATGTTGCAACCATGGATATAGTAGAACTATACCACTGCATACCTGCTCTTTTTTCTTGCTTTAACGACAAGCGGCTGCACATCGGCGCTCAGACATTCATTTTGATATCTTCTTTCTCATGAAGCTATTTTTTTCTTAACATTAAGGATTCTTTTTCTAACACGTGCTTAGATCCCATATTTCTACCTTAATCCTTTCCTTTATCACTCTTGAGTGCTAGGGATTGAGTAACAGCCACTCTGCTAAGAGACTTGGCCACAGGAGACTGGGATTAATAGAGTCATACTGGTAGGACTTTCTGCTCCTCTCTGGAGGCTGAATATCTCTCACAGACTTTTGGCTCTGTGCAGCGAACACAAGCTAAAGCAGAGACTGTCTATTAATCTTCTAAGTTGAAGATTAATTTTGATTTTTCACCTTCGCTTGTTCCTTTTGTGACATTGGTAGCTACGGTGAAGCAAAGACATTATAAGATAAATTCTTCAGTGAAGTTTCTTTGAATTCTTGCTTGATGGGAAGTCTGGACACTGGGAAAAGGAGCCAAGATGATGAATGAAAGCATCTGAATCCAACTGAAACCACTGCTGTTGTGATGGGGGAGAAAAGAGCTTTTGCTCAGGAAAGGACTTGTGATTTGAACCTTCACAATGCGAGCTGAATAGGCAGTGCTTTCATATCTGCTATTAAAAAATGGCTAAAGAGGAATGGAAGTAGTTTGTTGAATAATGAATTAATGGAACATGGTATTTTAATTGGGATGTTTTTCTACTGAAGTTGTATTATCATATCGGAAGTTTTAGTGCCTAACAACAATTGTATTAAAAAAAAATCTATATATTTCTTAGAAGTAATCAGAAATGTAATACTTGCCTTTTCTTTCTTGAAGGGTGGGAAAATCTAAGATGTTTGCTCTGTTCGTCAATACCTTGATTATTTGCATTCCAACAGACTATAGCTTTTAATAATAATAATAATAATAGTAAAAATCTTGGGAAAAGGGCCTGTATTTCTATACAGATTTCCATGTGCATGGCCACTGTGTGTGTGTGTATATATATATATATAAACAACCACTTGATGGCTAATAAAGCAGTTGGCTGTCTTAAAGTAGTGTTAACTCGTTAACTTTGGGTAATATCAAGGCTATTCTCTTATTTGATTGTGTTGTGGAAACTTTACAAAAGAAATGTTAGCAGTAGTTGTCATGTTGACACTCTTGCATTTAACAGATGGATTTTTGTTTGGATTATTATTTAATTGGTAACGTAGACTTATGTATTATTGTAGATATACATGTACATATTACATATGTAGACATATGTATTGTGTACTTATGTATTCCAGCCCTGAAAAATGGATATGGTCAAATAGCACAAAAAGGAATTAATTTTCATGTTCAAGATTACAGTACTGCCTGGTCAGGTGCTATGACACAGCTTTACAGTACATGTAGGGCAATACTGCTGAAGGTGGGCTTGTGCTTGGTTGCTTTCAGGATGCTGTCAGCAATGTTGCAGAGATTTTTGCTTAAGATCGACTGTGAGGAGGGAAGGGCAAGCCAGAATATTTCCCATCTCCCTTCTATTGTAGGTAGAGTTGATGCTCAGAGTGTGGGTTTGATTATTTGATAGCTTTCTCAATGGGAGGTTGTACAGAGGGTTTTTCAGTCCTCTAGTTTGTGAGGGAAGACCCATCTCATAAAAATGGAAACAAATTATTTGCCTGCAACTCTTCTTCTGGGTATTAGTGTTGTTTTTTTTTTCTTCTCTTTTTCATTCTCTTTTTCCCCTTTGCCATTTTGATACATGGGAACAGAAATAATAGGCAAAGAAGGTACCTCAAATCTTGAAAAATAGATCACTTTCAAAGCTTTCTGTGGAGAACTATGGTCTTATTCATCATTTTGCTCTAAGTAAGGAACTGAGCTAGTACAAAGTTGGCTCATCCTTGCTTTGCTCAGAATCCCTGTCAGGAGATCAGGAGCTAATGACTCTTCTTTGCTATCGAGATAGTGGCGTATTCTATTTACCATCATCCCTTGTGCAGCTAGGGCAGAAGGGAGCGAGAGAGGATGGGATAATCTCTCTGGAAGGCAGCATTTAACACCTGTCTGGTAGGAGATAATTGCTGCCTTCCTGGGGGATTAGCACGGGGAACTTTATTACAGTGGAGTGAAACTGTACTCAGCTATCTCTCACCAGATGGATGTCAGACTACTTTGTCGCAGGAGACACAGGGCACGGAATGAAAGATGCATGAATAAACCGTGTTTGTGCAGATGAAATGTGGTTTGTGCCAACCTCTCTGCTTCAAAACTGAATAGAGATTTTTTTTTTCTTGCTGCTGTCCTGCTTCAATGCTGTGAGGAACACTTGGGAATGACTAAAGTGGTGTCGGTGCTGGAGTCAGAGGAGTGGCAGAGCAGGAGGCACATCTGTCTGTCACCTTGCCTGCTGAACAACAAAGGCAGTGTTTCACAGCAGTGTGGCTTTCGGCTAGGAAGCCCAAAAAAACTAACTGTGATCAGAACTCTGGGTCATTGTGCCTGTGTTGCTTCCCCTGGGCAAGCAATATTAAAGATAGCTTGGAAGATATTTGCTGCTACTCCGGCCTATTCCTGCTATTCATCATCCCTGAGGATTTGCTGGCACAGTGAGCTGTGGGCTGGTGCACTTCAGAGAAGAAGACTCTCATCATCCATTCCCTAGCTAGTATCCTGGGTGGCTCTCTTCTGCTGTGCAGGCGCACCTTGGTGTTTCTCCACCAGTAGTGGTGTCCTGGAGTGCGTAACAATTTTTGTGGCTTCCAAATAATTATTTTCAAATACATATGAAGGACTGAGACTGTCTTGCAGGAAGAAAAAGAAGTCCCATGAAATCTGATGCTGTATTTAAAGGATGTTGGTGCGTTTTCAGTAGGTGCGCTTCGCCTACATGTGGATCCTCAGTGTGGAGCTTTTAATTGTTAAGTGATACATGAAGAATCAAATAAATAGCTTGTACAAAAGACAAAGGAAAAGAAGCTGAAAAGGTAGAAAATGGAGATTCAGGGACTGGCAAATGTTTTGTACGCCAACTTGCAGAGCATATTTGCAGTTTGAATGCCATCGCCTTGCATCAGCTGGAGGAATAAGTTGATAGCTTCCTGATTCTGCTGTTCATTTGCTTTTTGAGTCTGTTTTCACATGGATTACGAAGTATTGCAATTCTTTTCCTGTAAGCCTGAATGAGGAATTACATCCCTTGTTTGTATGCAGTAGGTAGAGCTTAAGTCTCGTGGGGAATGACAAGTCGTTAGCCTGACTACTTAATCATACTGTGATATGAAGAAAAATATTTGTAACTTTACAGTCTGCCATAGAACACCTTCATGCTTTATAATGGTGTGCCCAAATGAGAAGCTACTTAAGCTTGCTTTGCAATTCTCCCATTGTTCTGGAATTGTTGTTTGAGCAATGACACTTAATTTGCAGTGCAGAACTATTTTAATGATAGAGAACACTTGATTTCATCTAATTAATGGCATTCACTATATATAATAATCTGAGAACTGACAATGATGAGAAGGTTGGTGATAACTGCAGGATTCCAGGATAGCGGAAGAACTACTTACTAGTTCTTCAAAGAATAAAACCAGAGCAGCGAGGTAGTGGATGTTCAGCATTTTAATTTAGCAGTGATACAAAACTCAATTTTGCTGTTTCCATTGTAGCTGTGTTAACACTGTCAATACAGAGCCCTCCCAGTATTGCGTAAGTTTCAAAATTAATTGGTGTTTCTTGGCTGATGGTGATGGAAGAAGACAGACTTGTTTTACTGTGGACTTTATCCTGAACTTGAACTGCTGTTTATTTTTCATCTTGCACAAACGTGTATTGCTTTGCAGTGGCTCTTGTTGAATGAGGTCGTGGCCTCTAAAAGCGGAGTGGAAGTCTGAGCTCATCTTTTCAACTTGAGATATTGTTATTAAAAGTCTTTGGATATATTTGGTAACATTCATAATTTTTCATGCCATTTCAAATGAAATTTGAAAGAATTGACTGTCAGAAATAATAATTCTACATCATCTTCATTTTGGGATCCTTTGAAAATTGTCTTCCATCTTACTGATGTTTCAGGAACTGTCTAGCACACAAGAAGAGTTGTAACCCAGCACATCATTGTGGCCTGAAAACCCCTGATGTTAAAGATTTTATCGCAGTGAGGAGGCAAGAAATGATCTGTTTGTGTTAACAGGTGCTTTCCTGTCACACAGTGTGACTGGTGTTAATAGAGAGGGGACCATAACTACCAAAGGTGTTTTCAGCTAATGTGTCCTCATGTTGCATTTGTAGGAGGCAAGCAATCAGCAGTAAAGTTTCTTAATGCAGTATGGCTAAATATAGCTTCTTAAAATGCATCAGCTTAGTTTCTTGTTATCACATGTGCATAAATGGGGGGAAGCTTTTTGCCTTCACATGCTTTGAATATGTGTATTTTTAGCATGCCTTCTATCATGCTGGAAGCATTCAGCACTGACACTAATTTCCTGTGAAACCAAACGATCAGAAAATAGTGAATGATCTAGTAATCAGAATCAGCAACTGGAGTTTAATTCATTTGCCTGTAGAGTGCTTGCCAACACTGTTGTGTAGAGCTCACTGCTGTTCCAAGAGCCACTTGTGCTTATAATAATTAGAGTTCCAATGATCTGGAACTGCTTGATTCAGCTAAAGTTTTGGCAGGTGGCTGACACACTGAAGCATATTTAAATGCTGTGATAGCCTTGAAAAAGTCACTTCAAATCAGTCACGTGCCTCTAATACTGGTGTAGTCATCAAAAAAACGGGTGGCCAGTCTATCAGCTATGGATGTGTAGGTCTCGTTTTACGTCACAGAAAACCTTTACATGAATGATTGAGTTGGAGGAAGAAATGGATGGCGGAACCTTAATTGGTTAGCTTGCCTTAAAAGTTTTACTTATAAATTAAGTTGTTCCTCTATGTATTTTCATGTATGTTATCTTATGCACGCTTAGCGGTATTAGTAAGCGTTTATAACTGAAATTATGCCTGATGAGGCAGTCTAGATGTGGAAGTAACAGGTTACAAAACACCGGGTCTTTTGATGAGTTAAGCACTTTCCTCTGATAATTTACTGGCTTTTTAAATGTGATGCTAAACTTTCTTTTATCATCACATGCAGTACCTACAGAAATGTCTGCTGACATCTCCTGCTGACTTCAGTAAGAACTGAGATTTTCAACCTTAAAGAAACTTTGTACAATTTTGTACACCATTCCCTGTGATTAATTTTACTATGTCAAATCATGGTACTGTTTCATTTGCTGTCAACAGCCTTTGTTTACTTGTACAATTTATTTGGGTGGAATCATCTGATTCATTTATTAACAGCAGTAGATGCTTATATTTAGGAGAACTAGAGACAGAAAAGAAATGGAAATAAGTTTGTTTTTAATTTTGCCTTTTTTTTTTGACTTCTAAAACTTAAGCCAAAATGAAAGTAACTCAGATTTCATTGATGAAAATGTAGTAAGTTTAGGAGTTTTCCTGTTTTCCCCACCTACAATAGCTGTTGGATTGCCAAAAGCCAAACAGCAGTTATAATAAAAGCTTGCTATGCAAAGATGTTTGTCTTGTGGCTTCTAGATATTTAAGGAATGGCACAATGCCTGCCTTGTGAACTGTCAGTGTCCACCTGTGCTTTGTGAGGGTCCAGTAGCAATATCTCTAGCACCTTTCATTGTACCTTTAGTAGGAACTGTCCTGTGAACTGAGCACTGTCATCTCTCGGATGTCACGCTGTGAGTTAATTGCAGGTTTTGGGTCCAGAATTGCCAGCACTGCCTCCTTGTGAGACAGTTTTACTTGAGAATTGCGAAGCCTACTGCCTGCAAATGTGTTATTTGCCTTATGAACTTAAACACTCTGGTCAGTGGTGATGAGGGAATTGCATTTTTCCAGAATGCATAGAATCTTTTGGGTTGGAAGAGATCCTTCAGTGTTGTCTAGTCCAAATCCCCTGCAGTGACAGGGACATCTACAGCTCCATCTGGAGCTCAGAGCCCAGTTCAAGCTGATCTTCAATGTCTGCAAAGGCTTCCTCCTCTTTTCTGGGTGACTTGTTCCAGTGCCTCACCACCCTTATTGTAAAAGCAAAAAACAGCCAACAACAACAAAAAACCTCTTTATATTTATGTTCTTTAATTTTCTCCTATTTCTTCTTAACACTCTCCTTGCACTCCTTTCTACTCAAATTTTTGTATTGTTGCTGTTTTCCCTTTGTCCTAACTCTTCCTTCCCTCACTGGCCCGAATAATAGAGTTGACAGAGAGGTGAAGTTGAGTGCCATAAAGGTTGTAAAGTGCTTACACAGCTTCTAGTGTGATAGGGAGTGAGTACCTGAGAATGATAGGTGGGTGCACATGGGCACACGACCTCTTGACGTGCGTACTTAGTCTTGGTATCTGAACATCTAAGCTTTATTCTTTATAAAGTCTGGGTGCGTAGCACAGTACTTTCCTTCGTCTTTCATCCATTCTGACTTCAGTACTCTCTGAAGAAGTCACTTACTCTCAGTCAGTGTCATACCCCCAAGGGAAGAAAATGTAAATCATCTTTTAGTCTTCTCAGTAATAACATAAAAGTTGGATAGTAAGAGCCTAAAATGAGGTTTGAAAATGAATTCTCTGCCAATGAGCGTTATGATTCTTTTTTTGTGAGCACAAGACTTGCGTGTAGAGTTCTGCACTACATAAACTGTTTTGCAGTTTTGTAAATAAAGCACCAGTGGGCTTTTCAAAGTGCAGAAAGAGGTCTGAAATCTTGTCTTCAAGTGATTGATCTCAGCTTGAAAACTCAAATGTGAATGCACCCAAGCTGTTCTGTGCACTCAGTGCAGCAAAGCTGGAAGCACATATGCACGTGCACAAATAGTCTGAAGCAGATCTCTTTGAATATTCAGCTCTTAATGTGTAACATTTAATCGCTAAATGCTGAGCTTAAATAAGGCTCTTTTGATGATGAAATGATTAATAAAGTGGTCTGAAACATAGTTCAGAGCCTCTCTCTGGGGAGTCTTGCTTTGCCAATTCTGGCAAGATGGCCTCCTGCAGCAACAGAATCAGAAATGCCAATAGTAATTGAAGTCTTTAATTACATTTCCTGCTTTATTTCAAGGTATCAAATTTTATTATTTTTTTCTTTTTTTTTTTTTCTTCTTTGAATTTTGGTGGTGTTGAAAATCTGTATAGGCTTCCTGTGAGCCCTTGGCTTTCTGAAAATAATAAGATGACTACAAAGGAAAAATTAGTCTCTTCAGGAAATAACTATAGTGTTTTGCAGGCCTTTTCAAAGTTCTGTCAGGCATAGTGCAAGTTTACTTACGGGTACTGTTCAAATTTAACTATGTTTTAAAGGAGGATCTGAGCAAGTAGAATGGTGCAGCTAAAAGGAATCATGTGTGCCCAGGCTCCTCAACCCTCACAGCATGAACCATGTCTTAATTCATAAATCACAGAGATAGGGTAGAAGGAGGTGATAGCAGCTAAGCCACTTCTTATCAAGACAACTTCTTAACTCCTGTAAAAGGTTAACACCACCATCATCCTTGTCAATGAGGAAACACGAAAGGGCCTCTGGAAGGTTGGGTACCAGCAACAGAGGAGTGGGGAAATCAACTTGTTCAGGCTGCAGTGTTTTCTTGATGCACAGTATGCTGCTTTTAGCAGCACAGTGTTCTGGCCTGGGATCTCGTCTGTGCATTGGTGCACGTAGTTATAATGTCATGTTTATGCCAAATCATTCTGATGAAGCTATTTGGGATTTGTGCTCTCCTGGAGTGAAAATGGTGCATTAAAGGCAAGAGAAAACTCTCCAAATAGTTTTATCCTCACGTTGCCCATTTAAGCAATATGTGATTGAAATACTCTAACTATGGTTGGGTTTTGCAGTACTATGTAGGTTGTTCCGAAAGTAATTCCTCCTATTTGTTTTCATGAAAACTACAACAGATGCCAAGAGCACAATGACAGTATTTTATATAGAAAATTCTCAGCGACAAAACACTATTTTACAACATGGGCACCACCATTAGCTATTGTTTTTTGTCACTGATGAACAAGAGTCTGTATACAACGCATCTGCACCGGAGAGGTGACCCACCACTGCTATCACCACTGCTGAAATGCACCACCCACCACATCACTGTGCTCACGTCCACTCTTGGGTCTCCATCAGCATTCAGCAGATGTCAGTGAATGTCAGTGGGTGCCATTTGTTCCTCAAGGAGGAATTGAATTACACTACCCTTCTACCTTTACTTTTCTTTTAGCTCTACTTCTGTCATCCTCGTTCTTCTGGTGATGAACACGAATGAGAACTGCCACTGTGCAGTGTCTGTATCTTGCTGTTGTGATGATTAACCTTTCAGATGGGTTTAGTTTGATTTTTTTCTTCTGGAATAGAGCAAACAAAGCTGAGGCTTTGGCCTGAAGACCTTCTGTTCAACACTTATGTTTTGTCTCTAAATGCAGTTTATAGTTATGCTGGATGTCACCAATAGGCTGTTGGTACATGAAGCTAATGCATGTCTCCCTGAGGGGCTCCTGCTGTCTTTTGCATTTCACTTGGCCAGGGCTTTCAAACCAAAGGCATAGATCTTCCTCGTGGAAGTCCAGCCTGTCACTTCTGTTGTGATGATTTTGGTTTAGTTTCAAGCTGATGGTGACATTTCTTATACATAACAGGGCCAAATTCTTCCTTCAAAGACATTACAGCAGACATCTCCTTCAGGCTGTGTTGTCAGAAGACCTGATCTATTTGAGAACCAAAATGGCTTAATTTCCAGATTTTTCTCAGAATAACCAGCACAGCGAGGACATCTGGGTGCTGAGCACCTGCCCAAACAGCGCAAGTTTCAAAAGTTGTTCACTTCTGGGTGCATAAATAGCCAGGGGGATTTTGCGTCACTAAAAGTGGAAGAAGTGTAGGCAGGTATGTGAACGTCCTGAAAACTAAACTCTCAGCTTTTATGAAGGCAATGGCTGTTTTTTGTGTTGGGGCTTTCTGTGCATGCAGATTGATTTCAAGTATTTGTTTCATTTTATTTTTACTTTTCGTGAGAGGTGTTTTTTCTTTCTTTATGTTTTTTTTTTTTTGGAGAGGGAAACATGACTGAAATATTACAAGATCGTTTATCTTCTTTTTTTTCTTTTTTTGAGCAGAATTCCACCTTTTGTATTTATTTATTTCTTTACACATGCTTTGGTTCATTGAGATGCCAACTGCAGCGGAGTCCCTGGTGTGCTTTGTCTGAGTTTTGTCGGTGCTTGTTTTACAAAACCTACCTCTTGCATGACAACGGTTCTTTGGGTTAAAGCTATGGAAATTCTGTCCCCAGAGGGGTGATCATTGGAGAAACTTTCTTTATTCTAAGCATACGTATTTGCTATACATGGCTGCGTGTGGATGAACAACATGACTGACGTTAGTACTTCCACTGTCAAAAGAAAGCAGCAAAAAAGTGACACCTCCAAAACTCTTAGCGTTCTTGCTGGACAAGTAATTAGTGACAGCAGGAGAATGTGGTAGCACCCAGAGTGCTGCACATAGTGATGTCTGAGGGTTGCTGTTTTCTTGTCCTCGCTTTATTGTGACAAAGGCTGATGCATAATTTTGGTGGAGTAATCCCTGATGTGTGCTACTGCTGCTGTATAGTAAGAAATTTCTCATTTTCAAATGGGAATCTGCTTTGGAGCTGAATAAAAAAATACAGCTACCTGCTTCTTTCCTCCACAGAGGTGAAGAAAACATCACTGGACAGCAAAGGCTGTTCTCGTTTGTTGTTGTGCTCTAGAGTTTGTTGTGCTTCACTCGTGCTGTATGTATAATTCTATAGTCTGGAATGGAAAACCAACTTCAGTTGAGAGATTTTCTTTGCATGAGCACAGTGCTCTGTCCTGAGGTACCACTTACAAGTTCAGAATGAACTTGCTTAGTGGAAGAGCGGGAGAAAGAGACTCAGCTATTAAAGAGAAATTTATGGTGCTATCTGCAAAAATGAATACTTTATATTTTTTTCATAGTTTTCTTAAATTCTCATGCTTGTACTTAGCTTGAACTCTGAGATTTTCTCTGTAATGTCTCTGAATGCAGCCTTCCCTAGCCCTCTATGCAGCTAACATTGGCAGTGAGGCTCTTATTTCAGCTGCAGAGATGTTTCTTTCTCTGCTCTCATCTAATTAATTCTTGCTATGTTTATGCTTGAGCCTGCTCTTTTGCAAAGATCTTTTTCGTTATCTATCACTTGGACCGTGTCATTGCTCTCTTTATATTCCTTCCATGCCTCTTTCTTCATCACGTCACATCAAATCTCTGGAGTTCACTTTTAAGGCCTTTCACAGCCTGTCTGTGCCTTACCCCTTATCTTATGGCTGGTATCAGAAGTCAACTCCCACATCTGATCAAGCTCAGATGCCAGTCCCTATATCCCAGCTGTTAAATATTAAGAGGAAACAGCTTTGTGCTTTTCCCTCGTCCCTGGGAAAAGATACACGTGTGCACACTACAAAGCCATCTTATGGTCCTTTTAGATTACTCTTTTAAAGCAAATTTCTAAACTCCATTTTGTTGCAATGTCTTCAAAGCTCCTAAGAGTAGCTGGCTGCTGAGACAAACCGGTGTTGTGTGATGCAGCCTTAGTCCTGGCTTGCTGTTTACTTCTGTGCCCTTATCTGCCTAAACTCATCTCTTTTTTTCATGTGACAGGTTCTTGGCATGGGCCATCCTTTTCTTTTGTGTCTGTATAGCCTCAAACTGGCCTTAAGCTATACAGAAATGCAAATAATATCTGTGTAATACCAACAGAAGTGTTCATCCTCTGCATGCTGTCTGTAAGCTCATATTCCTTAAATGTCTAAAACATTAGAAGGGTGAAGATGCTTCTTTGGAGCATGCATTTTCTCTTGCTCCTTACAGTGACATGCTGAATTTTACTGTGTTTTGTGTGCATAATTGCTCCTGGTTCCATTTGAAAACTCCAGTATAAAATAACTCGCCTACACTGGGGTGCAGAGTTAAGGCTAAGCAGCTTTTTGATTATACTTGTTTTCAAGGAGTATACAGGCAGGCAGAAATTGAGACAGGTTCATGGGTGAGAAAAGCCTCTTCCTTCTCTGTGCCAACATTGGGCATGTAGTTGCACACCAATAGTGGAAGTGATCTGGCTGAACGTGGACACAAGGAGAGAAAAAAATACAACTAAAAAGAGCAGTGGCCATGTAAGCTTCCTACTCTACCTTGCTAGGAGGTGCTGAGACGTGCAGGCGCAGGGATGTGTGGAAGCAGAGCAGCAGCCAGAAGGCAGAGGCTATCGCTTGGCTGCAGCCAGCCCTTGGATTACAGCTATCATGAGACTGCAGGCACCAGCAGGCATATGAAAACTTGGGGAAAACGGGAGCAGCAGAGACGCAAGGAACAAAAATAGCAGGGTTGTGAACTGGGCAGTATATCCTCCACTGCAGTGCTCTCACAATGAAAACTGTCTGGAAATGTCCATCTTAGCATTGATTGTTTCTTATGTCCCTTTGACAGTGCAAGGTTACTTGAAAATTAGTTGTATTTGCAGAGTAGGGGTGTGTATTCATGATCTAAAAACATCTTTAATGCAGTATATGTTTTGATTTAAAAAAGAAACAAATATGAACCAGCAGATCTGGTCATTTCAGGTAGGATACCATTTTTACAATTAACACCAATACTTTCAGGAGCTTGAGAATGTGAAAGGGAAGGATATTTGACTGGGGGCTGTTGTAGCCTTTAAGGGTGAAGGTATGCCTGCATGTGTTTATATCTATATACAGTCTTCTATTGTCATTTTTTTTTACAGTGGATGCATACCTAGGTCATTCAAAACAAGTAATAATGTTGATTCTGTAAAACTGTCTCCTTTGTGATAGGAAAGAGGCTGAGGAAAAATACTGAAAAATTGAGTGAAGGTTTATTTTGACATTCTTTAAAATTGTATTATTTTTGAGTGACAGTTCTCGGAATCCATCTTTTAATGTAAGTTTAATGATGGGAAAATGAAATAAATAGGTACTTTGAGCTGAACTGTGTGAATTTAGAATGGTTTGGTGGGACTTTGAAGTCTAAGGGAAGTATAAGAAATGCTGTCTGGTCGTCTTAGGGGAAGACTTCTGGAGAGCTGGATGTATCAGATACAAAACCAATGTGTGTCAGACTAGAGGCTTCCTGCAAAGAAGAGAGAAATTAGGATGCCTCTATGTAACTGCAGACCCAGAGAAGATCTCAGAAGGCCACTCTGTCTGTCCTTCTCCATCAGGGTACAGTGTACTTATATGTCACACTGCAGCTTCCTGAGGCAGTCCATTCCAGTGCATTGCTTACTCAGCTGCTTAATTCCTTTCTTCAGTTTAAATCCATTGCTATTTGCTTTGATTTTCACAGCTATTGATAGCATGCTTCTCTTCCCCACTTCTATTTCTTTAAAAATCACCGTTGTTTTTCCTTTGCTTTTATTTCCCTTTATTTTTTTTTCCCATTTTTCCCTTTATCATACTTAATTCTATTTTACTTCAAGCTTAGCAGCCACACTTGTTCTCTGAGGAAGGATGGAATGTGTCTTCGAGACCTCTGAGCCTCACTGTCAGTTGGTGTGGATGGTTGTTCTGGTTGCACTTAATCTTCCTAGCTTGTACAAGAGGGTGCAAAGAAGGAACTGTCCTTAGAATAAAGGACTTTTGGGAGTCCTGCAGTCTTAGATGGAAAGGATGTCATGGAGAGGAAGTTTATGCAGTGGGGGATTAATGGGTGATTGAGTATTTCCTTAGGAGTTCAATCACTGTATAAATTCCTAGTAGGCCTTAATTATACTCTTCTATGCATGATTCCACATACCTTATGCAAGTAAATTTTTATTATAGTTCAAGAGAGACTTTTCTTCCCTGATAATTACAAATGTAGCCTGCTGGCACACATCAATCTGCTTGTTTCGTTTTACATGTTTCAGATGTGTATCTGATGTATCTTTACAAGCTCTATGTTTCTAGCTCCCACATCTTCAAAAAACTGCTTGAAAGTACACGACTTCTCAATTTTGCCAGGAAGCTTCTGCTACAGGCAGTGGAAGTAAGGTGCGCACGAATCTTGCCTGCTGTGTTTTTGGTTGGACATAAAGGCAATAATAGTATGAGGAAGCTAAATCCAATGGTGGAGATGGAGCAGCACAGTGCATGTTGGGAAGTTCTTGCTGGTCTTCATGGAGGAATTGTAAATTTTGCTAAATATTCAGCCCTGTGGGGACTGCAAGCCAAGTGCACAGGCTTCCTGACTTTAATATCTGCAGGAAGCAAGATCAAGAATTTTCCTTTGTGTTCTTACATAATGTTGGAAAGAGGTATTTGGAAAATACTAACGGGGGAAAAAAAAAAGAAGCTAGAATACTGAAAAACTGGCATCTTTTGTATTTTAGCAAAGCTGCTTTTCCCTTCACCAGAAGGAATTTGGCCTCGTTTCCTGAAAATACAGAGAGAAAAATGATTAAAAATGTTGTCTCCGCTTTCTGTGGTGACGGAGGGGAATATTTTTGGATAATCTGTATTACATACAGGAAAGTTTTTAGACTGTTTTTATTTTTTCAGATCTTTGCTCTCAGTGAACTGTGTGGGATGGCAGGGCATGCATTCAGGACAGCAGCAGAAGCGTTAACAAATGATACCAAAGCTTATCTGGCACTCTGTGCTGTGAAACAAGTTGCGCATCCTGTAGCACTCGCAATTGAAATCACTTGGAAATTATTCACAGCAGTATCCACATAGTTTTGTGTAACTGAATATATTTGGCAAGGTCATAGATTGGATCCAAGATTGGATAATTTGCAAAGAATAAAGGGGAGGAAGAAAGATAAAGGTCTGTGTGAGGTGTGTGCAACTGTCTAACAGCACTGACTTCAGAGAAGTGAAGTTGAGGATGGGGCATGGGAAGAAGAGTACTTATACATGCAAAGTACTCATCTGGCTGTCCTGGAAAACAAGTGTTTGCCAAATAAACCCATGACTCTGCAATCTGGATTCTGCATTTCAAGCAAAATATTTCAGCTTTTCTACCAATGCTTCTGGTGCTCACTGGCCTTTCTTGAGGATCTTTATTAATCCAATTCTTGTTCTCAAACCTCTTGAAACGTTTAACTCTGAAACCTTCCAATGTATTCCCCTGTTTCTTGGGCAAAGTCCTCCTCCACTGACTCTTACAGATCTACTCTATTTGTGGTTCTAGTCATTGACAATTACCCTGGTAACTATAACTACAGACTAATTGGGAAGAAGTGCTATTAAAACACTAAATAGATAAGCGAGCTAGAATTCTTTTAGCTTGTCAAATTGGTCCATTAAATCTGTGTGTTGTACCTGTAATTGCAAAGCTCCAATTATCGTACACTTAGTGAAAGGAGTGATAAGGTTTTCTGGAATGGAAAGAGATAAGAGATAAAAGTGAAAAGTTTTCTAATAATAACTTCTAGTAAAAGCTATCAAAGACAAATGTATACTTCTGATAAGAACCAGAATATGAGAACTTGTGAAATCTGGTATCTCAAAGCAAACAAAATAAGGTCGAGTAGAAGTTGAAGGGAAATGTGATCACCTTGCACAGATGTTTTAGACAATGTAAGGTCTTTTAGTCCACAGCCTACTTGTATTGCTGCTGGAAAGTGCTGCACTGATGTCTGAACAGCACTGACACCAAGAGACTATGGCGTTTGGAGATGGTTAGCACTTCATATGCTACAGAATTAAGGCTTTGACTTGAAGGTGACATTTGTATTTCTCTCTGGGGAATCATGTAATCATGCTTTGTTCTGGAAATGCTACTTCCTTGCAGGATGTCTTGAGCTAAGTTGGAGAGAGATGACCAAACCAGGGAGAATTGAAGCTCAGGTTTGAATTCAGGCACTGATGCAGACTTGAGTTTATGTGGAGGAGAAAGGAAATAGAAGTGCTTATATTTCCACCGTAATTCACAGTGGTAGAAAGTTGAATAAAGGTATGTCCTGTCTCAGTACCTTTTAATCTGAATCTTTAAAGACAGAGCTGGAGAGGTTTTGGAAAGCTTGGAATCAATTTGTGAAGGCCTATAAAGGAGTAAATACATACTGTGGGACCAGTAATTTTGGGAATTATGTGGAAGGAAGAGAACGGTGACCTTAATAGGGAGCAAAGAGGAAAGGATTGTTGTTATTAAGCAGAACTTATTTCACAGAAAAACAATACTGAACTGACTTCTATTTGTGAGAAGGGGGGAAAGGAAAAGGATAATTCTTTTCTGAGAGCCCAAGAGGCTTTATCCACTTTAAAACCAATTCTGTGCAAAATAAAGGCAAGCGAGCATATGTATTCTAAATGGCACTTCAACCTCTCTCCAAAAAAAAGTCATCAGTGTTCAAATAGACATCATTACTTTGCAGTGTTGCTTTCTTTCTCTCTTTCCCTTTTGGATAGTGGATTGCAAATGACATGCCTGATTTCTAATTGGTTTTTAGAGATGTTGTTTGTGAAATTTTGCATATGAAGGGGAGGAAGCTAACATTTTTTTTTTCTAGTTTATATGATAAAACAAAAACAACAACAACAACAAAAAGCAAAACCAGAAAAAGGTGATCATTTTGGCATTCAGAATGGCTTTGGAAATTTGGCTTCAAACGAAGGAATGTTTTCTCTTGAGTGGTTGAGATAAAGCAATAAGAAGATTTTTGCCTCTGAGAAATCAAAATGTGTGTTCCAAGCAGGTGAAGTCTGATGGCCACACATTTAAAATTACACTTCTGATGACTTCTTAAGCTGAACCTTACACTTAACCGCCACTGGTTCAGTACATAACACTGGAGATTTATGGACAGTTGGAAGGAGGAAGAGGAGAATGCTGGGAAGAAACATGCTGTCAGGTTCTTGTATCTTTCAAGACTTTAAAATGTGTATATACCATTTACCTGCTTTTTGTTTGTCAGAGCCTTGTTCTGAAAGGGATTATTTTGATGAACTTAGTTTTTGTATAGACTTCGTTTCATGGCTTACAAAGGGGGCAGGAAGCAACAGCGTAGTAGGATGAAGGATATGTTGATGGTAACAAATCTGTGTGTCAGAGAAGAAAGACTCTTTAAGCTACCATTGTCAATTAGCTTAGACTCTGGTCTTGAAAACTATGTTTGTTAAAACATAGAGCCTATTTACCAGCTGTAGTGCTGCGGGCTTTTATGAGGAAGGGTTCCCATGCTGGCATTTCGGTACCTGAGGCTGATGGTGTGCTGCCTTGGTCTCCCTGACATTGCTCCCCTTTCCCTGTCAGATGCTGAGAAATACAGAGAGCTTTGCAGCAGTTCTTTCAGGAAATGGATAGCAGAGAGAATTACTGGTTGGATTTGCTCTGGGGTATGCACATTTGAACTAGCACTGACCGTCCCTGCTGTGTTAGCAGATGCAAGCAGTTTGGAAGGACATGTTACAAGGGAATCACCATTTAGTTGCTTAAAATGATTTTGCTGGGCACATCAGAACACTCATGTAGAAGGTAACTGGACTTTGTAATCTTCCTGCTGCAAGGAGGTGCTTCAATAGCAATGGTCTGAAAACTATAATTTGTATGTTTGTCTCCATGTAAATATATGTCAGTTTTCAAAGGTTATTAGAAAACAAACACAAAACAACAGCTTAAATGTTGTTAAAAAGTGAAACATGTGAAACCTTAGATTTTACTATATTTCTGTAAGTAGCAGGAAGATGGGGTTATGTTGTGATTTATGTGTGGCACACTGTTAACATTCTGTCTGACAGGATGAAGGAAAAGGCAGTTACTTAGATGTTTAAAAAAAAAAATGACAGCTTTTCAGTATCTTGGATCATAGCAAATGATTCTTGGGAAATCTAATATCAAATTAATAAGAGAAGGATTAAGGTACTGACAGAAAGGGCAGAGGATGAGAACTGGCTAAAGACTTTTGGCTGTGTAGACGCAATCTGAAATAACGCCTTTCCCTAGTGTTTAAAAACTATGTCCAGATTCACACTCCCAGGGAAGAGAACTGATACTGGAGACAGGTATGAGCTGCAGCTGCTCCAGTACTGTCTTGATGAGAAGCTTTCCATATGGTACAAGTTTGCTGAGTTTCCATGTGGGCAGAAACAACCAAGTGATATCCTTCTGTGACAGCAGCAGCTCCAATGATTTCAGTGGAAATGCGCTACTGCTTTTTCTTGTGCAAGTATATCTGCTAAAACAGCAGATTCTAATAGCTATTGTAAAATAGGGGATGTTGCTGTTTCCTCTCTCGTTCTGTCCCCATTGGGCCAAATGTTTGGGCAGTACATGTTACCTACCTGGGTAGCAGCACAGTGAGGGTGGATCATAGGATTTGCAGATGCTGGCCACTTATTCACCTCACTTCAGCTTATCAGTATTGCAGAAAGCAACCTGTTTATTTACAAAATGTTCACAGATTCTGAGGGATAAAATATAACAACTTCATGAAGACAATAATACCTGAGAGGTCATAAGTATCACTGGAGACTTGGATTGGATTTTATTAGCTAATATTCATGAAGTGTGAATGAAAAACTAAGCACTGCATCAAAAAAGATGTGCGGTGACACAAGCAGCAGACAATTCCACAGGATAAAATAATCTTTCATGATTAATTTTAAAATTAGAAAAAGCTTATGTTTAAATCCAGCCATTTTGTGCTTTTTTTGAACAGCAGGTCTTTTTTTGTTTGTTTGGGGAAATGGAGGGTGGCTTTTGATTGCATAATGAGGTTTCTTCAGGGGAACCACATGTTCTGGGGTGAACCCCTTCAGAGCCCCTTCTCTGAGCTGCAGCTGCAAAAGGAGGGCTTTAGACTTTGAGTTATGTTAAATGTTCATAGCAGGAAGAGAGCCAGGTACTTGAACTGACATGATGGATTCCCCTTTCACCTCCTGCCTCTACCTCATTAAACTGCAGTGATTAAAGAATTATCAAAATTTAATACTTCAAAATGACTGCACAAAAGCAGCTTCTTATGGGAAGCCGTCTTTAAAAACTGTCGCCTACATGCACAGAATTTCTGCCACAAACCTCTTCCCCTGTGCATCCCTCCCTCCCCTACACATTCTTCCCTTTAATTTATGGGGAAGTGGTGAAACCTCTGGCCAGCTAGAGCCACTCCTGAGAACAAATATGGGCTCTAAATTATTTGAGCCCATCGGGCGTATTGGTTATTAAACCTCAGCTGGTCTAAGAAGGCAGATGGATGTGCTGTGTCATTGCCAGCTATATTAATTGCATACTAAAGATTTTCAATTTTTTAGGTAGAAATATGGAATAGAATTATAACTGGATTATTCAGGTGACTCTGACAAGCTGTAACTTTAGAGATGTATTAAAATAAATTGGGAGCAGTTCAGTATGATCAGGTTCTTTCTGTGTAGTGTACATAGGCTAAGCTGAGCCTGATTGGAAACAGAATTTGGTACTGAACCCCACCTGTTTCTTAACATCCTTCCATCAGCAGGTCTCAGTGAAGTAGATCTGCTCTCACCTTCATCACTTGAGATGAAATGCAAAGAAGCCATGGAACTTACCCAGTGCCACTTGGAGGAGGAGCTACCAGTGAGAGTAGCTTGGAGCTGTGGTCTTATTCCCTTGCTTCAGCTCCTTGATGCAACAGTGGGGGGAAAAAACTCTTTCAAGCCTCTAATTCATCAAGTGTGCCTGCAGCTGACATAATGTGAATTTTTTCCTGGATAGCAATAGATCCTATGAATTATGATATAGAGGCTGGCAAAAGTCAGCTATACTGCATGGGTACTGATAAAGCTGGCTATTGGCGTAGAATAGGACTCCTTGATACAGCTGCTTATGCGCTGCTATTTTACCATTTTGAGGTTAGGTGCCTTGTGTGTTTAGGCATACAACATCTTCATTAACTAAATTCCTGATGGCAAATAACAAAAGAAAAATCTTGTTCTGGAAGAAAGAAAAAACTTCCTGTAGAACCCCAGGTGTAAACAAAGTGTACGTAGTACTGCTTTTGTAAGCACCAGCCTGTAGCAATTCACAACATTGATAGTGGATCTGAAATATTCAGGGAAGTATTTAAAGGTGTAATTTAACAAGATCTAGATTGTATATCAGGGATTACTGTAAGGAGCCCCTGCTTAAATGATGTTTTTAAAATTAGTGCTCCTGTAGTTAGTGCCATGATATGCTTGTATTGTTAGCGTCCATTGTAAAGTGTTTGTGCATGTGCATACACGCAGCAAAGATCTGTGGCCTCAAAAGCTTGTAGCCTGCATATAGGAGAAGAAAAGCATTGGTATAGGCAGATGGAGAAAGGGAAGTGAGGTGTTGGACAGTCTAATGGATGACTGTGTCAGCACGCAGCTACTCTCAGACCATGCATAGAGCATGTTTCAGGCTCTTTTAGAAACTTACCTTCAGTCTATTTCAGACCTATGCTACACCTGCATGGTTGAAGAGTTTGGTTTCTTTATGTGCAAACACCTTTATTGCTACTTTTGAAAGAGTAAAAAAAGAAGCATCAGTGAAAATGTGATTGTACAGCACTATGCCAATGGGCAATCTCTTTTATCCTTGGAGAAATTGAGCTGATGACAGCTTTGGGAAGCTACTAAAGGTCTACATTGTCTACTGTAGTGATGATGAGGGATAAGAAGTCATGATAATGATGGCATGAATATGCAAGTAGTTCTCCATGCCAGCGCCATCATCACAGATGTTCCCGTGCATCTGGGGTCCATGCACAATTCATTCATTTTGCACATGTTCCCACTCAACAAGCTTCTCTGAATGTTTTCACCCAATGGGGGATAGATGATCGTTCAGCCTTTTAATCATGTTTTTCTCAAGTTTACTCTAGTAACATCTGTGTACGGTCATTATAGACCTGGTATTTGTTCTGAATTGGTACTGATTTTCTCTCCTGGTGACAGGCAATGCTCTCTTTTTCTACCCCATTGAACAGATATGTAGTATAAAGCAACCTATACTGTCAGATGCCGTCTGCCTAAATGTGTTTCTCAGAGACCCTGACAAGATAAGTCTTTCAAGAGCTGTTGAGCATTGGCACCAGTGCTACCAGGAGCTGTGCTCTGGTTTGTGTTACTGTCACTGTACTGCCATTAAACATTTTCTTAGCTTCGAGTCTGAGAGACACTCTGTGGATATAACATGCAGATCTTACATTCTTTTCTTGTATGTCCTGAAAAGGTGATCAAAGAGTTGCAGAACTCTTCTGGGCTGTAGGTTTGATGGAGTTGATCCCTTTTTAGGTAAGGAAAGCTTAGAGCCTTGCTTCACCTTTTTTTGAGAATTGATGGATTGTTTACCTGTTAAGTAACTATCCAAAATTATCTGCTGCTTCTACCACACCATGTATATGCAGAAATGAATATAGTAGTCAGTCCAGCATGGCCAAGTCCTGCCCATCCTTAAATTTATAAGCACCTACAGGCACATCACAGGGGCCTATGAAAACTAGAACATGAGAAGCCATATGCCAAGCAACTGATATTTGTGAGCTCTGGCAGCCATGATGAATGCAAGATCTATAATGTTCAATCAAATGCTTACTAAGGTATGTGTCTTCTGCTTGGACAAGCAAAAGGAGCTGAAATGTTTTGAGAAATCACCATTTCTAGGTCAGGATGGTTAGGGCAAAGGTGTTGAGTATATAGTGCATTTCAGTTGTCAAAATATGCTTGTAGTAGTTTAGCTCTTTGAAAAGGTTTTTCTTGGCTTGCCCATTACTGTGTATAATTTCCATGAGCAATAATTAAACATTCTCTAGGGATGTAAATAATTTATTTTGCAGTAAACTGATATCTATTGGTATTTTAACATTGATTGCATTATTTATCTGTGGATTTGCATCCATGAACTGGAAAATGTTGTTTGTTTTTTTTTTTAAAATGAGAAAAGTAATGTTAAAAATTCAATAAAATACTAATTTCATATGAAAAAGCTCATGTAACACAGAACAGGTACTGCATGATATTACAAGCTGTTCATGCTGGATGAACTGTTGCAAAAGACACAGGAATATGTTAGCTCAAAATAAAAGCAACAGAAGCTAGCTATTCTTTTTGTTGAATTGACAAGTGTGGTTAATCAAGTTGCACATGTGGTTAACTTTCTTGACTTGAAGGCAGAGAATTGAAAGACAAATTGGTGCAACTCCAGCTATCTACTCTTGCTTCTGAGAAGTATCTTCTGGCAGAAAACTTCCCATCTGCAGTGCACCATGTTAATATTGTAAGAAAGTGCTTTATTTCTTTTTTCCATCTCCTGTTTGAGATCCTTGATGCTGGGAAATCATGGGCTTCCACAACACTGTTTTACAGTTCATCAGAACTCTAACGACTCAAGCAACAGTGTAATTGGGAAAGAGTTGGATTAATGTTGTGACAATTAATTTAAGACTTCAGTTCTTTTTGGGCAAAGGACAGGCTCAGCTGGTGTTGGGGAGAATGTTTTCATTCGTTGACAATACCAATATTCTCTGTTAGCAACAAATTTCATTGCAAGCCATCAGCACATAATTATCCCTGGATCGTACATTAATTTCTGTGTTGAGTCTTGGTCTTACTTAATGTTTTATGTGCTGAACTGAATGACATCTGAAACAAGGAACTGCATTTTCAGATGGATAATCTCCTGACAGTAAATGTGAAGCCTTTCAAAGTTGTTTGAATAATGTGCATGCTCTCTCAAGCAAGAAAATCCTACCTGAATTTCACATGCATGAGGAAAGTCACACCTTTTAACTTTGCATTGCTTTTGGTCAAGATGATTTATTCTGAGGAAATACTCTTACCTCATGCATGCTAACCTTTGTGAAGCTTGTTCCATTACACTTTCATAGCCTCTTCTCCAGGTACGGTAGTTCTTCTGATGTGCTGTGTGGCTTTATAAATGGCAAGGTCATATCTTTGTAGGATTTGCAACAAAGATGAAAGTTCTCTCAGAGCCTCTTTCCTGAGAGCTAAATCCACATAAACCCAAGGCTTTCAAGATTTTTCTAAGCTGGGAAATGTTGAGCACACAGATAAAGATCGGTCGTCTTATTTTTATTATTTCAGCAGCTGCAGATAGGAATATGTATGCAGTGTCCATGAATTAAACACGTTTGGGTTTGTCCTACAACTCCCATTGTTTTTCTACAAGCATTGTTAAATGTGAGCTAATCTGAGTCGTTCTGATTCTGTGTGTTCCTGTTGTTTGGCTGTTGACTGATTAATTATTAGTGTGTACGTTTCCTCTGAATATTTCAGAGCTGAGGTGTGTTTTTTTGTTGTTGTTGTTTTTGTTTTTGTTTTGCAGTATCCTACAGCACTTTGGGTTATCCAATGCTCATTCAAGTTTGTGCACACCAGAGCAATCATAAAACTTGAGGAATGAGGTCTGAACATTTGGACTATAGCTAACTTCATTTTAATAATAACCTCCACCAAGTGGCAAGAACATATGCATATTCAGTATGTATTGCTGTCTTGGTGTGCCTGTTCCTTGAGCTTTCCTTACATTTCTGTGGGTCTTTAGATCAAACCCTTTTAGTGAATGCAGTGATGCATACATTTAAAGTCACCATATGGAAGTGATTCTTTGTATGCTGGATGAGAAAATTCTGGTGTAATACTTAGTTATGCTTCTGAATGATCCCTTCTTACTCATCTTTCAAACCCGTTAATGTATTTCATATACATATATCCTCCTTGCCTCTCTGAGTATCCAAGAGCAGTGATAAATTCCACTCTGTTAAAAATATGCTGTCATCCAGCAGCTTGTGTGCACACACACATACATGCAAAAAAACATTAGCTGTATAGATCACTTTGAGTTTGTCTGGGGAGTTGTTACATGTCATTAGCTGCCCACAGAATTTGTTCAGGGACAGCTGTGATGGAAACAGAGTATGTGCTTTTACCAGCTGCATCTCAGCTTTTGTATGGCTACAACAAACAGTGAGCCTCTTCAGATGGAGACAGGAATTTCTTCATTCTAATGTGTTCTCGTGAGCACATTAATATATACCTTTTGAATCGAGATTGAATCAAGATGTTCTGATATTTCCTCATAGGATACCATTGGGATTCTATGTGCCTGTCATAACATTGATCCAGGCAGTCTGCTCCAATGGATTCGTTAAACAGGTTTTTACATCAGCACATAAAATCAGGAATTTATGGCTTGCCATAAGGCATACAAAGTGAGATTTCAACTCCCTGTGGTGCACAGCACATCACGCATCAGGAATGTCACTATTCCTTGTAGCATCTATTACTCCAACCTGCTGCTAAAATGCAATTCTAGGCTGTGCTTCATGTATTTCAGGAGCTCAGATAAGACAGGAAGATGGATAAATTGCCACAGGCTGATGGCACAATGGTGGTAAAGCATATCATTCTCTGAAACTCTTTTTATGACTTCATCTCTGAACTTGACCCATTCCGAAACCACTCTTGATAACCCTAGATGTTAAAATGCCTGCAAACAGAACAAATTAAGTAAAAGTGAAAAGTCAGAAGTTAAAATGTTATGAAAAACAAACTGATGAACTTTAAAAAGCATAACAAATTAATGACATAACTGATTATCAGCCTGAAATGGTCTTTTATTTCATCCTGGGGCCACCAAACTCATCTGAAAGCTCTACTTGAGTATTTAATGCCTGTTGTTACTTGCTGTTAGGTGTACTGTTTGGCCTCTTCTCTCATGCCTCTCAGTAAAAGGATTGTTTCTGTCCTGAAGACCAGTATTTGGCTCTGTACAGCCTGCAGCAGTTGCCTGGAAAGTCCTTGCAAGGCTTCAAAAGCTTTCACCAAGGCTTTACATTTTCCTTTTAACTACTCATGATCCAGTGTCCTCAATAACAACAGTTATCCCCAAATAAATATTGAGCATGACTGAACTGTGACTCTTTAATATACTCGAACTCAACACGTATAAGGCCATTGATGTACACAGCCATGATAGGTGTCCAATGCAGTTAGCACCGTTTGCTTTTCAAGACAACAGGTGACATCATGGTCAAAGTGCAGCTCTTGTTCTCTTCAAAGGTGTGGTGAATCTGGTGCTGGTGATGCTTTTGGGAGGGTGGTCATAAACTGATTGGTGCAGGTTTTTGTTACACGTAATTTGTGTTTCTTTGGAAGTCAAGGCACCAAATCAGTCTTCACACATTCCAACAAGCACTTGAATTGACTGCTATTTTGCTGGATGAATTTCAACCTTGTTTCATTTTCATTTCACGCACTGATGTACAAATTTCCTATCAGCTTCTTGCCAGAGTAATGCATGTGCCATGGCAGGGAACTTGGATGTTAGAGTAGTGTAGAAATAAAATTGTTTTTCATTGGATGGGCTTTGGGACTGGGTAATGAACTGGAAAGCCTGTTACACCTTGGCTTCTGTTTTGTATGCTTCTCATGTAAATAGAGACCCCAGTGAAATTGTTGCCTGCTGGCTTCTTGGTTGCTGGTAGGAGGAGGAATAGTAGCATCTGGCAGTTGACAAGTCTTGTATGTTTTATATATGATCATCATTATCTTTGTAACCTCTTGTCAATAGGTTCTAGGGATGACAGTGTGTGTATATATACACATATATGTTATATTATGCATACGCAGTCAGAATTCCCAAGGAAGCTTCTTCTCATTTCTTCTCCAACTGTATCCTATCTGCAGATTTCAGTCTTTAGTTTTTCCTTGTAACATTGTAATTGGAAGCTGTGGATATTAACAGGGAAACTGACTGTGCTATCTGAACCTCATCTAGTCTTCAGTTTCTCAGTCTTCTAGTTCTTGCAGTAGCAGAAATTCACTGTCTTTCAAGATGTCCACATGTATGTTTATGCTGACAACCCATTTTTCAACTGAATGAGGACAGACGTTGAAGGATGTGAGGGCTGGATTTTATGCCATCTCTTAAGTGAACAGAGTTCAACAGTTGCAATGGTTGGCTTTCTTTAGCTGTTCAGGACTTCCATCCAAGACTTTCTAGGCACACCACTGAGTGAGGAGAATGGGACCTGCCTGTGCTTCAGATAACAAATCTGTCCTGCTGCATTTATTCTTCCAACCATGCTCACTAGATATACAGAGTCATAGCTTTGCTTAGTTAACATGGGCTACATTCTCATAATGGAAATCATGAAGAGGATGAGAAAGTTGTCATTCTAATTCACCATTATGCAACATCAGTCTCTCACATATTTTGGTTAACGTTGGCTGCCATCAGTGTGTGCTGCTGTCTTTTGCAGTGGAATATCCTCCTTGTGTTGAACTGCTTTTACGGTAATTATAACTTGAGATGGAGCAAGAGTGTATAGATCTAGAGCAGAACTGGCATGGTGAAAGGTCCATTGGAACTTTACTGGGCAGCATCTGAGTGTCTAAAAGAGCTTATGATGGATTGATTCTTATGTGTCTCGTGTAATCAAAGCTTTGTCCAAGTTAGCATCTCTTTATGGTAAAGCTTCCTATTGTTAGCATTTTAGAAATGGGAATTCTTTTACTTCTCAATTTGTTGCAGCAGTTACTTCAGTGTTATTTTCAGTAAATAGACAATAAGAAAGAAAAAGTCATGGAAGCCGTGTCTTGACAGAGGCTGAGAGCTATTGTGACACGCTTCATTGTGCAAATTTCTGTTTGCTGAAGTTTGGTCCAAATTACTTTAAAACAAGAAGTCCTATGGGAGGATGAGTTAATGAAGCCTACTTCCCCAAACATTTGCAGGCAATGGTTGACTGATCTAAAATAATAATTGTTAATGCTGCATTGTGGCCACACCCCTGCTCAGGCATGCACACTGAGCAAATTCTTGGGAGTGCTTTAAGTGGTTTGCTTAGGATTTGCCACTCCTCAAAGATGAGGAGAACCTTAAGAGTAGACAATCTGGTATCCAATAAAGGCCTGGCTAACACTGCAGCCTTTTTCTCAAGAGATAACCTGTATAACCCTTTTTTTCCTGTGTGCTGCTTTTTTTCATGAAGGTTGCAAGATTTTTATATATTTGAGACCTTTTGCACATCAAATTCAATTGAAACTTAGTGAACAGGCTAAAGGCTGTTAGGTGAAAGACAAAGATGTACATGTTCTCATATATCTTACTAATAAGATAAGATACTAAGCTAAAATCTATAAATCAAGAAAGAGCTGCCCTAAATATAGCAAGTTAGGCTTTGTCACTGTGAGGAAGAAGGAATAAATTTATTTGTTTATTCTGTGGAAAATGTTTCAGACATCATTATTCTTGGAACCCTGTAGTTTGCCACATCAAGCGAAGCATCAGTTTCTAGACACCCTGCTGACCACACAAGAAGGAATGCCAAGTCCTTCCCAAACCCAGGACCTTCACACAGCAAACAGATGCGCTGCCTGCAGTGCTGAGCCGCTGAGTATAAAGGTTGGATCAGCTTCTAGAAAATTAACATTACTTAGCCTTTAGCAGAGAAATCCCATCCCTGCTACTCTTTTTAATATTTTTTTCAGTAGCCTCTGTTTTGTTTGAATTTATTCCCCTGTGTCACATCTAATTTTTGTATCTGCGTAGAATCCATTGCAGAGGATCAAACAGCAGAGACTGAAAAAGCAAACATATGAGCATGGGTGATATGGCACAGAAGTGCAGTCTTCTTACTCCATTGGCTACTGCTCTGAGCACAACAAAGTAAGTCACTTTCAAAATACAATACAGTGACTGTCTGAAGCCTATTCAAACCAATGCAGGACAAACCCCAGAAGGGCCTGAGGTTCTGGTTGGCTCAGATAAGCTTCGGAGAACATCCAAATGTTTTGATGATTATCAGAAACTCTTGGATCTGCTAGGCTGTGCTGGAAAACTTGAGAGAAACTGTTTTCCTCTGAGATTTTTGCTACTACCTGCTTTGGGCCAGATGTGTCTCTGGCAGGGTCTCAGTAGTGAAGATGAGCAGCATATCGCAAAGAACTAAAATGTACAGAAGCCTCTGATCTCCAAGGAATTTGGCCCTTTTGTTTCAGATCCCAGCTGGGTGCAGGGGATAGAAAAGTATGTAGAAAGGGACAAACAGCTGTTGCCTTTTAGACCTCAGTGATGAGAAAAAGGTCTGCTCTGTGTTCTGTTTGCAGGACTTCTAATCTCTCTTGGCTAGCTGTATATCTCAAGCAGAGCAGCGTGTGATCTCCTTTATAACACTTGGTTGAATGAAATGCAGATGCTGGCTGGTGTTCTTACAACATTACTGTAATATAAATGGATGGATTGTGCTTTGTTTCCTCTGTTGACTGTGGCCATCTTCAGGAGATTGCTTGTCCCAAGCTGCTGACAGTTCTAGTGTGGATTCTGCCTTTTGGTTATCTGCAACTTTTAGGCTATTTGTACTATTTTCTTTTTAGTGTCAGCATTTAGAGAAACCAATAATGTAGTAGAAGACTGTTGGGAAGTAACAATTAGGAAAGAATACAAATATTGTTATCCAGGAAGGGATGTTAGTTTGCAAGCTCTCCTTGGTTTTTACCAGTTCATAGTTTTCAGGGTTGTTTTCTTATTTTTATTTTTTACTTTTTGAGGAGTAAAGACAAAGCAATCAAGCATATTTAGCTTTGAAATAATAAAAAATTCCATTTTTTTCTGGGCTTTGGCTTAATCTCTTGTTTCCCACAAGGCAGTGATCAAATCAGTCAAATCAGTGGGAGTGGTTGGGATTCAGAGACAAACTGGCTGGCTTGTAGATAATGAATGAGTTAAGTGGGAGTTTTCCATGTCGATGTTCTTCTATCAGTATCTGAATGTATTTTGGGTACGTGAATATCAAGATCTCTCTAGCAATCTGCAAATAATCTGTTGTATTTTTTAAAACAAGGTTTTATGGAAAATGAGACTTTCTTGCTTCAGCTCTTTGGTTGAATTCTTAATTATCAGGGTTAAAGCACCTTCACTCACATGGCAAGGGAAAACCTCCATGTTTTTCTCTTTATTTACAGAAAATATCTCCAGTGATAACATTCACCAGCAGTTTCCATGTTATCTATGTTGCTTTAAGTAACCTTGTACAGTGGTATCTTGCCTGTATCTCTAATCGTGCGCTGCAGTCACTCTTGATGAAATTTTATTCTTTATTACTTTTGTCTGCATAGTATTACCTGGTGATGGCAAACAGATCCAGTCTTCCCTTCGTAACATTCTAGACAAACACGTGATAAGTGACTTAGAGACTTTGCTGTGTGAAAGTGGTAAGCAGCAGGTAAATCAGTCACTAGGAAGACAAAAGTGAAGAATGGTAAACATGAGCAGACATATATGTGAGCGTTGTGAGCGGTGCTGATGCTAAAACTGACTTTTTGTTTTAAATTTATACATATATAAGCAATTCTAGTAGAGGTTTCTGTAGAATTATTAATATCATCCTCCAAAAAAAACAAACACAAAACCTGCTGCTTTTTCACAAGGAATTTTTTTTTAAGCTCTGCAGCAAATCCTCTATCAACTCGGACAGAAATTAACTGCCAGAAATAAAAATTCCAATTTAGATTCTTAATTACCTGCCTTCAGGTAGGCTCATGGATCATCAAAGGCTAAGGAAAATCTGTAATGATTGTCTAATAATATTGGACTGGCAGTACATTAAACAAATGTATTCAGCCACACAGGTTTACTGAAGCAGTTACCTTGGGGACTGCTCTCCAGGCTGCCACATACATCTGTAACCTCAAAGGCACTTGAATTGTTACAGATCTCCTATGGACAAGGACAGATACCTGCCTGCATAAGAATGTAATCAACGGGAGACTGCTCATGATGCCTGAATGAAAAAATGCTCTGTAGGTTTTGTTGTATTTGTGCAGGAGGGACTTCTAGCTAACTATTGCATCGCCATGTTCCATCAGTTATACCCATTCATTGATCTGATGCTTCTTGTCCTGCAAGGAGAGGCTGTTTGATCAGGTTGTAATTTGCAAGATGAAGCCTGCTGATTCTGTCCAGGCTGATAGCCTCCATTGTGTTTAATGGGACAACTTGTACTGATAATGATCTGGAAGGTTTTGTCTTTCACCAAGAGAGGGATAGCAACAGTCACTCATACTCTTAACCTTTGGTTGCAGTTTCTTTCTCATTTTCTTTAGCAAATTTCTGTTTCTTTAGGTTTAAATGACATGGTAAATCTAGTAACTAACTTCCAGCAATCTAACAAAGTTTATAGAATTAAGAGGATCTTGCAAGTTAAGCGATGATGCTGACCACTGGGGAACAGGATCAAGTAGTGTCAGAAGAAGCACTGCTCCAATGTAGTTCTTTCTGCAGACTAATATTCTTCTTTGGTTTCCTAAGAACCAGGTCGACTCAGTGTGTGATGTTGGATAAAGAGCTTGTATATTCTGTTTTTTCAGATTTGGCAAAATGTTCAGTTGAAATAGTGATTTAATATTTTCTCCTCACTAGCCATTATATCTCTACATTCATGGCTTGTGCTGAGTTGCGTAAAAGTATCTAGAAAGGAAAAGTCTGGGGTATAGGTTGGCTTTGTTGAGAAATGAAATGAAGGTACACGGAGGTGGGTTACTGTATTTCATCTCTTACATCTCCTGGAAGTGATAAGTTATATGATCTATGAAGATTTACCTATCTCATAATTGGTGTGTGGCACTTTGTGAAACTAACAGGCTACACAGGGCTTTTTACCTCATTTAGTGAAGTACCTTTTAAAGTAAAACAGCTGATTAAGCCATGTCAGCTTAAGTGAGAGTACATAATGAGGGTCTATCTTGTAGGATGTGCTGTGAGATGGTGATTAAATTTAATCCTGTCTTGTAGCCCAACCAGAAGCACGGAGGTAGCAGTGCTTGCAGGGACAGATTTCCATGCACAACAGTTGGGCATCGATGTGCTGGCTCTGCTCCCCATTGTGCTGAACAGCACTGCCTGCTCCTGTCCCGACTGAGCTGGAGGATAACTATCAGATGTCTGACTGAGTTGTCATCAGGTGGGCGAGCTTAGGTTGGCACCAAAGAGCAGAAATGTGAGGTGGTGTTGGGCAGTGATATGAATCTTACATGCCGTTAATCTATTATCTCTTCTTTTTAACTGTCTAGGACTAGAGTTAACATGATGGGGGGCTATTTCTAATGATGCTTCCTGACCTGCTGCAATGCAGTAATTGTATAGAAAAGCAGTTCGTTTACAAATATTGCCCAATTGAATTGCTTTGTGTTCAAATTAAATCACTGTTCAGTGTGAATAAGGATGACAGAATGTAACCATCAGGGAATAAAAATCTAATGCTAGCAGTTCCCCGCTTCTCTGCAGGAAAATGAGCTTCCCTTGATGCCAAGAATCGTGTGCCCTGAGATATTCCAGATGAAGCATGCAATGTCTGAGTCAGCCTGAGTTAGCCTTTCCAACCAAAAGGTTCATTAAAGCCTACGAAGCAGTGCTGTGTTTCAGATAAAACCCAAGGGATGAAACAGCAAAACTCTTCTGTTTTGATAAGTTCTACTTTGAATTTTGTGTGCATCTGTAGGGCTTTGAATATAGGAAACCAGTCAAAGACAAAGGTTATTAGATTAATGTGAATCCATTCTTTTTAATTAGCTTCCCTTAGTGAAGTGATCTTAAGGAGACGTCATCTAATTTAAAAGTTTATCCAGAGATCATTGGAGTTGATCAGAATTTTTCCATTGATTTTTAGCAGGATGAAATATCTGAGTTTCAGCTTAATCTGAAAAAATGTTCCTATGAAGCAATCCATGTTTTCTAATACACACCAAGTAGCTTTTTATCTTCTTAATAAAATGAAATATTCCATTTGAACAATAGTTTAATATAATTGAGCAGTTATCTGATAATGTGCACATGCTTAATGGGGCAAATGCATAAGGCAGGTGCAAAGAAGTCCTTCAGTAAATTGAACTGATACGACAGTCAATGAACTAATGAGGTGCTATGAGACTTGCATTTCAATTAAAAATCTATGAAGACAGAAGCACCTAATGAAAGTTGTTTGTTAGTTTTGCCTTCTCTCAGGGAAGGAAGAACCAGTTAAAAGCTCCTAAAACACATGACTGAGTCTGAAATGAAAGCTGAAAATATTTTTTAATGAAGAAATAACAGTTTCTCTTCCAACTGCATTTGGTACTCCTACTTCAACAACCTGCTTGCCCTCGCTTACATTCCACATAAAGCAACTTGGATTTCCTCATAACGCTTTATGAAAGGGCCAACTTTAGGGAATGACCAGCATACATCTCAATTCCTACAGGCACAGTAGAGGGTAGCTGTGTCTGAAGAAAACCATTAGGTTTATAGACTTTAAGAATGAGTAACTTCTAATATGCTTGCAATAAGCTAAGGGTACTGATCTCCAGTGGTAGATATCTTGTGAGTTTTTCAGCTATTCAGAACTCCAGAGGCTACTGCAGAAGCAGCTAAGAGCAGATTTGATTGTCAGCCTTGCAGTCATCCGATGAGGATATATAGATCATTCAGCAGAGCAGTGTTACAAATGAGCTATTTGAAGAGAAGCAAAGCAGGAGGAAGTAGATGTACCAAAGGGAGTGTCATTGGCAGGACTTCCATAAGCCTGAACTAAAGTTTTTTTTGAAGTTCCGGAGCCACTTTCATGTGAATCTAGTGAACATTAAACCAGGTGTCATCTCTCTTTTATGATAGTATAGTAATGCTTTAATGAATTGTAATTGCACTTTCTAAATTGTTATATCAATAGAAAGTAATGCTAATTTATCACCAATGGATAGCTCTCTTTGCATTTCTAATAGGAACAGCCAAGGTGAGGCAAAATTTCTCTTGTGCTTCTTGTTCCCCTTGTTAAATGCAGATCAATACTTTTGTTAAAACTTGTGACACGTTGTTCTGTGCTAGGACAAAACAGAGAGCAAAGGGATTCATCACAGACCTCTGACAAACATTAAACAATGAGCGAAGTTATGAACAATGTACCTTCTTCAAATACAGGAAGTAATAGCATAACAGTAATATTGTAGAGCTCAGATTACAAGTTCTGATTTCTGTTTGTTTGGTTTTGTTTGCTGGAGAGCAGGTTTCCAAATAGTAGTAAAATGATGTTTCTGTCTGATGTTATCTTGGTATATCTCCCTGAAAAACAGTATTAGATCCCCTTTAAAGGACTTATTATGAGGGAATTTTTCAGGAAAGTTTACAAATGGTCTCCAAAACACTGATCTTCATAGTTCTCTGCTACAGTACTAAACTGACCAGTTACGGGATTCGTGAGCTTGGAATTTGCTATTATTTTATTAACCTGAAAGTTTGTACGTGTACAGAATTATTCTTGAACCTGTAATCATATCACATTCATTTTCTTGTTATAAAAAATGTTTTATACCAAGAGAAAATTATTTGTCATACTCAGTATGTCCAAATATTTGGGAAGTTGCCCAGAAAGTGGGTTAACCAAACACCATACAACTTCAGGTGTAATGTAAATGTCATTAGCTGTTCCATAAATTACACAGAGATTGTGTTTCCCATATCTCTACTGGTTTATCTCAATGAGCGTGTCAGCCTGAAGACCGTGTTTTGATAACATAGCGGACAAGCTGTGCAGGTTTTCAAAAGTAAAGCTTTTGAAAGGAATCAGACTTCAGGCTGGAAATGATTCCCATTCCTTGTTCTACCTATCTCCAAACTCACCACTATGAATTGTAAAGCTTCAGATAACTTTAGTGGCCATTGAATAACGATTAATATTTTTCTCAAAATAGCTCTTAAAACCTTCAGTGATAGAACTCCAGCGTTGTCCTCATTGCTACAGCTTTAGTCTTTGTTTTTGACTTCTCTTCATCTTACGTGTAGATGCAAATTCAGGAACAAACGAGAAGTTCCTACAGCCATCAACATTTCATGGCGTGTGCTGTTCTTTTTAAGTGCACTACGCTGTAGATCTTTGATATTTTATATCAGCAGTTGTTTAAAATCACTTGGTGGAGGTTTGCATTGTTGTGCTTAGAGTCAATATTTAGTCTTTCTTAGCATTTTCCATGACAAAAATAAAGTTTAAAATATTATTCAGCTTCAATGTTGTCACTGTAGAAAATATTTTAGAGATACCTGCAAGTAGTCCATGAAAACAGATATTCAGAGGAAACATAATTCTCTTTCATGAAGTGCTTATTTTAAAGCAAAGGCATTATCAGTATTGCAGCCTTGAACGCTTTGGAGTTTTGCATAATTTCTAGCAATCTTAGTGTCTGAGTTCTTCTCCATTATGCATTCCACTGGTTAATTTATGAAGTGTAAGGAATAAAGCTGGTTAAAACTAAATTTACTTTGGTGATACTTAATCATTTTTTTTTTACAATACGTGCTATAATTAACATATTAATCTGTAACAAATACTAAAAGTTTCTTCCTAATCACTTTGCCATACATTTAATTTGACATTTCAGTTATATTTCACTGGCTTGCCCTGTGTGCATAAATGTGATAAAAACATTCAATGAAATCAAGCGTATTCATACTAAGAATCTGTTTTTTTTTCTGTTTTTTTCTTTTTTCTTTTTTTTGTTTAAGATTAATTTGATTTTTGTGAAAAGACTCCAGAGCTGGAAAGAATGTGACTTACATGAACAAAACGACCGTTTGCTAAGTGCCATAAATAGGGAACAGAGTAAGAACTTGGAAATGATGATGTAACATTTTAGATACACTCCGAGCTATCTCAGTGTCAGTTAAGTGAAAAGCATTACAGAGGCAAATTAAGTTGCATCTTTGTAGGGAATAAAAAGCTTACAAATCACAAAACCTGCTACACTTTGGCAATGAGTGAATAAAAATGCTGTCATCGTACCATGCTGTGGGTCAGATTCCTCTCTCAGCACAGCAGCCCTATTCGGTTTCACTTCAGGAACAGTTTGCAGAACTTTAATAGGATTGATGGAGTGATTTGTTTTGTTGCAATGACAGCAATATTTGGGATTTTAGTTTTTTCCTTTCAGTGTTGGGAGTTAAATATGGCAACACCGAGCTTAATCTCTGAGATTTATGGAAACAAGTTGACAAAAGTGGCTCAGTCCCATCAGTGTTGCTCTATCAGCTTTTTCTCTCTAATACCCAAGAACATTTTGTTAGACAAATCATCATTGTTTACTGCACGTATTGGATGAGCAGCTTAATGTGCTCTACCTAGCTGGGTCAGCCTGGTGAAGAAGGCACCTGACTGCCAAAAAATGGAATGTTGAGGCTCACAAGGATCATCTGGAACATAAACTCTTCAAAGCAGCTCCAATAATCTATGCTGCTGTGTAGGTATTGTTGATGAGAAGCTGTACTAAATCTAAGACGTATGGCATCCGCTGCCCTATCCATTAGGCCAGTTGCCTTGCCAGAGGTGGAAATCAGAGTGTTACACATGATAGATTCTTCAAAAATATGTCAGACCTTTCTTGTCACTTATTTATCCCCCAGGCACTTACAAATTAATTCTCTTTGATAGTGTTTTTCTGGGCAGTGAAGCTAAAGCAGCTATCTCCAGTTGCCTGTACCATCCTATTCACCGTTTTGTGAAGCTAGGTATGGCATTTGCCCTACTTGGACTTCTGGGACCTCCTCTCTTCTTTGAAAACAAGCTTGCCTATGGAAACCAAGTCAATCATTTCATTTTCGGTCTGCAGTCACTGCTGTGGCACAACTGACATTTGTTTGATTCAGCACTTCTCTGATATTAGCATTTGAGAGCATGCAGAAGAAATGCTGCTTCTTTTCCTAGTTAGCATTCAAGTTGTGACAGGAGCAGAAAAGACAGATGTCCAGGCTTAGCAGGATTATAATTAGAAGAGAGCAAAGAAATTGAGAACAAAGGTGAAAAATAAAAGGGAGGTATGAGAAAGAAGACCTAGAGCATCAAGGAGTAAAAAGAAGTGGATCTCTGAATTTAAATCATCCTCGTGATTTTAGGTCACTTTTATCTACAGGTCTCATTTGCTTCCACCGTTTTTATCTTAACCAGGAGAAGGAAGTTTTACCACAAACTCCTACAAAATACAAGCATTATAATTTTCTTCTTCTTAGGACCATCAGGGTGTTAGGGTAGCACTGGGATTGCAGTTTATGTTGGAGTAGATTTTACTTGGGATGATGGCTGTAGCTCATGGCAGTAACTTCAGATGAGATCCCCGTGCTGAAAGGAAAATTCATTGCAGCCCAGTACTGGACATTTGGTAGAACCTCTCCTTGGCAGCGTGTTGTTAGAAATCTCCTCTAATACTGTGGTTTGAACATAGCAGCCAATGTTCTCGGCAGCAGACCAAAGACCAGGAAAATGCAGGTTTTTAAGTCCTTATCTCTTATGTAATGCACTGTAGTAAGTGATTTTGTTGTCTGTGCTACAGAGGATGAGTGTTATTCTCTAAATGGTGCATTTGTTACCCAAATATGTTGCACTGAGTTCACTGCTGAATTACTACCATCAAGCTGCTAATTTGAATGGGTTTTGTTTTGATTTTTCTTTCTTTCTTTTTTGTTTAATTTAATGGCCTATTTTTCTGAACAACTGTAGTAAATAACTGCTTTCTGTTTTCCAACCTGTTGTATGGATACCCAGTACATAGAGTCATTTTTCTGAAACATGATTGTTTCTTTAATAGTTGTGAAGATTTCTAAGACCTTTGCTATTATCCTCCCTTGTTTTGACTTACAGTATGCTGCATTTATCAGATGGATGCTATTTGTTTGCTATGGCTTAGAGTGAATATGCCGTATATATCATAAAAAATTCCTATAAAAATGGATAACCTTCAAAACGATTTTGAGTAATATATATAAATTACCCACTTTCTCTTCTACAGTATCCTATTGATTTTTGTTTGAATGAAGAAGAGGTTAACCTGGTTATGCCAAGCGATTCTGTTCTATTTTATGACATCATGTGGGGTTTTGCTGTGAGCAGTGTAGAAAACCATCTGAGAGTACCGTTCCATATTTGATTTTGAGATGCACATCACACATCTTCCAACAAGAGATAGCTGAGCAGCGTGGGAGACTCATACAGCCTGAACTCTGCTCATACACATGCGAAGCTTCTGGCCTACTTGAAGCAACCCTTTTATCGTCATTAAATGGACAAAATTATTTTGTGCATGACGGAGCTTTCATGTGTGGTCTTTAGGAAAATTTCTTAGCACTGAGTTGGATAAACGTACTTCTGTGTTGCATCTGATGTGCCTGGAAAAAAAATGTGGAACTCAACTATTTGTCACGTGTATTTACACTGAAGTAGGTAAGAGATTTGTAGGTCACTTAATTTAATAGAAGAAAGTGAAAATGTAGCAACTCCTGGATTTTATAACAGGTAATTACATCAACAAAGAATATAGTTGGTGGTAGAAAATAAGAACTGTGGCATTCGTAGCTGAAGATAGGTAAGCATACAAAGTAATTTGAAAAAAAAAATAATAATACTGCAGTGAGGGTTGTAATATCTTATATGTTTCTCTTAGAGAAAGCTTAACTGTGAAACAAATTGTGTCCTTGGGGCAGATTTATATCCAGCTAAGTTGCTATACCTCCAGTGTTTCAGAAGAGCTATGACATACTCTATCAGCCAAAAAGATCCTGTCTAAAATCAAAACCATCCAGAAGGACAAGTAAGGCATCCTGGAATTCAAACACTCCCCACTGAAAGAATTGTTATGATCAAATATTTAGAAATTTAGCCTTGCTGCCAAACTACATAACATTGAAACGTTGATTATAAAGCTGTTTCACAGACACGGCTCTAAGACATGGGCACAATTTTTCATAATCATTTATCATCATCATTCATCAGGTTTGCTTTAAGCAAAATCTTTTATTAAATCCCATTAAAAACATCACTCCGCCTTAATTACCCAAATATTATGTTTCTAGTAAAATAAGATTATAATCAATGTTACCATTGAGCAAAAAAGCACACAAGGCTCATGGATCAGCCCAAATGTCATTTTAATATTTTCTGCAATTTTGAAAACTGGGAAGAAGTTTTGGAAGCATTGCAAAACTTTCAGAGACACTGTCACCATCCTCAAAACATTCAGTATTCAAGAAAAAGCCCTTTCTCATACAAAAACCGTTGTATAACAAAGTTGCAGTCTCTGGTTAATACAGGAGATTTTCACTGTGCATTGAATCCCAAATTTGGAATTATCTCCAGCAGCCTTATCCTTAATTACCGCCCTCTCTGATAAGTAACTCTTCAGCCATCTTCTGGGTGACACATGAAAATGTCTAAACAGTACTGTGAGCAATTAGTGTGCTATAACTCACCCAATATGCAGATTAGAACACATCTAATACTGAGATAAACAACACGTGGATGGGTTTTGAATCCATCCGCACAGCGTTGCATTTTAAATTTTGCTTTAGTCCGTCTTCTGTTTAAAGTTGTGGAGAGCAGAAAAATAATATATACTCTTAAATTGTTTATTAGCACAAGAACTTTGCACAGTGGAAGAAATGATTGTTTATTGAAACAAAAGACCTTCAAGGGACTCTTTAATTATAAAACAGCTTGATATTTTAAAGGAAATGACACAGATGACAGAAAGAACAATTTCCAATGGGTGGCAGGTTGAGTATAGCTTGAGGCCTATTAATCAGTCATGCATAACAAGTATCCTATAAAGAAATTGGAATAAACATAGCACAATACTGCTTCTGCAAGAGGACTCAAAGAAACGTACGAGTGTACTTCACTTTTGCATCGTACTACGTTGAGAGCAGCAAAAGCAGTATCTGTATCACAACAGCAGATAAATGAAACGCAGACATCAGTTCTTCAGCTTTACAGCCTCCTAATAGCAAAATAATTGCTGGTCCCAAGAACAGGGGAGCATGTCAGCTATATCCCAGCACCAGCTACAGGCCCCAAACAATACATTGGACTACGCTTTGATGAAAGGCAGTAATTTTTAGTGGTGTGATGCTTTTATTCGTTCTTATGATTATGAAGCAGGAAGTATAATGAAGCACTTGGTACTGGACAGATGAGAGGTGATAAGTTGCATGAGGCTTCTCATGGAATTCAAGAGCTACAAGTAATCCAGACACTTTTTGACCTGATTTCACAGCACTGATATTGATTTGCTGCATCCCTTGCATTTCAGCTTAGCCGTGATTATATTGGTACCTGGTGTATAGTTGTGTCTAGTTTGGCTGTGATAGCAGATTTGCTTGCCCTTCTGTCTTCCCCCCAGCTGAGTGGCAGGAAAGCTGTTATTTACAGCAGCAGAAGTGAGGTCTGGTTCACTTGTGATTCCCAAGTGGAAATGTGTGGGCAGATAACTTTCTTATTAGCGCCATTAAGGGAACAGCGGTTGGCAGCCAACGTTAATGCGAAGGATCAGCTGGAATGTTGAAGTGACTCCACAAAGCGTATTGACAACGCAAAGGGGAGTTTCTGTGTTGCAACAAATCGCCGAGGATTGCAGAGAGGGATGACCTAATGTTTTACAATGGTAGGATGTATTTCTTCTGGAAATAAGTTGGCTATAGCCATCTGCATAACCTGGGGAGCTAGTGTAATGTATACAGCAGAAAGGAACTGGCCCCTCCAAAGGGCAGTGTGTCCTATCCAAAAAGTAAATTAGAAGAAGCAACTCGCACTGAGTGCAGAGGAAGGCTGGATAATTAGCTTACATTCGGTTCTTGGTGTTCAGTTGTCTGAAGTTAAGCTGAGCTGAATCCCTCTCAGATACCTTTCTGAAAGGGAGCAGAGGCGCAGAAGAGCTTCTAACAGCAGCTCTCCTTTGATTACCCACATTCACCGCAAACCAGCGCTAACACATCGAGCAAGTTGTGACATTCTGTGGCTTAAGTGTTTAAGTGCTGGCAGGTAAATGCTGAAAATACCATTTCTGCCTGCAGTCACACATCCTTCAGTAAATCAAAGCAGATTAATGCACACATCACCTTGTGTAAACAATGTAACCGCAGGGGATAATAGCATGCATAGACAGTGAGTTACATAACTAAATGCAAAAATAAGTAAATATTCCTCTTCACCCTTCCAGACAGAATAGTTTTGGTCCCTTTTCAAGGTTTTAAAAGACTCTGGGGATAGAGACCAGATTGCTTGTGGTGATTTTTACCCTCTGTAAAACTAGAATTTTAGCCACTCTTATTTGCAGCATCTCCAAATTAGATGCATTTTTACCTCATTAATCACTGCTAGGAAATATCATATTTTATTCACCCTGAGCCCAGAGTCTGATCCCCATCATTAACTGCCATCTGCTGCTTTGTGATAAAGTTATCCTCAGGCTTCCTCTATCTGAGTCAGGTAAGAATGTCAAAATAGCATTATTAAAATTGGAAAGACTGCTTTGTCATTAGCATCTCTGGAATCACAGGGACTGGATGGAAAATTAGATGGGTTAGGCTGTTTACAATATGCAGCTTGGTTTTGTTTGTTAGATACTGCAGTGACAGGCACCCCTGATTGAGGGCTCTGGTTGAGGGCAAATCCAATACAAGACTACCAGGGAGTAGTCTCTGGATTGTGTGACCTATCTGCAGCTCATCTGGTAGTGCTGAGGGCATGGCAAAACTCCAGCAAAGAGCCCCCAGGGAAAAAGAAAAGTAGTATAACATGAAATTGCTGATCGCTGGGAAAGGACAGCATTGATAGAATAACCACATACTAACCTCAGAGCACCATCAGCGCTGGCCTCCTGGCAGTAGCGTGCCCAGCGGCACCAGGAAACCACGGAGTCCCCTCGAGGGATGGGGGACTTCAGGTAACAGGGAAGGGGATTCAATAGCATGTTAGTTTTAATTACATTCTTAATTTCTTCTTTAGTCAAACGACCTGGATTGTTGTGCAGGTGACTCTTTAACTGGGCTAGTTGTGTCTGTAACTTGATTCTAATTGAAGAAGCGATAAATTCTTGGAGCCGTGTCTGAAGTGTTTCTCCCTTTTGGCCATAGCAAGCTTTTGAACGTAATGACTCAAAAGGCCTTCCTGAGTCCTTTGTTAATATCTCCTACCACCGTGAGCACATAATCTCTTTTTAATAAACTTTCACATTCCCGCTTAATAGTAGTTAGGGTTTATGAGGCTTTTCTGAACACCTCAATAAAGAGAGGTTTGGTTTTATTTTGTTTTTTAACTGTTCATTTGTAACCATGAGCTGCCTTTTGGTAGGATGGGGATAGAACTTGTCCCTGAAAGGGACATTAGATGTCTGTCCACAACTGTCTGAGGTTAGACAGCACTGCATGTGCAGGATCAGACCCTGAGCCAAGTAAATGAGCGCACATAGTTCTATGAGGTCTCAGCGCTGATGCCCTCCAGCAGCAATACCTCCTGCGAGTTAATGAAGATTGGATCTCATCTAGATATATAGCTCGAACACACCGAAACTTCCTTAATAAATTTTAGGGTAGATTTCAGTATGGAATTACAGTGCAGGTCTCTAGCCATTAAAAAATGAATTATTGTTACCGATGTAACTCAGCAGCAGAGCACCCTGACAGCAATGGCTTGAGCTAATTCCCCCAAAGATTAGTCTCTGTTCCTGGAAGATAAGTGCTCTTGCCTTGTTTCCTTGTGTCAGATTTTTATACAGTGCCTTTTGTAGCACTGCACCATTTTCATATGCATGTACCATACAGTACTACATTGGCAATGTCAGAGAAGATATTATATCACACCTAATTTGGAAAGGCTTGGTGAAGGTTATCTCTGCCCCAAGCAAAGATTCTAATGGGCTGAATATGAGGCTGTTAGAATAATTTCTGCTGAATGCTGTATTAAACGTTTTTACTTTTCCCCTTCCTCTGTGCATGGATTTCTAGATATTTTTAAAAGAAAATAAAAAGGATAATTTAGTAGTGAAATTAAAAAAATATTGAATATAGAAGTTGATTACAGATAGCATATTTAGAGACAGGCTTCAGTTTGGTTGGATGCTTTAAATACTCAAATTCTTAGCTACTACTGATAAGGTTTGACTTGTAGGCCACGATAAGTGATCTGTGCTAGGCATCTTGGCAATCCAGTTTAAAACTTTTGTGACTGGATGCTCCATCTCCTGTAGTTATTTTTCCTCCCCAGGTGGCTAAAAGGCAATTCACAGAGTGTTGTATTTTTTACCCTTCTGTTTTTACTTTGGAGATGAAATTTATTTTACACCAATGACCCAAAGCACTGATTGATCTGATAACTTTTCCCTTCCAATATGTATTTTTAATCTGTCAGAAACAAAACACAAGGAGTGAGAGGTGACTTTTTTCAGAAGGTGATCCTTTGTTTCTTGAGGTTTGCAGGAAGATAAACATGAGAGGCTCCAACAGGGGAAACGTCAGTGCAGAACGCTTGTTAAAATCCTTATGAATACCCTGCCTGTGCAGAACGATGGTATGTAGGAAAGGTCTCTAACATTCCTATTTTTATGATAGGTCTTTGTCTTTAGGTTTTTGTAATGCTGTTTCGCCATCAATGATGATGTGGTTGTCTGAGCGTTGGGTGTCCTTGGGAAACCTGTGGTCTCAATTCAGACAGACATCCCTCCTGTTAGGAGCATGTTGATGTAAATGGCCCTGAACCCATAGGGTAACATTCCAGAGTTCAGTTCTCTGTACTCTTTTAAGATGTGCATAATAAAATTTTGGGAAGGGGGGAAGAAAATGATGAGGGAGAATGAGAGAGAGAGAGTTGTTCTTCTGTAGAAAGGGAGAAGCAGCTTTTCTCTGCTGGTGGTTTTGTAAAGCTTGTTCAGATGTAACGACTTTCCTGGTAGCAAGTTGCTGTCATTTTCTTAAGGAATAACACTTAAGGTAACAGCCTTCAAAGAAGTAAGTAAATTCACCTTCATGGTAACTTCCCATTCTAGTAGCCTTGCCTTTGTTTCATTGCTGGCAATTTCACAGATTTCCACTTTTGTGTTGTTTCCCCCCATTTTTGTTTTCTTTTTTTTTTAAAAGCAGATTTAAAATTGCTAATTGCTCCTATCCTGGGATGTGTGAAGTGTATTTCATAAAGATGAGCAGTTCAATAAACTTCATATGCAGACAAAGCTCATAAAGTTCGAGCCCAGTACATAAAAAGGGGATGCACACAACTTCTGCCTTTTCTTTTTTTTTTTTAATGAACAGAAAGGCAAATCATTAGGACCTTAATGCATAATTTTACTGAACGCTTTTTGCCAGCTGTACTCAGGGGTTTGTGACATGAAAATCGGTGCTGCATTTGGCAGGCAGGCAGCCCCACTGATTTCACAGATGAAACCAGTTGCATGTATCCAAAGCAGGCTGGGTTTGGGGATGGTGGTAGATGACTGTGTATTGTACAACCTCCCAGGCTCTGTGGGGCAATTAGAAATGCAGACCTGTTACCTTGGCAACTGCAAAACTGGATCTCTTTGGATAAGGCAGCAGCATATAAAATTTTTTCTCATTCACCTTCCTATAGTTGTGCTGTTGAATTGCATGAGATATCTTCTCTGCTGAAAAGACCTCAGATGACTATAGAACTAATAAATAACAGCAATTGTACAGTGTTGTGCTTCCAAAATTTCACTCTATGGGCCATTCCTGAGCTGTTGAGTGCCAGCTGACTGCAAGATGGTGGTTCACCCCCTGTATTTCCTGCTGTTAATATTTCACCAAAAGGCAGCTAAAACATTAAGTGTACTCCTAATAACTCCAGGGAACAATGAAATCAACATCAAACATCCAAACTGCTAATACCAATCTTGTTCTCTCATGGGTTCTTTCTTTCCCATCCTCTCTTTTGCTGTAGTTAGATGCTCTCAATTTTGTTCAATTTGAATGCCTGGCTGTAGTTGATTACCATAAAGCCATATTAGTATAGCTTTGTGGGTTTGCCCTGATATTGAAAGTGGGGAGCTCTGCTTTCTATGGACAGTTGGACTAGATGATCTTACAGGTCGTTTCCAACCTTGTGATTCTAGGAGGAGGATCCTCTCTGGAATACAGCAGTAGTAAGACTAATACCAAAGGACTTTGGTGTCCATTTCTTTAGGTTTGTCCTGGTTTGGGCTGGCATAGTGTTAATGGTTTGGTGCCATATGATGGATTTAGGATGAGGATAGTGTTGTTAGCACACCAGTGTTTTAGTTGTTGCTGAGCAGTGCATACCTTGAGATAAGGATTTTTCTGCATAAGGACCTGAGAGGGGACAGAGTCAGTGTAGAAGTGATACAGTAGGGGCTTTGTATACAGATATATATATTCAAATATATTTGAATCTTATTCATATATAGGTTCATATATTGAACCTATTCAAAGCCTTAGCACTAATATGATTTTTTTGTTTGTTTTATTAATATTCTCAGTCAATGCTCAACTTCACCATGGTGATTTGGATTGATGTTTGATTTGAAGAGGTCCAGACGTGGGCACTGAAATGATCAGAGGGCTGGAGCACCTCTACTCTGAGGAAAGGTTGAGGGATCTGCGCTTGTTTAGCTTGGAGAAGGCTTTGGGGAAACCTCACTGTGGCCTTCCAGTACTTGAAGGGAGCGTATAACAGGAGGGGGAATGGCTGTTTACAAGGGTAGATAGTGGTAGGACAAGGGGGAATGGTTTTAAACTGACACAGGGGAGGTTTAGGTTGGATATTAGGAGGAAGTTTTGCACCCAGAGGGTGGTGAGGCACTGGAACAGGCTGCCCAAGGAGGCTGTGGATGCCCCATCCCTGCAGGCATTCAAGGCCAGGCTGGATGTGGCTCTGGGCAGCCTGGGCTGCTGGCTGGGCAACCCTGCACACAGCAGGGGGTTGGAACTGGGTGAGTATTGTGGTCCTTTTCAACCCAGGCCATTCTATGTTTCTGTGATATTTCCATATAATCTACTTTGTAGGATTTGGTGTAATTTCATGAGGATGATTTTGAAGAGTTCTCTGTAAAAATGAGAAATACTGAAATGCTGAACTTCTTGCTTAAAAAGGACCTCTTGTGTTCTTTTGGCTTCTTTAAGCTTTAGCTAACCTTGGAGTATCCTGGGTAAGATTTGAGAAATGTCAGAACCATTCTACAGCCCCTAACTAGAATCTATGTCAGTATGTTAGCTTCAGTTTATGCTCCAATAACCATTAAAAGCTCAGAGAGTCATAAAACTCTTACTCTCCCAATTAATGTTCTGGATTCTACTCACCCTCTTTTTCTCACAACTTTCAGCAAATTTGGCGTTTGTACCCAGCACCAGTTCACAGCCTTAGGAATGAATCCTTTTATGCAGGAAACTTCCCTATTGCCTAATTTTCTTCCCCTAATAGGGAAAGAATCGCCTGCAAACCAAGGTGCTAATTACATCATTGCCTCGGTGACACAACTGCTGACTGACTTCGTTTACTCCACTTAATAACATGCACTATCTAATGACTCGGCTGCTGTTAAGCTGTGGCTGACATTAAGTTGCAAACTCAGTGCAGTGGCTCTACATGCCTGTAGCTATCTAAAGCCCTGTAAGCTTAAAACCAGATTATGCTTTTATCTGCAGAAAGAGAAGTTTTCTGTAACAATGTTTACTTAACTTGCAGATGTCGGTGAAAGGGCTAAAAGATTTCATCTTGGCTGCATCATGGTTTCATTTACTTCTCATAAAAAAACAACAGCTCATGAGGATTTCATCTATTTTTTTTCCCAGAAGCATTAGGCTTGTTTGTATACAACTCCATGAAGTTTTGGATGGGTTCTTGGTTCTTTTTTTCCCCCTCTAATTTCATTTTGGGTTCTCTGCTTGTAGAAAGTCAACTAATTAGTTTTTAGGCAAATTAATCTTCAAGTGACACTAGGAGGTGAGAAGTTAATTCTCACTCATTCCTTGTTTCTTTATGACTGCCTAATTATTCATGAATTTAGTAGGGTCTATGCTGTAGAATGACAACTCAGCATGGGGTTAAGCAGTGCCCTAGCAGAGGAAAAAGGGTAAAAAATTTACATACTTGACAGGCCTGCAGCTGCTTTGAGATTGTCATTCTCCAATTTTCATTTCTGTCCTGTTGGTACTGTAAATTATTAATCAAACAATGATTACCTATACAATCCTCTTAATTTCCAAAGAGCCTTGTTAATAGGAGCTAAGACATCTGCCGTGTGCTCAAGAGAAGGACACGATCTCAGAGCCAAATCTTCCCTTGCATTGTGCTTATGCATCCTTGGTTGTGAATCAAGGAACTTGGCTCACAGAAGGATGATTTTTGCTGTGCGGTAAATAGGATAAGGAAAAATTTGATTTTCAGTTTGGGATAAGGCCTTTTAAGAACTCAGGGAGAGCTGTTGGTTTGGGTGATCATAAAGAATCTGCACAATGTAGGAAAAAAAAGGAAAGAAAAGTTCTGCAGTTACTGTGGTCTGGAAGACAAAAGTGAACACAGATGAAGATAATACAGAAAAAAATTTAATATAATGCTGGAGAAGAGTGAGGAGATATGGAGGTAGTTGTGGAAGAAATAGGCAATGAGATTTTAAAAAAATAATGAAGTGTAATCTCTTAAAAGAGCACAATTGTATTTCAGGGATATCCAGTACAAGAAGCAAATGCTCCTGAATGATCCACAAAAAAGAAGATGGGTTGAGCTGTAATATCAACAATATCTGAAGGAAAGGGAGAAGATGAAGCCAGAAAGGTAGGAGTGGGAAAGATTTGCATTCTTTCATTTGCCATTATTGGAATTGCATTTTATCTACAGGGATTGGAGGTCAAAAGTGCTCAGTGACTTGCAGAAATAAGGCCTGCAATAACTCATGTAGAATATTTGGAGTCCGAATTGAGAGAGAGGAAATGCAGACTGTAACAGCAACATTTGAAACAGAAAGCTTCAAAGCATATTAAAATGACAGATATCTCACCTTTCCACTGGCTGTGTGCAGGACCCTTGGGGTCTCTCTCAGTCCAAAAAGTTTCAGTGCATTCCTTGTTTACAGCATGTTCTGCTTTAAATGCCTGTGGGACTCAGTGGCCACTTCTTTCCGTCACCCCTGTACCTGACTCTGCATCTGTTCCCTACCAAGACCAACAGACTGGCATTGCAGGTTACAGGTTTCATGTTTTCTGCCTGTTTTTCCTATCTTGTATTCCAAACAACTTTTCCTTATTGATTTCTGCACTTTTCAGTCATTTTACAAGAAATAACAACTCCCATTCTTACCTGAGGGTCTCACCTTGGCTGGGGCAAGGCAAATGTAAGCATGAAGCTTTCCTCCCATCCTCCCCAGTGCAACCCTCTTAGCAGAAAAAAGCAAGGATACACAACAGAGGCCAGCCATCTTAGAAACATTTTCCAATACCTGCATCCTCCTGCTTTCGCTTTTTAGACCACTGTGAAACAAATACTTGGAATGTTTTGTTTAAAAAGAACAAAACCAAAAGGAGGACAACTATTTGTTGTCAAAAAGCTACTGTTTGTTACATGGTTTATATTGGGATTCTTTTGAAGCTGATTTTTAACTGTAAATTTGGCCACATGGTGATAGCTGTAAAGAAGCGAGTTTGCTCATTGCAGTTTTAGGTAAGCAGGCTTTAATTGCAATTGGCTGTTGGTTTATAAAACAGAGAAGAACTGGATTTTCAGTGATAACAGAAGAAAAGCTGAGGTTCTAGATGTAGAGATAAATATTTACTAAAATAGATGAGGAGGCAGTCAGTCTTCAGACTTGTCAGTGACACTGAGAACTGCGCTGGCAGACTGCAGAAACAGAACAGTAAGGAATAACTAACTTTGTATGCCCTTTTATTATGATACATCCAGGCAGAATTTATTCTTCCAGCGGTGTGTATCCAGCCAATTTCAGTACCTCCTTCTCTTGTCAAAATCAAAGAAAAATAACTTTATCTAAAAAAAAAAGGGGAAAAAACCCAACCATTAAGATATTATACTTTTTCTTAAGAAATCTCTTCTCGCAGTGATAGGTATCTTAGAATAGAAATTGATGTATCTTCCTTTCTTCTTTGCGTGTTCTTGGTATCACAAGCTGTGCACAGCATGCTTTCAATTAATTTAAACTAACTTTCCATCTGCTCCAACAAATGTAGGATTTGAGTGAAAGACAGTATGATGGAGTGCCATGAAATGCGCTAATAGCAAACACTAATGTGAAAGCCAGTCTTCTGTGGAAAATGTAATATCCATAGTGCACTCCTTCTAGTCCATATTAAAGGCTCACTTTTGAGAAGAATGTTTATTGTTTTCAATATTTGCCTAATCAAGATGGGAAGCGAAAGCTTTCACAAAGGAGATGGAGTTTTACATTTTACAGAGCGTAGCAATTTGAAGAACAGGATGTATCAGATCGATTCCTTTTTAATTGCCACTTTCATCAAGCTTTGTTATGGGATTATTTCATTATGTTTCTACACTTAAAGTAAAAGAAAACACAAATGCTGAATATGATTAGAACTTGGAAAGCTTTGTTATCAGTTCAATCAGAGTACTGTGTATTTTGTGAATATTCTAATTTTCCCCAACAAATTAAAGTTCCAACAAAGGTATTTAAATTAGAAAAGCCAGGGCTGCAGCAAAACAGCTACAGTGTCTACATTCAAGTAATGACACAAGCTAAATTATAGCAACTACATGCAACAAAAGCCTTTTGCTGCTTAATATATGTACTTTACAGCCATTACTATAGTCCCCTGTTTTTGTTTTTTTTGGGGGGTTTTCCTTTTAGTATAAGCTTGGAACTTCAATTCTAGCACCTGCCTTTCAAACAACAACCATTTAAAGTTGTGTGGTAATTAAATTCTACCTGCAGCCCAAATTTGTTCCCTATGGAACCCCTGAGGATCGGGTTATGGCCTTTTTCCCAATTTAAATTAGCATGTGAATTTGCAGAGTAGAATTATGCTGGATCCTGGTTCCTCCTCCCAGTATTTCTCACTTGAAGTGCTGTTCTCAACCCTGGTTTGACAACTTCCACTGATCAGATAACTGCAAATCAAAACTCCGGACTTGGTGAGACACGCAGGGACGCATGGTGGCTGCACTGTGATGAGAAACAGCAAGGAGAAGATGGTAAGCCTGTTCCTGGTAGTTATTACCTCAAACTGAGTATCTCTTGCACTTAGAAGTAGAGCTCCATAGAGGATAATTCTACATAGTTCTGTGCAGATCCACAGAAACCAATCATATTTTCTCAGCAATTAAGTGCCTGAGTTCTAACTTATGTTGAAGACTGAGATGTTTCTCAGTAGCTGCGGCCTGTAGTTACCACCTCTTTCTAGGTTTAAAATCTTCAAGCATAGATGGTTTTCCTTAGACCTGCATGGAAGGCCTTCATCCTTCAGCTGCAGTGTCCTCAGACCCTCAGACTCTTTATTTCTTTTCCTGGGAGCCTATTGTCTCTAAGTCCCCTTGTTTGTCACCTCACAGCAGTATGTCCTCGTCAGCCATTTCTGGGAGGGATGTAACTTGCCATAGGTGTTCATTTCTTCAGGAAGGAGTTGAAGATTTCATAGGGAGAAGTGATGCACGAGTAGGAGATGTTTAAATTCCTTTAGTTCTTTTCTAGTTTGCCACAGGCAGACCTAAAGAGAAGTATGTTTCTCAGATAGCTACCTTTATACATTGATATACATCAGAAATAGCAGCTGCTGTGAAGATGGAACGCTATGAGACATGGAAGGTTCATAAGGTTTCTATCTGACCAGCTGAGACAGGTGAGGAATTAAAGATATACCTTGGAACATGCAATAAAATCATTCTTCGCTGACCTTCAGCAGAGATCTTAGTTTCCAAAAGCTTCTCTGTTTTCCCAGTTACATCATACAGACTAATAAACAGTATTACTTTTCCCTACAGACCTTTCCTATCTTCTGTTCTGCAGAACACGTATGTACCTACAGCAGATACTGTCCTGGAAAATTCATATGCACAGCCTGAAACCTTTGAGCAGTGGTTGGACAAGCTCAGGCCTGACAAAATATGTTAGTAAATTCTGTTCAGAAAGGTATTTTCAAAGGGTTCTGACTGCTGTCAGTCATGCTCCTTCTTCAGGTGGAATGTGATGGTGTATGATATTTAACCACTGTTAGGCATTTTTCCATTTGGGACTGTTTCATGCATAGGTCAACCATTTAATCAGTCTCTGTCACTGTTAGATTAAAAATGAAGTGATTGTGAGGAAATGAGGGGAAAAGAGAAAATGAGATGTACTGTTAGAAAATACCACCTAGAAGTAAGAGATTAAACTATTTGAAATGAAAACAATAGTCAATGAACTTGGGGATGTTTTACTTTATGTTTAAATTAGATCATTGGCTGAAAAATAATAACTCGGTCCTTCAAAGTTATAACCTGGAAATGGGATGGAGACAAAAGTTAAAAGATGAATAATAGAAGAAAGAGATCAAGCATGCAGCAGGGCAGGGATGATAATGGTTATTTAAGGCAGGAAAAAATGACAATGAATGGTAATTAGCAGTAATGAAAACACATTTTCCCTTCATAAATTGGGTGTTGGTGTCAGTACGGCTTGTCTGAATGCGCATTCAGGGGAGAACATGGCTTTAAAGTGGTAACAAGCGAGCAGGAAAGAACCGGCTGAGCATCATTTATATATAAAAGTGTGTGTATATATATGTATAGTGTGTGCATTTTCTTCCTAGCTGTCACCTGAGCAACTTGTATAAATATTTTCAGAACCAGATTATTCTGTACAGCATAAAAGAGACAATAATGCAGTTATCAGGTATTTAATATTATTCAGTCAATCACGTGGTGACAAATTCTCTCTCGCCTCCCCATCCTTAGCAATGCTCATTACATGAGATAATTTTGTGTCCCGGTCCTGAGGGATGTGAAGGGTGGGATTCAAGATCGAGTAGAGCTGTGATCAGAAGGACACGTACATCTTAAAGCTTCTGGATTCAATTCCAGAACTAAATTTGTCTAGTGTAGTCATAAAATGAAAATGCTCCAGCCTATCCGTCAACGTGGTTAAACATTCAGGAGTAAGTCCATGGTTAACCGTTAATCAGAGACCATTTAGATCAGGCTGGAGGAATTCAAAGTATATATGAGCTCTGAAAACGCCGGATAAGTTTGGGTGACAAAGCTGTCAAGTGGGCAGGAGGAAAAACTGAGCTGTAGCTAGATAAGGCTTGTACTAGTGACAGACCCATGGGCTGTAATGAATGAACAAGTCTTGCAGATTGATTTACTCAGATGCTGATAAACAGTTTGCTATCCAGACAGGTCCACCATCTCAGAACACCGCTGGTCTCCTGAGAGTCATTCATTGACAGGCAGCAGGATGGGGAGGCACTGGGTTTCCTTCTGCTCAGCAGCACCTTTCTTTTTTGAAGGCTGCACATCATGCCTAGGCTGCTGACTGAATATAGATGTGGTTTAATTTTATAGTAGGCTATTGGTAATACATATTTCTTTATAACACGGGGATTGATTTAAAACATTTAACACTTTCTGAATGAAGTTTTAGCTTTCTGGTCTGAAATTATTGACTATAATTATTAAATGTTTAAGGTGCTCCATTGTCAGCAAAAATGTATTTTGAGTGCTATTTACCATTGCCTTTGCTGAGCTGAATTTTGTTACAATTTCTCTCTCTTTTTTTTTTTTTTTAATTAAAAAAAAAATCAAATCTTTCCTACATGATTAAAATACCTTAGAGGTAATTATTAAAATTAAGCACCTGGCTAACGTGAAGTATGTCATCTGAATTCAGGCAAGTAAGCCATAGTTGCAGCAAATTTCTTTTTTAGAATCCCTTTTGAACAAGCATTTGTTTTAACATATATTTCTATTATTATTCTCATTTTGTTCTGGTTTGTAAAGACTGATTTTAAATTAGTAAACAGGCTTTCAATGCTCATGGTAGGTCTTAGATAAGGTGCAAAAACAATGCTAAAATATGCAGTGATAATTGACTGTCAATTTAAGAACATGTTCCCTGTTGAACAGGTGCCTGTGGTTCCCTGTGAACTTGAGGTTATTGTTAATACACCGTTAACAGGATCCCAGGAGTTTCCATGCAGTTAATTTCACACTTGGACATTGCAATATTTGCAACAATTCACAACGTTCTGAAATGTCCAGGAGACTTTGGCAGGGACAGCCAAGCAAAATGCTAATAAGGAAAACAGAAGAGAAGTCAGAGCCAGCTCTCGACTGTTGCCAGACTCCATCAGCACTACACAATGTTGACAAGAAAAAAAGAATTCTTTCATCTCCTGCAGCCATAAACCAAGGGGGATTTTATTTATTTATTAACAGAGAAATAACAGAGAATGAAATAGAAGGGAGGGCTTGAAAGGAGCCCATTGTGTTAGGCCAGTGACATCTCTCTCAAATGAATGAGGATCCATAAACGAGCCTTGTTTCATAACACAGCTCTGTAGCGCAGTGATCCGGCAGTCAGAGCTGTGTTTGTCATCCTGCAGGGTAATTTACAGTTCTGCAGACTGGGAGGAAGATACAAGCAAATGAAAACTGATCTGATTAATAGTCTTATGCTGTGGTGTAAATGCAAGAGCTGTATCAGTGACACATAACGTGTAAAGCAGTAGTCAGCCAAGTGGGTTACCAAGATCTTAGGTCAGTCAGATAACAAGAAAGCATTAGACATATGTTCTACTTCAGCTTGGAGCAGTAAAGTTGTGTTACATAATGAATGACTGACCTCCAAAGGGCAGAAATCAGAGTAGACTGGCTTATAAAGTTCCCATTGGCAGGACCCAGATCTCTGAGCACATGGGTCATGGTTAACAGACAGCATCATCAAACTTTATTTTGGCTTTCAATCCAAAGTTCATCCTCGATTTTGATATGAATAAGCATTTTTAGTGCATCTCTTGAACAGGACCCTCTGCTTCTTAATCTCTTGTGATACTGTTGTATCAAAAGTGAGTGTCAAGTCTTGACTCACGTAATTCTTTCTTCTAAAAAGGTTGAGTTAAAAAGAAGTAAAATTTGAAAACAAAAGTGTTATCGTGCTTCTTGAACAGTGTTTCTGAAGAGATTTGGCATCTTTTCTTCTCTGTTATGAGAAGGGAAACAAGATACATTTCATAGAAGTCTGGAGTATAACTGCTAAATGTCTTCTGACTTGCAAGAAATTGGACAGCTCGTAGAAACAGTTCTTGAATCAGCAGCCTTTGGTAAGAGCCAACTAAGTGGGATTTCCCATAGGAATATATGCTACATGACTGGGGCACTAAACATGCTGAGAATTCTCTGTTAAGCTTTCCGGTATTTGGGGTGTTTCAGACTTGTTTGCTTAAATAAAAATGCAAAGAGCCAAGGGTGGGGTCTCCAGAAACGAAATGACAACTCAGTTTGTTAGGGGAATAAATAATATCTGAATCTAACACTGCTATTATTTCCTTTTAGACAATATTTTTCCAGATTTTGTGAAGACCCATATTAGGAAATGTTTTTCTCCAAATTTCCTTTCAAGACAAACAAACAAAATAGTGCCCTCAGCAAAACCTCAGTGAGGCAGGGACATCCATCTGTTGAGCTAATGAAGGTGACACGTACAGGTTTGTGCTGCCTACTGTCCCCACTTCCATCTCTTTAATTGATTTTTGAACCACCCCAATTCCCATATTAATTAGTCTGTAGTAGGTTTAATTGTATTCTAGGACATTTTTTCCCAACGAACTGAACTTTTTAATGAGTATTCACTTCTTAATAACAGATTTAAAAAATAGACTATTCTTTCGTGGGAGAGGGCAATGAAGCTCCTCCCCTTAGCATCTATATTTGTGTATGTGGGTGAATATATATGTGTTTACCAATATATACATGGGCATTTTTAATAGTTCGATTTGGATGCTAACTAGCCCTTTTTCTCCTTGTTATAAGTGAGTTGTATGACATTTAATGTACATACTGCCTTTCTCTCCCTTATTCCATCTAAGCAGGGCAAAGACAATGAGGGGATGCAGCAACAAGGGGACTTCTTTTTAAATCTGTTGCGTAAAGAAAGTAAGTCTTGCATTGTGCCCAGTCAACCCCAGAAGACAGAGCTAAAAAGAGCACACATTTTCATTAGCTTCATGTACTCAGTGCTCATTTGCTGAAGAAAATAGTACACAGTCCCAAGGATCAGAAAATGAGACGCAAGAAAGCACTGCATCCCCCAGGTTGTGTAAATGACGACAGCAACTACAGTTAGAAGTAAGTTTGTTGTGGCTCTGTGCTGGCTGGCTGAGGCTTTGGTCCTTGCTTTGCAGGGTTCAGCTTCCAGCCTGTGCCTGTGTGAGGTTCTGGCACGAGGTGCCTCTGCAGCCTGGCTCTCAGGGCTCTGTGCTGGCCAGCAGGCTGAGTCTCCAACCGGCTCTGCTCCCAGCATGGTTTTCAGCAGAGCCCTCTGACTAATTCTGTATTTCTACCCTTATATTTGCTGTCCCTACCACCAAAACAGAGTGAAAAGAGGGTGCTTTGTGATCTGATAGAGGTAAAAATGCAAAAGAATGCAGCATGATGGATACACATAGGTCCAAATCCTGCAGTCAGCTCTGCCAGTGCGGTGGTGAGCAGCTGCACTGAGTCTTTGGCAGCACTGAGCATGTAGGACTTTTGTTCAGCTCAAAGAAAAGATTACTCTCTAGAGCTGTTATTGTTTCAGCTTCTTTATGCGGGATCCAAAAGCAAGCCATCTTCAAATTAATGTTTTTTTACCATCGGTAGCAATGGCAAAACTTGTTAGGCACTGTGGCTAGGCTTTCCAGCACTGGTCTAGTTCTGACACAGTGGAGCTAATGGCTAAAGCTGGAACACGTGGGTTTTATCAGATCAGGAAGTTTAAATCTTTCCTTTAGACTTACGGTCTAGTAACGAGGGTATTCTAATTACTGTGATATATTGTTTCTACTTTGCTTTACTGGTGAACTCTGTCATGTTTGCTATCATCTTTTTATGAATTAAGTATCTCTGATCTCATTCTTTTTTTCCTTTTGGCAATCCAATATACAAAAGACCGAATATCTGTTAATTGGGGCACCTGTTCTCTCTAGAGGTACTACTGGTTTTGCTCAATATGAAAAATGATGGCAATTAACTTAACTTCGAGATGCAGGAAGCATTTCAGTGTATATTAGAGCACGATGACTTTTAAAGAAGGAAAGATCCTATTGTTATATAATTAATTTAACTGTTGGGGGGGGGGGAATTCAGCTCTTAGTCTTCTGGATACTAGGGATGGCAATGGAGGAGTTCAAAACCCACCAAAAGCTGCCTCCCTCTGTACCAGCCAATAACACATGCTATAACCCCAAGGCAGGTTATAATCCTTGTTTTATGGCTACTTGGAAGGTATCTTAAAGCACTGTTGTTTTACTGCAACTGATGAAATAGCACAAAAAATGAGACACAGCTGATGTTATGTTTCATTTATTTATTTGTGTACAAAGAAGCACTATGATTTGTTGCTATTTCCAAGTGCCTCATTATCTTGCCGCTGTCCCTAGCAGATCAATTACAGCAGGGGTGGAGCTGACAAGATAACTAGAGTGGAAAAATGACCCCCATATAAAATTTGTTCCCAGGTGTTTGCTGGCATGAAGCAAGATAGGTAATGTAAAGGACAATGGCCAAATTTATAAAGGAAAACTTTTAAAAACCTGTTAGTGACGTGAAGATTTAGTCCATTCCATAAGCATTGTCTACTATGGTTCAGTGTCCTTCTATTGAAAATCCATCTTCAGTTTGGAAAGACAATGACAAATTTTCGAACTAAATAAATATACACCCCAAGAAAAGCTGTTATGAACATCCCTTATCCCAAGTCAATTACTTCAGCATTGTAACTTATTGCAGAACACTTTGAAAACAGCTCTTTAAATGTAATGTTCCATGGTATAGTATTTCATTCTGAATTTTCAGCATGCCTGCAGTAAACAAGCACTGTAAATACTTCTGCTTTCCTAGTTTTGGACAGTTAGTCATAAAAAGTACATGCAGCCACAGCAATGATGGTGAGTATCCTGCAATGGCGTATGAAAACGTTAAGTTAGACAACAGAAGTAGTAACATAATGTTGAAGTGTACAGGACTGCAGTAACTTACATGGCTGCTGTAACTGCAGGGGCAGTGAAGGTCACCATGCACTGGGAGGTGGATGAGTGGAGTCCGGCCAGAGGCGTGGCAGCAGAGGACGAGCATCCTGGTAGTTTTACAGCAGGAGCAGTGACCCTTGCTTTGTTTCTGCAGGTAAGAAGGTTGTACTGAAACCAGAAGGGACTGTTCTGATTTACTATTGCGGGAGAAAAATGGAACTGTATTGAACTGCGCAAAGTTACTGAGTAACAGTAAGACTGCAATCCAGAATGTGCGGTGTTAGATGAGGCACAAGGTTGAAAGGGCAATGGAAAACTTCTACTCGACTCAAAAACCTTCAGCGTTTTCTCTCTCTTAACAATTCCTTGCTTATGATTTAACTTTGTTCTATTTCAACTGCCACTTTTAAGGTACAAGGCACAGCTGTTAGTTTAGGACAATGATCTCAACTGACACCAAAGGAGGTGATGCTCTTCTGTGGTGGCTTTCAGGTAATGACCTTTTGCTCAGTTAAACCACCAGTGTCAAATATGCTTTTTCATCCTTAACTTATTACGGACCGCATAAAAGACCACCTCTGGATTCAGTGTCTGATAAACCATAGGCTGTCAGCAAAAGATACAAAGCAGGAATCCACGGAGGTGGGGCTCAGGGAAAGCAAACTGCAGTGGTTTGTACTCAAATATTTCCTTCTCTTGCTGCCCTCACTCCTACAGCTTCCTCTGTTCTCAGGTGCAGTAAAAAAGCCTTTTCAGGGATATTCTATCTTTATGTTTCTGTCACTTTAGATAACTTCCTAGAAGATCTAAGGGAAAAAACCCAAACCACCAACTCAAGGAATTTGAGAAATTTGATGCTGGTTTTGTGCTAGAAAAAGAATTTCCAGACAAAGACACAATAATGTCACAGTGCTATGGTGACTATTCTCTGCAAGATTTTAATTCTACTCAGCTTTCTGTTAGTTCTTCTGGTCTGGGTTCTGGCTGCTATTTATTATTTCACCTGCTGTACCCTTTGGCAATGTCTAGGATCAATTGACAGCACAGGAAAGCACGCAGAGCCACCCCACTTCCTTCCTTACAGATTACGGGAGCTCAGGCAAAAATGAAAATAGTTTCTTACAAACCTTAATTCCTCCTACTAGGAATGCAGCACCCTGAAGATACAAGCCTTGCCGATAAAGCGTGCAGTTGCAGGCTAATGGGCAGAAGGACAGTGCAAACTGTTGGGCAGCTTGGTCTGGAGGAGAGTGTGTTTGAAGGACGTGAGGGCACTAAATTGTGGACTGGGATTTTATGAATCAAGGCAACAAGTAGACATATCTGTGTAGCTATGCTTCCACAGCACTTAAGCACAGTGGTTGAGCACGTCAGATGTGACCACAGGCTACAGCAGTACTCGCTGTTAAAAGCCATCCTGTAATCAGCAGTGAGTGCTGCACGATGACAGCAGTGCAGTCCTGTAGCTTCCCAAGGTGGGTCACTCTGATTGACGTTTGTTCAGCCTGTTTCGGTTACAATGTGCATTTTTTTTGTGGATGTCTCTTCTACGTAAGCTGAAATGATGGTGGTAGGTGGGGAAGGTGACCAGGTGAAGCAGAAAGGAAGTGCAACAAAAATCCATTAAAGCTTCTGTGCACAGTCCAGCCTGGGGATGTCTGACCCAGGCTGGCTCAGTGCAACTCCTATTACAAAGTGTAGCAAAGCACAACATTACTGTTAGCTGAATAGATGCTGAATAATCTACTGCTACTTTCCTGTGTGGTCAAATATTATTTACCTCTCTGACCTCCAGTTTGTCACTCTATAAATGTGGCATGATGATGAAGGCTACAATTCATCTCTGTTGCTTAGAGCAGCGTGGGAGTTTTTTTGTACTTAGCGTTGGCTATTCCAGCCTTTGACAGTCTCAGGGTCATTTTGTAGTCCTCTGTTCCTGCTGTATTGCATCAGGAAGGTCTATGTCCAGACAAAAGGTAAAAGCCCATACATCCTTTATTTGAGCATTTCACAAATAAATTACAAGTTTCTTTGCAACCACGTCATAAATCAAAACGTTTATTTACACCTCAGAAACAGCAAGCAATTCAGCAACTAGGGCCCAAAGAAACAACTGGAAAAGGAGCTGAAATAAGTATCTTTGAAAATCGAACAAAAATATTTTTCTCCTTGCTCGAGCTTTTAAAAAAAAAAACCAACATAAAAAATTTCTTGGTGATAAGTTAGAGATTGTTATGGGGCAGATTGTTATGATTTCTGTCTGAAATGGCAGTAACAACACAGCTTGTTTGTACTGAATTCACCATCAGAGTTCACCAGACATGCTCTCATTCCACAGTCCTGAACAGGATGTGCATGCATGTACATACACATCTGTCTTTACATTCATTTTAGCCCCAAATCAAATCAAATGCAGTCACTTATTGATGCAGAGAAGGAGTACAATGTTCAAATGTTGAATGAAACTTTCCTGAATAGCTGTCCTACTGAAAACAGAGTGATGCAGTTATTCTGGCTATAAACCCTCCCATTTTCACTACTGATGACCAGCTTATACAGACAACTAAAAATGAGTCAGTAAACAATTATAAATATCTTCAAATGATATAAATTTTATTAAGCGAGGACAACTAAAGGTTAGCATAAGTACAACATGAGAGTTGGAATAAGCCAGGATTTCAGTGTGGGTTTTTTTTGGTTGTGGGTTATTTTTTTTTCTTCTTTTTTTTTTCCTTTTAAAAATCAAACTGGTTTAGCATACATCACCCAAGCTGTTCTTTAACTTGTGTTCATCCATGATTCATGGGATTAAACTGCTTATTTCAAGTCCTCATGTTGTATTAGTCTCCATCTGCATATATTATATATATATATTTATATGTGTATGTGTATATCTCTATATATCTACATATATACACACACATAGCAATTGTGCAACTAATAACTTTCCACCAAGAGTGGATGAGTATCCATTCCATTCGGACAAATACAAACCAACTAGCATATCCTGATGTGAAAACAGTGTAGTCAATGGTTGTATGCTTGACAAAGTAAAACAATCAGCTATACCTGTTTTAAATAGAATAGCTGTTGCAACTACTGCTGAAATACTTTGCACATTAACCCTAAATATTGTAGGTCACAGAATTGATTTAAAAAAAAATTATTATTATTTTAGTTATTTATCTTTCTGACACTATTGGACAGCGTATCTCTCAGACAATTGAGTCTCTGAAGATGTATTAAAGAAAAGATAGGATCAGAGTTTTGTCCTAGACTTGGTGTTCTCACGATGATGTGACTGTTTAATATCATTTATCTCGTGGATTTTATTTTAATTAAATGAGTCATTATTAAATACATTCAAAAAGAAACTTGGCCTTTAGATAACTAGTGACGAAAAATTACTTGTGTACAAAATTCTGTGTACTGGAAGCAGCTGAGACGAAGACTGGCAGTTCTTTCAGTGTCTCAACAAGAAGCCTCACAAAGGAAAGACCAACGATGTAAGAGTTGTTACTATAACTCCAAATGCTCACTCTGTTATAGTGGGTACTTAAGATAGGTCCCATGATCGAATTTGAAGCCCATAATTTAATAAATGAGGTTTGTATTGCAGGGATCCCTAAGTTAAATGACTACGTGAGAGACTGGGACAAATGATTTGACTACAGGCCACAGCTGTTTCAAATAGAGGTTAAACCAAATTGGGTTGAGTTCCCTGGGGACCCATTAAAGTCACTGGTGAAGGAAGTGAGTGCTCTGTGGGAAGCATCTGGGCTGTAGGCTTCTTTGTATGTCACAAAAGACAAACATTCAATTATATATAAGCAGTCAACGCTACTGTGACAAATATTGCTGCTTTACTGTTCGCAGCACATCAGTAAAACCACTGTGTGGGGAGGTCTAAATGAACATTTTGGTGTCAGTATCACTAACTGATGCTCAAACAAGTCTAGTAACGGAGTTGCTCTTTGATTTACACCAGTGTTAAGTGGGATGAGAACAGGGCTCAGAAAGTTTAATAGTCAGTGTTCCACTCGCAGCTAATTTTCTTTGCTAACCAGTGGGAAATTCAGCTGATTTCCCTTTGATTTAATCTTCAGTCCTGCAGTTACTGAACAAAATATACATTCATAAATGCACGCAGGCATACTGCAAGCACACGTATGAGGTGTGCAGAGTTCAGTTAGCAAGTGCACCACAGAGGAGACCTTTACTTTGCTAATATACTCTTACTGATTAATGTTATACCCAATTTGTTTTTTTAACAGCAGATACTTTTGTAAGTGAAATGACTTTTGTACAAGACGTTTTATGCGTGTTTCAAAAGGAAAATCAAGTTCACTGCCTTTCTGACTCCAGACAGCACCGTAAGTCTGCAAACATACAAAAACTGCAATAAACATGTAGTGACCAAGCAGGTAAGGTAGGAATAAGTGCTGTATTACAAACCCAGCAAGCTTGGCTGAATGAGTGCTAAACAAAACAAAACAAAACAAAAAACAAAAAAAAAAACAAACTAATTTTGCAACTTCTGTGTTTCTTTCATAATGTTGTGAGAAAGTAATACATTATTTTTTCTCTTTTCTTACAGGAAATGAGAATCATTTTTTAAGCCTGACCTCATGATCTTTTTTGGGTAAGAAAACTCAAATTCTAATGCGGTTCCTCATTTGTATATTGCCACAGAAAGTGACACAATTGCTTGTTAAAAAGGGCTGGTTCTCGGGTACCGGATTCAGGTTTCTCAGAGGAAGCATTAACATGGCAGCTTCATCTTCTCTTTGTGTGCTTAGGTAGTCCAGTGATTAGCTCAGTCAGAAGCCTAGAGATGCAACGTAAAGGCTGGGAGGCTTTAGTTTGTCTGGAGAAATAGTGATACTGGTGAATGAAGGCTTTGATGCCTTCTCGATGATCTCGATTCAGAGCTTCAGCCATTGTACTGACTTTTCTTCACGTCAAAAGGTTGTAGTATTGTCCCAGAAGAAAGATCTCTTGTCCTTGGGCACAGATTGGTAGTAAAAGTCTTCACCCTGTTAGTGCAGTTCCAGGCAGAAGAAAATTTTCTTTGTTCTTGGTTTTGGATGCCCTTGGAATGATTCACCAAATGCTGTGTGAACCTTGGTTTAAATTAGAAAAGGGTATCTTTATCTGGTACTTGATAGGGATGACGCTAATGTCAACAGGCCTCTTTCCAGAGGTGGATTTTGCTGGAAAGGGAGAGGGTGAAAGCAAGTAGAAAAAGAGCATTTGCAGGGGGAGAATATTATAATCTCTTTTATTCAAGATAGAGGTTTTGTAGATTAAAGCAGAGGGTGCAGTTCATCTTTGGGTTCATTAAACATGTGTCCTGAAAATCCAGTGGTGGTACGCATTCGTTGGTTTTTCCTTTTGAAAACTTTGCATAAAAGTTTTATTTTTTAAAAAGCCGTGATTGCTGATGACAAAGCAGCAGCCCGTGGTTACTATGAGGTATGGGCAATGAAAGCAAACTAGAAGCACGCCCGTGTTCACGTTTGAGATCAGGCACTTCTCGCTGTGCCTTCCCCTGGAGCCCTTGCTCCATAGAAACTCCCACTCACCTTACAGCACTGCTTTGCTAAATGAAGCACGCAGAGCTGCTGCTAGAGAAGCCAGGTCAGTGGGAGATTCCACTTGGCCAGGACTGCAGGAGTCACTGAAAGAGAGAATTGGTTCCTGCGTGAAGGCAGCTTATATCTTACCAGGAAATTTACAGCGCTAGGGAAGTTCACAACACAAACTGTTTTTTCCCCTCTGTTGCATTTGTTATTACTTTTGATTAAAAAACAAAAGGAAACAAAAAACGGTTGTCATATTTGGTACAATACAGGAAGTCAGAGAAAAGCTATTGTACAGCAATTTTTAACCACCAACACACATTTAATATCTAGTGTAGCGTTATGGAAAACTCAATGTATGTTTGGACTTTTTAAATGCTTCCAAAAAACTTTACTATTGAAACATATATGTGGTGTGGAAGATATGCTCATAATTTCACTGCAGTAAGGACAACATACAGTATGACTCATAGGTACTGTAAAAATGCTAACTAAAGAATGCAGCTGCAAAGTACTATTGCATAAGGAAGCTTTCTTGTTTAAACTTTAAATAAGCAAGTTTATTAAAATATTCTAAGACACTTACCTTACCCTAGTTACTGGCAAGCTCTAATAAAAGCCACAGTCTGTCACTAGTATACTTTTTTTTGTGTTAATTTTATAAAAATTTGGTGTGAGCTTTGATGGATCATTTACAATTTATTAACAAGATGATCATCTTGATACAGTTAAGTTTTTTTTCATTTTTGTTTTTTCAACCTTACATGCTCACAGAATAAAAAAGGATTCATAGTCATATGTAACGAACACCCCCTTTTTTTCCCCATGTCTGCAAACAAGTGTGGTAAGTTTACACACACAAAGAAATGCTCTTGTTACTCTTAACTGGAAACTGTGTGTACACGTGTATGTATGTATATATATATTCAAAACTATAAATGTGTGAATACACTTAGGTAATAGGGCATCTGTTTTCCTCCTTGCACTGATATGTGTAATGACAGCTATGCAGAGGCTGAGAGGCCAGTGCTTCTGAGAAGCACCTTGATTTTCTTGTTACAATAAGCTTCTCATATGCAGACAATACCTACTTTGTCTGCAGAACTGACAAAGGACTTAAATTTTCTAAATTGCCCCAGCAAATAATTATCTGCAAGAGCATAGAGGAAGCTGACTTTAGCCCCTTTAAAATCAGCCCAGCATGTCCCATTGCTGTAGGTGGTGACCATATGGTGCTGGATGCACTGAGTGCTTCCCCTTGCCTCACAAATCTGAGCTCGCGTTCCCTCCCGGCACTGAGATGAAGAGCTGTGCTCCCGCTGAGTCTTAAATTCAGTTTTGGGGCATAAGGTGAGAAGTCTGGATCAGAAGCAAGCCAGGGGGACTTGCATTTCCTGTTTGCTGAACCTGAGGTACAAGAAGTGATGCTGCAGAGCCCTGGGCCTGCCTTATTTGGTGTCAACAAAGTGGCTTTTTTCAGTGGTATGACTGCAATAGGCTCTCCTTCTGGCCACACTATAAACAGCAAGTACAGTAGGTTTAGCCATGTCGAATAGTTATGATTCATCTGTGGCTGTATTACTCTGCTTTGTCAGTTGCACATTCCAGATGAACATTTTATAAAAGCTAAACCAGTCCTATAACTCTTCTCTCCATATAAATATATATATATATACATACACTCATACATATACAAATACTAACCCACAGACAAAATATTTTCTGAACAGTTGAATAGCAACAAGTCAACAGTTAGAAAAAAATGGAGTCAATCTGTTTTCTCCTCCCCAAAGGTCAAGTTTAGATGTCATGGTCTTTTAACATTCAGTGAAAATTCGCATAAACCTTGCATCTTGCAAGAGGAATCCATTAATAAATGGACGTTAGGGCAGAGGCTGTCAAACACCAATGTATAGTCGGACAGATTAAGTGAGGTTGCAAATTAAACTGAATCTGGAGCAACTGAGGCCTAGTAGTGAAGAACAGTAACTGTAAACTGCAGTCTTCAGATCTGACGTTTTCTTTTTTCTCGTTGCCATGGCAACTCGGTAGGACAGCTTCAAATGTCAGGAGTTCTTACAGACCTAAACGATGGGAAATGAGTGTGATTATTGCCATGCAGATCACAGTATCTTTTAACTTTTTGTCTTATTACCTTCTCCAGATTACTGATGGAGAAATGTGCACATTTCTCAGCAATTCAGTATGAATTATCCAGGCTTAGGAACAATTAATTGTGAAGAAGGACATCTTCAGGAGAAAAACCCCAAACATTCTGAGCATTCAGGAAGTTGTAGTGCAGAGGTCTGGGTATAAATCTTGAGCCAGAACCTAATTCTCCCCACTTGGCACCTCGTTCACTTACGTTGGTGCAGGAGTACGAGTAAAATGTCATTGGGCTTCCTTTGCCTATGCACACTGACTAGCAAAGAGCAGACAGATGTATTCTTAAAAATAACAATCTATTTTATGTGTTATGTGACTACAGCAGGGACTAAAAGAGCTGGCATATTTCATTAATGTTGCTACAGAACTGTAAATCTTACCTTTATTGTCTAACCTTTTAAATTATTATTTTAAGTGAAGGTAGCACAGCTTGAATGATCCTTCCCATTTTAGATGGGCACCTTGATAGCACAGAGGCAGTAAATAAGTAGAGAAAACCAAATATTAGGAACTAATCTAACAGTTGGAGCTAATGGGTTTCTTTCCTCCAATGTCATTTGGCAGCACGAGGACACTACTGAATTGCAAATACTCAGCTTTGCAGTGAAAACACATAAGGCTGATGCTAGCTGAACACATAGTTAAAGTTCTCAGGAGCTCAGCTTAGAGCTTGCCTGATATTGATGCTGGTGTGGCTCCTCTCAAGTACAATTTCTGATGGCACACTGTTGGTTTACTGGTTGTTCTGTGATCAAAACAGCACTGAAAACAAAATGATGTTATAATTGTTACGGAACTGTGCTTACACAGCATGAAGGCTTTTTCTGTTTCTCAGGCTGCTCTGCTAGTGAGCGTCTGCAGTGCACAAGGTGCTGGGAGGAGCACAGCCAGGACAGCTGACCCCAGGGTATCCCTTATCCTCTGACATCATGTTCCTCAGTAAGAGCTGGGAGAAGGACATACAGAGGTACACCATTTGCATTCCCACGTTAGTTGTGTGTGATGAGCCCTGCTTTCCTGGAAATGGCTGAACAGCTGTCTGCCAATGGGTGAATGACTTTTACAAGTCAGATATGCACATCAAAACTGACACATACTCAGGAAATGTGAAATGCTTGTCTAGTACATGTTGCATTTTACTCTTAAATGAAGAAGTACCTATAATTCTGTCACAGATGCAGGAAAAAAAGTACCATAGTGGTCATTATGAGATGTCAGCTTGTAATTTTCACTCATTTGTTTCTCCTTTTGGGGTAAATAAAGCTTAATATAATTATTGATAAGGCTGTTTTACTTTATTTTATTGTTATTGTTTTGGAATTATCTGAACTGACTTAAACATTAAATTCTTCCACCCAGGGAGGAGCCTGTCCAGATCGGCTGTGCAGCAAGACAAACACCTGGAGAGCACACAGCAGCCCGTCCTTCCTCAGTTCTCTTAAGCAAAGGTCAGTAAAGAAAATTAAGCAAACATAATAATCCACAGAGAGGCTGATGGATGGGAATCACTGAAGTGAGAAGTGCCACCGAGATTTCCAAATAGGATAAAATCTGGAACTGCTCGACATGGGAATTTGTAGCGCAAAGAAAATGTCTGGCCACAAAATTAGAACCCAGACTTCTGTATTGGAACTTCGTAAGCACAAGTGCCAAAGTTTGAATGTGTTTGGATTAGAATTTAGCAGCAGCCAATCCCTCATAAACAGCTTTTTCTCCCGGGATAGTGGAAAGCCTAAGTTCAGGACTCTGATCGCTAAAAAGTAGTATTTCTATGTTGCAGTGAAGTTTATCATCATTAAAGGGCTTTTGTTCAAGCCTGACTCAAAGGAAATAACACTAACTTTTGAATCAGCAAAGCTACTCTGAATCCCTGGAGGTCTCTCTGCTAAGGACAGGCACTTGTATGTGATGAATGAACGGCAGCTGTAGCACTGAATTTCTGTATAGTCCATAGGCTGAAACTTCAGAGAAATTTGTCAGCAAGGAATTTATAAGTATCACACACATTCAAGCAGCTAGTGACTGCTTCACCAACAGCTTGTAAGTAAAGGGCAATATATGTTGATTTATGAGCAGACCTCAAGAAAAGCATGTATATTTTACATCATGTTGATAGATATAATGAATGGTAGTACCTTATCACACATCTTGTCTTTCCTGAGTAAACTATATATTAAAACTAGTTCATTCAGCTTTAGCTATATGGTTTTCTTTTCCTGTACCAGTTGAAGGCTACCTTCTCTCTCTCCCACACATACACACACACATACACACAACATAAGCATACTTCTGGTTCTCTCTGCTTTCTTCTCCATCCTGACTGTTTTCTGCCTTACATCTTGAAGCATTCTAGTCCCTGCCTCAACTTTTCTCGTCCTTTTTGACCTGCCAGCTGTCTTGATATATTGAATTACATGCCTGGAAATCTGATGCTTCCTTTGGCTCCCGTCACAACACCCTTTTCTCGTCTTCCCATGACATCTTAAATCACTTCTCCTGCATGTCCTTCTGTCTTAATCCTTCCATCCCTGGTTTGTGGGGAAACATTTTCTTCCTCCATTTTGTTTTCATCTTTTCCGTGACACCGTCCATATGTGTTCAGTGGCTACTTCAGTGCTGACAGTTCAGAGATCTTGCATTCTCTACTTTTTTTTTTCTTTGTTTAGACTAAAATGTTGACCTCTGACTCTGAATACCCTTCTGATGTTTAGCTGACAGCTCTGCACAGCTAAAACCGAGCTCTTAAATCTTTCCCCTAAAGCACTCCTCTTCTTGTTCTTCCTTTGATTGCTCTGGACAACACCATCATCCTGCCTCTTATTCAAGCTTAAAAACTGAGACAAACTAGAGAACATTTTTGTCACAGTATCTCCTTCTTAGGTCTGCGTATTGAGGTTATGTCTTAATCTAGAGAATTCTTTCTCACACATCATCCCAAAGGGCTGTCTCTAGCCATCCAAACAGCTAACATCTATCTAGGCTCTGCTTGGTTAGCAGCTTTGCAACATCTTTTCAGAGCCCTTGACAAATTCAAGGTACTGTGCTTCATATCGTGCCAGTCTTTTGCTGTACAGAGCATTTTCCTACCCTGTCACTGATGCCTCTGTTACTGTAACTCCTCCTTGGCTTCTTCCCGTTGGCATGTATGTTCATTGATCTCTTTTGGCCGATACATCAACAAAAACTGTGACATTGGCAAAGGGTGCCAAGCCTGCTATGAACTCAGGTCAGCACTTTCACCAGCCTTAACAGAAGTTGTATTGAAACAATCTCCTCTAAACGTGGTTTTGGAAGGTTAGTACGTACACTTTGCTTTTGTATTTTTAAAGTAGCTTCAATATTCAGAAATATTGTAAAATTTCTGTACATACTCAACTTTGGTAGGTCCAATAACAATATTCAAGACCAGATCCATCTTTGTTCTTTCTACTGCACACAACGGCGATACAGAATTGCTTGCAGCCAATACTGAAGTTGGGCTGACTTTTAGTTTCTGTGGTTAATATCAGAGCAATTACAAACTTACTGCCTAAAGATGTTCTCGTGTAGTCATATCTGGTGTTACTGGACAAGCATTCTGGCCAGTATCTCCCTTAATGCAAAATCTACAGAAATCAAGATTGACTGAAGTGTTGTGCAGAAATCTCACTCACAAATACAAGCAGATTTACTGAAATAACATAACTGTGCTACTACAAATTCTCTGCAAATACGATCAAGTATCTGGTCTGTATTTCAAATCACTTTATTTACCCAGCTGGATTGCCAGCATTCATCACTGTTTTCTGTATAGGCATGGTAGTCTTATTGCTTGCTTTTTTCTTTATTTTGCCAATGATGAGAAACCAAATGAAAGTTTTGGAAATATATAAAGGCTGCCAAAGTATTAATGTTAGTTCTTGATTCTCATACCTAAACAGCCAATCTAAAGGCTATACGTTTCAGCTGTTTACTCACAGACTTCAACATTATTTTCTTTTTTTTTCTCTTGTCTATTTTATATCACACATGATTTACAGCTTGTAGCTGGCAACAGAACGTAAAAGATGCTGGCATTTTTAAGGAATACTATGAGCATAAAATGTGTAAATATTGTGTACAAGGAACGTGTTTGTTAATCTGTGCTAACTAGCTCCTTTATGGACTTAATGCTCTGCTAAGCCCATACCTGGCAGGTTGGATCTGTACACCAATGAACATTATGCTTAGTAGTTATTTTATTAGTATCATATATAAATAACATCAGTGTATCTACAGTTGTTCTCAAGAATAAGTACATGTCCTGTGTTGTAGGCAGACAGAAATCACATTAAAAACAACAGGTGATTTGATGTGTACAGCTGCAGCCAGGAAAGCCAGAAAGATGGCACATGCATCATGTTCTTATACTGCCAACAGCCAACCTGCTCTGCCTTAAGAGTACCTGGGGAATGCACAAGCAGCATAAAGCTAACATAGCTATATAGAACTCATTTTCCCCAGAAATCACTCTCACTGAAGTCTCTAATGTGATTGTCCCCATTTTTAATCACACAGGTCTCTGCTCTACCTATTCTACACTGAGAGAGACATTCAGTCATGTTCCTTTGAAGATAAAACAGCCAAATAATGAGGTAATGATGGGATCTTCAGTAATGTGCATGGTGTCTGAATTATTACTGTTATAGTTAACATGTCTCAGATAAAAAAGCACTGCTCATTATCATGAATGAGTGGTGTTTGTTGGCATTAATATTTTAGCACTTGTACTAAAGATCGTGCTTGCTTTGCTGGTCAAAAAAAAAAGCAACAAAAAATGGACATGTTGATGGAGTATTATAGTGATATAGGAATACAGGTCTAAGTGTGCAGTTTGGAGTAGGGAGATTCATGATGTAGATACCTAAGATGGAAAAAAAATACCCTTTTTACTCCTACTAAAGTCAGCTGACGTAGATTGCGTTTGAAAGGTTAAAAGAGTTAAGTTGGTGGCAGACTTCACAGGACTGAGATCTTGAATCTTCTAGTCACAGGGTTTCAGATACTGAATTGGTTTGAAAATTGAAAGAGGAGGAAGTCAACTAACACAAGGTGAGTGTCTATAATATTGATTTCTTCAATTACTGTAGCCACCTGTCTACTCCACAGTGGACTAATTTAAGATTTATCCCTAATGCTGATTTGTATGAAAAAAAAAAAAAAGACAATTGATTAATCTGAAGGCTTTGAAAGATGTGTACCTCACGAGTCCAGAGTTATCATTTCCTTCTACCTCTCCCATTACACAGACTATGCGTCTTAAATTGCAGTTTAAACCTTATAAAAGTTAAAAGCATTTAAGTTTCATGGTGACCCTCTGTGAAGGAGTGAACTTTACCCAAGATGTATTCATCCCTTAATTTTCATTTAACATAATGAAGAAAGTTAACACAGCTGGAGTCTGGAGTTCAACTCAGGCATGCTCCATTTCTTCAGATTTCCTTTAATTACCTTCTCATCAGAAACATTACATTAATCTTTGCTTAATTAGAAGTCTGCATTACATCATGGACTTTATCAAAACCTCAGTAATGTTAAAGGGGTAATGGAAAAATGGTAGAAGAGATCAGAGCCATGTTTCTGATTAGGCAGTTAATCAACATTCAGGTACTTCTTTCCTGACTTGAGCATCTATAAAAGGGCATTAATTAGATACACAGTTATTAATACAGCTTTCATGTAGAACTTAGAAAAACAGAAATGGTTTTCATGTACATCACTGGTTGATTTGGCATAGGTAGATTTCAACACCAGTAGCGTCAGCATTTGCACCACATGCTGTTCAAGTACAATTAAGTACATTTCTGTACAATAATTATTAAGTAGTTACATTCACCTGTGGCCTCTTCTCAAGGTACGACTGTATGTTGATGGAAGTGACAAATTCCAGTGGTCACTAGTTGTGATTTCCTGGAACTTGTCTCCTGAGAGAATGATGGGGATCTTTTCATGCCAAATCTCATTGAATTAGGAAGGCTGTAAGCACTGTCCTCAGACAGATAACGTACAATCTTACTTGAGCAATTAAGAAATCCATTTATAATATTAGGTATGCTTGTGGCTAGAGCAAATTTGTGATCTCACTGAACAGTAATAAAATTATAGACATTTTTACAAAGTAAATGACTTTATCCTGAAAACTTGCACTTGTAACGTCAAACGTAAGTCGGAATCCAATTATAAGAGGAGATGATTCCAAAATTCTTAATGATCGGAAAAGCACTGTATGTGTTAGTGCTGTGTGTTTGTGGAATGAATAACTTGTAATTCTGTTCAAAGCTCCAGTAGGAGCTCATATATCAATGTCAGTATTGAACTTCAGTGCTGAAATCCTTGCATGGGCCATGCAATTAGCCAAAATGGGCAAGGCTGGGGGGAAGCATGCCAGTCCAAGCTAATCAGCTTGCACAAGGGAAAAGGTTGCTCAGGCAGAAGTCATTTTCAAGGGGTATCTGTTTGACACCAGCAGCTGATATTTCCTGGAGTGCCTCACACACTAACTTGTAATAATACTGTACTGGCAGATCTAGAACAACACTGATTTTACACCAAAGCAGTCTTACTCGTGTAACTTCTCACATGAGCCTTGCTCACTGCTGAATCCCCGTTTCTGCTTCTCCTTGTCATGTACTCACATTCACTAACTTTGCACTGGGTTGCCCTCATGACACACAAAATGTATGTGCATATGTGGTACTAGCACGCATTAATCTGAGAGAAAACTTCAGTAACTAAGAGGCTAGTTATGTTTGCTTTGAAGTTCTAGAAGCACATGTTGTGCAGTACAGTACTATGTTTATCCTGCACAATTCCTATTTGGCATGGATTCCATACATGTTAAAGCATGTGAAGTAAATTCTCTGATAAAGCAACTAAGATACTGTCAATGTTGTTTTTTCTTTTATTTTTTTAAATTGGTACTATGCTTTGCCTGAACAATGTCACCTTCACTTGACCAACAGCAAACAAAAATTTCCTTTCTTTGCCAGCTCACTGAAAACAAAAGTAGTAGAGAGATGATTACCTGCAGTCTGGAAATACACTTTCTGATGCTCTAATCTGATCAGTTTAGCTGAACAGTTGAAAATATGCAGCAAGTGAAATGAGTAAGTACAGTTTTTGACACAGGAATGTTGAACAAATCTAATTTTTCATATGTATACTGAAAATAAATTGCATTAAAAAATCCACCTATGCAACCTTTTAAGGCAACGTGTAACTGTTTAGGCAGTCAGATCTCACTTCCACAGCAGCACAGGTTAGTTTACTATCATTCTTTAATAAGTTGAACATGAACCTTGATAGTCCAGACACGTTCAGATCTGCAGGTGTACCCTATTCCCAGCTTGAAATACTAAAAGAAACATCTAAAAGAAACTCTTATTAAGCAAGAATAATAATGAGTGGAAAACAGTATGCTTTGAAGCCGTGGAAGAGAAGAAGTGAAAAGAAAACTGTCAAGTTAGGCTACGCTGAAATTTACCAGGCTTTGTATCAGAAATTTGGAAGAGGAATTTGTATGCTTGACACGTGTGAATGCTAACCAATGACAGGTAGATACAGTGTGTGTGGATAAGATAGATATAGGGCTGAAATTCTCCAGAGTGGGAGGAGGAAGAAGAGCAACACCATCTAACCCTTAGGCGCAGTTGGTATGTGATGAGGTAGGGAATTATCAAAAACAAAAACAAGAACCCACAAATGATAGTTAAAAGAAATTAAAAAAAAAACAACAAAAAGCACAGTTGCTATTGCAGACAAAAAAAAAATAAAAATTTGAAGTGGGCATCTGTTCAGTTCTAGTTTTTAGTCATAGTCCACTCCAGAACAGTATTTAGCTGATGTTAAGAAGCTCTTCTGAAAAGAAACAAACTATTATATATCAATGGTTACTACTGAGAAAATGAAAACATAAAATGTTCATTTGAATTCACGCCACTGAATGGTCTATCAGGCTAATCTCTTTAAATGTTCATTTCATGTCTACAGAATGACCACCACAAACAGTATTATGGCTTTTAGTGAAGTAGCTGTATTTGCTGGTAATATTTTTCTGTTCTTCTTTCATTCCAAACACACATCTTCTAAAGTGTAGTAGTTTTTTTCCAAAGCTATACTTCTAGCACATGTTTGGTTGGTTTAAAATATGCATAAAACACCATTTCCCACCTAATTGCCTCAGTAAAATTTAATCACATTAAGTACATTTTAAATATGTTTATGTATAATTTGAAGGTATTCCTATTTGTCATATCTACACGAGAAGGTATATAAACATCCTCTTTCCAATTATATATGTACATATGGATTTCTGTGCCATTTCAAGCCCCATTAATTTTAGGTGGGCTCCCAAAGCCCAGTGCACAACAATACAGGATACACCTACAAGGAAATTAGAAGACTGGGCACAGATGTCTGTGCTACAAGTGAGACTCCTATCAAGACAGACTACACTTCTGTTACCCTCAAACCATCCTTCTCTTGCTCTATGGCCCTGGAACTCAAGAAGTGTCAGTATTTTTTAATTATTTGGATAGGATTAATTAGCTACTACTTTATGTACTCACGTGATATATGCAATATGTGGAAAGGGAATTTTTTTGGGGGGGAGGGAGGGGAAGGGGAAGTTCTGCTCTAAAAGAACTAACTGTACTACATGACTGTCTAAAACTCAGCCAAGTAACACACAGTATAGGCTGAAAAGTGAATCTCCAGGTAACCAGAATAAGCCTGTAAATTGAAAGATCTGTGATCTTAAAAGTCTTTTCCATTTGAAACTCTCTGTGATTTGTTTTAGTCTCATGCCAATCAAGAATGCATTGCTTCAGTCTTCAATCACTTGCTGTTCCTGCATATAGTAGCATAGGATGTACAAGAGATACAGATGGTGCTTCTATTGCTTTGAAAAATGAACTAACCAAAAGAGAACACTGCAGTTCTAGCTGTGGTCTGCGTTCGAGTATGGTCAGATAAATTCAACTCTGCTAATATCATTTAAATGTTTGTAATGACTGACTTAATACCAAACCTGACTTTCAAGGAAGAAAAACCAAACATTTGTTGACACTATCATCATATTCTTCAAATCAGAAAAGTACTATAGTAAGGGAGGGCAGGCATTAAAAGAGGAAAAGTTAGGGCAATTAATAGTAAGTTAGTTAAATTCAGGAGTGTCTTTAAGGCATCTCTGCAATCACAGCAGTGACATCTGTGCAAGTCTCCCATTTTTCAGCACACCTGAGGCCTTCCATCCTCAGTTTAGCAAATTAATTCCAGTGCAGAGACTTGCAGCTCATCTAATTTCTTCATAGCAGTACTTCCCCCCCCAGCCTCTCACCTTGTTTTCTCTTCATTGTAATGGAACATTTTGCTGCTTATGTTCAAGTTAACTTGTACCTTTGTAGCGCACCAATCAGATTACCAAAACCAAAAACACGTTAAAAACAAACAACCAGACCCAACAACTGAGACAGTACAGCAGTAAGGAACAGCATGGACAATCCCAGACCCAGCACCAGACCTGCTCCGTACCACACCTTCTTTTTCTCCAGCTCATCCTCCACAAGTAACTAATTTATGTAGTCCTTCTCTTTCAGTAGGAAACATGGTGAACCCTATCTGTTCTTTTTCCTCACTCTAAATTACTAAAAAATTCCATCTGAAACAAATTGGTCCTATCTTAGCTGCAGCTGCAGCTAGGAAAAGCTGACAAAGGACAAGATGCTGTTACACTAAGTCTTGTTTGAAACATGGTGCCTGCAGTAATGACACGAGAGTTAATATTCTTTCCAATATTTATTAGCATTAACTATTGTAACTTTTGGACAGCCCTGTATCTGCCAACAATATATCTTGCCAGCTTCAGTTCAGCGACTCCCAGAAATATTATGTTAGTGTAAGTACACAATATACAAAGATGCCTTCCCCCCCCCCAATCAACTCTGTAGCTGCCATCTTTTAGTAACACCAAACGTCTTATTGCTTTGTTCTGGAATAACAACATACATTGCCCATATACTTCAGTATCCTGCATTTCCTATCTGGACTGAGAAGAGCTCCTAAGCTTTTCTTGTTTGAAGTACATTTACACCTTTCCAAGGGCTTCTGGGCACCTCTGTAGTCTGTATCTCATTATCCCTCAGTATACTGAACGCTGTAGGCGGCTACAGAATAGGTGGTGCTTTTTGCATGCATTACGGTTTTAATCAGGCTCTTCAGTTCTATGCTCAGTTACTTCAGAAATCTGCCACATATATCTTCTTCCGTGACTTACAAAAGAAGCACATATTCCAAGTGTAGATAATAATTGTACCATTTAAATGATAATACCAATATGTTTTGTATAGGGAGGAGATTCATGCGGGGCACTTCCACCATGAGCAGCTCTTTCACGGGGCTATCTATCCTCACACCAGATGTCAAATACAAAAAGACATACTTTGGCATGAATAACAAAGTTCGTTTGACTGAAGGATTTACCTCCTAGGAACAAGAGCCTCATAAAAGATAAACACTGGGAGCAAACTGAGCCTCGTAAGGGCTTTTGCAAAAATTAAACCCATAACTTACCACTAGAAATGGGGTATTTCATCAGTTCAATAAGCACTAAAGTTCTTTTTGTTTTTATGGCATCGTAATCTTTGATTACTCTGATAAATATTTGGACTAGACAAAACATTGTGATGGAACTAATCACAGTTATAAAAGAACTGTGTCTGAAAATGAATTTGAAAGGCAGTGATATCAGCACATTTTATACAAGTTCAAATACAGAACCACATTATTTAAACTGGCTCCTGGCACCATTCTTTCATGTCTCCATCTAGTCATCTATACCTGAGAAAAATAATGGCTATGCTTGCTGGCTTTGAACCAGCATGAAAAGATGACTGCACCAGACATGGAGTACCAGCCTCTCTGTGTAACTGGATGAACCCAAAACACACAACTGTGTAGTGCAAATTTTAGCAAAAAAAAAAAAAAAATGCAGTCCTGCACCAAGGGCTAGGTCTCTCTATGCTGAAGCCTACCTAGAGAATTAATGCTCTCATATGCATCATCAAAAAAAACCACACACCAAACATCTGAAGGAGATCCTTTTCTCCTTGTCCCATCAACTCACCTGCCATGTCCCGTCCCTGTTTTGGTTTTGCTCAGGAAACAGACCGGTGCACAGCACCGAACAAACTGCTGGCAGATTGTGTACAGAACCTTACTCCACTCTTGGGTTAAAATTACAACTCAAAGGTTGTAATATTAGGCTTAGTGCACTAGGAAACTGTGCAGACACGTCAAGACAATTCAGTGTTACTTATTCTTTTACAGTAGGAGGGGGAATCCCCTTAAAAGTCTGAGCACCGTGCATCATTCAGATCATAGGGCCAACATTCTGCCCACAGTTCAGCTGGAGAAGATCTGTAGTCAAAAAGAGCAGCTCAAGAAGCATTTTTACAAAACCTGGAACTGCTTTTTAATCGCTTAATATAATCGGGGGCTACATGAATGCTTTCAAAGGCAAAATGCTCTTCTCTACCTTACGGTCTGAGCTGATGCAATAATGTAAATAAAGTTCAAGTACAAATCATGTCCAGGAACGTTAGCCCAGTGATGAAAGTCATGTTTAGTACAGCAACATTTACGAAGAGGTAATGAGAATGCACTTGAAGCAATGGGCTGCATCTTTATATCTCTGATGCAACGCTGTCATGTACTGTCACATATTTTTAACATACTACTTCTAACAGCTGAAGTCTGCATTTGTTTCTAGTTGACTACACCCAGAATAACTGAACCAAAGCCAGATGCTGCTGATTAGAACAAAGAATGGGAATTTTCACTTAGCATTTATATAGTCCTTTTCATCTTCAGAGAGCATCACAAACATTAGCTAGTTCTCTCATAATAACCTTCATGCTAACCTTCTGAGATAAAAGTAATATACTATAGGAAAAAAAACACCTGAGAAGATATGTAATCAAGCATGCACAAAGCCTCAGATCTGTAAACTGTCCTGGCCTCTATCTCTGCCTAATGGTAGATTGTACTTCATCAAGAATATAAGGCCTTTCACCATGGCTTGGGAGTTAATTCACCATACAATGCATTTTACTAACATTATGTGATGGTAATAGTCCTTGAATAATAGATTTTCTACCACAGCTATAGGATAGAGCAATTCTTTTTCAACAGATAAGGAATTTGAAATAAAAGCACATTAAAAACTTGCTGAAAACTGTTACAAAGCAAGCTAGGGACACATCTAGGTTGGATGTTAGAATTCTGTAGTTTCAATTCCTACTCTTCAGTCATTTGGGGATTTCTTTTTTTAACTCCTAATTCAGATTAGGAATTTCGTAAGACTTTTAGAAAGCTTTCTCTAAAGCAGCAGAAGCTTCCTTTATGCATCAGTTCTCTCTCCCTCAACACAGACTTGCTATTCTGGTTATCAGTTTAAGTGTCTCTAAGCCCAGAATCTTGAATAAGTTCCTTATGTTCCAATTGCTTGCGCACTTTACGGACAAATAGATTGAGGCAGACGGTACTCATTTTAATGGTGACCCAGAACAGTTATTGTTACAAGAACACCTTTTAATCTTCGGTTTCTGCTTTTGAATTGAATTCAAGTGGGGAGAGATGAAAGAAAGCATCTCAGAAGTCTGTTACTACAGCTGGTACTTCTTAGTTTATCATATGCTAGCTTTAATTCTCTTTGATTCTTCCTAGAATTATTGCTTCTATTTCTTAATTTGACAACCCGGCATTTGTTGCTATTTTTTGACTGTGAAAAATCCCTCCCCTCCTCCTTCTGTACAGCATCTTCCTCAGGGAAAAAAATAAAGTTAACTTCTCTCTTGGTAAGGCTTCTTATAGTGCAAAAACAAGCAGATAAATAACATTCATTGCTTACACTTAAGGAAAAGACTTACAAAATAAACTGAAGAGTGAAAGAAGGATAAGAGTCATGCTGATATGAAGGGCATCACTTGCACTGCAGTCCATTCTGGATTTCTTGCAGGAACACACTTGTAATTTCAGTTCTGTGTTGTTAGTCAGAGGTGGTTTTCCAGAATCTGTCACTGAGATTGGGATGTTGTAATTGGCCTTTTTCAGGTTTTGAAGCAGGACAACCTGGGCATGAGTATCTGCAAAGGATAAGGAGGTGAGAAATACCCAAATAGTGGTCATTTGGATAAAAAAAAGCATTTGTAAACAATATCAGACGTCACAGTTACTCTTGGAAATTAAGATGAAAATGAGTACTCCAAGGAAAGACTAGAGAATTGAATTGCATGGAAAGTAAGAACAGGCAGTTACAGAAATTCTTTCAGGGGTTTAGAACTCACTGCAAATATATTCCAAGCCCCATCAAAAGAAGGACTTTCAAGAGTCCCTTTTGTTTAAATACATTATTTGGTCTGCAGATTACTGGCAGAAATTACTGTAGAAACAAATATACTAATGAAATGCTAAGGCATGTCATGCCCAATGCAGCAGAAGAGGGAAGAATTTATCTATTTGCCAAAGGAAAAATCCCTTCTTGGAAGGAAACACAGGTGAAGTTGTTTAATTGCTTCCCCAGTTCGACTGAAAAGGCAGTGAAGGAAATTAATGCACCTTCAGATCCACAGATCTGCTGCCCAGGTGAGTGTGCAGAGGCAGAAGGAATAAATGCATGAAAAATAAAAGTGAAGAACTTACTGTTAAGCTTTGTGATTCTCCACAACTTTTCTGGGCCAGATTGCTTACTCAGTTCAAATTTAAATGGATCTGTGTTGGGATGGAGGTCTTTGTCTGATGCTCCTAGTACCACTACTCTGAGATCTTTAGCATCATCACAGACTTTTGCCAGTGTTGGGTAAAGGGATGGGATGTTGTCATTGACGTCCTCCAAGGTGATATGTAAAGTTCCTGTACCTGTAGCAGGAGGGTTACCTATATGAAGAACAAACAAGAGTTTATTAAATCATCCTTCCACAAACATTTATCATATCTGTACCTCCATGGATGCCGAGGAAAATAAATTTTATGCACATGAGAATTATTGCTTTTAAAATTGAAGAGTTAATGTTGTAAATTGCTGCTATATTTTCAAAATGCAGTCTGTCTGTTTCTCCACAGTATAGGCAATTATTCTAAGAGTATTCTGAAGTCAAAATGAGATTAGGACATGAAAAGATATCTGGAACAATCTGTTCATAAATGCATACTGAGAGAATCATAGTGGGAAATACCTCCTGCATAGACAGTGAGGTATTAAAAGAACTAAAGGCGAGACAAATAGGAGGAAAAATGACAGAAGAGGGGAGTCAGTTTGTATCGTGGGACTCTGTATAAGTAGAACAGGAGCAGATTGTTCCTCAGTAACCCTTACCTAGGCCCCCATTTAGTTAGGTTAGGAGAAGTGGAACCTATCAGCACGCAACTCCAGAAAATGTGATTTTTTGTTTACCCTGAGCCACCCTGTGTTAGTGGTGGAGTTTCAAGCTTTCTCAAATTATCTGCCAGCCCGTCTCAGCCGTGACCTGTAGGAGCCAGCTTCAGAGGTGAGGCTGCTCTTTATACCCCATGATACACTACAAGCATTTGTGCCTAGGCTGTGACTGGCAAACCAGCTGTGACACTGGCAGTGTTTGCAAAAGGGACAGCTGGCCACTGGGAGCAGAACTGATGCTAGCATCTCATTTCAGAGAGGTCAGAGAGGATCTGACAAGTACTAAAAGTTTCCAGTCACTACAGTTGTGCGCCATAGCGGAGCCAGTAACCTACTGCTTCCGCTCTAAAGCTCAGTATCTTATACAGTTCTCCTTCCAGATCATTTTGACAGATCTCAGTTTTTTTTCTAAATGCACAATTCTTTCTGCATTGTTTACCATATCTAATAATTTCCCATTTGAAATGCTGCACCTACTGAAGGGTCACTTTGTGATGCTCATTTTGCTGGCTTACACCATCTATGATCTCTGCACTTCCCACAGCTGTAAGCCCTCAGCAGGTAGAAAGAATTGAACAGGTTGTACTTAACCTGTAAAGCACCAGCGCAGTGCGTCGTGGTAGTTTGACGTTTAGCACTTTCATGTGCAGCCCAATAAACTACAGAATTACTCCTGCACACCGAGAGTGCATCCTAAGAAAGAAGTAAATACCTTGGGGTCTGGATCTGATAAACTACTAACTGTAACAGAATGCAATTAGTCCTTTCAATAACAAATGATACTAATGGTGACACTTCATCTGTTTCGTGCACACATAAATGCATAACAAAGGCAGAATTTTGATAGTTCTTTAGCTTTCCCCCTCTCTCATCTCTCACTTTGTCATCAGAAGGGTTAGGGTTGAGTTCTTTTTAATGAAAAAGAAATTATTTTTCACTTTTTATTGGACTAATTGAATTTGCAGAAAGGCTCCAATACATTTTTTGTTCTTGATATATTATTAAGTAAAGTCATACAGCAGAATGGATGAAAAGACATTCGAGTATTTGAAATATGATCATAAAAGCCAGCCTTTCATGCACTTAATTAAACTGCTGTCTTTAATTTTGAATGCATTATTTCCACACTGGACTGATAATGTCGTATGCACTGTCCTTCTTATCTTTCTCTCAAGTCAGTAATATTAAAATCCGCCTTTTGAAATTAAGAAGCCAACAGCATTATGAATGTACTGTTATTTTGTCAAATGCAGATACGACTGCATTTTCTCTGCCACGTTAATGTTTCCCTATCTTCATATGGCTCATGGGCCAGTCAACTATTCTGCACGAATAGGGAAGAAGGAAATTACTTCTGTCCATTTCAATGACTTATCCTCTGGCTGTTTTATTTCTAATGATTTAAACAAAATCTTTTGGTGATTTATGAAGACTTCCGAAAGAAAAATAAGCAAATGTCAAGGTCGTAAGCTGACGCTTGCTAACGCATGTCATAAAAAATGCAACAACAAAAAACGAATCACGGAAATACGGACACAATATATCCACTGGGAATATATGACTTTTATAAATGTGACAGTATTATGCCTTTGAAATAAGAAACACTCAAAAAATCCCATGATCTCTAGACAACTCTAGTTTTGAAATGAAAGATTTCTTCAGCATATTTCAATCCTGAAATAGAACTAATTCTCACTGTAAAACTTTGCAGCTGAAAGGAGAATTAATGTGTAAACCAAGACACAAAGGGCTCAGTCCAGTAACCCCCGGGAATATCTTTTCGGAAGAGCTTGGTTCCCATTTTGTCACTGAACTGGCCGTTCCTGATGAAAATGAATACTTGGAACTTTTAAGTACTTAAGAGTCATTTGGAACAGAGAAAATTTCAAACTCCTGCTATGCATTCCACAAGTGGAATAGCTGTGGATATACTATGGCATATATATGAAGGAAATGTCATCACATTACTCACCACTCACATGTAAAAGCTGCTAACACAGACTGAAGGATAGCTAATTTCACAATGGAAGAAAATCAGTGCTCGCTATTGAATCCTGATTTTAATAATCTAGGTCAAAAATGAGATCTTTAATGAGTAATCTTGAGGTGGTGATGTAAGAGCTTCCAAGTTTGTTAAGGTGGGACTAAAAATTTGATTGCCAACACTAAAAACGTACAGATTCATCTTAGATTGTGATACAGTTGGAAATCTATGTTACACTTATTTGTATTGCACTGGGATTGTTAATTTCTTCATCACCTAGCATTAGACCACACAAAAATCTGATAGCAGTCCTCGGTTAGGCAATAGCTAGTGATGCTGTAAGATGCAACAAGGAAAAAATAGACTAACACAAAAGTAGTTCTATTTCAAGAGTTAGAGACCAGCATGGGATATGATGGGATCTATTGTCTGTGACCTAGAATCTGTAATGCAAAAGACTGTTACCAGAAGATGTTGATGTTAAACTGGATTTCAGTACTATCAGCATAAATGACCATATTGCTAACATCATTTAAAAAAAAAATAGTATCAAAAGAAATGGTACACTTCTGTAATACTACGCACTTGTATCATAATGAAGAGCTGCACAGAATCACATTAGAATTATCAGTAACATCTTAAATTGTAAGCATGCTGAAGAAAAACCTGGCCAAGAAATTTGAAAACTGAAATTCAGTTTTGCTCCAGAAAGTTCCCACAGGAACAATGATGGCATTTAGACATCTAACTACTCAAATGAGACTGCAAATCAGGCAGTCAAATTCTTACAATATACTAATTATGGACAATGATGACCATGGATTAAGATGACATTTCTCTTCAGTATAAAGAGTTGCATAAAATGGCATGTCTAACAAGCAATTGTGGTTGAATGGCTGATGATGCATTTAATCTGAGCATAACATTTTTATGGACATACAGAGCCATTTCATGTTCCCTTTTTTAGTTTCTAAACAGAAATGTGATGCTGTGTACAGATTCCTAATACTGCTGAGCTGTGTTTCATGAAATTAAAACCAATATTCATACTGATTGGAAACTGAATTAAGAAATTCTTTATCATTGTATCTTTCAATACCAGCTACTTTCAAACACAGTATTGGCTAACACCACACAAAGGTGAGACTTTCTTCCTGTGTTAGACATACCTGAAACCAAATACCACTAAAAGTGCAAGTCAAGGACTTCATTTTGGGGGCTATCCAAAGGAAAAGTCAGAAGCAACTGCAGGTTGTCTGCAGAGCATCCTATTTTATGGCACTGTGTAAATGCCTGCATTTCTACCATGTCTTCCTACAGTTAGTATCACAAAAAATTGCACACTGCATTAATGATGTCCACAGTCACGTTTAATTGTCTCACCGCACTTTGTGGAGACAGATCCATGGAGGCATTCAAATAGTGAAGATACTAATAACTACAAAGCATCAAATCACCGATGTGAAAGTTGGCTTTAAGTGATGGCAACTCAAAACAGCGACTTTCCTTGGACTGCTTTGACTTCATGCAGTTGTTTCACTTGATGCTAAGAAAGGTTTTACTGCTTCAGCATCCGGGCCACATCAGTCTGCTACTGCTGGACATGCAGTAGAAAACATGGTCATGCATCTGCACTAAGTTACCATCCTGTACTCCCAGAAACAAGTGAGAAATACTGCTCTAAATTGGCTGATTATTTTCAACATAGAAAGTGCTGTTTACATGCATCAGAAAGAAGAAAAGTCATGAAGACTTAGACTTTTTCTTGCAGCTTTCCTTTTCCAATTTTCAAATACCAAGAAATACAGATTATATTATCCTAACTGCGTTTTACAAACATTCAAAAGGAATTTATTTAGGAAAACCTTTCTCGTTTAACTCTTTTTCTGTTTTGACACCAAACTCGATCTAAACTAGAACAAGTTGCACAAGGAAGAAGGAAGTATTATCAAACACACACAAAAAACTTTTCCATGTGCAATGTGAAAATTAGCTTTGACTAAATTAGATGAAAGTCAATTTACTTGTAAATAATATGATTTGTTTAGTGGCACAGCTAAGGAACAAAGGGCTGGTAATTAACTAACAAGAAAAACCCCAGACACAAACCTGAAAGCATTAAGGTATGCAACTGCATGTATTCACTTAAGTTTAGGCTAGAGTTCACCCAATGGCATGAAAAGTTAAAGACGTGAAACATTCTGTACACAGAGCACTGATGTTTTGTATCTTGGTCATTACCACAAAGGAATATTTATGTGTAAACGCCTCTGCAGTACAATTTACAGTTACAAACATTTAGGAAAGAAATGAATTTAATTTCAATTATTACACCAAAAAATATATATATAATAATTCATTTCCAAAGAAAATTCAACCAATTTTAAAGAATCCATCAGCTCACAGATTTAAGCCACAGTGCTGCTAGAAGCTAGAGCAGCTTTTAGGAGGAATGTAGTATGAATTGTCACTTTTCACATGCTCATAATGAATGGTAAAAAGAGTTCTGCACTCAATTCTTCTTATTAAATTAAGCTCCCAGCACCATCAAATTAATACATGTTATCTATGTCCTTCTATGTCATGATGCAAAAATTACAAGGCCATTTAAATCCTCGAGCAAGCAGTTTGTCCTCTGCCAGACATGTAGAGTATCACTGCCATATAGACTTCTTTCTCAAACTGACAGAATGGAAACTCATTTGCTCTCCATTGTACTAGAATATTTATGGTCTAGCGTTTAGCAGTGGTTTTTAATCCACTTGCGCTATCATTTATGTAACCCACAAAGCTTCATTCCAACGTCTTTTACCTGCTGAGACTTTTCTGTGGGCTAATAGGTTCAGAGATACAAAATGAGAAGGTATGATGAACTATTTGATCAGTTACAGTAAGAACAATTTTTCTTCATGTTTGAGCCTAGAAAAAAAAGCCTTTGAGAATGTGAGTTCTCTAATTTCTGACACAATTACATTTCCTCTGCCCCATCATGAATAAAGCACTTTAAACTTTTGTAAACCACATTTGAATCGTAATCATATGAAGGTCAATTTGAGCATTCGCAATGGCATCTACAGAACTCCCTTCATTTTACTCCTATGTAACTAACTGTAAGATGTTGGACTGCCTAAGATCTCCCTTGGATGTGGATTTATTTATTTTTTTTTTTTTTACCAATTTCTCTACTTTCACATTTGCCTAAAGGAGAAGCTGTTTCCTTCTATTTAATAGAGCAAGATAGGAGGAGGACAAAGAATGAAAGGAGTATTTCAGAAATTCCCAAAGTCAGGCCGTGTTACAGGCTCTCTTTAAGTGATTATACTTCAAATACAGATTGTGAGAAACAATGCTTCATGCACTCTAATGATACTGCCATGAAAATCTAAACTGACATTTTGGAGTCTCCTCCCTCCTGTTTTTTTTCTACCTCCATACACTGTTCTTTTCATCAGACAGTATGTGCATATGAGGTGGTGTGGCAGCAGGTACTCGCACTGCAGGCACAAATCCCATTCAGACAGCCATGTTCCATTATGTTTTGCATTCCAGCTGAACTCCATTAACGGTTCAAGAAAAGTAAATGGAACCAACAGAGTGGGAAAATACCGGGATTTGGGTGTGCTGCTCAGAGTCTGACATACTTGAAATCTGGCCTTATAAATGCCACATCCTGACATTTTCTATGGAAGAGGTCCCAGATTTCACATGAAGTTGAAATTTCCTCTTTTAAAAATACACATTGACATATCGATTATTTTCTCTTCCTTCCAGAATGTATAAAATAGTTTCCAAAAGTTGCACTGCTTCATTCATTCACTCAGATAAAATATGCAGATCCTATTTTTGAGTAATTACATTTCAAAAGAGCACAGCTCTTTCAGCATATCAAATTGCTAGTGACATATGCCATCCGTCTTAAATACTGTTTTCAGCATTCTAATTTCTTTTCCTAATCATGAGTCCATGATGACAAATTAAAACAATATTTTGCGTGCAATTCATATTTTGCTGAAATTTAAAATGGCAAGAAAAGGATAAGTATTCCGTTTATTTTCTCTTCTCAATTAATACAGCAATTAAGATAAGGAGTATAAAACTGGCTTAATTGGGTTGCTATGGCAACTAATTGCCTGATTTCTTCAAAAATAGCATGTTTTAGGCAGAATCAATCTGTGGTAATTTAATTATGTACATCATGAAGCAAGAAGACAGGTTAGGTACATGTAAGGAAAAATGCTATTTGCAAATGGTGACACATCTCTTTGTCACTCAATTATTTTCTAGCTGTTGTCTGTTTCTGTTCATTACCCATGGTACAGAATGACAATTTTTCCTTCTAATGATTAGGAGCATCAAGAACTGCACAATGAATGCTTGAGAGTATTTCAGCTGGTCCTTGGAAACAAGGAAAAAAGTGAAAATTAGATCCTGATTCACCTCCTTCTCATTTTCCTTTCAATGTGCAACAGGGAAACTGAAGCAGTGGAACTCAGCTACCTAATTTATACATAAACAGCTGGCCTCAGCACGAAGCAAAATCCTTGCACTGGCCAGTGCAACTTGGGGATGGTGATGTCACAAGGAGAGCAAAACACTTTTGGAAAAGAAAAAGGTGGCTTTCACTCACAGACTATCGCTGTAAGAAATGGTGCGTGCTGTAATTAAAGTTGTTTCAGTTTAAATTGTGAACTCTGAACTGAGTATCTTTAACATACGGAACACATGACACAGTTTTTAACGACATTTACTCTCTTCTATGTTTAATGTAGCATAAGTACTTTTATTCCCAATTTTTGTCTCAGTAGATCCCTGGTGATGAGAACAGCAGGGGAGAAGCTGGCTCACAGGACACCAGAGTTTGTGCCTCAGTGGGAAACACTGCTGCCTAGCTTTGTGCAGGCTGTACCTGCCATGATGTTGTGGGAGACTGGAGTTGCTATCAGTATTTCAATGAGTCAGTAAGATTGCACATTGGCATTTCCACATTTCTCACCAGCAGCTGGCCTGGATTTGTACAGTATAGTTAAACAGTTATAGTTATACAGTTAATCACCTGGAAGGTCTGATCCAAGCAGGTATCTCAAACTCAAGTGATTTATTGCTTACATATGCATGGTTTAATTATATATATAATATATTCATACATACTCCCAATAATTGCAGTTTATGCTTATGATATTGCATTGTTTTTAGTGACTAGATTAGTGATTAGAATAATAAATAAAGGAAATAAAACGGTCACCACTGTTGGCACTTTTCTTAATCCTGCTAAGCCCTGATAAGATTGGATGAAACCAAGTTTGCTTATGCAAACTTATGCCTGACTTCGCCCTGTTACGAGCTCATTCTCAGATTAAACACAGTTCATGACACTTCAGTGTGTTAACTCTGCTTCATGATATTTCCTACCATTATTTAATTTCTTCTTTAATAGAGCAGAGACTCTGTGTCCACACGAGTCTTTAATAAAGAGTTTTCAAATTCTAACGACACTACCTTGACCTTTACTGAAATCAAAAGTACAGAGAAAATTAGGATATTCATTCCAAAAAGTTCTTTTTACCGTGAAATTTCCCCTCAATAAAAGGTCAAACTTTATTATCTGTAAAATTAATACTGTGTCCATCAAATGTGCTCTTATGCATTGTTTAAGTTATGTTTGGGAATGTATAGGAGCCGCATAAAGCAGATCTAATATAGTTCATACTTAGCTAAATTTCTCTTCAGTTCATTGCATAACAGTATCAAGTTCAAAAAGATATAATAAATAACTGTATTATTTTCTGCACTTGAACAACTCCATTTTCTAATAATTCTCTCATGTTTACTGTCCTACACATAAAGCAAGCTTTTGTGATTTACTGAAAAAAGGCAGATGTGATGAATTTATATAGAGAACCACCAACTATGAAGCTCCTGGTTTTACTTCTGGCTGAAATCTGAAACATTTTACTAAACAGAAAAACACCCCACCACTTGCCCCTTGCCCTGAAGGGTAATAAGAAGCAGTCTGCCTGATGTGTCCAGTAACAGCTTCTCCACTGATATCAGTGGAAGGGGAAGAAAAAAGTACCACCATGAGTTTTTTGCCTTCAGCTGCCTCTACAGCTGAAATAAGATAACAAATATGTGGTGATTTTAAAAACAGGCGGTGATGGAATGTGATGGATAACAGAATCCCTTCTGTAGTTAAATATATTCTATATGCTATGAATACTAGCAGAAAATAATTTGCCCTTTTAATGTTGGACTGAGGTCCTTTTGCAAAGACTAATGTCCAAGTTCTAATTCATTTTAGAATCTTGCCACATTATAAATACCATTAAAAAAAATCAGCACACGCTCACAGACACACAGCACAGTAAACATCATGTTTGAATGACCATTATTGGCACCTTCGCATGCCAGTACTAAATGCACACATGTGGTTTCTAATTACTTCATTAAATAAGTCAATAATGTTGGAGTAGATTAGCTCCCGTGCTAACAGGACTACCAAATTAGAAACACACACAACAGCTGCTAGAATTAGATGCTGACTCAGTATGTCAGCGGAACACAATTCCTTTTGTGTCCAGCCTATGTTACCATGTCCTCTCCCGCTCTGCTGTGTAGAGCACCTTTTACACATCTCTTCCTCCTCCTGTTTTCCCAGCATGGAAAAAGTTCTGGGAATGAAGAGGGTTCATTGAGCAGTAAGGCTCCTGCTTTAGAATGGTTGAGTAATGAGTGTTACTATGCTGAGAGTAAGATAAACATCTACCCCAAAGTAAGGAAAATTCATCTTCATACAGACTGATTCTCACAGTAAGAAGTAATCAACATTTTATAGTTGAGTGTTCCACCTCTTCTTGTTGAGGGCATTTGACTTCACCTTTAAAACATGTGAAACTTCGTTCTTTTGATAATCCCTCAGTAATGTTATCCTGGAATGTTACTTTCATCCTAAGGTGATATTTCCTGGTGTACCTTGTTTTAAGATGCGTTTAAAACTTCTTTACTTGATAGCAAGTTAAAAACAGAAATAAGTTAGTGCTACATTTTGCTATGGAAATTTCCCTAGAAAAAATATGTTTATGAGTGATAAGGAAGTCACTGTGTCAGCAGAATTTTTATCTTTTATATTGAAGGAGATACTTCTTTTTTCCTCCTGTTTTTTCTCCCCCCATCAGGCCCTGCAAATGTTCCCTGAGTCACGTGGTCACAAAAATATGGAATTACTCTCCTAACAAGAACATTTTGCAGTTCATCACCAGGATTAAACCAGCTACAGCTGTGAGAAAACATTACCATATTAGCTATTCTATTACAGACAAATCTGTTATTTATTTGGTGCTGTTGTCTGGAGAGTTGTAGAAATGTTCAGGATTTTCTCTTTTCTTTTATGCTACAGAAGTTGCTTACTGAATTTTCACTAGATAGTTTAATTCTGATTATATTTGACAGAAGGAACTTTAATCCTCATAATATTTAAAAAATATTGCACTTTAACAAGGGTTTTTACTTACGTTTTTATTGCCATTGTCACTGCATTGAATAGAACAGAATTCAGCATATCAGGGACAAGTTGTTATTGGAATTAAGGTGCCTTAGGCTTACTAACTGCTCAAATATTATGAAGAGATTAACTCTGATAAAGACAATTTATTACTTTTACTGTTTGCATCTGTTACTGAGATCTCAACATAGGAGTAAATATTTGAGATGTAACCTTAAATCAAAGCTGTTCTGAATTTCATGTTTTTTCTTTGTTATTGCAGTGATCTTTCATACCTTCAGATGGCCAGCTAACAAAGTGCTTATCATATGCATGCGTACCTTTCTCAAGAGGAGCTTTCAAACAGAAAAACAATTAGTTATATATTTAGTGAATATAACCCGTAATAGTTACTCACCACTGTCTATTGCCAAAAAGAGAGCAGTGTAAATGTTATTCTGAACATGAGGAGATTCCCGATCCAGGATAGCAGTGGTGGCAACGGTACCATTGGTGGGATTGATCTCTAGCCAGCTTGCTGGATCCTTGTAAACCGAATACCTAAGTAGAAAGAAAATAACCATTAGCAATTTGTATATTTAGAAATAAAACAATTACGTTGCTACAGAAGAATGTCTTTTCAATCATAGGCTTCTATGGGGTGGATCACTTAAGACTTAAAAAAACCAAAACACCAACAACTTAAACTTCATGCCTTCCTTTTGAGATGGAGCATTATTGTTAGGTTCATTTGACAAAGAAACACAGATTTGATCCAATACTTTGGATACAGAAGCCCCAGAGCTTGACAGAGAAATCAATATCTGAAATATTATATAGGATCTGCTTCCTACTTACAGTCTTTGGAGCGTTATACAGCTAAAGAATCCAAATGCCTTCAGCTGGCCTCTGCAGTAGCAGTGGTATTTACGGGCTAAATAAATCCTCTCACATTCTTCTTCTAGACTCAAAATTCTGCTTGGACTAGGATTTATTTACTTTTATTGCTTTTCCAAGTATTTTTCTTCTCCCCCCCCCCCCCATAATTAATTATTTAGGATAGGTCTGGAGACGCAATAAACTCTGGGGTATGATATCAAAAACAGAGTTTTGATTCATTAGGCCTGACTTGGGAGCTGGCTGTATGCAGGCACTCAGTTTGCATGCATTTGTTCTGCAGTTTTGATCCATTGCTTTTTGCCTCTAATAATTTGATATAGGTGTTGTAGGAATTGGACAGATCAATATGATGGGAAAGGCGTTACAACAAAGGCACGATGACAAAAGGACCAGCACGAAAGGTGCTATAAGAGAATCTAAGATGTTTGCTCACCCGGGTTCACAGGGGAAAGATTCACCAAGGAGGGATCTCCAGAGAGAAATCCTTCCTCGTGGGCAGTCAGCCCTTAAATGAGGTCTAAGAGAGGTGCAGCCAGAGGTGAACAGCCTTCACCTGTGCTCCCAGGGCTGACCGGGTTCTTTCCCAGGTGCTCAATCAGGCTGGGATTCAACAGTTCACATACAAATGTTCAGAATCTTGGAACAATTCCACCATGCCCATGTTGAAGATATTCAAATTTGAAAATGCTGTCTACCAAAATTCCATAGTACATAATTTGCTACTATGCTTTCTTTGTATTAATCAGCACAAATGTTTAGACCCTGATTCTGGAAATAATTTAGAGAGTTTGTGGACTTTCTGCACTAAGAACTACCCGTTTTAACTGAAGTAATAAACAGAACAATGTTCATTATTAGGGCCTGATTCACTTAATTATATTAAGCAACATAATAATACAGAGCTAAATTAACTGGCAGTAATTCCCTTTCCAATGAAATATTAAATATTTTAGACAAAAACTCAAATAAATAATCAATGGTATAACAACCTGCTAATCATTTTTTTGGTAGTGAATGCTATAGATCCTGAACAGCCATAAAAACTTCTGTAGATATTTTAAATGATAAACTTGAAGCCAGTTGTTGTTTAAAGAGCTTGTGTGAAGCCAGTGCCTTATGAGGGTGCTCATGTGAAAGGTGTTCTGTGTGATAATGTTGTGAAAAACACTTGTAATTTATCAGTGCAACTACTTCCTGAGCAAGGAAACAAACATAACAGATTGTTAGGAAAAAATGAAGCATGTAAAAAGAAAGAAAATGGTATTTGCTAGAAGAGGAAAGAAAAATTGCAGGCCAACCAGAGACGTGGTCTCATTGAATTCCTACTTCAGAAGCTTGCTTTGGTCTCTTTCTCCTCTGGGAATAGGAAATATAAGTCACAGTCAGTTGTTAGATGCCTCTAACAAACTAATGCACATCTATTATCATCCCTGATAATGAAGGGGCAATGTTAGTTGTCCTGTCCAGCTGCTTCTGAAGCCCCAGTTCTTGTCTCAGGCCTATAAAACTTCTGCTTTGTCACCATCCAAAAGTTGTTTTAAGGAAATGAATGGGTCCCCTCCCATCCCTCATCCCAGGAACAAGTCAAAATTTGAAATGATCCCATAGGAAGACGCCATTAAGCAAAGACAGTAATTTGGGGGCATGGACACCATAATCTATAGCAAGAATAAAATGGATAAATAAAATGGATTGCTTAAAAAGGTTCAAGTTCTGGGCATACTAGATTCCTCATTCCTGAGATAGACAGCACAGGTACAGTTACTTATGCCTGAGAAACAGGCCATCTTCTCCCAGGGCACATATCAAGTATCCATTATAACTGGATTAGATGAAAGCAGAGAAATACTTGAATTTCACTCTAGAACACACAGAGCTCCGGAATCCTTATGGATTTGCCATGTGGCTCACAGGACCATTTAAATAAACTCATCTATAGGTTGACTTTATACTCCAAAGGTCAGTAGGATACTCTCATTTCTAAAAAAATGAGGTGCTAATAGACACTGGCTATGTGGATGCTGTTCTTCACTAAGACTCTCAAAACACGTGGCTTACTTATGGTCCAACAGAAGTCACTGATAATTTCTAAACCATTGGCTTCCTTCCCTGGGAGCAGAAACTATCCCTCAGGTAATACATGGAGAAGAAGCAAAGGCAACTGCTAACACAAGGTGAGACATTCCATCAACACAGCATGTCCCTCCACCTAAACATTTGAACACTAATCAATAGCTGAACTGTCTCTCCTGTAAAAACAAGTTGCTAGAATGGTAACAACGCAGATCCTTTCATTTCACTTTTTCTTTTATTGTTGTTTTTATAACTTTGCAACAAAGATACGCACAAACATATGAAACCAGGGAAACCTAAACAATTCACACTCCATTGTAAAACTGCAAATTCTCAATTAACCCTGAAACAATTTAAGAAGATTCAACACTTTTAAAGTAATGAGAATTTAAAATGGATTGTATTATCTTCCCTGATTGCTCTACAAAGCACTGATGGCTGTGCAAATAAAAAACTGAATTGTATAACCTGTGATTTGGCACAGGATATTGTAAAAGTAGTATTTTGTCTTTCCCACATTTTTTACTTATTGTGAGTATATACTGCAGTACAGCTAAGATTATTGTTCTGGTTTGTTTGTTTTTTTCTTTTTTTCTTTTTTTTTCTCCTTAGATTTTTGCTAGCAAAAGATTTAGAATAAACTCATTAAGAAAAGCACTATAAAAATAGAAATATAGAATACAGAACTTCACTTCTTATGTTTAACTCCAATGGGATCTGCTGATATGTGGCAGTCTTGAAAATCAGACCATGTTTAGGTGGTTAAACATGAACTTACGTGCCCACTTGCACCCACTCTGTTTTGAAAATCATAAGCATGTTGATATGTCTAAGTGGATGTATACAAACCTGTGTTGTCTGGAATACAATTACTGCTTATTTTAGAATTATTTTATCTTGCACAAGTGAAATTCAGTATTGCCTCGTGGAGTTTTTTTGTTTTCTTGTGTTTAATTTAAACCATGTCAACAAGTTATCGTCTCTGAGGTTTATATGAACACGTGAGCATGGGCAAGTGGTCATAGCCTGTATGGTTGTTATCTGCCTGCACAAGGTTCGTGCCCTGGCATTGGCAGGTAAGGCAGGTATTGCAAAAGAAGGAGAAGAAACAATTCCCTGGAAATCATCTGCTGGAAAGTATATACCTTAGCTATAGAATTATGAACAGATGCAGAGAGGCTATAGATGCAGAAGGGAATACAAATCAATCTTTGCCATTCGACTATTTTTGATGCAGAACTACAATAAAATAGCAAATATATGGAAATAATTTTAAATGCATAAATGTCATCTTTTCCTTCTTGTAATGCAGGTAAATAATTCACAGGACGCCTCCTGGGGTGGCTAGCAGACGTGCTTGGTGGCTGTGGCTGGCAGCTTGATTAGCACGGAAGACTATTACACAGAATGGAGGTAATAATACAGACACGGAAATCTTATCAGAACCACAACCTTGCATTACCCACAACACCAGTTTCACAGCCAACAATCAAATAGCCCAGGGGGTCAAAGGAGAGCAGCCAGGCATCTAGATGCTGCTCTCTGCAAGGACTGCCAGAGCTTGGTAGTTGCCAGTATTTTCCCATGTGGAGTCAAAGGGTCTTGGCTCTTATGCTATAACAGAAATTGAAGCAAGGCAAAATGAGGCATTTTGAACATATTGAGTATCACCACAACAGGGAAGAGTGGTGCCAAATCTGTGCTGACTGACCCATCTGTGCCAGCTTGCTTTGTGGCACTGACAGGAGTTAAGGTGAGCAAGCTGGACAGGCTGGGAAGCGTGGCAGCTCTTCAGCCTTATACATCTGGGCACTGCTCAGCTCACCTTGTACAGAGATTGTTTGACCAACAGGATGCAGCAGAAGTGGTTCAGTGGTATTGATCCGATGAAGTATCTGACTGTGCAGCTAGAATCTGAACTGCAGGCCACAGGCAGCAAGATGACACAAGAGCTAACTAGTGAGCAAGGCATAAGACATCATGTAGAAAGAGTGTTGAAAGGAGCATGAGTTCATCTCGCCCTCTTCAGGGACTAGCTGGACACTGCTCAGTGGGTGGTGAGCAATTGCTTCCACAGCACTTGTTATATACACTAGTACATATGCATATATGACTGTTACCTTTTTTTCTATCTTAGTAAATATTTTTATCTCAATCTACAAGTCCTACTTTGTTGTTTTTTTTTTTCCTAGTTTTCTTCTATCACAGTGGGAAGGGACAGAGTGAGCAGACGACTGTGTGGCATTCAGCCACCTGCCAGGTTAAACCACAACACCAAGTTTTAAAATGGTAAGGTTGTATTTCTGCCTTGAGAAGCTTTTAAAAGGATAAAATTACTAAATGATTGCTAAAGGGCTGAGAACATAAGGCAACAATGGACATCAAAAGTACTGAGATAGGCAGAATAGGAAAGAATAATTTAAATACTTTTCTTAACATGCAGAAAAATCATTACTGTCATTTTCAAATTGTACCATTGCTTAACTCCTTTTTTTTTTTTTTAACCACGTTTAAAATAGAGATAAAGCCAGATGATTCAAAATTCATTCCCTCTTCTATGTGCATGTGTCAGTGTGAGCATGTGATGCTTACTGGTCCTGGGTGAAACTGAAAGTGTCAAAATATTGATAGCAACCATTTTCATAGCATTTCAATCTGTTCAAGCTGACTGGAAGTAGTCAGTATCAGAAATGTAACAAAGCTTATTCATACATTCATATTCACAGCTTTTATGGATTCTGGCCCTACTGACATAAGGAAAATATATCAGGGTTGAATTTACCCAACATTTCCCTTCAGAAGTATAAACACACATTTCTGTTTTAAATGGAAGGCATTCACATTGTTCACATTTCTCAGTCTGTAGCATTTCACCTACAGTTAGATGGCACGTTGAAGTTACCGTATCTGTTTTGCTCCTGCTGGGACTATAGCCTATCATGGCAGTCTCTGAAGTTTTTCCACGAGCTCTTCATGATCTCCTCAAGTAAAATGATTAGTGGGGCAGGTAACTTTGTGTTATCTGTGCTTAAGAGCTCAGAATGAGACCTTCATTTCGTCCCTGAATAAAAAATCCTCCAAACACAGACGTTATTTAATCTTTAAATCAAGCTAACACGGATCTCATATCAACTATACCTGAAAAATCAAGACTACCTTCCCACCATGTAACATCTTCTCCGGTGTGCCACCAGCACCTTTTGCCTGCACTAATTACGGCAGCGTAATTAGTAATACACAGCATGCCCTAACAGTAGCAAGGAGGCATTTCTGGGCATAATTGAAATCATCACATTAACAAAAACTCTGGCAATTAAATCAATCACCAGTAGGACTTATTTACTTTACGACGCTTGAAGAAAACTACTAGTAAGCATTTATGAAGGGACTCAATTATTCAGCAGGCTTTTCATGCCTCCTTTCAATATTACTTCCACACATGCCTTCCTATTTGGATATCAAAAGGTCCTAAATCCTCTGAAGTATTAAGAAATGGATGAGAACATATTTCTTTCTTTATAACTCTTGAGAAGTTCTATGTTTTCTGCTGAGATCCATATGACACATCCTTCTGTGTGAGCTAAACCCAGAGGTGAGCAGTACGCTGTTCAATTTGTAAATGCCTGAGTCTGAGCCTGCGTGTGAGCATCACACAGGTTAGCACCTCTTAGAATGGGCAGCAACGCTCTGCAGTCCAACGAAGAGCCAGTGCCAACCATATAGCCCCAGTGCAGCTGGCACTGGTCCGTCCCAGCAATTCTGTGCCTTGGTTTCCAGCTCCTTTTAAATGAGTGCATGCTGCTGACATGGTAGGATTTTCAGAACTATATCATTACTGCTGTGGGCACAAGATCGCAAGAATTTCAGTGTGACTCTGCTGTTGCTTAGGGTGTTCTGTTATGCAGGCGTATCTGAGTATTAATTCAAAGCTAAGTTTTTTTTTCCTAATTTATTAGCAATTCAAATAAAACTGCCTGAAATAACAAAAGCATGTCAGCAGGTAAACGGCTATGTGCTAGGAAAGATAGGGGCAAAAATTAATCAGTACTGTTTTCTGTACATAAACAAGCTGCATTGCTGTTAGCAAACAGATACACAGTGCTACTTTCTAATTCCCACATTCCTTGTTGCTTTCATCACAACCGTTCTCTATCTGAGTTGTGGGTCTTGTGCTTCCCAAGGGGATGCAATGGGCATATCAACCTACTCATAGACATAATGGTATATAATATCAATATGCGATACATTATATTATATACCAATATGCATATATGACATATTAATTGCTCCATGTGCCATTTGCAGGAGGTCTATGGTTTGTTCAAGCTGGCTGCTAGACATTTCAGGTATACATAAGAAGGACCAGAATAATGGCCAGGTGGTGTATGGGAACTGGTGATGGTAAATACAGGTGACAGCTGATAGAGATCCCTATTGGATTATAGCCATTCATTTGTTACCCGATGAATAAGACACCCATAGGTTGGTACAGCAACACCTGCAGCCTTACAGAGTCAGCAAGATGAATTAGTTCAACTGTAGCATTTTCCTTTCCATCCATGTAATACGAATGAACAGAAAAAAAAAAATCCTGCATTAAGCACAGTACTCTCCATGACAGATCATGACTAGCACTAGCTTAAAGCTAGCACAGATGTCTGTCCACTGTACTGGGGACATGAGCTTAAATGACTAAAAAGCAGCCGTGGGATTTAATACAGTAGGGAAAACAGAAGCATAAGTATTTCATCACAGAATGTTACTGAGGCAAAATCTAAGCATTTAATCATCTCAAAACCTACAGACATACGTGTTATAAGAGAAACAAGTGCTGGAATCCCATTAAAGATCTCTTTCAGATCTTTCAGAGCCATACATGTTGACTGCTGGACCTCAAAGCCTTCAGAAAATCTCTTCTGTGTGTCAAACTTTGTCATTTCACAAAGCCATCACTTACATTTTTAAGGCCCATTTTGACTCCTAACCCTACCTGCCTTTGGGCAAAACCTTAACATATGTATATCCCTTGTAAGCATCCTCTATTAAGACATAGCTAAGAAATGCCCAACGATCTCCGGAAGAGATGCCAATGAAAACAAACAAAAAAAAATCTGAACTGTTATGTTTATACTTTCCATTCCCTGTATTTGACTTCTACACTGCAAATGTTGAACTAAGCATAGTTAACCACCTTTTCCCATTAAATATATGGTCATACAAAACGCGTGGCTTCAAATTTAGTTTAAAATGCTGCTACTAGAAGTATGGCTTTGTGCTAAATGAGCAGTAGGGCTGTGAAATACCTCCTGCAGTGCTCTCCTGCAGAAATTCAGGCGTACTCAAATTACTTCAGGTAGACTATTTTAAATTAAAAATGTTAAAGTACAAGAAGCAAATTTAACTGAAATATTCTATTATTATTAAGAATAAATACACCATTAACAAAACAAACAAACAAACAAACAAACAAAAAACCTGTAGTAAATCAGATTTTCTGGCAACATTGTTAAGAAAGGTATTAGGTCAAATGCATTTTTAAACTTACTGCTGATAGAGGATTTATGCAAGAGCCATTTTTCAGCTCCGTGGAACAGATTTATGCGCTTGCAGACTGTCTGTATTTTTACAGGCTGGAAATGTCAACTTAAGAGTACAATTCTAAAAAATAAAGTCCCCATCAATGTTGTGCCACAAGTCACTCTGTGCATTTCTAGTCCCAAAATTCATGTTTCTCTGTGATAAACTGGACGTATCCCAGGGTGAATTTATTAGCTTTGCACTGGTGCATAGCTCAGCTCTTGGGCTGGGCAGTAGTCATTCACTGCTGCAGCCCTTTCCCAAGTGATGCCACAGTGACTCTTGAATTTCTAGGAGGTTCTGTCCAAACTTACACATGCACATACTTTATTCTAACTCTACTTGAATAGGCAAATACTTCTCTGGCTCAAATGCCAACCTGGCACATGAAATAAAGCAATAATCCCCTCCCAAGTACAAGCGTATCTGCTAGGATGTGGAGTGGACAGGATACAGACACTACAAAATGCAGCACTGCTGCACAGGACTGATATACATTGCTTCTAAGGCTTAAGGTTTATACACATTCATGGTTTTGGCCAGAAATTTGTTAATATCAGCTTTCTGTTGATTCAGTCTCAAGAAAAAGCAACATTTCATCTTGTCCTAAAGAACACTGTGGTACCACAGTGAGCACAGCACTGGAGAAGCTCAGCAATTTGTCCTACAGCTCCATGCATTACAGACACAGAATATTCTCCAGAACAAGCTCCTGTCTGAGCCTTGTCAGCCTTCCTTTCAGTTTATGAATAATATACAGAAATTCATGGCAAAAAACAGTCTGCCCAGTGCTCAGGAGGATGACTTCTCTCTGCTCCAGACGGGAATCTGCCTGAACCACGTCAATAAGTGATAGAAAATTCTGCTGGAAGTGTTAAAATAATTTCTCAGAAATATTTAAGCTGTTTGGTGTTTTTTTTCCCCCCCAGATCTTTAGGATTAACAACGTACCTTTTTTGTTACAAGTACTTAAGAAGGCAGACAAAAAGTGGAAACCTTAGACATCACTTGGTCTATAGTAACATGCCTGTACTCTTCTATTTTCAGCTTTAAAAAGTAAAATTCCACTTTAAAGTTTTATATATATGCATATTCCCATCAGAAATAACAAAACACAGCACACAGAGGTGTATTTTCTGCTTACAACAAAATCTTGGTGGAAATAATTTTCCTTAAAAACAACACCAAACTAAACCCAAGGAAGCAAAACAAAACCACAAGAAATTGCTTACTTCAATCCTGAGGTTAATTGGGCTGCAACATAAATATTGCTTTCTATGGGTGGGAGGGGATTATTTGCTGAGATATCTCTGTTTGTGCAATTTTCTCCTGGCTTCACTCAGAGCCACGTGCAGACCCCGCAGAGAGAATTAAGGAGCATACCTCACACAGAAATGTTTTTTGTCTCGTTGAAATAAAAATGAAGTATTGCCAATACTGGCAAATTGCAGCATGTGGGATTTAGCATAGAAGGTCAAAATGAGACAGCTTCAGCTGCTCATCCCTACTGCTAAAGACAGATCAATATATACCTAATATTGCCTGCTGCTACTCACTGAATCAGAGGGGGCACAGTGGAAATCAGGTCCATTCTGCACCTCGCTTAAGAGGCAGTGAGCTGCTTTGCTCAGACAGCAATCACACACTCTTCAGACTGGGCTCTAATCTCATCAATGTTAGCTAGCAATGGGAGCAGTTCTTGTTCCCAAACGGAAGAGTTTGTGGGGCTGCAGCCACACTGCAGACAGTAATGCCTTCTACCTTCATCTGCAGGGCTCTTTTAAAATTATGCACCTCATTTCATCATCAGAGCAAAAATATTCAGCGTCTCAACTTTATTTTGCACGCCACATAGTGGTGCAGCAGGTTGGCTTTCATCGCAATTATCCATCTACAACGATACGATCAAAACAGAATGAAAAATTAGACGAAATTCAGTTTCTAGTCCCCTGCCACTGAGAAATATCAGATCAGAAAACGGTTGACTAATTAGTTATTTGTGTGCAGAAGGAATAGGCACAGAACCTCGGTAAACGTCAAGAAAGTAACTGGAGTGCTACTGCAAATAGAAGAAGAATAATAATAACCACCAGAATCTACAGCAATTAATCAAATGAGAATACTAAAATTGCAATAATGAGATAGTTAAATAAACCATTATGAAAAGGAAAAACATTGTTGTTGTTTTCATTGTACAGTCCTCCAAATGTTTCTCTGTACCAAGAAGTAATTTTCAGCCTTTCTTTCCTGCAGGGCAAAAAAATAAAATAAAATAAAATCCTAGAAGCTGAGGTGTAACAACGACAAAAAGACCAAAAACATTTATGTATTTTTTAATCAGAAGTGATTAGGGCTCTGGGTAAATGAACCCAGAGGCTATAACTATCTGAATTATTCCTAAAGCTAGGGAATAACACACCGTATCTGGGACTAACACACCTACTATAATCAGGTTGTTACTGTTAGAATAATTGTCGACACATGCAAATCAGTCAGTTTGTTCATGGTAGCAATTGTGCCTCAGAAGCTAATCAAAGTGAGATGAGCCGGAGGTTCTGTTATCAAGTATCTAGAGGAGGCTTTGGCAGTAAAACTCCATCAAGTTTCTCTATGTGCCAATTCTTTGCAACTGCGCTTCCAGCGTAAGCAGCTTCTCCCTCTGCAAATCCTTTTGCTGCTTTCTCTTTCAAGCTGGGGTCTGGTTAGCTCTCAAACATAGAAAAAAATTGTAACAGCCCAGCAGATTCACTAGAGAAATACCACTGTTGAACACAGTCATGAAGCAGCACATTTCTGCAGTTTCAGCAGGAGATATTTTTCTAAGGGACAAACAGAAGAGGTGAGAATTGGCTCACCACTGAGAAGCATTAGTCTCTCTGGATCAATGCAACCGCTGTTGCACTGCGGATCCTACAGCCAGGAACCAGGCTGCTTCCAGCAGTGGATTACTTTGACCAGCTGCCACAAAATCTCACTTCTGCCCCAGCAAAATTTTCCCAGAGTTGTGAAGCACTCCCTATGGAGGCAGGGGAGCAATGAGCCTGGGTTGCAGCAAAGGCTTACAATCATGGGATGCAAAAAACTGTTTGCAAGACCCACTCCTGCCCCATTAACATCTATTAACTTTGGGACTGTCTCGTTAGGAAGGAAGGGAATTAATGTTTCTGCAAATTAATTTCCAAAAGGAAAGCATAACGAATTAATGAATATGCTGAATAATCATTTTAGCACAGTTTATGTCCTGTGCCAATCTTAGGCCTTCACAGTATCGATGCTAGTCACAGCAGATGTTGGTGCATCAGGGTTCTCTGAACACTGTCATGTTTCTTTCATGTTCACTTGCCTCTTTTGCTGTCCTCTTGTTCCCTTTTCTCATCAGAACATTGCAAAGAATTACTCTCTGGTATAAACTGAGAAGAGATTGGGACTAGGCTATACCAGAGATGGAGAATAACTCCTTACCACTTTGAATACAGTTGAAAATTCAGTTTGTCACTCATTTTCCCTTTTGTCATAGAAGTAATCCATACCTAGGCTGGCTTCCTTTGATACTAAGCATGAACTTCTTTCTGTTAATTACAGCCGCTCATCGGGAAGTGAAGAATCAGAGAATGTTCACGAATGACACAAGTGCAATGAACAGTGCCTAAATCTGAACACTTTCAGGACTCAGACACATGGGATCACTAAGACTGTGGCTTCTGGCAGCCCTCAAGGCACTCAGAATTGTTATCTATTTGACTTTCCTCTCATCCTTTACTACATGGTCATTTTTACCTCTTCAGTGCTAGAGGAAATGCTGGGAAAGAGTGCCAGAACTATGAATTTTGTATGAATTAACAGTGAGACACTTCCTTGATTTTGTGAGGGATCCTACATAGGAATTTGTAAGAGAAAAATATGTGAGACTTTTTATCAATTTTTATCATGCTGGCTAATAAGGAAAATAACCATCTCTAGCAGAAGACTAAATTATGATCATCAAAGTGCTAGGAGGATGCTTGGAACTTTTCCTAGGAAAGAATTTGCCCAGTATTTATGGAGTATAGATTTTTTTTTTTTTTAAGAAACCTGGGAAAAATAAAGGGAAAAAAAGAAAAAGAAATAAACTATGAAGTCAGGAAAGTGAGGGAGTAGGTTTTAGCCAAAATAATGCAATTCCACATAAAGAAAAATTACTGAACCTTATGAGTTGTTTCTGAGTTGAAAAAGACTGCAGCGCTGCTGAATGAACAGTTGCTTAAAAGTCAAAGAGACCTTGAAAACGCAGTAACTCTATGGAATGTATTCCACTACAAAAATCTGGATCCTAGCCAGAAAAAAAGCAAAATAAATAAATAAATTAACAAGAGAGACCTTTTCTAAGAAAATAAGTGCAGACTAACAAACTGCAACCTTGGAATCAGCAGAAAACATTAGTTAAAGTTGTGAAAGAGATGCCTCAAAGGGAAATGCCTGCCTAGTCTGTCCAGGCAAGGTCAGCAGAGATAAAGTGAAAGCTTCTGAGCAAGGAAGAAGGAGAAATGGAGTCTATCTGGAGTTGATCTCTCAACCAGAGGTATGAAGTACTGCTATCAAGAGCACATAACTGCAGAAAAGAACAGACCCAGCAATTAGCATTTACAGAAGAGCGATCACATCAATCATGTGGCAATTGGTATGCCTAAGTAACTCCATGAAGGAAGAATTTCATTATAAAGGCCAAATTCTTCCAACAGAGTAAGTTGGAGTCCTAATTTCTTGAGATTTCTTCTTCAAGGAAAATATAATTAGGGATCCCTTGGCTGCATCAAGTGTTGAATCTAAAATACCTACAGAAGAGCATCAACTGCGATGGACGAGCAGAAGCATTTTCACTAGATTTTCTTAGCTTAAAACAAAGGATGAAGAAAAAAGACACTAGTGTAAGAAAGAACAAAATTTAACATACAATAAATTGACCGTGCAATAAGTAACAACTCGGAAAGAAAATCTGTGAAGAAGCTGATACTGCGAGAAAAGTAATCGAAATCATTTCCTGTGCTGACAGAGCTGGGCATTCCTGTAGTTGGCTGAGCTTGCACAGGACTCATTTCTAAGATTCAGCTGTTTCTAAGGCAAGTTCCATAATGCAGGAGATGATAGGAGAGCAATAATGTTCTGCTGACTTAGAAAAGCTTCCACGTGGCTCTGAGTTTCTTGGCAGGCTGTGGCTGGGGCCTGGAAGGAACACAGCCCCACTCCTGCTTCTTTGCCCCCTGTCCCCATCTGCTGCACTGCTCTGTACCCCAGCTCTGCTCAAGCTGTGTGCATGTAACAGCTAATGTAAGACATGTGGCTGGGATGGGTTCCCTCTGCAGAAACTCATTTTGGTGAGACACGGTTCGGTTGCTAATCCTGTGAGCGTGTTTTGAAGTATTTGACAGGCACAGTCTGGAGTGGCAGAGATCCACACCAGAATCCAGAGTTCCCTCCAGTCAATGGAAAACAGGGATCCTGGGAGCTGGGCTGAACCCGATCCAGGCAAGAGAGCTGGCTTGAATCTTGTTTTCTATCACAACAGAGCACAGCCTGAGTCATTATTTATAGCCTTTGCTGTATGTGGAGCTGACTCCCAGAAGTATATTTCATGTTTCCAGTTCACAATAATAACTGAATTAATAACTGACATCTCTTAGAGAGTGCTTGTTCAACAGGGAGAACTGTGCAAACCACTGGTACCCTCAGCCTCTCCCATCATCCTCCAGAGCCCCATCTGCCGTTGCAGCTGCAGGCTCCCGTCAGCACCCCATCACACATGCTTTAGTTTACACATCTCCCATTTGACTTGTGCTTCTGTAGCTGTGGGCTGGGAGTCTGGGGGAACAGCTTTATCTGGGAGGTCAGACAGTTTCATTAACCCATCTCCTGCCCTTGCCACATCGCTGCCAGCTCTAAAGACCAAAACATCAACACATCTCTCCCCTGCTGCCACCAGATCCCTGCAGCAGGGAGCTCAGCAGAAGCTACAGCAGTGTGCTGGAGATTCGAGTTCCTGCTGGTACACAGTGCTGGGAATAAAAGGTGGGGAGTGCAAGGCTTCTGCTTTCTCAGACTCTTATGTGACTGACCCAAAGTTGTGTGGAACTCCTAGCCCAGCCAAAATATTCTATGTTCTTCACATAGATATGAGAATCACTTTACACAGGCATTACTTTTGGAAAATTATATAGAGGTACATATGAAACAACTGGAGCTATACCGAAGTCCTAATGAAAACAGCATCCTTACCATTGCTCAGCATGAGATTATGTTTTGTATACTACAATACATGAACACGATAATGTTAATTTTATGACAGTGTCTACATGATAGATATACAGAAAGCCATCTAATGTTTGATTAATGGTCTGACTTTATCTGAAAGAGCTGGAAATTCTTAAAGGAGTTTATAAATCACTGGAGAGCCAACAAATTAATATCTTTTTTTTACACAGAAACAGAACTTAACTAATTCCATAAAATATGTAACACTGGTATTATTGTAGCAATTAAGATGTTTTTCCTTTCGGTCCTTTAGTTTAGCTTTGTTTAAAAATAACTGTATCAGTATAGGAAAACAGACTGTCTTGTTCCATTTGTATAGTTATGTAGCCCCGTGCAATTAATATCCATTGACTTAAAATACTTTCTAGCCTTGCGGCATAAAATAACGAAGAAGGAAGTGGTAGGTGAGAAATTCAGTAGCACATGTGATCGTGTGAAAATATGTTAGTCAAGAAAAAATTCACATGACTGCCCAATCCAATAGCATTAAGAGAAAAGCATATATACTGCTGGCTAATAATAACAAAAAATGATTTTTCTTTTCCAGTTGATTTTGAAAACACTGTGCACTTCATGGGTGCAGTTCTTAGAGAAGAAAATTAATTCTCTTTCATTCTTTGTTGTATTAGATTCCCACTGTAATAATGAACTCCTATATAATAATAAACTTAATAAACTCCTAGCCAAGGTTTATTTGACTGAGTACACTAAACTACACAAGAAAAAAACCCATGTAATTACTTTCTGTCACAGATGTTGAAGCACACTGGGATATCATGCTGTATCTTTTCCTTTACTTCAGGCCACTCGCTTTGGTTTGCCTAACTCACTGTCTTTAATGGCCTTGACAAATGAAAAGGGAAGCGTGATTTACCTTTTCTGATCTCTATGAATCAGGTTCTCAAGCACACAAGCTGTCCAAATACACTTTAAAATCCATGGAGCACCCTCCTACCTGTCTGGCCCTCATCACTTTTCAAGATTGTGTATAACCATGTCTTAGTTGTTTTATTTATAATGTCATCAAGTCTAGGTTGTTACATTTGTTATAGGTAGCTGTGCTGATTTGTTTTCTCTTTCTGCTTGTGCCTCCAAGGGATGCTAGAGAAATGAAATACTTCTTTTCACTTGTTGAACAAAAACATTAGAAGTCAGATTCCACACTTGGTTGTATTTACTCGGGGGATATGCATTATGACACCCCTTGTTTTACTGATGTCTCTACAGAATACATTTAATATGTAAACATTAGCAGAGAAGAATACTTACAGAAATTAAGTTCTGCTAGTTTGTCTGCAAAGTCTATCAACAAGGTATAGAAAATGGCCCTTATATATATTTCAGCACATGAAGTACAATCTGAGAAAAAAAGCTGTTTTTCAACTATATAATAGATGAAAAGATATTATATATATATAAAAAAATAAAAATCCATTATTTGCAAAAGCATGAGTTGGTACTGAACACTTCTCTGTAATGGAGGTTACAAAGCATCTTTTTTAGTTACTGTAAAGTACAGTGTGTGCATCTGAATACCTGCTCTGTTGTACTGCTTACCACAAGTCTATACAGCCCAATTCTTCTTCTTCTTTATTATTATGTTCATCACTGTAATCACCCAGTCCTTACCAGATGTACATTAAGTAACACTTAATTCAAATAAAATGCATGTCATTTAAGGTATCTGCTGGCCAATGATGGAAATTCTGAAGAAGGTAGAGGAAAGAACTCCACATAAGTATTTGTTTATGACACAGGAAAAACTTTCAGTAAAGGTGATGAGACAGTACTGAAAAGACAAGAAATGGAAGAATTGCAGTTGTTTAACCTCAGTTTGACAGAGTTTGACTTGCTTAGTCAAAGAGATTTATCTCCTAAGCATTATTATGTTGTAGTTACTCTATACTATTTAGCCTTGCGTTGGATGCCCAACAGTTAAACCTCTCGTAGACATTTCCCATGTAACTAGGGATCTGAATAGTCTGCCAGACTCTTTGATAGCATAACCACACTGTCATTAGGGGATAAATTTTAGTGTTTCAGTTGACTGAAAAAAATAGAGGCATCAAGACCTTAACAAAAAATGTTTGCTGTTTTGTTTCCTGAAATGACAGAAGCTGAAAAGAAAGCACTCACCTAAACGTTACATTAATAACTCATTCAATAGGTTATGGTTATGCAATGATTTAAGTTGTTACAGGCTTTTCTTCCTTTCTCCTTGTAAGTAAAAATCTCAACTGTGTAACAGTTTTCGTGAGTTGAACTCACTTAACAAAACCAATATGAAGCTATGGAAAATTAAGACAGTACTGTTTTCTTTTTTGATTTACATAGGTTTTAAACACTAGTTAACTTAGCTTCCAGGGCCAGGAAAGACTTTTAAGTACTCAGTTTTGATGCTGCAAGCCTTGTGCCTTACTGATACAACATTTTATTGTATTAGCCCTGAAGCGTTACCATACGCACTCTGGCTGCATTATTATTTTTTTAATGTAGAAAATGCCACCAGCAACCCGGGGCCAAACCTCCAGAGAGGGCAAGCCTCAGGCAGGTAGAACTCTATTGGAAATTTCCCTTTTGAAAGTAAAAGAAGGAAATGTTATTCTGATAGATCCTCTAAAATAGGTAAATGTGTAAAAGTTTTTTGGGGTTTCGGAATACTCCATGAAACCTGGGCGGGTTAGTATCTCCAAGGCAATGCTATGGTGAGTACTGACCAATGCTACCCCAAGTGATCATACAAATAAAATTACCTACCTATATGTAGAATAAGCATGCAGGTCTCTGTAAGCATATTTACCTAGGGCATAACAGTCATAAAATTAGGAAGAAGCCAGTTCCTAGCAATTCATGTTTGACCCAAGAATGGATCTCCAGGCTTACTGCTGCTTAACAACGTGTATAATTTCACTCTTACTTGGAACCTATTTTACAGAAATTGGCATCCTTATTACTAAGTTAATAGAAAAATTCCAATTGAACTCTACAAGTGTATTTTCCTATTACAGTAGCATTGCAGAGCTCCATTTAATAAAAATGAGTGCTTAGGCCTTCTGACAGTTTCCTTACAGGACTTAAATTCCACTCTAAGAATAACCATTTTTGAGTCTGAAATAAAATGGAGTTCTTCACTCCTCAACACACACAGACTAGGGATGTTTTACTGCTGCTGTAAACATGTACCGGAAGCTCTGAGATTAAATCCTACATCCAGACTCAGTAGGAATTTTGCCACTGAATTCACCGTGTCCATGGCTCACTCTATAATCTTTAATTAATTAATTGCAAATTAATGAAATGGAACTATAAATTGGCACCTCGTATCTTCAAAGCAAGGCCAAAAACCTTTGGAAGAACTCTAGTTTGTCTTTCCAAACAGAAACTGAATGCCAGACAACATCTATTCTGTAAAGAACTGCACCTACTTTAAAGACAGAAGTGCTGAATTCCACAGAGGAAGAAGAATGGTTTAATTGGTGCTTCTGCTTGGTGACAGGATTCCAACCTAGACATGTTATTGGTCTCCCTGGCAAGCTTTTACTTGAATGCTCAGTTTTCCATCTTTTGATGTCTTATAAAAATAACTGGTTGCTGGAGTTATATATAGTCTTTCCATATGACCAGTACAAATAAATCTCTATCAAGGCATCACTGAAAACTGTTGAAACTGCATCCAGACATGCACACACGTGACCTAACTTGGCTGACTTTAACTCAAGAACGGCTATAAAATAATAACTGAATTCCAACCACCCCCTCCCTGTCAACTTGCCTCCTCACACAGCATCCCCTATTTGATAGCCAACTTATTATAATCAAGATAGTCTTTACTTCTTCCAGAGGCAAAATCCTGCCTTCTTTGAAACCAGAAGAGAACAGTAATGACAAAGTGAGTTATTGTCAAGATCTGGCTTCCACTGCAAGCATAACTTGTGACTGATATATCCTATTGTTGTATTTCCTCAAGAAGATCTGCAATATTGTTTAGTCAGTGACATGAAAAATGCGGCCTATAATTTCACAGTTCACAGTCATTCATTCTGAGTGCTGACATAGTTGAAATCATAATGTGGCATAATATTGTTATGTGAGATAAAGACAGAGGGTGTAATTAAACTCCTCTTAAATGTTACATTCATCCTTATTAATCAAGAATTTTAGATTCTTAAGGTAATATCAAGTGAAGTTAAAATTGGTTTTTATGGCTTATTTGATTACATGGATACAGAAGTTCTCAATTCTATCACATACAGCTTTAATATCAACATATTAAGTATGATTTATGCCAACACAGTAAAGCAGAACAGAAAATTTTAGGAATACAATCCTCTGACAGTGTTAGAAGCTGGCTGCTGGTAGATAGGTTCCCTTCAAAACTCCCTATTACTGTTTTGATCCACAGCAACCCTCAGTCATTGGATTGAGAATTCTTAGGACCCTTGCTTTAGGCAGATTTAAGATTGAAAATTTCCTCATTGCTGGACTTTCTTTCATATGCTAGTGGATGAGAAAAAAAAACACAACTGTAAAAGCTGTCTGTTCACATATATTAATCTTTTCCCCAAATCTTGGCAGCAGTTAGGAAGAACAAATGTTTTATGATGTTAGTATGGATAAGCAAAAGAGAGCACGGGAAGGTTGCCCCACCTCCCTGCAAGGCAAAAGCCAGGATATCAAAACATCAACTGGTTACATGGGATTGTCCTTAAACACTAAAAATGAAGACATGCAAAATCAGAAAACAAGAGAATAGGGTTAACATCTGCCCCATGCAGAGATGGGGAATATCAATAAAGAAGGGGAAAACAAGCAAACAAAACAACTGGGGAGCTGTTTACCAAGATAAATACATGAAGCAGTTTAGGATCCTAGGAACTTCCCAAGGTGTTAAACGGGAGATGCTGACAGGTATTAAACCAGGGAATCCCCATGAGTAATAAAAGGACTGAACAACAGACTTTGGGAAGCAGACTATCAACATTTGTTCACTACTCTGAGGAAGAGAAGGACCTGCAATAGTGTAGCTCTGATACTGAAGATATCAGGTGAAAGCGGCTTTCCTGAGCAGTCAGTGTAAGATCCTGCCCACAGCTTCTTTAGGATCAGGTTTCCAGATTTTGCAGATGTTTTCATCCTCTCAGCACCAGGATTTTACTCCCTTCTACTCTCTTCGGTCTGATCTCAGGAATTCCCACCAGAGATTCTGATTTTTATCAGCTGCTTCCACCACATTAATTCAGACTGAACTGTCCGAACAGTGCTGGCCAACTGCAAACCATGTAAATGGGAGAAAAAGGGCTTGGTTTGAGCCACTATCTTGAGCCACTATCACTCTTCCAGTAATACCAGTCTGGTCATGTGTGTGAAAGGAGAGCAAAAGAAGTGCAGAAGCAATTTTGCCCCCACCCTGCCTTGCTGTAGGCCTAAAGAGTTTGTTGAATGGGCCATGCTTGCTTTGCTTAGTAAACAAAAGGTGGAAATCTCTTTGGTCAACAAAAAAGTGGAAAGCAAAACAAAACAAAACAAAACAAAAACACAACAATTTCTTTCCCTTCAGATATCAATAATACAATAATTGGACCTATTTATCACAATGATTAACAAGACTGCTGGTACTAACACATTCAGTACATTTCAGTTGAAAAAAAAACAACACTATTCTTCAGTGAGCTGTCAAGCTAATTATTGAGCGGTGAGCACCTAAAACTATGGTGGTAATTGTGTATCATGATGGAATTAGTGCCTCTCCTTTTCCAGCTCTGCTTGCCTGCCCCAGTACATGCAACTCTCCAGAGTCAGTGTTTCTGTGTTTCAAATTTTGGTACCACAAGACAGAAGAGGAAAAAGTTTTGCTTCGAGTAGCTTCCCCCTCTACCTGGCTTTCCTTCTAACTTAAATGAGAAAGGAGAAGAAAAACAGTTTCCACTGCCCAATATACAGCAACTTCAGATCTAGAGATGTGCTACAAATTCCCAGTGGCTGGGTTCAGGCAGGTCATAAATAAAACTGCAGAGCCAACTCAAGATGCTCTTGGGTATAACTTACAGTGAAAAACACTGGTGCTGCATGCAGAAAGCATGGCTCAGCCATTCATTTATAACAATGGAATTATTCTTCTGTCTGCACCAGGAAAAAACAAATCTCCTGTTGTTAGGAATCAAAGTCAAGTCCTTCAGACTCTAGGAGATATATTTAACAATGACTAAGCATGCTACTTCATAAGGTTCACTGCTTGCAACTTTCTATCTCTCATTATATAGTACTTCTGTATGTGATGGCAGTGTATTCCAAAAAGCAAGTCTGTTGACCTCTATCTGCAACAAAAGCACTTTAAAAGGCGTGACGTGAAACAAAGTATGCAAAATTGATCCCTTAGATATTGACTAAATAGATTGTTCAGTGCTTCCAGAAACCTCTTACATTATGTGGAGTCAGCTGGAATCAGGTGCAGATAAAAACAATTACAGACACACATAAATATATATCTTGCATAAACCACTTCATTTATGGCTGCCTTTCTTATTCCCATGAAACTCACTGTAGTTTGGGTTCTGAGTTCTTCAGCTTCAAATGCTACATTTAAATTCTACTTAATGAATTAGATATGCTTTAGAGCTATAATAAACTTCTCCTGTGAAGATATCTCCGAAGCATTCAGTCACATTGCTTACTGAGAATAAATACTGCAATAATATATTTACATAAATAATTTAAAATCCAAGAGCACAGTAGGTAATAAAAATACATTGCCATGATAAGCCATGAAACCAGAGAAGAATGTTGATTTAATTAAAAATTATAAATAAGCCACAGTAAACAACTTATTTACACATACTTAAAAGCCTAACTACTGAATATGGTAGACTTCTTGAATCCAAAAAAGGAAAAAATACTTAAATCAACCTCTCCTCACAGACAAAATATTGAGGGCCATAACTTGTTTAATTAAGATCTACTGTTAATACTAGATTTCAGAGAATAAGGCTCTTCTTTTAATTTCCCAAGGTGGAAAATGTTATTAAATTTGGCCTTTAACTTCTCATTGACACGTACACTTGAAACTTCTGATTAAAATTTCAGAGGTTGGGAAGAGGCAGCCAAAATTAAACTATTAAATCTGGCACAAAAATAACAATGATCCCTGATTAAGAAATCAAATTTCAGAAACTTCATTACTGTTCTATTAATAAATTGTTGGGTTATAATTAAAATGGGGCCTGCTGGATTTCCTTCTTTTCTTTTTTTTTTTTTTTTCCTTAATTCTAGAAAAGTTGGAAACAAGAGGGAATTAAACACTTTAAAAAATAGGTTAATGAATCTAAGAAACGTGATCCAAGTTGAGCAAGTTCCTTTTCTTTCTGGCAGTGATCACAGAGGAACAAATGTTATTTCCCACCCAAATGTAAATCCCCTGCTTCTATCTGATTCTTCCTTTCTTCAATATCCATACTCTAAAACTCACTATAGTCACTGCAGCCTTTTCAGAGGAAATCACAGCTCTGGCTATAGTCACAGAAGTCAGCGTTAACCCAGTTTTAAACAGGTATAATTTAGAGCGATGTTAAACTTGATGCCTACATTATGGCAGCATATATGGCAGGTCAGTATGAGCGTGTGGTTCTTGTTTCCAGGATGACGTTTCTAACTTGAGTATCTTTGAAATGCTAACATCAACACATTAAAGAGGAGGTGACACTATGAAAATTCACTGCTAATTGTGTACAAAACAGGTAGCACATTGTGTGCTTTTGAGCCTTGGAGTCATATCTTCTTTACTAGAATGTATTTTTGCCAGCTTGTCTGAGTTTCTAAATGAAATTCTTTCTCAGGCTGCAAAAATACATCAAGCTAATAAGTGAGAAAGAAAATTGCTTCGGAAGTACAGCTGTCCTTAGGAATTTCTCAAAGATATAAATAATTTGAATTGATTCAATTGAAGAAATTCAACAAGGTCAAGGAGGGAAATTTAGATAACAGTGTCTCATTGTTGATTTTAATAACCAAATCTACCTATTTTCTTTACTTTTCTCTTATAGTATTCCAAAATCAATTGTTAAGAATAATCAGTATGATTCCACTAGTCTTCCATGGCAATTTGTAAACATATGGAGAACTTCAATAATTGTTTCTTAAACTTAGCCCAAATCCCAAAGGGCATCAGTATCTTCCCCCTGCTCTGAATAATACTGCTGAGAGTCAATTGCTGTATTTGACTCTTCAATTTATTATCTACATCCCAAACAACTTTAATTTTCTATTGGCAGACAAATTTTTGGTCATTAGAAAAAGACAAGTTTGGATGGATGACAATTAAAGAGTAGTGCACTCACCTGATAGTCTGATGCTGCAAAGTGTCTGGATCAGTGGCATTTACTGTCAACACAATGCTGCCAATAGGGATGTTCTCTTGTTTTGTCACTGTCATTGGGTTTGGGTGGAAAACGGGGCCTTCATTCACATCCTCAACAGTGATCTGAACTGTTGCTGTGGAACTGGGGCCATAGGCTATGTCTGGAATCAGTGGGTCTTCATTTTCTACTTTTATCAGCAACGTGTGAAATGCTGAAATCTCATAGTCTAAAGGCTGTAAAACAAAGAGAGTACTTAGCACTCAACACTTAAACCCCACACCTGGAAACTTTCAGGAGACAAAATTAGTCAGAAGAAGGACAAAAGCATTTATTGCATCTGATATTTAGTCAAGAGTTTAGCATTAGACCTGCCAATAACTATAAAGCACGTCTTTATGTATCAACAGTGAAAAGCAAAAAATTGACCATGCCTAGAGGGTAACACACATAGGTTGCTCCTAAAATTTTCCTAATCCCTTGAGTTCTTCACACTTATAAAGTTCATAGGAGTTTGGCTGTTATCTTTAAACTGCTCCATTTGAGTTTTACTACTGGGGAGCTGACCAGTCACACTTGGTGAAAGATTTAGACGTTTCTCTATTTAAAATTGTATACATTTTTTTCCGTACCTCAAACATATAATTCCCATATATACATGCTTATTTATGATGTAGTACGCATTAATTGAACAGTACATCTTACTTAATGGCTATGTATGATAAATATCGCCAGAACATTTTCTCTACTCCTACCTTGTAGCCAAAAGCACCGCCATGGAAAAATATTAAATTCCTTTCAAGCGTTGAAAATGTCTCTTCTGAAGTCAAACAAAGAAAGCTCTGGTACAGGCAGCAACCAGGACTTCTTTTTTTCAATTATTTTTTAAAGCACTTAAAATAGGATTGTCTTTATAGAAAGCTGATAATTTTTTTTTCATAATACTTCAGAAATGTGGGACCAGAGGGAACCCTCCAGTTCAGCCTGAAGCCATGTCCTTTACTTCCCTGGCATCTGCAGCACACATGCTTCACCAGAACAAAATGTGGCACTTGAATTCTAATTGTACCCTCAATCCCCAAAAAAATGCATTGTAAACTCTTACTATTAATGAATTGTGATGGTTACCACAAAAGTAGCTGCTATTTAAGCACAAGGACAGTATAGTTAGGACAGTATGGCAACAGGCGGGTTATTATCACTAAAGAGGCAAGGTAACTGTAACAAAAAGGCAGCTATACATATTGAAGGAAATAAGGGCTGATGGCTAACTGTATTTTTGAGAAATTATCCTTGCCGTGCCTCCTCCCATGCAGTAAATCCAGGGGATGAAACTTAACAGTAATAATGCAGTACAGTAGCAAATTATCCTTACTTTGACAACAGAGAGCATTCCCTCATTAGTCTGGGGATTGGTATGGATTTCAAAACTCTGCCCTGGATTTCCATTAATAATAGTGTAGACAGCTCTCCATGCTCCAGTTGCTGGGTCATCTCGGTCACCAACAGTTAAGTTAACTATTACACCTGTGACTCCTTCCTTTACTGTAGCCTGAAACTACAAAGATAAAAAATAATTAATAATTAAAAAACAAACAAACAAAACCACAGGAAATTGTTAATATTTTCAACTATTGACCACACTCACACATATTATACAAGCCAGCATTAACAATTTACCACAACATGAGAAAAATGTTGACTGAAACTGAGTATTATAGGCTCTATATAGTACACTATCACCTATGAAATATAAGGCAGTACATTACTGCCCTGCATTCAATAGATAACAGACAAACAGCAGTGTGACAGGAATCAGACTTAGGGAGATCCTGGCCATAAAAAGACTGTTCCACTCATATTGCTGGAAAAGAGAATCCTGAAAACAGATGTGGTGTTGCATAGGTGCAGGTACTACCAGAAGGGGAACTCCACTCAAAACTTAGCAGAAGAGGTAGCTGACTGAATAGCTCATTCTTGACCTCCAATATAATCTTGTCTTGCATTCTAGATGATTATTTTTATAAAGTTCTTCATCATTTTTATTTTTTTCACTATACTATTATCAATACATGAAATATTTGTCACCAAAAGTGTTTCAATACCACTTTGGAGCTGGGGAGTGTTGCACTAAAATTTATAGTTGGATCTCCTGCTATTACTTTGTCTGAATGACTCTAAGGTGATGTTTCTCCTTTCAGTAGAAGAATTTTTTATGACCTTGTGTAGTTTGTTGTACTACCAACAACCAAGCCCTATGCAATTCTCTCTAATTTGCTTTCCAGTCAAACAATGTGTAACATCATTGTTATTTAAGCAGCAAAAACATTAAGTGAACCATCTGAAAAGCTTGCAAGGGTCAGAGTTAATAACACTCCTCACCTTTCAAGTACTTTCAGCTGACATGCTAAAAGGGCTGTATGCAACAGAGATAAGATAATATCTGCTATATAGGTGGATAAACTGGACTGATAACACACCTAATCCTCAGAAGTGCTGAACATCAGCAATACCATTATAGATCATAAGGAAATCTTAGCATTTCTGGAGATTAAGCCTTCAAAAGTCCAAAATTACAAACTTTAATGACAGGAATAGGTTCTGCCATCCCCGCTTATGTCAGTGACAATGTTTGATATGTCACTCAAGAGCAAAAATCACCAAAATGACTTTGTTACATCTGTCCTATAGACCACGTCAAGTCAGAACACTACAGATGTTCTGAGAATGCAGAACCTAAAAGATGGCATTTTATTAATATGTAGGCTTCAAAATCTGGAAAATAGTAGGTAAAATGTATTTCCTCATAGTAAAATAGAGGAGACAACGATGCATTTTACTGTGTTCGGTTATCTATTTTTGGTTTCTTCCAACAAATTTGACTTATATTGCCAACCCTTTTTTCAACATAATGATGTAATTTGAGTGCATGCATTCAATTCAAGCTTTCCAGTCTCAAATTTGATGTTATAAAAGGATGACATTAATGACTGGCCATTTCTATCTTCTTTGGTGCATTTAACAGAGAATTGAAAGACTCTTTTGATTTTGATAGTTAATATGTAACAGGTTGTGATTGAGCTTCGTTTTGGAGAGATCATTAAGTTCATTTGCAGTTTAATTAACTTTAAATGATAATATAACAAAACAATATTTTCACTTGCTTTGAAGTGAATCAAAAGAAATCTCTATTAAGAACCTTGGAAATAATAGAGGAATGATTATCAAGACTGGTAAAGATTGGTAAGCTCAGCAAAAATGCAGTCACTGGAAAGCACATTTGGATATATTTAACTAATTGAAAGTAAGTGATTGGTCTGATCTTTCTGTATTATATCCTTTTGTCTCAGCTTGAGCATGTATTAAACAAGACACCAGCCAGAGTTTTTCCAAAAGACTGTCCAATAGCAAGCAATTCCTATTTTGCTATGTAAAATGGTGACTAGATTTCAAGGGTGTCAATCCTTAAGAATCTTAGATCTGACAGGGCAGCCTCTCCTAAGCCTTACTGACCCTCAAGTCCCGTCCTTAGTACACCAGTCTGAAACAACGCAGTGTTCAGTACTCTCTGGATCCTGATGGGAATAGTTAGACGTTTGGGTTAAATAATTTTAAATCTGCCTATTTTATTTAGATGCATAATTGAGAAGGCAGAAAGATAATATTTAATATGGTTTCCCCTACCAGTGCAAGACTATGATGGAAAAGGTTTCCACAATGTGCCACCTAGCTCAAAAAATGCTTAATGTATTTAATGTAATACTTAAGGATGTCTAACTCAAAGATATCTCAGCTGATATTGACTCCCTTCTGCACTCATTTTCTTTCTTCTTTTTTCCCCAGGAGTAGCTCTCAGTAGCTTCAGTTGCAGTGCATTAGCAATTCAGAAAGGACACACAGAGTTGCTGGGAGCATAAAACTGCAGAGATTCTGACACCTGCATATCAAGGAACTGACAATATCTATAGGCAGAGGCTGTGGCAAGATGGGTAATTCCAAGTATAGTGGTAGGATCAGCCCTAGCATTCTCTGCATTTTAGAAATGACCATACAAACACAAGGGGTATTTGAAGCTGTCTGGAATTTAGACTAAAATCTGTTCAAGATGGATGAAAAAGGAGAATGATCAAATCACAGAAGTTATCACATGGGTCTATAGAAGGCAAAGCTGTAATAAATCATAGATTGTGATTCCAAAAGCTAAATATCTATAGTGAAACAGAAAGGCACAGAAAAATAAAGGGTATATTATCTTCAAGGTGAACTCCTTTGCCTGTTCAGACACCTTTTTATAAGAAAAAAAATCTGCTTCCTGATATACAGAAAAATCTGCTGTATTTATATGTGCTCCCTTTCAAAAACAAAAGCCAAGAAGGAAAACTTAATGAAAAGACATATTAGGAATTAGATTTGCAGACAGGGAAAAGATAACTGCAGGTTCATCATATTTCAAAATAAAAGCTTTATATTCTTAGTGCTTAACTGGGAGAGGCTGATCTAGTGCTCTAAAATAAAACCCCATAGGGGCTAATACAAATAATTGGATCAAGAATTAATTGATTTTACTCTTTTTAAATATCCGCACATCCCCTAAGCACCACTATAAATTAGGAATAAAATAGATGAGTTCAGAACTTTATTTAAACTGCTATAATCTGGACCCACATTAATAATTTAGAAGGCCTTGAGACAGAGATGCACTTGGCTGGAAGGAGCTACGTTCGCCTACTACAACTATTTGAATATGTAAGGTTTACTTGCTCTGTAGAGTGATATGCTATATTGTCATTTATCGTATTTATCAAAAATACAGCTGGGAAATTCTGGTCATTGTATTATACTTGGAGGTTTATAAACAATTGCTTTTCTGCAGTCAAAAGAAAAAAATAAAGACAGACAACAGACCAATAGCAATTTAGAAACAACGAGCAATTAAGGGTAGGCTGGAATGGCCTTTGGTTTACCCTGAGTCGTTAGATTTGGGTAAACAAACAAGACTTAACAGGTTGCTGAGATGCATAAAAAAAAATCAAGGGATGGATGTAGATAAAGAGTGTGAGTGTGCTTGTGAGGAAGCACAGAGATTCTTTGGAGAATTAGCTATGTTTACTGTCACAGAGAAGCTCGGGGAAGTGGACACCAACTACTGGATATTCTTGTGAGGAAGCACAAAGACAGTTTCATGGAGGGTCCTAAGAGTGAAAACAAGCAGCATACATTTCTTACAACAGGAAAGTCAGTAAAGGGATGATGAGGTTTACACCACCTGTGTTAGGATATAGCTCATTTAACTGTACCCAGGAGAGTCCCCAGCAAAATTCGGTTCAGCAATTAGCCATGGCTTAATAACAATATTTGTTTCCTGGTAGAGCCAGGATATGACCTAATGCTGAGTCAAATCCTTCTCCACATTGAGCTCTATGTAGAACTGGTGGGGCACTTAGTGACAGCTCTTACTGAACAGCAAGATGTCTCAGTGTGGTCTCGAGGAAAACAAAACTTAGTAGATTTCCATCGTGGAGGAGGTACATGGAAAGATCATTTTGTAAAGTGTTATTGCCTGAGAAACTAAATATTAACCCTATTTCAGACTCAAATAAAAGTGGAAATGCCTGTATGAAAATTGGATTCTTATCCAATAGCCTTATTTAAAGTTTTTCTGTAATAAGTAAGGTTTTCTTTACTACTATCTCAGAGCACAGAACAACAAATGCACTTAATTGCATCAGTATCACTTGAATGTCTGCTGTCAAGCAATGAGATGAGCATGTGAGTATAACCTTAATGCCTTTATGAAATCACTGAAAAACTTCTGCCTCAAAGTGGGGTACTGATATAACCTAAATTAAAGAGCTGCCACAAGCAGAAACACAATGTGAGATAAACGTGTTTGGGATTGGTGATCACTACCCCATGGCTCATTAAGATTCTACATGCTGTGATTCCCAGTCAAGAACAACCAAATTAAAACTGCACGTCAGATTGCATTAATCAGAGCAACATTCTAGTGGAAGGTATTCTGAGTTATTATCATGTGCTTGTTTCCTCATCTATATATTACAAAAGATGAGAAATAATGGGATATATTAATTCACACAGCTCCATTAGAAACTCCCCAAGGAAGTTATATTATTGTATTTGTCCTTCTCCACTAAAGTCCACATCTTTTGCAAACACTTTCCTTTGTACTTCCTTGAAAATACAAAGAAAAATTTATACAGTCTTTTGCAATCTGTCTGTATTTAGACAAGTGCCTTTTATTTTGCACACTATCACTCAGCAGGCATGCACCTCAGTGGCAGATACGTATTTGTTAAGAAAACAACATACAAGGGTTGCTCAAAATTAATGCTTCCTATTTTTATTATATTGGCCCAGAGGTGACTGTTGGTGGTATGGCAGTAGAGTCTGAACCTTCTCACAAGTATTCCATTCCATTTTGTCACTACATGACAGATGGCAGTAGAGGGGCAGTATGATGGAATGGCACCTGACACGAATGTGTAGATCAAGCAAAGCTAACTGCATTCTCCCATGTGGAAAAAATTGCACCCACTGCCATTTGGTAACATTTGAGCACACAACAAAGTGATACTGGTGATTCTTCAGTCACCTTTTCATTTCAACACAATGCCCAAATGTGCTGCTCTAGCACTGGGGTCTGAGGCAGGCCATAAAGAAGACCCAACCAACTCACCTTATGCTGAACTCTCTGTATGAACAAGTATATTTTTAATTTTGTCATCAGGGGAAATTGTAACAAGGTATTACATTCTCCCTGATCTACACATTTTGAAGGTATTTTCTTTCTCTTTAGGCTCTGCATTGCCTCTACTATATGGACTCAAATAGTTGCTCTACCTCACTGCAGAGATAACAGCATTAATGTAATGGATTAAATTCATGTAATCTGTACGCACAGCAATGTATGAAACGCTTTGGAAGCCATTTAGGAGAAAGACACCATGTAAATATAAAGCACTGCCATAGTATGACAAGAACTGGTGTTGTAAACTAGATGCAAAAACACAAATTAAAGGTATGAGTCACCTGAACAGTCTTTAGTAATTATCAGCATCTTCCTGTGGTAATGCAGGCATTTGGGCACTATGTTATTTTTGAAGTGTTTCTCCTTTGTGAAATTACAGAAAGAATTCAATTGTAGCTTAGAAAAAAATCATCTTTCTAAATATATAAAATTGACCGTAATCATTTTGGATACATTTTCACTTTTTCTTTTCAATGAATTTCACAGGTTATGCAATGTAAACACCATGTGATCATTCAAGGCATACACCAGTTATGTTACAAAATAAAATACTGCTCAATAATGACAGACCAAATGAACGTTTTTGTCCATGATAAGATGCAGCCTATAAAAACAGCAACAAATCCAGAAGATTAATTAGCTAAATGGAAGGCCAAAGATTAAATTCTTCTCTCTGTAATGTGGCTACAGTTTCTGCAGGCTATATAAATTTGTGCCTTGTTACTGAAAAGCAGAAAGATGCTTAGCATTGCTGATATTATATGCATCAATGATGAAAGAAAGGCAAAAGGGTTTCAACACGACTTTAACTTGTTTTGTTACTTGTCAGTCTGCTTGGAAAAGTACTGCTAAGGAGTCCAAGTAATGCAGCAAACAAACAAACAGACATTATTAATCAGGCTGTTTCTTCATGCTCTGGGTCCTTCAAGTTTTCCGCTGTAATGAACCAACATATATCTAGGACTTGTCTGGATCTCTTCAAGAATTCCTAAGGTATCAGCATTCGTGACTGAAAAGGGCAGGGACACAATGCAGAAACAGAGTAGAAAGGATGGATGAATAACGTGGGGTGCAGCAAAAGTTGTCTGTTAATTTGCTGAAGAGGTAATGAAAAGAGTCCTTTTATCCCTCTTAGCATAACTCTTAGAAAACTTTGAAAGATATACAGAATAAGATCCTTGTAATATTCACAACTGAATTTAAAGAATTTTTCTTTCTGCTTCTTTCCCCACAGCAGTGCTCAAACGCTTTTCAAAACCGATGTTGTATTCCTATCCCCTCATTAATTTGCTCACAGAAGGCAAAAAGGCAATTCAGGAACTGTTCATAAGTGATAGTGAAGTCTACTTGGAAATAGCTGCTTATTTGGAATAGTTTTGAAGGCCTTTGCTTATGGAAGACTTTGATTATGTCTCAGCCCTGTACACGAAGATGGAGTGAAGGCAAAAAGAAAATTCTAACATGTGTTAATCATGTGTTGAATGCCCACCTCAAAGTCTGTTACCTGCAGGATATTCATCACATGTAGTACAGTTGTCTGTACTACAGACTGATTCAGAAGGAAGTTTATCACACTGCTGATTTTTTTTTCAGCATGTATAAAGCATTTGCTTTTTCACTTTTTCCACCTATAAATGTAACATGCATTCAATTATTCATAGAATAATTAAAATATCCCTAGATGTGCTGAACAGTTCTGGAATGATGGTCACCATTGTAGTAAAACATATGCTTTCTCTATTCTGGTGGACAGAGGAGACAGTGAAAGGCCAGTATGTTTACTACACTTTGCATCCTTCTGAGAAAAACTCAAAGAAATAGCAATGTTCTTTTCTTATCAAAAAGCTTCCCATACCCCCTGCCAAGTAGAACAAGCCTTATGTTTCAAACAACAGCATTGGAGAAAATGATGATCTGATTGAACATGAAAGAGCAGACTACACCTATTCACCTGTTACAGCATCAGCATTGCCTAGGGACCAGGGCGATATCTGCTTCTCACATTTGAGAGCACTTGTGATGTATTCAGCCAACCCAGATAAGTATTATTTCCTCCTCATTGCTCTTCCCATCAACAGCAGTATAAAGTCTATCTTCTTCCTAAAAACCTAGACATCTTTTTTAGAATAGAACAAACAGCTGCATTTTTCTTTCACTTTCTTCCACCACATTTCAGAAGCGGAAGAGTTCTACAAGCATCCTCCAACAATCCATGCAGTTCTCATTTAGGCTAATGGCGGTCATGAGAGAAGGGAAGGAGGCCTATTAATGCTCCTCTTTCATTTCTAGCAGAATTTTTCCTACCCCAAACAAATGTACCGATGCTGAAGACTGGCATATATGGATGAGCTTAGTTATGGTATCTTACTAATGGAAAAAGCATGCAAGCTGCTTGCTCCTGTTAGAAGGAAGTTACGCAAACTCTCCTGTGCCACTAAGACTGCTTCATGTGACACTTACAGGTGGGGAGCATTTGTTTCATGGGTCAAGACTGTAAGCAACAAAACTCTCCTACTGTTTCCCAGGCTAAGTCATGCTTTTGGAGTTTGTTGAGATGTGGATTGAGTTCAGAAAATATATCCTCATTAAGAGCAGGACTAAAGAATTCACTCTGAACATCAAAACTGTAGGCAATTGGGGAAGAAGAGACTGAAGGAGAAACTACTGCAGTGGCTTTGGTCTCCTCCTAGATACAAATAACTACAATGCAGCCTATATACTTATGGGCAGACAACCTGTTCAGTTCTTGGGAGACACGCAGTCTGTTTTAAGTGAAGTCTGTAATGCTGTTGGCTGCTCTATTTATTTGGTCACATACATTATGAGTAGCTGTGACTCAGCATCAATTTTGATAAGTTGAAGTTGATGACAATTTTCTTAAAAAGCACCAATTCTAGATTTAAAGAACTTAAGTGGTATACATACTATTACATAATTTGGCAACCAGCACCAATGGCTGTTTGTTCTTTGTTTAAAATTATGGTAAAGATTGCCTCTCAGTTGTTATAAGAAAGGAAATAATAAGTTAGTCTATGAAGTTCACAAAGAGACAACAACTTCATACTGAATGTCACCACGGTTTGGAATCCAGTTATTTCAACAACAGGTTTAACACTGAGGTTAAATGATATTTGATTATTGAATAGCAAGTCCCAATTTAAAAGTATTTCCAAATTAGGTTGCACTGTTCAAGTCACAGCTTAACACAGGGTTTTTTAAATCCTTTATACACCTTTCAGAATGCTGGGGGGGGGGGGGGGGGGGGGGGGGGGGGGGGGGGGGGGAGGAAATCTGCTTTGGTATCTTTATATTGCAAATCTTAACCCTGTTCTGAACAGGTTAAGAAGCCACCATGTCTTTGCAGACAGAGGAAATTACAATGTAAATGAGATTCTCTCCATGGCAGACTCTTTGGGCTGTTAGATACAAAGAGGCATATGCATCTAATCAGATATCTTTGTTTTGTGTCCTGGGAGGACACTGTAGCTTTTTTCTAGAGAAGATATTCATTGCGTCAGCTTACAGCTGATCGCAGCCCAAGCTGCCAACAGCAGATGCTTTGACAGCGGTTAAGCTTCTTCACATGGTCTTTGGTGAGCAGTGGCTAACTGCGCCGTTTGAGGCATCGAAAGCAACTGGTATCTCTAGAATATTTTAGCAGTGAATTTCATCAATTCCCCAAAGTTCTGGCATTTTAGGTTGTGCCAACCGACGGGAATGAGATGCCCTAGATTTACAAGCCCCTCCAGCTGTGAGCCAACTGAAGTTAGCCCAGTCTGAAAATTCTTTTTTGGAAGCAGATAAGAACTCTGCAAGGTTTCCCACTGTGCCAGAGGAGGCAGGAGGTACAGATGGAAGTTTACAGGCAGTTCTATCTATAGTGATACAAAATTTGTCTGAATTTTAAAAGTGAAATCTCTAGCCAGCATTTTCTGTGGAAAAGGGAGAATTTAGTCCTACATTCCATTTTTCAACCCATCTGAACACAAGTGTTCTATGCCTGCCAACAAAGTGATGAATGAAACCTACTGCGTGTAGTTTTGCCTACTAGTTCTATGTGGCTTTCTTACAAATTATCCACCCTACAATCCCGTTCACACAGAATTCACTGAATATCAGTATTACTGCTAGATCAAAAAGGTATGTTGCAAGGAGAATAATTTAGAGATCTGAGACATAGGTGAACTATCATAATTAATGGTCTCTCTCCTATTCTATTTTTTCCTCCCATAGCAGAAAAATCTTAATTGTATCTTGAACATCCAGTAAACCACAGTGCTCTTGTTAACCTGACAAGGTACTGGGGTCTCCAGCCCCATTAGAACAGAAAACTTCCTTTCCCAAGGTCAAGAAGAGAGAATAACAGTAATAAATGTAACCTATTGGACTAATGACTGTGGAGTGATCTGAGCCTCCCCATGCAGCACTGTGATGTGAGCTTTCAAAAGGCAGCCTGAGAGGAGTTCACTTGCAGCTGGGGTGGCCTGCTTTGAAAACGCATGAGATTTAAGTGTATATCGAGACCCACAGTGCTGAAGAGTGATTGAAGCATAGAACAGTTTGGCATTGTGCAGATGAGGAAAAGGTCAGGAAGAAAGCAAAGATATGCTAAATGAATTCATCGCTTTAAGGTTACCCATGGTCTGCATCTCCCACTGCCCAGCTCTTTTTGCTGATATTCATTTCATCTTTTCTTGAAAGAAAAGTATTTGTAAAGGAAAGTGAAATGTTACTTTTGTAAGCTCCCATTGTGTACTTATTTCCTGTCTACAATGTCACAGAGGGAACATTCCGAGTTCTTTCATTTCCTCACCTGCTATTTATGTATTTCTAACCATGAATTCTCTGTTCACATAACCTTCTTTAAGACAAACACCTTTTCAGCCTCAGCTGGATATGTTTTGCTGTAAATAAATAACCACTTGTCTTTTTTTTTCTTTTCTTTTTTTTATTTTATTTTTAAATTAACAAGAAAAAGGAAGAATTTTTATACAACCTGATACTGAATTCTCTCTAATCTGCTTGGGCAATGCAAATGACTACAAGCTTGATGACAGCGCTCCTTGCTTTATACGTCTGGGCACCAAGAACTAAAAGGGAGGTCAAGATGGGCCAAGGCACTGTATATGCTTTAAATAGAAAGCTGTGAAGCCCATATACAATGAATCAAGCCTATGAGAACTACCCTGTATGAGCTGCAGAGGTTACCTGAACATAACAGCAAACGCAGCCTGTTCTAGAAGGATGGTACATCATGATTATTGTGCCTCTGAAGACCATCATTGCAAAATGTTAGCGGAAGGTAAGGAGAAAAATGCCTAGCACAGATACTCCACAGTTAGCATGACCATAAGAGAGCGCCATGCATTCACGCAGCAAGTAATCACTAAAGCTGGCTCTTGCTGGGATATCCAGAAATTACACGATTTCTTCATCCCAGACACCACTAACACTGAGGGATTATCAAAAATCCCTGAGAAACAGTGTAAGATCTCCAATTCCAGACAGACAACTTTTCTAATTGAAATAAAGGCAATTCCCAGGAAATACAGGAGACAGCAGTAAGAGAAATAAACATTCAGTCTTATCATTAGTTTACATCAAAAAGGCTTTACCACCGGGCTGAACGCTCATTAAATAAGGACACAGAATAATAGAATGGCCTGGGTTGAAAAGGACCACAATGATCATCTAGTTCCAACCCCCTGCTATATGCAGGTCACCTACCAGCAGCCCAGGCTGCCCAGAGCCACATCCAGCCTGGCCTTGAATGCCTCCAGGGATGGGGCATCCACAAACTCCTTGGGCAACCTGTTCCAGTACCTCACCACCCTCTGTGTGACATGGGTGAACATGTATGAAGAGAATTAGTTCATTAGTATCTGTGCTAACACTCTCATGACTGCTTCCTCTGCTTCTGTACCAAATATCTACATAATATGCTAATACATCTGTATCAAAATTTCCACTCTTCCCAAAGAGAGCAAGCAAGTATGCCAGCAATTAACTGGATCCTAACACAAATTTATAGATACAGATTTTTCAAATGGGCTTGCCAATTCTGGAGAAAATGATTTTAAGGGACAATAAATATCACTTAATTTCTATCCACAGCTGTATGATATACTGTAAGCAGCCACTCTTTCTCCCCTTGGAAGTGAGGAAATGCTGTGTTAGCAGGTAGCTTGAAATATATACTATTTCTTGCTTCTGAGTAAGCTCATAATTAGAGCTGAAAAATGAGGAATGATTTCAATGGAGCTGTAAACTCCAATAGGAGGAAAAATCTATTTAAGGTTAGAACAAAATCTTTTTTAATCTGGCTAATGCTACTTTTGTGCTGATGCTGATCATTATATTTATTACTAAACTGTGCAGCATTCCAAAGCGTTGACACCTGACTTCACTTAGTAGAAAAGCAATCACTTTCAGATATTCATCTTGGTGATTAATATGTAGATACCTAATTTTTAGTGAATTAAACCATGTTGTATCAATTTGATGGTCTTTAGGATTTATAATCAAGCACTGATGACATCTGATTAATACCAGCACAGGCTTCCTGAACCTTGCAATATTCTCGTTACTTTGGAGCTCAGATCACGGCAGGCTGATTACCCCCCTGATTATCCTGAGTAACTGGGGTCAGAGGTTAGCTAGCACCACAGAACACATTTAATTCAATCAATTTAGTTAGTGAAGCAGTTAGAAAATAAAAATCATTCCAATTGCTGTATCACTGCATTAGAAAATGTGCCCAGGATTCCTGTTCTCCAACCGATGAGCTTTTTTGCTTAATTTCTAATTTAATATTCTTCTGGATTTGCAACTTCAATTACTTGTGATATTTTCACTCATGAAGTCAGGGATGTTGAGCTTTGAAAGGGGAAGAAAAACCAGGGGACGAAGAGCTGCCTGTATTAACTGGTATAATAAACATTCTCACATACACACACACACTTTCACAGCTCAGTTGCATTTTTCCTAGGTACAAATGCTAGAGGTGGCACAGAACTCCTCTTGGTTCTCCCCATTTGTCCCTACCTCCACTGCCAGATTTTATTCTTTTTTTGCCTGTAGTAGATTTTTAATACTGTTTAGCCAAATCCCACTTTGTTTGTCTTTCAGGCAAAGAGGTTTTAATTACATATGTTATGCCACAGTCCTATGTTTAGGCAATGCATCCCCTTCATGTATGCTTTGATAGCATCGGGGGGAGCTCATTAAAGATACCAGGGCTGTACTTCTGTTGCCTGAAGCTGCAAGTAGCATGTCTGGGATAACTACCAAAGAGATCCCCTTCCTACTCCCTGAAAGTCTCAAGATATTCTCGCATGAATACAAATGCCCAGCAGCTTGATTTGACTCCTACTGGTTAGTTTTACATCCCATATAACAACTCTGAGCCTGCTGATCACTGATATTTATTTTGAGTCCTGAGGCTGCTGCCATAGTCACCATCTCTACCTTCTTACCCAGAGATGGGTTGGTTACCACAATCTCAGTGGGCTACTGAAGATGGAGAGCTTCTAGCACGCTATCACATGTATTAGAGCACATCATTTTCTCAATCACCCTTTCAATGAAGACAAAGGGCCGTAGTTGCACAAAGTCTGCCATGATACTCAAACTTCTTTTTGCTGTGAATAGGGTTTGAAGTATTCCAGTGGGGTCAGGTAAATGCTAACTGCAGCCTAGATAACAAAGCAATACAGTAACCACGTGGCTTGCTAATATGGCATTGCCATTACTAGCAATAGGCCATAAGTCTTGAGTTTGCAAGGCTTCGGGATAGAAGTTTGTTAAGCCTGCTTTGTCCTTGAACTCTTGAAGCTGTTTTATTTGGTTTTCCTGTAAGGGTAACTGGAGTTAATTTTCCCTCTTGTTTAACTTTGCATGGTACCACCCGTTTCACGACTATCATATAATAATGTAGTTTACAGAAACACAGTCTTTGTACAATAAAAGAGTCCTTGAGAAGTGGTAACACTGGATGCAGTAAAGTCAAAGCATAGGATAACAAGGCATGAAGCATGGAGACCCACAGGCTATAAACTACTCACCTATTTCAGCTAAAGAAGTGCAGGCCTGAAGCTGGACAAAATCGGTTATAAGGGAAGCAAAGAAAATGTATCTAACAAACATAAAGGCATCATACACCATGTCTCTGAAAGTAATATGGAGCTTCAGATCAAAAAAGAAAGAGCAACACGTTAGTTAAAAACATGTTAGCCATATGAGGAAGAATGGAGGAAGAAGAAACCATCAACACAAGCATTACATTTGTCCTGATTCAAGAAGTAGGCAACCTGTCCTCACACAAATACCACAAACATTGAACAGAAACCACTAGCTTTAACATCTGGAGGAACAAGGAAAGGATGAGCAGGAATAGCAGTAGAAACTAAGAAACATGCGTGCAACAATTTTATAACTGTATTATTATAATTATGGACCTTTTTGTGCATTTTCCTGTAGTTATCAGATCTGGATTGATAATGATTCCTGGAATAGCACTGGCTTAGATTGGTTTTCAATGAACTGTTGGCTTTATATGTAAGGTGGGATTTCCCTTAGCTCATCAACAAGATCTTGAGTGTAACAATACAATACCAGAGTTGGCTGTATTTCTTTACAAATTTAAGCAACTTTCCCGAGTAGAATCCTGTAATAAAGGAAACAAAGTCTTAAATATCCGTTTTCCCTGCAAGCAGCAGAAAGTTGCAGTTTAATCTTCTGTTTGCCCATAGCGAGGCTCCATTTTCTGTATGTTCCTTTGGGGTTCTTTGGAATGAAAAATGCTATGTGCTTATAAAACAGTCTCCTAATGAAACCTGCTCCAAACTAACTCTGCAACTGATGAATCTCCTCCTAAACCCCTCTGCACATTTGCCTGTGGCAGAAAGTCTGACTCAGCTGTCAGACTCCCTTAGCTTAAAAAAACCTCAGAATAGGATCTGCAGGATAATTGCAGGTCAGAAGGTGTATTAGCAGAAAGATGTGGAGAAGGATCACAGAGTGCCTAGATATATTAAGCCCCCTAGCCTGTGATTATACATTCTCTTTTGTGTAAGAAATGATGTAATACCAAGGGACATGGTTTAGTGGGCAACATTGGTGGTAGGTGGACGAGAGAATCTTAGAGATCTTTTCCAACCTTAATGATTCTACGAAGCATCCTCAGCTGGTTGCAGAAAAGAAAACAAAACAAATAAAAAGAAAACATCCAGATGATATAATCAAATCCTCTGTATTAAACACAAATCCACATGTATGGAAGAAAAACAGCAGCAAAATTGCATCACATCAAAATGCTGAAAATACATCCACTCTCCTTCTCCTGTTGTGAGGATGAAAGAAGAAGAAACCACATATAGCAGATGCTAGCTTTGTCACTTACTCTGCTACTGGAAAAGAATCATGGACAATAAAGGCAATTTAATGTTGCAACAACAGCAAAACTGTGCAGAGATGTGTAAGAAGGATAGTCTGCAAGACAGAAGCAGGAAATCTCCCATCTGCTCAGCACTGGGACTCAGCTGTAGTACTGCACCCACTTCCTGCCCACAGTGCAGGAGACACAGCAACCAGAGAGCAGGCAAACATCTATCACTCCCAGCCTTGAAGAAACCTGCATAGCAAGAATTCATATAGGGCTGCTGTAGAGAAGGGAATTATCTGTCTATAACCTTTGTAGTGGACAAGGCCAAGCAGCAATGGGCTTCAGTGGAAGCAAGGAAAATTTCTTTAAAAAATGAGACGAATCTCAAGGGTAGCTGAATTGGGATATATTGGGATATAGTACTGGGAGGACATGGAAAATAAATCTTCAAAGTTCTTGAAGAAAAAATAGGATAAGTAAATATCGAATACTGTACAAATAGGAGGATAGGATGTCATTATATCTTGAGATCACTTCCCTTACAGATACATGATAAGCCCAAATCTGAGGCCCAAAATGGAAGGAGGAACAAAGCACTTTTTCATAGCTGTCTAACACTTTTAATGCAGTGTTTCTCATTGACTTCCATGAATCTCACTGGATTACCAAAAAGATAAATTTTTTTTTGCTCAAAAGCCGGTTGATAGGAAGGAACTCCTTAATCGTTTTCTCAGACTCCAACTCCCCATCATACAGGACTTTTCTGCACTGGATTTGGGGTTGACTGCAGGAGATATCGGGTCTAACTGCAAAGTCACATTTGTCTTCAGTAGTGCAGACAAAATATGAGAATTATGCTTCTGACATTTGCTTTCCTAGCTAGTAATATTCTCTTTTGGCAAGAGAATGTAAAGAAAAGGGGAAGGAAAATAATTATTATGTCAGCTTAGGGAAGGATTGAAAGGAACAGGAATGGCAGAACTAGATATCCAAATTTAGTTGTTTTGAGAATGTCTGCAACGTGGTCATCATAAAGAAATACCAGTTCCAGCTACAACTCTTTCTCACTACTAAAAACGCCGTCTTTCCTGACAAGCTGTTCCTACCATTGCATAAAGGTCTTCTGAACAAAAATCTCCCTTACAGATCTCAACAATTACTTCATAATATTCCTGAATTGCCTGGCAAAGAAGTACTTAAAGGCCTACATTTAAATTCCAGAGCAGCTATGGAATGAAGAAAGCAGATTGATTCACATTCTGTTCCACTATTACTCTTGCCAAAGTGACTTTTATCAGGAAAAAAATAAATAAATTTAAAAACCCAGCATGATCTGAGCCTGAGAATTCTGTTGTCAACTAAAAATCCATTGGAAAAATTTTACAGCTTGCTTACAATATAAACCCTTAGAAGCAGCTTGAAGAGGAAATGCTGCCAGAAACCCCAGGGCATATTATCCACTCACTCCTCACATGGAATTAGTGCAAAATATCACCCTCACATTGCCCACAAACATTGCCAACAAATGAGAACAGTGATAGGCTGAGAGTACACCGTCTGGGATATTTATACTCCATTTTTTCCCATGGCAACGTGTCTGTTTCATGTACTTTTAAGCCTCCATAATTTTACTCCATCTAATCTCTGCATTGTCTTGTTTTGTTTATCATTTCCATGGAGCACCTGCCATGCTTGGTGGCAGCAGCAAGACAAATAAACACATCTTTATCAGTGGCTGGGGCCAGCTGATATATCCTCCTTAGCTGCAAATTTCACTATAATTACGCCCAACCTCCTCACCTCTTCTACTTAGTTGTCATTATTTGCTCCTTCCCAACAAGTTGCTAAGAAATTTCATAGCCTCCACTGGCATCGTAAATGCCAACCAAAAAGATTAAATGCAGTCATGTGCCACCTCATTCTGTCAGAGAGAACAGATAGTGTCCCCAGAGTCCACCTGCCAATCTTCAACACAGACAGCAATGCCATTTTCCAATCGGCTCCTGGGTGTTCCAGTGCCCAGGTTTTGCTGAATAGCCTTGAAGAGATGGGATTTAAATTGTATTGAGAATATTAGTCTAAAGTGAATGAAGTGGAGAGTATACTTCTCGTTTATATCCCCAGAGTGATAAATGTGAGAGTGTAATTTTTTTTTTTTTCTAAGGCAAAGAAAATGGGAAACCAACACGGATTTCAGGCACATGAGAAATAGCTTATGAATTTAGATGATAGTTCAGCAGAAATAAATTGTACATCTGTTCATTCATTTTAATAAAGCAGGGAAATGACACACTGCTGGAGCCCTTTGAGAACACTGGTATTTTTAAATTATGATCCTATAATAGTAGTATTAACATTTGTAATGTTGCCCATACTTTATGAATTTTAAAAAATAAATTTATAGAATAAGTGAGCTTCAACCTATATGCTGGACTCTGGGCACTTAAAAGTGAGATGCTCCCTGAACACGTACAAATTAGCCCAGCAAAGACATCCTAATAGCTTTATTGTGTAACACAGATAATCCTCTGTGTAAGTGTTCACAATCCATGCTTATTATTTCTGAATAAATAATTCAGATGTGCAACACTCATTTCTGCTGACTAGTGCCTATTCATATAGAGAGCTATAGCCTAGTACTTGCAGCTAAAGAGAGACTTTGACAGAATCAAACTGGACTATTTCTTGCCTGCATGTTCATATGGAAACACGTATTGCCTTCTGCCACGTTCAGGAAAATTACTTTTCTCTTGCATACTTTTCTCTTTTAATTAGAAAAAAAAAAAAAAAGAACTGGAAAAAATTATGAGTTGAATACAATTACTTCATAGTTTCTATGCTACCATTATTTCCAAGGATGACATACAAATTTATGAAATAAAAAAGCGAGACTGCAGGGGATGTAACTTTTAAAAAGCTCGTGTTTTGATTTTCCAAATTGATCACCATGCAAAATAATAAATTAATAGTTCAATAATAGCTGCCATGTTTCCTTTAAAAGCACAATTAGTGACATTATTAAAATTTCCTTTTAATCGATTGCATTAAAGCAATTGCTACTAGAGGAAAGAGAATCCAAAATCGATGAGTTGCTCACATATCGCCTCACTGATCAGCTGAGACGATCCTGGTTCTTGAAAAGGGAGAACAGGAATTATCTGACATCCCTGAAAAGTGGTAAAGTTCAGCTGAAATCACGTGTCAGAATCAGTGCAGCTCTCCTCTGTCTGTTACCTACTAACATGGCAAATGAGTGAAGAGTATGTGCTTAAATATTTGATCTTCCAAAAGCAAACCCTTCACAGAGGCTATGGCGGAGCTCAATGTTGTTAAGAGAGGCTCCTTACTGCTAACATCTATATCTATATCTACCAGCCTGTGAATGTTTTTGTGTGCTCTGTATTGCTCGCTCCATTTCCAGCAGGCAGCCTAAAAACAACCTCAACAGGCAGCCTAGGTAAACAAGACTTATTGTAATTTGGTTCTCTGGTGAATATAGAAGAACTAAAGGAAAAAAAAAAAAAAAAAAAAGCCTCTGGGACACAGAAGACCCCTAGGCAAACACTTACCATTGACAGAAACTATACAGATTTATTGATTGAAACCGCATTTTAATCATATGGCTGGAGGATAGAAAACTGTTCCTAGAGACTACCAGTCAGCCACAGCATGGGACATGATAAAACTGTTTCTGCCATTAATATCAGGCAGCAGCTATGTTAGAGTAAAAGGACATTAAAGAGTTCAACATCTGCAGGCAAAGTTGGATTTATTTACTCATGCCTTCAATTATTATTTAAGATTGAAAACTTGAAAAGGTCAGAGCTGCTAACTTAGAAAACATGCCCTTCATCCGTCTACAAACATACACTTTTTTCTACGCTTAGTTCAACACTGAATCTATTAATCAGCTACAGCGTTCTCCATTTTCAAATGTGAGTTGGGTTATCTTCAAGCAGACATGTAAAAGCTAACCACATTTCATTTTTAATTTAATCTGCATTAGAAAATGCAATTTTTGGATGTGAAAACAGATGTTTTTTTGTTTAGGTAGGCAAACATCTGTGGATCTGTATTTCTGCGTGTACACATTTGCATACATAAAAAATCCAGATTTAAATTATAGTCTAATCCTGCATTCACATCTCTGTGGAACACTGTTTGGATGGGAGCCTCGGATACAGGCAGCTAAGAATATCAATACAACAGATAAATCTTTTTCCCCGGTATTATTTCAGCAACAGAGAACTGTTTGTTTTAGATATGAGCTTATTTAGCAGGATTCATTTTTCTTGTATATGTTTTCAAAGTTTCTCAAATAACTGCCTAGTTTTTTCAAACTTCTTTTGAGCCAAAAGATTGCTTCCAACCCTTTAAACTTGTTGAGGACAGCAGCACTCCCTTTACCATCAGTCTTCTAAATGAAGAAAAATCATTGATCTAAGAACATCTGACAGTACAACATAACGTATGGGCACTGTTGGCCTCAGTGACTGAAAGCGGTCAAAACAAATGAGCTGAGGAGGAGGAAATAAACCATATAAGAAAAAAAGTGAGATGATGATATGTGGAAGCAGTGATGGGACTCGATTTATAGAAGGTAGGAAAGAAAAAAAAAGCATATGTAGACTGCTGCAAGTCATAAGCAAACAGTTTAAGTCACGAAAACACAAAGGTGGTTCACAAGAGCAAGGAGAGAGTGAGGGGACAAAGAAGAGTTCACAGCATCGGGGAATGGCAGAAAGGAAGGTCTTCCAGAAATTAAAGGAGAAAAATCCTGGAGACAGAAAGAGGACCATGAGACAACAGAGAAACACAGCTTTTCAAGAAATATTACATGAAGAGTAATAGAAGAGGGCAGTGGGAAAAGTGACAGAAATAAGAAGAGGGAAAAAGGAGATGATGTTCATGTCAAAGAGCAGTCAATGGATACACCACAGACATCAGTCCCAATAGAGCTGAAGCAGAAACTGGAAATGTATTTAAGGGATAGTAGATGTTCAGGTCTGAGAGACAATGACAAAGAGAAAGGAAAAACTACAACTAAATAAAAGAAAAAGAAATTATTAAAATTCAGGTAAGGTTAATTACGGATAGCTAACTGAATAGCAAGCTTGAAAGGGAGGAAGACCAAAAGCTGTTTGTTTGTTTTTTAATAGACTATTATGAAGTAGGCAAAGGAGATTTTGAAGGATGACACAAAAAGATGATACATTTCAGCACTAGGCAAATAAATATCAGAAACACTACATCACTGTGTTCCTCAATATGCAGAGAACTGGACAAAAAAAAAAAAAAAATCTCTAAAAAAAACCTGCATCAACCTAAGTGGAAGAAATAATACAAACTGAGACAAATGCATAAGGACTGGCCACAGAGCAATAGCATCGGATGGAAGCAGTCAGGTAATTGGCTTGGATTCAGGGATTTTTCACAATGAGGTCAAATTCCAGAGCAGTAAAAAGAGGATGAAGTTAGTACTCCTTGTAGTGCTGAGATTATGCTTTTTGCTTGTGACATATGGAGTGGGAACACAGGGGAAAACATTTGTAAAAACAAATAAATATTAAGTGATTGTTAGACAGCCGGCTAGAGAAAGGGCTACCCTTTAAGCAAATAAGCATCTGGGACTCTAAGGCAAACAAGCCCTGGAAATAAGCCAAAGCAGAAAGTACAAGGATATGAATAAATTACACTCCTGTATCATTTTCCTCAGCAGAGACTATAGCTGCAAAGAGCTCTGTATGAATCCCCTAATCTGTTTTTTTCTTAAACATATCAACACCATTTTCTTTCCAGTAACTTCAAGAGACGATCAGCCCTACAGAACTTTATTGCTTTCCAAATGAGTCTCTTTCTTAGGCACTTACTAACAATTTCACTTGAATAAATGTACAACTCCTTTTAGCATGTTGATTTTTATCGGTTCACTATTGTAATGTTCCAGAGCAGAAGGAAAAAAGATATTTTGTCTAAATAAACCTGACATTTTGATTCGTATGCACAGATGGTTAGCAAAATTTGTAGTAGCCAAATCAGTTTTAGTGCTGCTGACAAAAAAAATATCTTAAAATCTCACTTGTCGGGGAAGAAATTGATAAACTGATCACAAAATTCTCTCTAGTGGAATGACCTACGCAGGCACATCACTGTTATTTTTGTATGAATTCAGTTTTATAAATCCCTTCTGTTCATATAAGCTACAACTAAGATAGCAGCTTGCACATATTGTGTAATTGCTATTAAATAGGGTTTTGTCTGGTGTAAATGGAATATGTTTAGATCTATAGTGTGTTATCTTGTTTAATCCTACTTTTAAAATAGAACTCCTACAGATGCTACAGGCATATTAGCAGTGTGGGCTCCTTAACTCATGGGATTAGAGCAATATTTTGCCACACATCTAACAGCCCCTCTTTGGACCGCTCCTCACATCAGCTGTGCTGTGTCAGATAAAGGAAATGTAGACTTCTCATTTCACTTTTTGCATATGAGGAACTGCAACTCTTTACATACGTAAAAGAAAAGTCCTATCAAGTCCTAGAACATTTTTGCTGGCTATACAGCACAGGTAACACCAGCTCATCCGTTCCCCACTAGCTACCCACCAACATACATATGTATATGCTGAGTAATAGCAAGGTGACGTTGGCATAGGAGTCACCCTGCAATGATTACCATATGTGAAAACCACAGCTTGTCTACAGAATTTGGGATTTCAGTACACTGGATGTTACAGGGGCAAGTGAGGTCTCCCCACACAGAAATCAAAAGTTAGTTTGAGAAAGATTTTATTGATAAACCTTTTCACATCCTAATCTGAAAGAAAATGGTGTGAAGTTGCTTTGAACTCCGTACATCACCTGGCTGCACTCAGTTCTGAAGGTGGAACTCCCTGGAGAGGTGATGGAGAAAAAATATTCCATAAGCCACACGTGAAGAGAAGTGAAATTAAATTTCCATAGGATGTTCAGCAGCACATTCATAAAACAAACATACCCAAACAAACAAACAAAAGTATGCTTTCTCAGGCTAAATACCCCAATTTTAAAATTTATGTTTAAACTGAAATCTCCAGAAAGCAATCCTAATTTGATTTGAAGGCAACTGCAAAATTCCAGCTGGATAGAAAATGTTTAATTGCAAAATCACATAGGACTTCCTAGCAATGACTGCTAATAATTATGTTTATTCAGCTTTCTTGAATAAGTGGTCCAAGCACAGGCCTGGGAACAATACATTATCTTTGTTTAGTTTGTGTGCCTTTCAAGAGCCTCTGTCAGAAGCTTTCTTCATCTTTAATTTCTACTCCCCAGTTACATACCCACATGCACTTGTGCTATATGCAGTCAAAACCCTTACTGCTACTGTTTGCTTTGTAATTCAGAACTTAATGTCTATGGTAAAGTTCTCACTTTGTGGACCATACTGAGAAAGCATATTAACCTTCACTTCTTGTAGAAGAGCAATAAATTGTGGTTTTATGGCTTTTTTTGTTGCTCACAGTGTTTGGATATTTGCTGTTAGCAGAAGCAGATGGAGGAGGTCTGCAGAGGATAGTCTGCTCTGGAATGGTTTTGCAGTGAGGATTTACCAGCTGTAGTGAGAATTGCTGTTATTACCACTCAGCTGCTGCTGACCTTCTGAGAATAACCAAAGGGTTACAAAAGCCAAGGACTCACACAGAGGTTCACATCAAGGATGCTCAGATCAGCTGATCATAACAAATCAAAGAAACTAAGTAAAGGGCAGGAAAGGAACAAAACAAACAAACAAACAAAACAACAACAACAACAACAAAAGGACAGGCAAACACACAAGCTTTCTTGTGAGCTCAATGGAGATCACCAATGCTGGGGAAAAGTCAGATCTGGGGAAGCAATGAAGAGACTTTCTATTCCTCCCTAATTTCACAGGGTTTGAATGATCATTTCTATTCATAGAACCTTTCCTGTACTTATACAAGTGTTTCTCAGCTGCTTTCGGATTATACAGCAGGCACTCTTGTTTTATGTACCACTGAAATGTGTTTATCTGGAGTTTAAATAGACAACTTCATGTATTTCATGACCTTGCTGGAGAAAAACAAAGCAATGAACTCACCCCTCACAAGCAAAGATAAATCGCAGAAGTCTGCAAGCTACCACTATGCAGTGCATCCAGCTCTAATTATGTGATAAGTGGATGGACCCAGTGTTAAACATATTTTGCAGAAGTTCTTGAACAAAGTGCTTACACTGGTTATGCAGATAGCTCACTGAAAGCCACATGAATACCGATTGTTATGCACACAGTATGAATCTCGATGAGTAGAGGAAATACTGGTCTTCTAAGTAGTTGTGGGGGTTTTATGTTTGCTTTGCTCAACAGTCCTTTATTTCTGTCAATGCACAGAATAAGAACATCTGTTCTCTCTCTAAAATAATTTCATTCTTACTTATAACACTGCAGCAGTGTCTTTGTTTCTAAGCTTGTTGGTAATTTGATCCTCAGGTGCTGAGCGTTTCTCATCACATGAGAAACTCCCAGCCAGCTAATTTTGACAAGAAGCAATACACTATATTGAGGAAGAAGAAGAAAAATAACTAAAAGGTAATTTAATTACTCAGATAGCCAGAATGTTTACAAATGTCTTCCACATGCCCTTGGACTGGTATCATCATAACACAACTTGGAAATATTAACATTTCTCTTGATCATAAGCTTTTTTCCAAGTTCTTTGAAAGTGACCAGATTTAGAAGGAAGATAAACATTTGGGATCCTAATTACACTGAGGGTCAAAGTAATCTCTGCTCCTAACATCAGCTTTCAGAATTCTAGCAGGAGTGAGGTGCCTTTACATCCTTTTTTTTTTTTTTTTTTTTTTTTTTTTTTTTTTTTTAAATCTAGTGAGCTCTTCTCATTTATTTTTGGCATCTAAAACTATTCTAAAAATGAAATCTGAATGCCTATGATATTTATAAACTGAGATTCCTAAACATTTTATATGATTTTGCAATAAGCTGTGCTGCTCAGAACTGTTGAGAAAGCTGTGAATGCCATGGACGTTACCACATGAATGAGAATAATGACCAATGATTAACCATGAGGAAGTGGTGCAATTTATAGGAATTTAACGTAAATTTCAAATGCTGTGCTATTTTAGCAGTGAGAACAGAATACTCATAGTCTTCAGTTACAAATAAGTTGTTTATCACCAATCAAACGCTTGTTTCCTTTCATATGGACTTGATAAGTAGCTTTCCATTTGACTGATGCTTTCTAAACTAGTAAATTCTTTGCAAATGAACTCTAGTAGAAACACATTCACACCTTGATCTTTGCTTTGCCTCAGACCTAACAGAATGCAAGTCAGTTATGAGAGTACATCTCTTCTGTTTTCACCAAATATCCTATGTTAATATTTTTTTGGGGGGAAAAACAAATAAATGTCACAGAATTAACACAAGGAATATTTCTTTAAGAAATGGATAATATAACTTACCTGCGAGTCTTCACTATTACACAAGATCACTCTGATTACACAAGAACATAAAAAAAGTAAGGTCATACTTTGTCCTCCATGTCAATGATGACAACAGAAGATGTAATTATCTCAAGTTCTAGGAAATGAAAATAACATCAGACTACACAGGTTTTTTTTCAGTGTTAAGATCTGTACAGGAAGAAGAGTATGGAAAGGTAAAGATGAACAAAAAGGTCAGAGCTGCCTGGTGTAGGGGTGGTTCTGAAAGGGAAGATACACTTCAGTAGACTTGCCATTAACAGGTCCGAATGTAGGGTCTTGTTTGCCTCCAAGACACACAGATAAAGGATTGATTAGTTAGGAGTCTCAAAGGACAACATTTTGCCTGAATGGCAAGGTAGGATCAGTGTTGACTTGCAGATCACTGAAGAAGGGAAAGAGATTTGTTGTAGTTTTCAGTGTGCATCTGAACAGACAGATCTAGTCTGTCTTGGGAAGGAATGTCTAGAATAGAAAATAATATTATGTCTAAGTAATTTTTGTAAAAGAAATATGGAAAAGAAAGCCAGGAGGGACCTTAGTAGCGCTTTTGGCTCAGTAACTGGTCTTCAACATGATCTAGCCAGTATCAAGAATAAGACAGGGACTCTCCAAACTACAAGCATGTTTCTCAACAGCCTGAATTGAAAAATAAATCTCTCCAGATGGTGCTCTGAAAGTCTCATATCCTCTTTGAACCACAAGCAGACGGAGATGCATATTGTACTCTAAGGGCTGTTTTACCCCAGTGGGTAGCACAACTGAATCAGAAGACAGAGCTGGAAGTCATCATAAATCATGATGACAAGCAACCTATTCACTTTCAGGTCTCTATAGGAACTGATTAATCATTTATTAAAGCACATATTAGTCATGTATTAGTCTTTTATAAACCGTGTGTCAGTAAGTATTCAAAATGTGAGCAGATCTTATTTTTCACTTAAAACTCACAGCACCAGTATATCTCAAATTTCACTGAGGTGATGCTTTGTCAAATCATACAAAATTTTATCTTGTTCACAGGAGGCAAGTTGCTTTATTTAACTCAAAAATTTATCTAGGTGGAAAGATCATTTCACACGATGTTAGAAAAAAAATCAGCTATCCCTAAAATAGGAAAAATATTTCCCCAAACTTTATTCTCCTGATATTAAGGAACTCTTTCTATTTTACAGTGCTTTCTCCTAGAAAAGGATGAAGTTGACAGCAAGGATGGAAGTAGCAGAAAGAGGAATTGTCTCAAGAGCAAGACTGTCTCCTGGCCAAAATTAAGTCTCAATTTCTAATTAACAAGTGAGAAAGCTCTGACAGGTCTGACTAATTCTCAGTGTATGACTACGGATGTGCGGCTGTCCCAGATCTGTAGTGAAGGACAATGTGAGAACTAGGTGGACTAAAGAAGAATCATCCTATTAACCCACATCACTGCGTTCTTCTCCCTAGTGTCTGAAAGCACTGGCTAAGGAAAGCCAAGTAAGCATATATATGAAATAGAACAAAACAGATATTTTGAGATGTGTAGAGAAATGGGGTAGTAACAAAACAATTAACTGGGCTGAATCTCACAAAGCAATATTCAATATATTAACCTGTCAAAGTATCTGACACACAACCTCAAGGACTTACACAACTCTTCTGAAGTTAATGGAAGTGCTTTGCTGGATCACAGCCAAGTTGCTCAAGTTCTGTGGTTATACCTTGATGTACCGCCAATGAAAGAACAAAGGCCATAATTACATTGAAATGGCATGGTTGTGGTATGCTAGTGAAAAATAATAGCAGATGGAGAAACACATTCCCTAGATGCAGACATTCTCATCCAGCAAAACCTGAGTAAACATTACAGAAGCTCCTGAGAAGCTGCACACAGCAGCAGAAGAACATTTAGATCTTTCTGAAAACATCAAATAAACTTACTAACGTGTATTTTGAATAGGTGTATAAGGAACAGGCTTCTACGGAATAAATACTGTAAGTATTAATACACAGAAAAGTATTGTTTAGGTTTAGATTCATAGACCTGTTTCACAAGAGTTTCAATACAGACAAAAGTTCTGGAGGAAAGAAGAGGAAGATCAGTCAAGTGTCAAAAGATAAAATTCATCTCCAATGGAGAGAGACTTGTTCAAGCACGGCTGAGATTGCTTTGAAATGAGGACTCAAAGAAACATCTCCTAACACATGTAAGGCTTCTTGGGAATAGAAATATATAGAGAAATTTTCAACTTTAAGGGAAGTTTGAAAAATTATTAACCTTTTCTTGGCATTAATGATATTAAAATCATAGATATCTTTTTACAGATATATATATAAATATAAAACTTCATTTCATCCACTGCCTAAATACCTGGTATTGTATTAACATAATGTCCAGACTTCCATTTAAATGATGGTGAAAAAATATTTAGTATAAAATCCAGATCTTACAAATGTATTGCCTTTCACTTTGTCTTATCAGGAAGTAATTTGGCCCTTGTGGTTACAGATTTAGAGAATGCACTGAAAAGATGGCTTAACTGAGCTATCAACAGTATATGGCAAACAAAGGCCACAGATATTTTGGGCTGAAATTATACTGCCAGGAGAAAATACGGGCCAGTAAATATTCCTTTGTTTTATAACATGGAAAAAGACAGTGAGAGAAAATATTGTCAAAGAGAAGGGAGACAGCTATGAACATACAGCAATACTATATGAACCTAATACTAAAACAGCCATCTCTAAACATACAGAAATCAAACCTTTACATTTACTATATTTACGCTTTCTAAAGTTGTCATGTAGAATGTGCCTTTTTCTTTCAAGTCTTCTTCAAATCAATAGTACTGTAGGATGCATCTCGTATTTACATAAAAGAGCTAAGTATTTAAATCAGTAAGCCAAAGCAAGTGGCATTATCTTTATTAAATGGCATTCTCCCTTTCCTCATACTACATAATTAGAATATGTAAAGGGACCTGATACCATACATCTAAAGACTGATATTTTTCTCCTTTATACATGGGATAAGAATACAACTTAACAAGGCAGAAGGAAGATTTCTGAGGTCACTGACATCTCAAAATAGTAGTTACATATTCAAAACCATGTCAGAATGTATATATATAAAAGATATATCTATAGAAAAATAGGTGTGTCACACAAAACGACAATGCTGTCTCTTCACATCTCCTTTATTTCTATACTGACACAGCCAGATTTCTAAGAGTAAAAATATCTTTTACTATCATTACCTGAAACGAATTTATAAACATTTCCAAATTTCCATAGAAGCAGACATTGTCTAACAATAGATTTAGGGGCTAAGTAGGCACCCAAGTTTTTTACACAGTAGCCAGAGGAAACTCCTTGGGCAAACAGGATATAATCAATACACGTTTCTTCTTTTAAAAGAAAAGTTTGGAAATTCAAGTAAATAATATTCTGAAGGCATGAATTGTTTTCACTATTGATGAGTGCAATTAGTTCCTAGTTGTAAATACACTGTATTGTCCTAACACTTTTGTTAATTATGTTCAAGAAGAACGATACAATATTTTAAATATATTTCAACCACAGGTTGACAGGAAACACTTTTCACAGAACTGAACGGCTGATCTAAAGGGCAGTTCTAAGGCCAGTTAGTTAGCACATACATGCTTGAAACGTTTGGATCAGGTTCGTCATTGTACTTTTCAGGAGAGTGTAATGATACTGCTAAAGTGAGCAATTATGGCTACTGCAATTGATTAGTGAAAATTAATATTCCTATTGGCAAAACTGACATTGTTTCTTATTTATTCCTTTTCCCTTGTTTTTGTAATCTTCCTGCTTTTTTTTTTTTAAATGTTATTCAATATGCATTTATGAAAGAAGTAATTATTCAAGTAAAATTGCAGTAATTTATTTCAAAATAATCTGTTGTCAAACTGCTAAAATTATGCAAGGAATATATAAAAACTATATGTAAAGGAAAAAAAAACAACAACATTTAAAGAAAAAGAATGTCTTTACAACAATAGAGTTCTGTTTTCTTCTCAAATTACCTGGAAATCAGCATTCCTAGGGCTTACTTCTTAGCTTTTGGAAAAACTTAAAAACTACTGAGCTTCAGGAAAGATTTATAATAAAATCCAAACTAGCTGTTATTAGATAGAAGTTATGATCTTTAATTTTCTCCAGATGCCAGATATAAGAACCACACGCTAATAAGGTGCAAAAAAGCCAATACGGTAGGTGAGAGAAGGGAGTACTGTGCAAAGGGCAGGGAAGCAGGTGCATGCTTCGCCGGAAGGAAGAAACTTTCCCCCCACAGATTTTCAGTGCTGTTCAGTGGGATTCAACTTACAAGGAAAAAGATTTCCATTGAAAAATTTCATCTGTAAGTTGAATTTAAAGCTTTTAAGACCGTAGTTTTCAATACAGAACTGACAACACTAGCTTTTTTGCAGCTGAAGTACAGAAGCCAGGACAAAACATACTGCTCTCATCCACACTCCCTACTGGCAGAAGACCTAAGCTAGAAGTAGGTAGAATTCTCTGTTTTCCCCCCATAAGAACAAAAGGAGAAGGTTGCCATTATTTTACAAATTTTCACCGCACTGGCCAAGCTCAGAATGATAAACCTGGATGTAATTTTTTACCTTATGGTTACACTGTGTTTTGGAAATGAATATACACTTAAGAAATAAGAACAGCACTGGGAAAGCCTATCACGTTGAGATAAAAAGATGTCTAAGTACTTTCCTCTTCCAATAAAGAACATCTTTCTATTCAAAAGCAAGCTAAATTAAAATTACATGCATCATTTTGTGGAACACAAATGGCAAGTTCTTACCTCCTTCTTGGTAAATTCTGGTGGGTGGTCATTTTTGTCGTCAATAAGAATAGTGGCAGTTGCAGTTCCAGTAAGTCCCACATCATGGCCACCCATATCCTTGGCTTCAATAACCAGCTCGTACTTCGGCGTTTCCATTGTCTGGAGAGATTACAGAAAAAAATGTGAAAGACTTTAAAATCTTCATGTGAAATAAAAGTAATTTGGTCTGTCAAAGCATAGCATAGAAATGGATCTGGTGACACATTTAGTGCTTTACAAAAACATAAACAAAGCTTTCTCTGAGCTTCAGCCATGACAGTGGAATCCTTGTTTGGAATACAGTATGAAGGAATAAAGGTGAATATTGGTAAACAGTATATAACCTTATTTAAGAAGGTTAGAAAAGAGAGAAGAAAGTAAAATATAATTGCTCTTTAAGAGAAAGCTTTCATTTCAATGCACTGGTATTTAGGAGCTTGTCTCATCAGTGTTATGATGGGTACATAATGAAATACTAATGCCACAATCTACATACACATTCATTTTATTTTATTAAATCTAATTCATTCTGCACATTAGCATTTAGAATGGTAATCTAAGTTTGCTTCATAGTTAAAAAGTAACAAAAAAAAAAACCCAAAACAAAACCAAAATAAACAAACAAAAAAAAACCCCAAGAACGTAGTTTCTAAAACAGGCAACAACTATCTGATATTATACGAAGTGATGTGATTTTTATCTGTTCATCCAATTTCTATGCCACGGTTACTTTTCTGACTGTCTACCTCTAGTAGAAAAAGACAGCACTAACAACACAGGTCTACAGGAAAAGCCATCTTTATTTTACCTACTCTGAAAAACTGCCGTGACTTGGAGAAAAACAATAAATTGCAGCCACAGCCCTGGAGAGGTAATGTTAAAGCATTTGTAATTCACTTCTCTCACATCAGACATTAAGTACATCTATTTGTTCACTGGATGGCTGAATATTAATACATCCCATCAAAACTTACTACCAGCATCATAATCTGCTCCCATGAAACACAGAGTTTTGATACAGATTTCAGTGGAGACAAGAGTGGGCACCTAATTAAAACAATTATTTTCTCCATTTGTATGGCTGACTCACATGGAACCACCTGCCTATATACCATATGCTCTATACAACTGACAGAGAACACAGATGGAAAAGTGCTGCAATCACTTTAAATCTATATGTTAGAATATCATGTGTAGTGGATTTTTAAAAACTTTCTAGAAAAACAAGTCTGGAACTCAGGAGAAAAGCTACGTAACAGCACCAGAAAGGGTGGTTCACTCCAATGCTTTTTTATCCTCAGAGCAACTCTATCAGCCATCTGTGCATACAAGGACCGAGGCTGCACATCTTTGACATCACTCATCCCATGTAATTCAGGCAACACTGCTCCAGAGAATTAACGTACAGAGAGGAAACTGGTGTGAAATCCCATACAGCAACACTGATTTCTGTCTGCCATCCATACGCTGCCTGATGAAACAGAACCAAGGAGGCTGGAACAGGGCTTATCCAATAGCAGAGAACATCTCACCATCTACAATTTAAAACAGGCTCAAATTTCATCCCTAGCTTAGTGAAGTAACCTCCTAGGCATTCCCTAAATACTACACCGTGTGTTTTCCTGGGTACATACAACACCCTTCTTGGAGCACGTGTGAAAAAGGCAGCTCCAATTCCTGAAGCATTTTAGGCCAAGACAAAAGCAACCCAATCAATTGCTCATCAGATCAACCTGTCATGAAGCAATATATTTGCATGTAAAAATCAATGAGTCAAGCCAGAAGTCCTAAAAACATATAGACTACTAATCAGTTGTCACTGTCACTTTGAGAATCCTAAGAAAAGTATTTCCTTAAGTCTTACATTATTTCTTGAAATTCAGAAGGCAAACTCAGAACAAGATTTTGATTTATATCATGGCATAAATATACATGAAGAAATATTAGTGATGTTTCCAACATAAATTCAGGTTATAAAGTAGAATAAGATTTACAGTTTTCATATGTTTCTTTTCTAAAATGTTTTTAATGTATTAAAAACTGTATGAAACTTCTTTCCCCTTCTCTAAATGTGTCTTTTTCATTATTTTCATTAGGAAGTTATTATTGTGATATGGAAAACTTGCAAAGCCATTTATCATTCCATGTTTATAAACGTCCTTGCTCAAAAGAAGCCCTCTTTTACTCATAAATTGGTCTTTTTTTCTTTGAAAACTGTCCCATTTTCTGTTGAAAGCAAGTCTATTTATGGTAGAAATTGTGTCTATTGCAGCAGAAATTCCTGTGACAGGAGTCCAATGCTTAAGTGTGCAATGGAATGTGGAAAACATTGAATTTTGAGTAGTATCACATATTATTATGAATACTTCACACTTTTCCTGCTATGCAGCACTTTCTACATCTACTTCTGTCACCAAATATTTGCTTTGTTAGGGAAAGCAACTCCCAACACATCCAAACCCAGGAGTCTTGTTCCCATCAGATGCTCTCTTTACGTGAGGAAATTGCAATAGAGGATTTTTTTTTAGCATTTCTCACATTCCAGCTCAGTTACTTCAGCTCAGTCCCCAGCAGCTATTTGGATTTATGTAATGGACTGGTGGATCCTGAGGGGATGGCAGCAGGGATCTGAAGGGTCTGTGTCCAGCATGAGATGGCCTGGCTACTGCCCACTCAAAAGGCCCAGGTTTTCTACCTCAGTGTGATATTCCCCTACAGTCACTGTCACTTCTGTTCTGCGAGGAATGACAGCTTGGGGGGTAAGGGCATGAGAGAAGAACGGCAGCCCCCCTTTGCTTCCCCATCATCATTCCTCCCTTCCTTGATCCCTGCTGCACGGTGAGTCTAGAGACAAGCGCAGCACCCACCACTATTTGAGGACTGCCCAGTCACTCAGACTATCCCACCAGAAACCAGAACATCGCCTGCCACCAGACCCAGGCCTTCTATTCCTCAAAGCAGTGACCCGGTCCCTAAAAAGCACTTCTTTAAAAAAATAATAAAAATAAAAATCACTTGGATACCTTGGCTTTAGTGATATAAATATGCAACAACTCTCAAGGAAGCAGCTCTACAGCTTAAAACAGATAATAGATGATTTTAATAAATGAACGTTAAGTTGCTGTTTCTGTGGCGTGTTATTTATAGCTGCGACTTTGTGGAGGGTTGCACTGTTGAGAGTTTGTGTAATTACAGCAGGGGACCCGTTCCTATCCCCATAAATTTTCACTGAAGTCATTTAGCCACGGCAGGGGTGACACCGGCAAATTGTTTGGATTGCCAAGGAGGTGAGCCGAGTCAGGAGAGCTGTGCTTTGAAGGCCCACCCACCGCCAACATCACCAGTGCTAACATTTCTACCACATCTCACTCCCTGCCACCTCAACATCCCTGGTTCAGCTCTGGTAAGTAACATGATAAAGGGCCTTTCTGGCGTTTTATCTTCTGATTCCTGACAAAGCCAGCAGGATCTGATCACAACACTGGAAAATAAACACTTCAGTGTGTCTATACGCAGTTAGAATAAACCAGATGACGACTTGTAGTAAGCATAGAATGGATCCAGTTAACAATGGTTCCTGTCAGTTTTAAGCTTTTAATGTGTATTTCCTACAGATACAGTAGGAAAAGTATTAGTGACTTAAGAAACGCAGGCTATTGGTGGTGCTTCACATCACCAGCAGTAACAGTCCAAATCTTGTACGTGCTATCACTTGTAGGCTGTAAAGTATTCATGTGCCATCTAAATTCAGCAGGAATTGACAGCTTTCTCAGTTTAGTAGGACCCAAAATGTAATACTGGAACAACTGGAAGTGTAATGCATGATTAAAGAAAAGTCCAGGACCACAAGTGTTTTCAAACATGTACAAATCCTGAATTTCCAGTTTTGTACATGGACTCCCAGAGCCCTGATACTGCTAGAACAGCAAAGTCACTCTCTGTAGCTTGGAAAGAGGGGCAGAGAAAATTAAGAAAGGCTTCTACAGGCAAGGAAGAGCAATATCTGAGGAAGTGGATGTCTTCACTGAGGCCTGGCTTCTTTCCACCTGTCTTTCAATATTCAAATGAAGTATCAACTTTTTTGAGCATCAGTACAAGAGACCAGGGAGATAAGTCATTTCTGTGCTTGTCTTCGCTGATGACCTCAGGAACACAATCCTCCCTAGTGAACGTATTGCGGTGCACAATTAAGTTTTGTTTAACATCTTAGTGAGCTGATAAAGATCACAAAGTGCAGTACCCAAGTGAGAAACAGAAATCAAGCTCTGGTACTTTAATAAGGGAACACATCCAAGCAGTGCATGATTTGTTTATCTGGATTCAATGGCCATGGTAACCTTTTTGTTTAGGTGTGGGAGGAACCAGAGAAAATGTTGTTTCTCTACACCATCAAAAACAGACATAACAATCTTTTCTATCTCCTGAATTTAGGCTCCCAAGTAAAACAAAAATGTTTGTCAATGAATTAAAACAATTGCAACTTTGCATCAACTTCATTGCGGTTATGAACTCAGAAGGAAAAATCAAGGTGCTTATTTAGATGCTTAACACAGAATTAAATTCTTAACTTCTGAAATTCAAAAGTTTTGGTCAGACATTTTATTTGAATATTAAGAAAAGTGGAGTAGATAGTAGTTTCACAAGAATGAAGAGCACGGGAAAACTCTTCTAACAAAGACCTCTTTCTGCCATTGGAACTTGAGTACTTATGACTAAAACTAATCTATGAAATTGGCATATGTATTACATGTGTACGAAAGACACTTCTTTCTGCCTGAAAATTGAAAGCCTGGTCCCTGTTAGAGTACTTCCAAGCACAGCATGCATTGGGCATCCTATTTACTAAAATAATACTTTCTGTTTTTCCAATACAACTACCTATTTTCAGGAGATAATGTATTTTCTGAAGGGACGCAGTACTGCGCATTTGGAAATCTATTTGTGAAGCTGAACCTAAACTAAGAAGAATGCGGATCAAGGCTTAATCTTCTATGTCACATGAAGATGGACTGGGTTCAGAATTTTAGGCTACACTGGTCTTTTGTTTCATCTGTAATTCAAAGAGGTTTCAACAGTCATTCAACCTATCTTCCTGTAGATGTTCACAACATTGTTTTTTCTACTCATATTTAAACTGTATATACAGTAGCTGAAAAAGAATCATCTCAGCAAAAAATGTCATTTTCCCCTTTTGTATTTCTTTGTATCATCAGTCTGCCACCAAACTCAGTATATTTTGCAGTTTTTGTTCTAGTGAATTTTATGATCCAGGAAAATATATTAGGTTGTGAATGAATCCCTGCATCACCTAAGCACCTATCTATAAACTGCAGATGGACACCAAAGCTCAGGAAAAAACTGGACTCCAGGAAACATCTCTTCAGTGTTTCTTCCTGCCTGGGTGTCCCTCGGATAGTGCCTTCAGCTTCATGCATGTTCAGAAAAGGGCACACATTATCAAAACACCTAAGCCTCCATTTGACACTGCAGTGCTTCCCCTAAAAAGAGAATTGGAAAAGAAGAATTCCCAAATTTACATCAAGTACCCTGTTGATAAAACCAAAACAGTACCTGGGAAACAAACATGATACAGAATGATCAAAACACTCATAAAGGCTTCAAGTGTATTTTCAGGTTATCTTAATATTCTTAATACTTGTTGCCAATGAGAGTTGTGTACTATTTTGTGGCTATTAATATTTTCTATAACAATGCAACAATACCACAACACTTCTACTGTAATTATGTTTACAAACAACATATTCAGGCATATTAACATATTAGCAGTGTGCTACTGTATCTTAGTTTTCACTAATGCCTTTATAATATAGCCAGAAAGAAAAATGCTGTGAATTTAAATAATTTCAGTTCATGCTAAATAAATGCTTGTGTTCATTTAAGATGATAATTGCATGTAGTGTGCACTGAATACATCCTATTAAGACATAATCAATCTCCTTGTTAAGTAACAATATCAACATTCAATCTAACATTGTTCCAGACTATGCTGTCAGGATTTTGACAAATGTAGAATTAAAAAAAAATGGAATAATTTGACTATTAAGAGCTCTAACAGATATAATGCTTTTATAATTATAATATCAGCTTTTATATTAAATGCTACTGTGTAAAAAGCACAGCATAGTCTGAGACTTTGCATTCAGAACTTGAATTACAGCGTGATGAATAAAAAAACTGAAGTTTGTAATGCAAATCCTCTTTAGCTCACCAATTTGCAATTTTTTATATCATAAAGGAAGTTTTACAGTTTAATCATTGTAATAAAGTACTCGTGTTATGAAGAAAATCAATATCTGTTTACTATCCATAGGAGAGAGAGTTCATAGGTATATCTGGAAGCAAAAGGAAGACTAAATTTTCTCCTTCAGCAGTTGTTGTTAAAAAAGAAATTGTTTCCAAGTGTGTGATAGAGATGGCGCCCTAGATCCAAGGCCAGAGAATCAGATGCCTGCATTTAAACACCGCAGCAGATGAGGGAAGGAAGGTAAGACCCTGTTCTCTTGTACAAACAAGGACTTCAACCTAGTTGTCCCAAATGCTGAAGAACTAAGCCTCAAGTTGGCTTTTGGGAGCACTCAAAACAACGACTCCCTTAGTGATTACATATACTTCTTTCAGCAAAGTGAATTTTTTCTCTCCCCCCTCCAAACAGTTGTGTTTCAGTAACGCACTCAATTTTGACAAATCAGCATATTCGCATAAAAATTGTTCTCCTGTAATACCCAATCAGCTCTATTTGCAGTGTTACATATTTCATGTTATCAGTCACAATTTGCAATTCAAATAATCTGCAGACAAAAAGATATTTGCTAAAAAAAAGTTCAAATAATTTTAGTCCATTAACATATTAGAGATGTACAATCTGTTTGCAGACAATTTGTGAAGAGAAAGAAGGGCAAAGTTGTTCTAATAAATTATTAGTTGCAAATTATTCAATCATTCTGAGTCCTTGCCATAGGTGGAAATGAGTCTATTTAAATCCAAAGCATTAATGAAGAGGTCAGTTTCTCCAACACGGTAACCCACCATGGTTATCAGTACAAACTGCTTTTCAGATATTTCTTTATTAAACATAATTCTGCTAGGAGAATTCCCTAATGTATATGAAGGGTGCAAAGGTCATACAATAAAGGTCAGTACACACAGACTATTTAAAATGTTCTGATGTAACTTTAAGAGGAAAAATCATGACTGACCCTCAACTTGTTAAGCCTGAGAAGACCCTCAACCTGTTATACAAATCAGCCCAGCTCCACTGACTTTTGCATCGGCTGTCCACAAGTTTATTAAGCTATTGTTCACGAACAACCATGCACACATGATTTCATGCCACAATATGAGATGCTGCATTTATGGTTAAACTGGTAGGTTGCCACAGATTTATACTTTGTCCTGTACTGTTTTGAATGCAAGAGTCTGCCTTCAGATCATCATGGCATCAAGAGCATAGGGGCTCCCAAAACATACATTTTGAATGAAATAAACCAGCAACATCTCTCAATTCCTCCAAGCACAGTGGTGAAGGTAATATCTTCTTCCCTGTTGCAAGTATAATTGCATTAGAATTTGGGAAATCTTGTTTCAGTGAAAAGCAACAGAGTGCCTGTGATTGTGTTTGTGCAACACAGACTAGGAACTAATGAAGTTCTAAGCATTTAACCTGTGGAGGGTAAACCAATTCATGACAGACATATTTCATGAACAGCAATGACATGTGGCTGGTCAGCACTCCTCTCTGCTCCCTGGAAACAAACTGCTTTCCTAAATCGTGTGGACAGTGGCCAATGTCAGTTATCACTGATCTTGTTGATAAACACAGATCGTGTTCCTGCAGCCCTGAAACAGGAATTCTTCACTGAGCCAAGAAACAAAAGGATCTGTGAAGCATGCTTATCGGTGCTTGAATTTGGTCCTCCTTGAATGTGAATCAAGTTTAAGAAGCCCTGAAGTACTTCCTGCAGGCTTAGGAGGAGAATACCCAGTAGATCGAGGAGATAAATATTACCTTTCACAAAAGTATGTCCCACAAAAGGCATCTCCAAAAGAGAAGGGAAAAAAAGCTGGAGTTTTCTTTGAGTATGACCTTTATATTCAGAAAGTGTCAAGAAGAGTATCTGAATAAGGCAGAGGGAACAATTGAAGCTGTTCAGCCAAAACCCAGCACATTTCTTTCCTCACAAAGTCAACTCAGAACCAAACAACACACCAATCACATAGCATAAGTTCGGAACGCTATATGCCTTTGTAAGCCTGAATTGTATTTATTAGCACACATTTCTGCCGGAAACTAAATGAAACATAATGCTGATTATCTTATGATTCATCACCATCAAACAGTCTATCATCTTGCCAAAGATGAAATTAGATTAACAAAGTTTATCCCACTGAGATCTGCCTGGATGCCAATGCAACGCTTGTATTCATTTACCTCACCGTTCCAAGACATCACAGTGCCCTTCCTCACTTCTTCATCAAACATCAAGTCCTACATAGATAATTTAGGCAAATCAAGTCCATTTAACAGCACCCAGCTGACAATAACAATCCCAGGAAAGCTGTCTGGCTGTGTGTGTGGTGTTTGTGTACGCTGTTGTGCCTGTGAGGATTAGGAAACAGCTTTCAGGGTGAATTACTCTATAGTTTACAGTTACCACACTTCAATTTGCACCACGCTGAGGTCTTGGAATCTGGCATCTAGATTTCTTTCAGACAAAATCCAACTGGAGAATGTGCCCTGGGATTCACCTAACATACTGCAGCCATGATGTGACTCAGTTCTGAGTACAAGACTAGAGTTTGATGTGAAAGACTGCAGCATACAGTATGGAGCTCAGTCCTTCAGCATCAACTGTTTTGCTCTACAGATCTGTTTCTTCTGGCCTACTCTGTTTGCTAACACAGGAAGAACCTTCCAGCCAACAATAAACAAGACTGTTAGCCTTTACCAACCAGTGACAGCAACCTCATAAGCCAGAGGCCAAACGAGGAGACAGAAGTAGTAACTAGAACCTATAGATACCATGAAGTCCCAAAGGCTGTGACATCACTGGGTTGTGGCAATCACCAGACAAATCTGAACCATCCAACAAAGTACCCGACAGTACCTGCTGCAGGGTTTTTCAAGTAGGTGCTTCATCCTTACCCCCAAACAGATCTACAAGTGCTTAACATGTTTCCTGATCTCAATTTATACAGAAGAACGTGAACTAGAATGTATGCTAAGGTCTGTGGCTAATCACTGGAAAGCAGCTTTTTTGACAATCTTTGCACAGCAGTTTTCTTTCAGTTTCAATTTATAATCATCTAAACCAATATTCTCCATCTAGGTAATAAAAGACAATAAGTTTTATGATACCTCCCTAATGCCAAGTCTTTACATAATCTGTTATCAAATGAATCAAAATGAAGCTTACTGGGTTAACATCAGAAACCACATTCTTACAAATTAGGAACACTTAGGCTATATTTCCCTCCATAAACATTCCAATTTCCACAACAGCAAGCAATGCTATAAAGGTCAGGATAGAAATTGTGTTCCTGCTGTGTAATCTGCTTTGCAGATTTGTACTGGTGGTCAAAATGCCCAGAAAACTCAATTACTGACTTGCTATGACAACCATACATCAGCAGGTCTAGATGGACAGGGGTTATTTCTAAAATTACTACTCTAATGCAAAAAGCATATTCTATGATTCCAGTTGTACAACCTTTGCCTGATGTTTATATTGTTAAATATTAATGGAAGCACTGCCTATTATTTCAGGCATATTATCAGGAACATAATATTCTAGTTAAATAGGTACATTCTAAGTTGGAGGGTAAAAAAAGCCCCTCCACGTCTACATGACATTTAAATGCAATATTCCAATCAGAATACTCACCAAATGTTAATTTTAATCACCATTATCATTTTCCCCTTAACTTTAATTTTTTATGCAAATCTTATTTTACTTTAGTGTATTTTGTATTATTGCCAGTAATCATTCCAGGTACCTTTTGAAATAAAGGATCCTGTGGAGAGCGTAATGAATCAGTAAATGATACCAGTTTTGCCCATGGACAAAACAATTCTAGTGACAGTATTTATACTCTCATTGGGTTATGCCCACAGAATATAAATTGATCTAATTTTAAATCATCCAAGGGAAAATGGTGTAAAATGGATTTCAATTACACTATTGCTGCTTTACAAAATGGCTTATCACACTATGGGTTGAAAAATCAGCCCCTCCAGAGGATTTACTTCCTGATGAAAGGAGTAACAACAGAATTTTCCATATAAAATTTCTCCAATTCCATTTTTCTCTTACTTAGTCCTCAGCATCTTTTTCATCAGCTTTCTTGATAAAAATAATTACATTTCTTATTTAGAATTTCTACACTTTCTGCTTTGATTAGTAAGCTTTGTTTTTGTTAACCTTTCATGGTGCTACTTATACCTTCCAAGAGCATGCAAAACCCAAACAGCCATCCCCCACCTCCCGCCCCATCAGACATTATTTCCTTGTAATCACACCAAGATTCCTACGTAATTAGCACTTTCAGACTACATCTCTGGTACTCTTCCACTGCTTTGTGCACATTTTGCACTGCAGCACTGTGGTTTTCGGTAAATAATGATCCTAGTTGCTAACGTTTGTGCCTCTTACAAGTTTATGTCCATGCACCAGAATTGTAAGCAGCTTCTTCCTGTAAATCAATCAAGAGCTTTTCCCATTCACTGTAAAAGAAATAATGGATTTCTAATTCGTACATTTTATTAGCATAGTGTGATAAAAATCTACTTATGGCATGAATTTAATGTGGAGACCAAGGGGAAAACTGGTAGAAAATAAAGTGTGGGAAGATGGTGCATGCAGAAGAATTATCTTCTCAAGGATTTTGGAAGACTAAATAAATGTGCAGCTTTGCGATTAAGCAGAAAAATCTCACAAAAAGGCATATTAATCAGAACCCTAGCAGATACTTGACATAAACTATAAGAAACGTTGCTCAAACAATAAGAAATAATATAGGACATAAACTTGACTTCCTTTCAGCACATTCCAACAGCTGTATGTTCCTTTATGTATGTTTTTAGCAGCGTAATTTTCTGGCACAAAATCTTGCTCAAAACTGTGTCAGTGTAATAAATTTTTCTTTACAGGAAATACATTATATTTTTATTTGCTGTAATGCCACAGTACTTATTTTTTTGCCTGAACTAAGGGCATTCTCAACAAGTAAATATCTGTCAAATTTTGCTGCTTAGCCCCACGCAGCATCACAATAAAACTGGTACATTCCTAAGGATCTGTGATCCTGGCCTTCCCATTCAAGGAGATATTCTGCCAGGAGGTCTGAGATGTGGCAGACTAAGGAGATTTCTGATGATCCCCACTGAGAAATCAGTGAAGTTAATGCAAAAGTTCCCTTCAGTTTCAACAGGTCCAGGTGACACATTCCCATGGGAAGCAATCTGAACAGCTGTCTCCTCAGGTAGAAACACTCAGTGATCCAAATCATTAAACATTTGACCATTTAAGGCAGGCACAAGCAAAGGTCAAAAGAAATCTTATGCTCTCCATTTCTATAAGACATTCAGTTAATTTTTAATAATGCCTTATTATGACTTTCTAGACCACATAAAAAGTAATTTGGCAAAATGTATGGATTTGTTATAAGATTACAGTGAATTATGATTATAAAGCAGGTGTACTATACTATATTAATAAAATGTGAATAAATATGATGTATGAATATAAATAATATGAATAAACTATATGAATAAATACTATATGAAAATATCCTACATTTGTGCTATACAATGCTAGAAATAATCTGGAGGCTGGCTTCATATTCAGCATTCCTTCACAAGTAGTCCCCAAAATGCAGTGTAAATTAAAAATAGGTGAGTTGCTGAATTAAGAAAGAAATAAAGCTAAGAGTTAAAGACTAAGAGAAATCTACTGTATCGTTGTTTTTTAAATCAAGGAAGAACACACAGCAATTAAGTGAACCATTTCTACAAGGATGGAGAGACAGAGGTCAACATCAGAAGTAGGTTATGAGAGTATGGAAGTAACCAGAGATCAGAGAACAAAGATGGAGTGAGTTTGTAAAGAGTTTTGTAAACCAGAAGTGCCATTTCCAGGTAGTTCTTGCACACAAAGAGCAATGGAATCAACAAGAGAGAGAATGGGATGGGAAGCACTGCTAGCAAGAAAAAAAAGAATACTTGTCTCCCCTGAAGAACAGGGAGGAGACAAGTGTACCATCATTAAAAGAACACCTCAAGGCTAGAAACTGCTAACCTGCATCTGTGGATACAAGAAGCACTACCATACTTGGATGGGAAGTACTGTGCCATAGGGACAGCTTTCAAAATCACAGCCCTGTGCTGCTCCCCTTATTACTTGCCATGAAGGTGAGGGATTACTGCTCTGCTACTCGTCCAGCAGCATGTTACACTCCATGTGTCTACAAGCAAGCTCTTAACCTGTTCCTTTTAGTCATCTCAGCTCTGCCAAATCCCCATCTATTTGCTCTGAAGAGGTACATGTGCAGTGCCTGCTTACTTCCACATGCCTGGAAGCCTGATCCAAGTAGCATGGGCTGCTGAAAGGATCCGTACAACCTTGTGTTCCCCAGCAGGGTATTTTAGCATATGTCATATGGTAGAAGACAAATACAGAGCTATAGTGCAGATGAATTCTGGCCATACTCCAAATGTTTTGATAAGCAGGTTTGCCCTCAAGCAAAGCAAGAGCTTTTAATAGCGTGAAACAAACTGGGTCAAAAGCCTTTCAGTACACTGCATCTTAGACACGTGTAGATAAATGTAATTTCGTATTACTGTCAGACATCTCATAAAGATTTGTGATAATGCCAAATAAATGACTGAGGCACCTTTTCAGTTCTCTCCAGATTAGCATTTTTTGCATCTAGAATGAATACCAGGGAATGCATGAAACCCTCAATCCATATTTATGGATGCCCTTCAACAGCTTTTGGAACCAATGATAGGTTTGATGAGACCAATCAGATCAAGATCTAATTCCTGACATTTCTGCAGGTCAGAGATTACACAAAACAGACTGGTATGCTCTGCAACTTCTACCAAAACTAAGAAACTTACATAATTAACTTATAAGATTGAATCTCTTACCCAAACCAACAAACAAGTCAGAGTTATAGGATCAGGTTCATGTCCTGGAACTACTTCAAAATATTTTTCTAAAAAGAAATTCAAAGTTGGCATGGCAACTGTAAATCTAATAGGATTTAAATATAATTTTTATTGAATACTAAAAATAGAGTGTATAATTGTACTGACAATTCAAGCTTAACAAGGGTAAAACAATAATAAAAGTCTTACAAGGAACATCCCTCTATCCCTCTCCCCCCACCTTTCTCAATGAAAGGGTTTCAAACTATGATTTAATACAAATTCATTATTTGAACTGAGATTAACAAACATTAGTCTCTTTATAAATTTTAATGCTATTTGCACAAACTTTATTGAGAGAAGGAGAAAAGGAAAAGAGAATTTTCAAATTCATAAGAAACAAATGCAAGATAGTGTTTAATTTTCTATTGCCTTAAAAGCCTATCTAGGTCACTGAGTTAAACAATTTTCTAGAGGTAAAAAAGGGCCGAGTTAACTCCTCAAGAAACAGAGCTGATTGGAAAGCAGGCTAGAAGGTACATGGTGAGATAATTAGCTTGATAAACAGATGGAGACAACAGTCTAAGACAACTTCCTTTTCAAATGTTCAGTGTCTGGTAAGATCCTGTCTGTTGGAGCAGGAATAGAACTATTTGTGAAAATCTAAAGTAAAATTCATATTAGTTACGTATTAACTTACTAAGGCAGATTGCATTCAGATGAAAGTAAAAAACAGTCAATCTCTCTACTTTTCTCCCAGAGAATTTAAAGGCAGCAATGTATTATCAATGCAGAATTCAGTTACCTTTCAGCATCCTCACTCTATACAGCTTTGCCTTCTCTGCATCTATCCCAGTTTCAAAAATATTTCAAAGGCACTGAATGAGAAACTTGCACATTCAACTGTGCTTCCTGTAGGAGGGGATCACAATGAGAGATCAAATCAAGAAAGGTTCTCTCTCCGTGGGAGAGAAACTGTCTGCAGTTCTCTGGGCTTGATGAGAAAATGCTGAATGAAATTCACGATTCTTGGCTAATAATAATTTTTGCCACATAAGAACTGTCTGTAAGATCTGAATGTGCCCTGGCCTGCAGCATGTTCCAGGATAGATGTATTACACTTTCTCGGGACTGAGAAATACAGATGAAAAATAAAATATTCCTTCAATAAACAGCTGAGTCTTGAGTTTGCACAGCCTCAGTGCATTGGGATGAGGATCATGAAAGCAGTGTTAGAGGAACCCGTTCACACTTGCCTGAAGTTGAGCATGGTGCAGAGGCACACTGAATCATACACAGTATAAATGAAGCTATTAAGCAACATAGTATTTAAATCCATGTGGAGCAATTTGCTCCTGTTATAATGCACTGGCACCTATTTAGAATGCATATAACAACTAGAAATAATGATACAAAAATGCATTTTTACATGATAATCCTGATGTCCACATCCATTAAGTGGATACAACAGCACACCACAGGCAGGTTAATTGAAACAGTGATAAATGACATGGTTGAGATCAGGCTGAAAATAGACTTAGAAATACATTGGAACTTTCAAGACTTCAAATCCAACCACTTCCTCTCTGTTAATTATAAACAAAAAAGATATAAGACTCCCTTCCTATTTTTACAATTACTCACACAATTTCCTTATGTTAAATGGAAAATGTACATATCCCTTCTGTTATCCCTTACACTTACTAACAGACCACAATCTGGCTGTCTAGCAAAAAAACTGCACTCTGGAGGATTGTGCTCCCCAGCACTCTAGCAGTACGGTAAGAGAAAGCAGTACGCGTCCTAAACTTTACTGCTGGAAAACATTTCTGTTCAATTCAACAGTTTGTTGTTTTTATTTTCATTTTTCTTGGATGTTACTTTGTTTTAAATATTGCATTCTTTACAGGGTGTTCCAATTAAAATAAAAGTTTAATTGATTTAGGAGGCAGTGGGAATGGCAGGGCTTTGGGTCAGGTCAGTTGCTGACTACTTTTTTCTGAGTGACACTAATTGCCTGTATATTTGCCTGAGAATTTTAAAGGCAGTAAGCTTCAGGAATATTTGCACAGACAGTTTGGTTTATGTATACCCTTGTTTATTAGATTTTTCTAAGGAATCAACATGCATATCCTGATTTTCTTGAAACAAGTATTAAATCCTCTAAAACCCTAGGAAATACTTAGTTTCTACAATTTAATTGCTACCTTTTACTTGAGGTGATAGGCCTTTGTGATGATCACATGAAGTCTGATATGTAAGTGTTCAGAAGGACGGAACGCTTTTATCTTGTTTTTACCTGAGGGATAAGAGCTGAGCTTCACCATGTTAAAAAAAAAAAAGGAAATTAAAACTCTTTAGCTGCTTGTAAAGTGGCCTTAAATTTTTCAACAGCCAAATGATATATGGCTTTCTTTTTCCTGAAGAAGTCATAAAAACATTTTAACATTAAATAAATCAGGACTGAAAAATTATAAAATATACTTGAAAAATGTGGTGTATTTCAACCTTGGAAGGCCTAAGGAAGGATCGCTGTTATTCATGCTACTGTAAGCTCTGCATTCCTTCCAATTCTTTATATGGAAAGCTTAATGGCTATGGATTATTTGCCTCATTGGTTATGGTGCTAGGAAATAAAACAATGGGAAATATTCATTGTAATACTTTCCTATATTGAACCTGCAGTCGGTTGAAGTATTAAAACAAGCTGCAATGAAAATTAAACCTCTGAATGAAATGGCAGGTGTATTTATGAATGCAAAAGACAAACTAATGACTTGACTTCTCACGGTTTTGCAGTGGTTATTCAGTAAGGGCTGTTTGCTTTGGGCTTAGCTATCTCTCTATCCAGCAGCTTTTCATTCCTTTCCCATTACTAGGTGGCACTCTAATAAAAGAAACTGGGGGCACATGAGCAAAAAAGGAAAGACCCAGACAACTGGAAATACAAGTCATTATTGGAGACCGCGTTTCAATAAGAATGTCGTTGTGTTCCATACTATATTTCCTGATGTGTAATTACAATATTTGCTTTATTACTAAAATTACCATTTTATGATTAGGTTAACTTCTGTCCATCCATGCAGCAGTTTGCGTTGGCGACTTTGAAGGCAATAATAATTTGAAAATTCAATACATGCTTACTAAAGGCTAATCTCAGAAAAAAAATAAAATAAGGGAACAAAGCTGTGTGTTAGGTCTACTATGATGAAAACTTAGCTTTAATGGTTGGCAGTTAGCATAGATCGTATGCGACCGCATACAGGCAAAAATTAATTGGTAACCCTTGATTTGGAAACACTTGAAACAATGTCCCAGGTGCATTTCTTCTATTACACCTTATGAAAGCAGATAGAGTAGGCCATGTGGGAGTAGGTGCATCACCCTCCTTTCAGGTGCATGTGATGGAAATACAATTTCCTACTAGTTTATCTGAGCAGCAAATTGTGGAAAGTACTGCACTCTGACTGGTATCAATGCCAAGTAGTTAAGCAAAGCAGACATCTCTTCCACGTGGCATCTGTCCCAAAAAGAAGGTAAAATACTATCATCTGGTGTTTGCTAGATGTGTGGACAAGATTTGGGGGGAACAATAAAAACATGGCTGAGCCCTTACTGCTTAAATTCATACTTGAGTTGAATATGAGTTCAAGTTGAAAACAGTGAAGTGAGTCCCAACACTATTTTATTGTCAAGTTTCTGCATGGAAGGATTCTATCTTGATATATATTCCTCAGTTTAATACAGTCAAATATTTGAAATGGAGTAATTTCCCTGACTCATTAGAGTCATCTTACCAGCATAATAAGCTTTGCCTTCTTCAAGTCACAGGCAAAACTCAGGACAGTTCTGGTTTTGTCTTATTCCCTGAGAACAATAGAAATGAGGCTATGACTCTTTGAAATAGGAAGCAAATTTTAAAGACAAAACTATTGTACGTACTCTGGAAAATTGTCACTGGCACTGCTACATTGCTAAAATACTTCTGCCACCTACCCAGGCTTCAAAGTGATGCATATGGTCATTTTTATTCATATCTGTAATTTGTCTATGGAGACCTTTATCTTGTTCCAATAAAAATCAGTGTAAAGCTGCATCTCATCTGCCCATAAAAGAATCACAACCAGCCATCTCACCACCTTAGACTCTATAGCTTCCCTTTCAAAATGAAGAAGGTGAAAGAATAAACTGCCCTGCAAATCAAAATGAAGCATGTTAAACAAAGTCAGTCGTGTTTGAAGCTCCTGGAAAGGAGAAAAGAGGAATTTCTCAAGAGCAGTGCTCAAGCCTTTCTCATGGCCTGCAAGACCTTTACTCAGAATTAATCGGCCACTTGTAGACTTGAAAATGGGGCAGGTTTTCATACAGAAAGGAGAAATCAACTAACTGTCACTAAGATAAATGAAGCTAGAACAGATTCTGGGCAGTAATCAGAGACGATGCTGGGCTGACAAAGAGTACAACCATATCAGAAGTCCTCACTCTGAAACAGTTGGCTCCTTACTGCTTATTGAACACCCTTGCTCTGCAAAGGCAGCTTATACAAAGCCATTAACTGGCAAGAATTGAAAAGCAGAATCTTAGGGCATATCTCATACAGCCTGATAGGAAGTAAAGAAAGCACGCCAGTTCATATCAGGGCAGAATGCAGCTCCCCTGTCCCCATCTTTAGAAGCAGCTATTCCTTCATATGCACAACCAACCTGCAGGGCCAGCAGACCCAGCATTCAGACTGCAAGGACAAGAGCAGACACTTAGTGGCAAGCTGCTTATATCCATTTCAAGCACTGGGGTTTATTTATGACAACTGTAGAAAATGAACTCTTTAAAAACTAGCCCGCTGTGACAGCAAATTTTACATTTGTCTAATTACTTCCTTCAGTCTTTCTACAGTAGTGGAGGCTTTCTTTTCTCGCTTCTACTATGCCGAGTAAACAACAAAGCCAAGCCTAAACCCTAAATAGAGAAAATTAAAATATATAATTTGCAAGAAACGTTTGCAACATGTTTTGACAAAAGCCATATCAAAGCATCATCTGAAACAGTTCAGAAATATTAATTTAATAATACATTATTTTACTGTGAACGAAGATAATAGATTGCTCATGGTTTAGATAGATGATCATGGTTTGCTACACAGAATCAATAGGGAATATTCCACATGTTTTATACTAATGCTTAACACTTTAACTTAGGCTTTCAGTCACTGCATATGAAAGCTACATTAGATACAGCTAAATATTAACAGTTTTTAGCCAAATATTCACCAGCATACTTTATTTTTAAATTATGTTGCCATGCCTCATGCTTTCCTTCTGTCAATGAGGCATGGCAGCAATTCAAAAATACTGCTTTAGGTCAACACTGAACTGAATGTGCATCACTCAGTAAAACTGATAAAGAATGCCATTGAAAATACAGTACCTTAAACCCTGGTTAGTACATTTGATGACTGTCTCATTAATAACACAGCAAAAACGCTTCAGGGATGTTAGAGCAGTAAGAATTGATGACTATGTCCTTTTTTAGATCTAAGGATGGCAGGAAAGTGCCATCAGAGATCTAGGAAGAACGATACGGATTTAGCCTTGCTTGCTTCTTCAGGAAGATAAGGTTATTTCTTTCCCAACACTTTTATATTTCGTTTTTAAAATAAATTAATATTTTTTAAAGGCCAACCCTGCGGTTTCATTTTTCACTTTGACAGCTCCTGGAACACAGATAGTTTTTGCACCATATGGATTATTTCCCTTGTTTTAGTTTAGCCTCCTTTTGTTCTAGTGGCTTACAACAAAGCAGTGACCTTTTAAATGACCTTGTAAAAACTCAGGATCAGGAAATAAAGCTATCCCAGCTAGACATTTAGTCAGGAACATCACCCTCTAATATCTTGAGAAAGCTGGATTTTTGCTCCTTTTTTTTTCTTCCTCTGAGACAATTCCTTTTAATCTGTTCTAGCAAGAGGTTTACCAGCTTAGGATTCTTCTGGAAAACCTTCTGAAATTTCAATTAGTGAAAATATTTTGCACTTAACTTCAAAGGTTTCCTCTACATCCCTTCATTTATCAATTTCTCCTATTCGGCCTTTATTCCCGAATATTCTACTATCCCAGAAAGACACAACAAACACTGAGATTTAAGTAAACTTGAAATCAGCTGAATGTGGCACAGTCGGGACATTCAGACTCTCTGTAGATGAACCATTCATATGGAGCACGTTAGGGCAGTCACGTTGGCACATCACCCCAAAGAAAACAAGCATCCTTATGCATCAGCCCACAGAAGTCTGAAAATACTGCCCGAATAATAGCTTTGATATTTTGAAAAGTGTATTAATTTATTTGCTGTGGAAAAGAATATCTTGTTTTCCTTTTATGAGCGAGCATACATTTCTAAAAGCCTTTTGGCCTTCCAACTGCCTGCATGACCCTTGTGTGGCCAGAGGAAATTTTAAGCACTGATGAGAGAGAACACAGTCACGTCAAGGTATTGAACCTCCACTCGTTTCCCTAGAGTTGAGGGTAAGGCTTCTGCTTCACAAAAAAATGGAAAGTTGTCCATAAGCAAGTAGTCTACAGAATGCACATAAAAGAAGAATTAAAGGTGGCAGTCAGAACTGCCCAGTGCTTATATTAAAGTGTTAGCACAAGTATGATTACTATGCAGAATATACACTTCCTTGCTCTACAAATTTGCCTTAAGTATCGTAATTTTGATTTTATATTAATCGCTAAATTATAACATGTGGTTTACTAAACAGCAGTTAAAATTTCATCTTTTCAAATACTGTTGTAAATATTAACTCATCCCAAGGTTCATTTGTTTTATATAAACGTATGTTCTTAAAATATTTTTGTATAACATTTCATCCGAAAGAGACTGGAAAAGGCTTCTGCATGTAACCAGTGGTTCTCAGTGTGATTTACTTGGTGAGAAACTAACACCATATGTGCTCTAACAGCGTACACTATAATGGCATTGGACACTGGATTATTTGTCTGTGCTGTTTTGTAGACATTGAGGACATGAGGTGAATGAAACAACTGGCTGTAACATACCAAAGTGATGGAGCATAAGGCAGTAAAAGAGAAAATTTTTCATCAAATTGCCTGACTAGGGATGTCTTTTCCCACAGACATTTTACATGGTATAATGAAGCTATAACAGGAGAATATATTATTCTGTGTCTTCATTAGAGATTTAAACAAGCTGTAGCAACACAAAGTATAGGCCAAGATGAGATCAGCAGAGCTCAGTGGGTGATTTATTATCATCTTGAAGAAAAACAGAATTGAACTTGACATTGCAAACTTTGATTCACCTGCATCACAGCAACTGTGTGCACTAATTTTGACATTAAGTACCACTAAGAATATAAATTAGCAGTGAAACATTGTTTTTCAACTGTTTCAATTTATTCTATAGCAAAAGGCGTGTCATGACAAGATAGAAATTAATAAAAAGTTTCAAGAAATATCAGGCCACTAACTTATGTATCAATTCCAAAGTCATTCAATTGAGTTCCACAGCTGAAAGGATAGAATTTGATATTGCCAGATTAAACAGAAGACACAAATCAATTGGTGTAAGATGCAACACTGAAAAATTTATGTAGCAGCAGCAGAAAGAAAGCAGCACAAAGTATTTACATGTTTCCTCAGGTCACAGAGCAAATTTGCTGGGATGTCAGCAGATGATTCCAGTAACTTAATTCCCAGGACAAGGACACAATTGCAAATCTATCCGTCTTGGAGTAGCTTCTCATTCTTAACACAAAACAACTTTTAATTTACAGTGACGTTCAGTCCTTTACACTGCCCTATATGAAGACTAAACCAAGGCACGAATACTGGCAGCTTAGGTCTATATTTTAAATAGGAGGATGAGGAGGAAAAGAGCTTTAAAGGGATCGTGATGCATTTGATTTGGTGAACACACAGCTTGGTATTAACTTGAAACTACAGCTAAAGAGAAGAAGGAAATTTCTCTTTCAGCAGTAGGCATCTTTCCAACTGTTGCTGAACAGCATGAGCTCAAAGACACAGAATTGAAATACAGGTAACAGGCAGGATCAGCAGGGCAGGCTGACACGGCACATTGATGTTAAGGTTGAAAATCATTTGAAACGTGTCTGTAACATCACAACTTTAGCACAGAAAAGTAAATAAATCAAACAGGATTGCCCCTCTCAGGGACTGACTGTGCCGCTAACCTAGGATATCTGCCCATCGCCAAAGCGCAACAGAAACTTCTGGGGATTTCCTTTTTATTCCACCTCCAGAAACACTTCTGTAAGGATGGGTTAGTTGGTTTAGACTACTAACAAACTTTTTGACAGGCGGGTCTCATATTTTGGCACTAGCAGTAAGTGAGCAGGCAGTTCCAGATACACAAGACAGATTCTGAGGCTAGATCTGACTGAAGAATCTGCCTCTCCTGCTTTCTGGCACAGGCTGGATGATCTTCCCCAGCTCATGCAAAGCTTGCTGATTGCTTTGGAGTCCATCTGGTTTTAAAGGTCCTAAACTTTGCCGCCATCAACTACTACTAGGCAACAGGTAACAGGCACTCTGTTTTCTTCTTGGGAGGAAAAACACATTTGTATAAAAGCCAAGCATTGAGAGTTAAAGGGATTCACAAAATACATTGAATTGTAAATGAAAATATCAAACTTAAGCCCTTTATCCTTCAAAAAAAATGTTTCTTCTCATATCCTTATCTTTGAATTTCAAAACATCGCCACCTCATTCCATCAATCTCTTCCCTTTATTTTCCTGCCTTCTACCTGAACTCAGGAACAGCCGTTACTCTCCTCTGACAACAAAAGTATTTTGTTTTATTTTCTCTTTAATTTATTCACTTTTAAAAAGGGCACAATAAACAATAATGGCCATCTAAAGACCAAACCTAAGGCTAATGAAATTTCAGTCACTAGCAAGGCAGACTGCAGTCCATCACTGACCAATGATGAAAGGCTGTTTAAACATGATAAGCCTCTTGTTGGGACTTGAAGTTAAGATTAAACAAAAATAATACCTACCTCATTTAGGTCATTTAGTCTATAATTTATTTTAAGTTACATGAGAAATAAATTAAACATTTCATGGCCTAAGCTATCATGAATTCCCTAGCATTAAACAAGACAATGCACAGCTTACTCTGCAAACATTGCTCTTAATCCAGTGCCCAGATTATTCCATGTTTACCATTAAATTTAAGGGAAATAGGGACAGATTGGATTTCAGTGACACCCAAATACACCGTGGCCAGCAGTTGCACAGTGCAGCTAGTGGCTTCCATACTGCCTTCTGCACCAGTACGAAATGATGATCTTGTCATATAGAACCTCAGTTATAAACACTTTCCAGCAGAACCAGACATCAAACAAACCCTGAACTGCACTGGCTATGCAGCCTTCGAGGCAGAATCTGACACTGATTATCGATCCTGGTCTGAAGGCTGTTCCTGTCCCTAAAGGCACTGTTGCTGTTTTTAGAAAGAACTGTTTTTCTGCTTTGTGACCAAGCAAAGAGTCTGATTCACCAAATCACCTTGGGACACATCTAACTTGACAACAGAGCCAAGCACAAAAAGTGATCCCAGAGCATGTTACGTGGCAAAGGGCAGCAAGAGATGCTTGATTGGTATCCTGTAAGGACTAGGGCTGTTAATAGAGCCCTCCACTGGAACTAATCAGCTCTGTCTGGCAGAAGAGCTAATTAGTTCACCAATGTGCTGATGTAGCTACACCATTTCCAGTCCCAGCATTAACTTGCTCATTACTAGCTCAAAGCTGCATGAAGCTTCCGCTGAATCTCTACTACTACTAAGTTGGCTATTCAGTTTGACTGTAATTGTCAACACACAGGAATTCAGCTTTTTTTTTTTTTCTTTTCTCTCTGTAGTGCTTTAAACACTTTGCCTTCTGTAAAGTAATGAGACCAACTCTGAACAAGTTGATTTAAGTGGACAAAAATGTACTTGAGAAAACTAAAAGCAGCACTGCTAACAGCTTCTCAAAATCCTGCAGACAACCAGAGGCTAGGAGTTTGTCTCCTGAGGCTAGTGTATAATGTAATCTTATCTCAGGCTGTCCTGCTTCCTAAACTTCCTAGCAGAAGGCAGCTTCAGGTTGCTGCTTTAGATCATTTATCGAACACAATTCCTACCCTGCCACTGCTCCTGCTGAATCTATGACTCAATTAGTGAATACAGCTTGCCACGGCTGGTGTGCCAGTGACCCGAAGCTGGGCGATGCCTAATGCCAGGGACTGTTAGTCACCACCTCATTGCTTTGTGGATTTGGAATTTCTTGTCAGTAAAAGTCACCTGCTGCAATATACTTGAAGGAAATACAAAACATACTTTAATAAACAGAAAAAAGAGATGGGAAAGTAGGAAAAACGTTGAAATTTTTCCACGCTCCTAGCAGATACCCATCGTCATCTTGACTGTTTCTCACCAGGCTACTTAAATAGAGCAAAAAAATGAGATTCCTTTTCATACAATGTATGTCTGGAAAGCCTGGTGGCTGTAAAGATTAGAAGAGTGATTTGAATGTCCACAAATACGCAGGGCATGCAGAACGTGGAGGAAACTATAAACCTGCCATAAACCAGAAGAAGAGTGGTCAAAGCAGAAGCACCTTTTCTCCTTCTCTAGTGTATCCTCCTCTCACTTGGAAGAGAATTAGAACTGAAAAGAGTCATGTGGACCACATGGACCACTTAAAAAGATGAAAAATACATAATGCAGACATCACGTAGGGTCTTGAACTCTTGTGCAAATATACACAGGTGCTCTCACTGCTACCCAAAGGACAAACACTGTGCAACCTTCCATGCATTTAGTTGCTATAATTTCACACTTACAAGCAGTCATTTGCTCGTCATTGCTGACTCTCTCTCAAGACACTCTGTAAGTTCTCCCTTGGTGCTACAAGGCACTGGCTTCCTAACAGAAAATTGTGAGGCTGAATGCAATTACACCAAAATTATTTTAGCGAAGTAGCCACATCTGAAGCTTGACACGCAGAAGAAGAGCATATGGGGGGGATCACAGGGGGGACAAATACTTAAAACCAGTGCATTAACATACTGAACTTTCTATCATTTGCTCTTACGTCCCTTTCTATTTAAATGATTTTCTATTGAATTGCTCAGCAGTGTCTCCCCATTATGATCTGAATATGTATAGACACAGCAGGTGGTCTAAAAATAGCTGCAAGTGTCTCCAAAAAAGTATGTGGAATGTATTCAGCTTGTTTAGGGAGAATTTTAATGACACCTACAGCAATTTACAGTTGAAAAATTTTTATGTTTTCGTGGTGCAGAAAGACCCAAAATGAATTATCTTGTTTATCATTGGGAAAAGGACAGTAATGAAACATGCTAATTTGGGAAGCAAAATTAAATTCTAGTCAATACAGTATTCAAACGGTTGCCATCCCAATTACATCTTGGAATAACAGTCTCCAATATTAAAGGTAGAAATGTATCACAGGTTGATCCAAATAGACTTAAGCATGCTCTGCACAAGGTCATTGCTGTAAAAGCATGGATGTGCACTTCAAACTGCCTGCATTACATCTCAGTGGGCTTTGTCCATGACACAATAAAAGGAATTTTCTCCATGGGACAGAAAGGAATAGCTGTCACCAAATAAAAAGTCAGACATCCTCCAAACCAGATTCCCTGCTTAAACTGCTACAATTCCTATGAATCTTCAGCACAATAAGAAACTATTCCTATTGCACTTATGATGATACCTCTTGTGGAGAGTATATTGTAAATACTACTCTACTTTAAGTCCTCTAGATTAGGAACTCACACACTTAATTCTAAGGAGTTGTGATATTGAACCATCTTCAGAGAAGGTAACATCTCACTTTGCTGAATTACGTTTATTGCTTTGGATTCGCAGTCCCTCCTGTGGCCACCAATCATCATTTCTAATTATCACTTCATATCATACAATGTATATCCCTTGCTACGCACAGAAGGCAGGTGGGTGAGCGGAAATCTATTACATGAGCAAGTCTCTGTGGGATGAGAATTACACCATGTTATTTTACTTGGTTTTCAAGAACTGTTAGTTGCAACTCCTCTCGTAGAATGACTTAAAACTTCAGGGGCATCTTATTGACATGACTAACTATGTAGCAGCGAGAAGCAGTTGTTACACCACAGAAAGATGTACGTGTTTCAAAGTAGCAGTGTACCAATTACAACAGGATGACATACATGATAAAATGCCTCCAGGACATCAACAAAGTAACCCCCCCCCCCACAACAACAACAACAACAACAACAACAGTGGAGAGTAGAACAGCTCACCTAGCACCTTCTGGGGCTGAAACATGGATCTCAGTATCTAAGAGACAGACCTGTTTTGCTTAAGTTAACACGTTTGATGAAGATAATCCAGATAAGAAACAAGCAGCAGTTATTCTGTTACTATTAGCACCCCATTTCTTACCTCCAGCAGGCTCTCAAGTTTCCTACTGCAATGCATGAGGCCACCAGAGGTGCTGCAGTGCCCTCTTTAACATCCTTCTCAGCTCAATCTATTGTCAATTACTGAGAAAACCTGGGGTTTCACTTGTGCCTGCTTTACCCATTGGTTTTGCTTTACTTATATACTATACAATTTCTCTTTAAGAAAGGGTTAAGGAGTTTTTATATTGTGTTCATACACACGTCCTGGTCCAAGACTTGAGTTATACACCAGTAACAGAAAAAGAGTGACCTATGATGAGGTTTAGAAGGTAAGACACAGCGATAAGAACTGCAACACAAGTGCCATTTAGATTTGCCTCTTAGCCCTAATGGAGGTTTAGACCAGACAGTGTAGTTCGTCTTTGTTAGCCATCAGTTTAAAAAGTGCCTCCTGAAGGTATTGCCTACTGCTCTACTGGTTGACTAACGAAGCTCTGCTGTACTTTTGAGCCTTGCAGGAACATGCATTTGAATGCAGCACAGTTGTCTAGGGTGGAGCAGCTCACCTCCCTGTCGTAATATCTCTAGTAAAGCTTCCTATTTCGATAATGGTGAATAGTGCATGGAACAGAGATGAATTAAATCTTACATTTCTCTTACCTGATGTATTTATTTTTGCATAACACCTCATCACTAGAGTTCTGGAATGCATTTTTGCCTCAAATGTTATAATATTGCATTTCAAGAAAGGCTGAAGGGACTAAAGCTGTTTCTCCTTGACTCCAAAAAGGACAAGAGCATTTCTCAGTATAGACGTGTGAAGACATATAAAGAACTGTCTTAGCTGTAGATATGATAACAGCAATATTACGAATTAATAGTATCCTAAAATTATAAGTCATATCTTAAAATCATGCAGCTTCAGAGAGAGCTTCTATTGGAGTCTGAAGGGGAAAAAAATCACCAAAAAGTATCCAGGAAAGGTGGATACCTTGAAAGAAAACTGAATCTGTAACAATATATTTGGATGGAGGCTGGACAGAGTTGAGAGGAGCAGGTGCTCTTTATATACTATCTTTTCTCAAGGTGAGTCAGCCAGGCATTGAAATAGAAAAGACTATTATTCTCTGTCTGGTATCATATTAGAATACTAACTGTAGCAGCCAGAAAAAAGTTTCAGAACATATAGTGAGTAATAAGAGTCTTCTTATTTTTAAAAGAGAAAAAAAAAAAAAAAAAAACCAACTTCACTACGTAAGATAGATTAAAAAAACTAGAAAAAATACAAAAAAAGATCCCCCCTGAGCACTGTGTGCTATTGGATGGGATCAATTTTGCTCTTCCTCCAGCAATTTTCACTGCTTTCTCAAGCTGTAACAAACTCACACAGACCTCCTAGGAATTCTCTTTTTCTCCATAATCACTGAGGCTTGGCTGGATATGTGCTCCCTGCTCCTTTTGGGTGTTTCTTTTTGTTTCCTATGTGAGAAGTTCCCAGCTTGCAGTTTTTCTCTTACACCTGCACTCCTGATACCTGTTCCCAAATGAACATACTTCCCTGCTCTCCCCAGAGAAAGAAGAACTGCCTGTCACTGCTCTCCTTCCCCTGCCATGTTCCTCCAACCCTCCCTCCCTGGATCACAGTGTGCAGGAAGCAATCAGACAGCATCCCTGTCAGCTATCAACCTACTGCATTAAATCATGCTGTTCCCAGGCAAGAATAAGCAAATACAGCAGAAATACCTTCTGTCCCAAGGTGTTGCTATTAAGGAACTCAAGGCTGTTGTAAGAAGGAACCAAGAATGAAAGAAAAGAGGGAAAAAATGTCAGTGTTGGCATGAAAAGCAGTGCTAAAGCTGATCGGCATCACACAAAGCCAGCAGTGATCTCTGCAATATTTTTTCAAGTACAATTTAATGTGCTGGTCAGGTTTACCTTGAACACGTGATAGTAAGAAATATTCCCTTCGTTTCAAGAAATGTTATTCCCGTAGGAAAATACCAGGATCTCCAAACTCTGAGACACTATCTTCATTACAACCAGTTAGTATTTTATTATTAAACACTTCTCATCAGGAAATGCTGATCCTTCAGGACCATCATTTTTAATTGGAAAGCACTGGTTTCATTGACAAATGTATCAAGAAGCAATTCAACTCCAGTATGGCCCCATTAAAGGCAGACTGTGGTTTAACCCCTTATATGAAAGTTACAGAGAATGCTTTCCAGGTGAATATTTTAACCATGTCACTGTTGGCTTTCATTTTCAACAGCCTCCATTTGAACCTTTTTCTCATTCAGATATCATCTGAAAACTAAACAGGATAGGAAAGGTATGCTCTGTTTAATCTAGTCTAACCTTAACATTTCTAAACTAAAATTTCTTATTTTTTTCCCTAATTAACCTTTTGTTGTCTTTCAAGCTTCCCGTAAGTTTCAAAAGCCTCAAAGCTGTAGCAGGAACCAATGCATTCTGATGAGGATCTTTAAATCTCACACCCTGTAACACACAAGAGTCCAACATAAATCACACATTTAGTCACTACACTGCCAGATGGAACCCATTTGTATAGTGCTTGAAAGACAAGGACCTTCATTTCATTTGAGCATTGCTTCTTATTAGTTACAGGTCATTCAGTCACAAGATGTTTCTAACACCTAACACAAACCAATTATGACAGCACATTCTGTGCAAGGATGAAAGTGTTACAGTCTTGCTGCTGAGTGGCAAGCATTGCTAAAGGGGCTCTGATTAATATGCAATTCAGCCTGATTTGATTTGCGCATAGCAGAGCAGCCCTTGTTTCAGCATGTGGAAAGTAGGATGCAGAATCTCCTGAGCAGTTCCTATTTTTAAAAAGCAACAGAAGTGTACAGTGCTCCTGAAAAGGAGAACACAGACGGACCCTATTCCGTTTGATATGCCATCTTATGTCTGTTTTTACTGCATTTAAAAATTCCATTTCATTATGTTCATAAAAGCTGAATCTATCACACTGCTGAGTCTAACAGCTGTGTTGCATATAGATATTGATACCCACAGGCAAAACTCTTTTATGGGACATCTCGTGGGATCAGATAGAGAAGCTCCAAATGTTTCAACTAAGCAGTAGTTCGGATGACAAATAAATATTTGAGACATACAGACACATATTCAGACTTTTCACTTTTGATTTCCAACTAAAGTCTATAAAACGTGTAGCTATGCCTAGAATCAAATGTACCACACATACTGAAACTCATTACCTGCCTTTAAGAACAATACCCTCACTTATTTAAGCAGACAACTTTATCTGCCTGTATCAGTGACACAAAAGATTAGCTTTAATATTTATTACCCTTCCCAAACCACATCTAAAACAACCACAACTGTTGATGCCTGCTGCACAAAGAACTATTTGTGTGAGATTCCTAATGCAGTGAAAGCAGAAGCTGTCTAAAATTGTACAAAAAGCTTTCTCTTGTGAGCTTTCAAGCCCAATTTTCTAGTTACAGAAACTTATTTTCAAAATGGTGTCCTAACTCGTGCAGGTGCAATTTTTGCTGTCAAACAGAACATGCACTCCAAGGTATTGAGCTCTTCATTGTTGTTGATTTCTTGCATTGCCAAGTACAAACCTGAACTTTTAAAGCAAAGATAATGCAAGAACTCACTGATTCCTATCCATATTAATCATGCAATTAAGCATCTGCAAGGCATTTAAAAAGAGAAAATGAACACTCACGGGGTCTCATTTAGAAAACTGAATAATTCTAGTTCTTCCTGTATGTTTTTAATTTTTAATAGTGATTTAAATACATTTTACGAATTCAAGCTTTCTAGCTGATTTTGGCCTAGACATTTGGTATTTCCATGTTTAATGTTCCTCATCAATGGAACTGGTGTAGAAATGATTACTTTTGCTCTCAAAGGCACTGAAAGGCATTTTCACTTTGAGACAAGAGCCTGGGAATCCTGAATCAGAGGATACACAAACAGCAGAATTATTTGGAAGCAGTCATCAATAGATAACAGAGAAAAGCAGCTGTGATTTCAGCTTAGCTGCTCTTTTTGCCCTTTTCTGTTAGACTTGGTGGTTATTTCTTTTGTAATGGATTGCTGCAGCAAAAGACTGGAGATGAGTAATAAGAGTAATTTGCTGCGTACACCGCAAGACAATACAAGTTATATTTTCAGTATCTAACAGAGAGCATCACAGTGAGAGCGCACAGATCTGGCCATAAGCTAAATCTACAGAAAGGTTAAAAGAAAATGCCAAAACTGTAAGTGGCTCAGTCATTCAAAAAGAGACAGGCAGCAAAGTTCAAAACCTTGTGCAGGTAAGGGCAAGGGAAATCGTGACTCCAGGCTTTGTGATGGCAGGGCAAGGGCACTAAGGAGGTCATAGCTGAGGCAGAGATGAGAATGACTGTATGTAAAGGTTTGGGCAAGTACCCAGAGAGTGTCCAACCATCAAGGACTATTCTAAAATAAGAGATGCTGCAGAGTTGATGGGAGCACCACTAACCTGCATCCTTTATAGTACTTAAAAGAGTCAAATTTCTTAATTAGATCTGGTTTTGACAGTCAATTTGATTGAGTTTCAGATGCCGCATCCCTATCAGATGGTTTAGTTAGCAAGGACAAAATTCCAGGCTGGCACCCCTTGGTGATTCAGAGACACTAAAAAGCATATAACTCAGCAGGACTCAAGCATGGGGTACACGCTTCCGTGTCCTTTAATACCAATACAGCCAGAGTTTGCACCAGCTAAAGCACTCCTTGGCTTCTGAAGAGAGTTGCCTGGATTGGGAACATAAATGAGATGGCACACCAGAAAGTATCTCAATGCAATATTTTTCCACACTATGATCCTCAGCCATCCAAAGTTCACATTGCACTGAGATTCCCATTTAGACAGTTTTTTTCTATTGAGATTTCTTTCTTTCACCTTTTTTTTTTTTCCTCTCTTTTTCTTTTTTTTTTTCTTTTTCCCCTTTAGTGACCAAATGCTGCAGCTTTGTTATTTCTCAGGTTTCAGCTCATGTACCCATTTCTGGTGTTAACTCACTCTGCTCTCCTGATCATTAACCTCTGCTTTTGTTTTTTAAAACAGCAGCAGACTGAAGCACTACTTTTTGTTCTGCTCATGTCTAGGAATGAGTTAATTCACAAATTAAATATTTTGATGTGGTTGTAACTAATGAGGTGACAGTTACTTTAATTTTGCACACGACATTCCCCCTTACAACTAAATGCCTTTAAAATATACTGCTAATGATGCTGGTATTAGCGATGAAAATATTATGCATATCTTTAGCTCAATGAAAGTATTTTTACATTGTTAACACGCTAAAAATCAGTGTTAATGAATACGAAATAACATATCTGGAAGGCAGTCAAACGTTCTGATTCAGGCCTAGGTATCATTTAGAGCTAATTAGTAGAGTCTAATGTGGTGAAACATGCACTTCTTACGGTTAACAACTGATTCAGTCTTTGACTTATATACCTCTATAACGGATGGTCAACACAGGGAATGGTCAAGCAAGAAAGACAAGCAACAGCTTATTACCAGCATCTGTGGTTCTGGGTGAGGAAATGAGAAGTACTGTTAGGCTATCATATGAGAGAGCCAAAACACCCTACAGAAAATACCACATTCAGCATCAAACCTACATGTACTTATTTTCAAGCTCTGTAAGACATTCCAGATTTCATTCCAACATTAATTCTTTTTCAAACCCGAACTGTTTAACAACAGATTAAATACGAGGTCAAAAAAACCCTCTATGTGGGCTGAACACACAAACTGCTTTTATATGTTTACTAAATAACAGTGGGTAAGACGGTTGCTGTGATCTTATCATTGCATCCATAAAGTACACTCCTTGTGCTCGCAGGCTGGTTCTTGGTTTGATTACACTACTGTACCTACATTTTAATTTATTTTTTTTCCCTTTTACTTAAAAGGCTCAAAATGCATAAGGAAAAAACAAATTATGCAAAGAATCCCCTAGATGGAGCAAGTTAGCAAGGGCCATGCATATGAAGGCATGGGCATTCAACTGTGCTGCCACACTTGGCTTCATAAACGATTACTTCATAACCAAATTTTAATGAAGGACAATCGTTCTGCAGTTCTTAAGCATACGCCTGCTCATATTCAGTGCCAGTCACCTAGAAAAACCCTCAGTACATTTCTGTGCTGAAAATGGGATACAGATTCCTCTTCCTCAACAGCTCTACAAACTTTCCCTAAAATAAACTGTTCTCCAATGTGTTTTTTCTCCTTACCACTATGGAACCTCATACAGTTACTGTGATGTTAGCTTTTCCAAAAGCTCATTTATTATTGCCCAAGGTTCTGACCTCAGAGCGAAGCACAGGCTGAGGTGTCACTTTTAGTTCTGAGAATTAAAAGTTCCGAGGACAGAATATAAGTCCAACATCTTTAGCACAATAAATAAATATATAACGACTGTGGCATAAGCAATTAGATTTGGCAGTTATAAAAATAAGTTTACGAGTCACCAGGGAATATCCATTCTGAATGCCCCATAAAACTACTAATAACTATAAATACTCAATGATTTTGACCTCTTATTTAGACTTATTTTTCCTTCTGATTATATGGCCTGATAAAATTAACGATGCTTCACTCTTCCACTAACCTCCCATGCTTAAAATTACTTCTAAAAAAGTTGCTTTGTCTCTTGTGTTTTGTTTGTTGTACAGACTGAAGTTAACAGAAATTAAATGGCCCAGTTAAAATCAGGACACGCAGAAAAGTCTTTGGAAGGTAAGAAGTATCTGGGACAAATCAAGAATTCTCTCTTTTAATGCAGTCAAAGACCTTGTATTTCATAAGCATACCCACCAGACATTTTAAGAAGGAGAATGTTTATCTGAAAAGCCTCATGAGAATTTACAAGCTTGTAAAGCATTTCTGCTCAGCTTGCCTGTGGTTGTTTGTTCTTTTTTTAATTTCAAAAAAAATACTATAAATACATCATAGCATCTCAGACAGCAAAACTGAAGTATTAAAATAGTAGCTGACTATTTTCATGAGATGAATACTGTTTCCCAGCTTTTCAGTTCAGGCAATGAGCATTTCAATATGCTAATTAATTAACAGAATGAATTAATAAAGCACTGGTTTCCATGGGGCAGAATATTTATTTCTAACATGAAAGATGTGTCCTAACTTCTAAAGAACTACAGTAACAAACATGAATCAGCGGAGCACCAGTTACATTAAAACCACTACATATAAGAATCCACTTACACCTGCTCTGGTTGTGAATGCTGAGAGCCACAAACCAGCACTTTAAATCCGTTCCTGCTTTCCTCTCCCCAAGAGGCATTAGTTTCAGCAATCATCCCTATGGAAATCCTATCACCTGCACACTCCTGTCGTACCACACTGTCCGCACTTGAGGTTCAGACAGCAAATGAACCAAGTGATTTCAAGTCTCCTACAAACATAACCCAGTCTCTGCTGAATGCCAATATCCATATTGTTCTGAAAGCCTGTAACATAAGCCTTGTCTTTACTGGAGATAAAGGAATTGAATTGCTTTAATTTTTTAGTATAATTGGGTCAACATTTATTAATAAAAAGCATTGCATTTTTCATGTTGGTCAGCAGAGCAAGAACAGACTCTGTCACCATTTTAAAATATGTACATTCAAAACTTCTTCAAAATGTGAAGCTTTTTTCTTCTTTGTGTTACTTAAATGGGGCCACATACCAGCTTTTCTTCCATTAATGTCTTGAAAAACTGTGTGCATATTTAATGCAACAAGTTCTTTGTTCAGTTTAAGAATTATTCAGACTACCTTACTCAATATGTGCACAATTTCTTGTTTCAGTTCTGTTTCACAAATCTGGATTTGTGACCAAAATTTGAGGTACATGTATGTTCAATTTATACTGCAATAACACCAAATGCACTCGTGGTGCATTTGTTTGGCTAATTACTGCTACCTTGGGTCAGGCTGGTACATACAGGTAAATACATCTCTACAGAAATTTCCTAGATTTGGGATTTCAGTACCATTGGCTATAGCGCAAGTTATGTTGGATACACATTCGTGTTTACCTTAAACTAATCTGACACATTCTATTCAGTAACTTAATCTTAATTTTAGTAAATTTTTAATTTTTGGTAAATTTTCAAAAATATTCCTTTTGTATAAATATTATACTAGCTGTAGAGCACATCTGATTTCCAGCATTTGCAAAACTTAAATCAACATCTGTAATGATCAAATCCATTTTTATAACTAACTAGGATTTGGGCAGGTATGACAATTTAATATAAATGAGCGTTACTCACAGAATAGCAAAAACATAATAAATAAAGACCTAAAATCTATGTGTATGGTCAAATATCACTTCAATTATCATTGTGTGTCCCGTACTTCAAGACCCTACAACAACAATCACTGATACCTACAAGAGAATGAGCTTAAAGCCTAGAATAAAAATGAACACATTCTGACAACTCAATTAGATCTCAGCCTGATACTCTCAGGTCCAGACCTCAGTTCAAGGTAATGCGTTCATTGTTCATAACAGCCCACGTGAATCTGTTTCACAGAAAATGCCAATATTACCTTTTATATAATTCTTCAGACACGCAAATAGATCTTCACAATAAATGAAGATGCAGAATTTCTCATTAACGTGTAACAAGGAAGTCTCAGAGAGTTCCCACAGAGCTAGGATCTGAGGAAACTCAAGCTAAGAGTAGCATTACCTATGTTTAAGACTGTAGCAGTGTAGTCATGGCTTCTATACACGTTGTTCACAAGGAAATTGAACACAAAGAACAGCAACAAAAAAAAAGTGCTGATCTGCCAGGGTCTGTAGTCATTTGATTTAAATCCATCTAGAGTTTAACATTGCCATTTTGTTCAAGAATCTAAGACTTGAAAAACTTAAAGCTGGTGGGAAAATAAACATTCTATATCCATGAACATGAAAAGCATCTTTAATCTGTGGCAAGTGTTAAATATACATTTTTTTCTAGGTAAACGATTTTCAAAGCTATTCCATTATTTCCTTATCCGTTAACATGTGTGTTAAAGGAACAGGTCAAGCGAACTACAGGCTACAGTGTGGAGAGCCTTCAGATGAAACACCTATTTTTGAACGTGCAAGAACCTATCATTCTGCACATCAAAAGCTGATTAGCTGAAAATGGATTTTCCAGTGATTAAAGAGGAAGTAATAAAATGCATTCCTGTCTTCCTCTTTCCATTAGCTCATTTCATATCTTTCATAGCTGTTGTATTTGACATGCACCTGTACTTGAAGAATGTTTTTTCATGTAAAATATATTTTAAAAATATTACTTCCACATTACTGACACCTGGAATACTGATGTGACACTGACATGATCACTCTATTGCCACTTTTCATGAGATAGCTAGGATTAAGACAATGCAACTAAATACAACACTCATTGTCTAAAAAGGGGTTATAAAATCTTCAGTCACGTAGGAGGAAAAAGGTCTAAACTCAGACATGTTGAATAGCCCCACCTCTTGGTAAAATCATTACCTTTGAAACTCTCAGCTGGTTTATTTAAATGATTAAGTATGGAAGAAGCCATTTAATTTCACCCATCACTTTTTTTTTTCTTCTAACCAGCTGCTTTGCTTCTTAAAAAAAGGAGGTAGGGAAAAAAAATTCTTTAATATTTCAGACTCACAGATACGTAGATTTCAGATAAGCTTGAACCTTAAGTTCAAAGACTGAGATTAAACCCATGTATTTGTGTCCATTTCGAGTGAGCAGATGTGAACAAGTGTTGTAAGTCTATGAACAAATCTGGAAACATGATTTTTGAGCTAAGTGCCTGGAGCAATTTTTGAAGCAATTTTCTATGGAAGAGAAGCCTGGATGACTCACAAAATCTAAAAACAATGTGGATATAATAACATTTCAAATCCTTTCTTATTTCCATTCTTCTACCATGCTTACATGTGTTGATTTGCATTTTTTCTCCTAAAGTACTGAAATTATATCTTTTAAAGTCTAGCGAGAGGGAAGTTTGTGCTAACCTTAAATAGCACCTTATTATGTGAACATCTGGATACACAGAAATGACTGCTCTTCACAAAAGCCAGTTTTTCAGAAATAGCATGGATGCTTTTCACCTGTTTACTTTTCCATCACATTCACTAATATATCAGTGCTCATCAGATGTGTGGGATATCTACTGATTGCTCCATATTCTACATTCCTTAAATGACTTATTTTTGTAGGCCTTTTGAAGTATACGTTCTCTTTTGATTACTTGTTTTACTTTTTTGAAACCTTAAAAATAGGAAAGTTATGCCTGAAGATTGATAATTATTTCTAATTCCATGCAGGGGAAAACTCTTAATTTACATTAGAATCAATCCCTATGTTATACCTCTAAAAGTTGGAAAGAAACAATTTTAAACTCCAAAAATTATATTTTCTAATAGGAACTTTGCCCATAGAGGGCTTATTTTTGATGCTGTTTATGTTGCTGTTGTAAAGCATACGAACAAGTGCTGTTGGCTTCTTTTTTACTTTTAATTCTACTTCACATTATAAGCATTTATTTAGGGTATTTATTTCATAGTTTATTCTTCAATAGGAAATTTTCCTGCATATTTTTCTTCATCTAGATTCCTTTCTCTACTCATATACATGCATGCAAAAAAATCAAAGTTCTAACTCACACTAAACATGTCATTCTGAATCACCATATCTCCATCAGTGAAAAGAAACAGGCATTTTTAATGGACTGTCCAACACACCAGAAAACAAAAGTGCTCCTTCCTCATAATCTGTACTGGACTACATCTTCCTTAAATGCCTATATTAGGTACAAGTGAATCCTTCCACAAATTCTTGAACTACTACTTGCTGCTCTTTTTTTTCCTTCTGCAAAGTACTTTTTGCTAGACTTCTTACACACGTGATTATTCATTTCTTAGCCTTCACCTTCTATTCAAAACAGGAATACTTTTTTAAACCTATAAGTCTCAAATCAGCCGTCATATCTTTGAGTGAGTACTGTTATGCCAATATATAAATAGGAAATATGTTTATAAGGAAAAAGCTATAACATGCTTTCCTAGTTTTCTTCAATATTTGTAACTCAATACAAAAAAATGATACAAAATATTCTATGTTTTCCACAGCACTGTATGATTTGTTTTAAAGATACTGTCTATTTTCTAAGATAGACTTGCAGAAAAATAGGAAAACAAAATAGGAAAGTGCTTAGAAAGTTAAGTTTCTTACAGCTACTTATTGAAACTTAGAATATCCTGTTTGATCCATTATACTTATCAGTAATAGTCTGAATTATACTATGTAACTTATTTTCTCTGGATAGGATTGGAAAAGACAGCCTTTTGTCCAACTAAAGCACAGCATCATCCATTTCCTCAAAATTCTTAATTTATATTCCAAAAATCTGTGTCACTTTTCTGTTTTCCTTCTTTATGAAACAGAAATTACACACTTTCCATAATTTCAGAAAAGAAAAACATTTTGCTTTTTATATTGGAAACTACTATTTCCTCTTTAGTTTAAATCTCATCTGTTCAAGTAGGAGTAACTTACTAAGTCACTAAGATCAAATCACCAAATCATTGCCTTCCAGAAATAACACTAACATGGCAGATCACGTGAACAATTTCTCCTTACCTCGTATGTATTCCGATAAACTGTGATGTATCAACTATGGGGAAAAATAAACTGATACACAGATGCTAGTAGGATGTATCTAACAGGGTGGAAGTTATAATGAAAACTTTTTGAACCCCGGTATTCTTCATCTCATACCTTGAAGGAGTCAGGATCTATTTGAAGGCTTAAAAAACCAAGCAAGCACCAAATGTATGCCATTTCACACTGCTTAAAGTCTTTTTATTTTTAGATTACATCCTCTCTAAAGTTGTAAGACTCCATTTTTGTAGCTTCTTTTGCAAAAGCTTGATTTAATTGTATCTACACCTTTCAATGTGATGTAATTGTCCTTTCATTGTGATACACAACAGCCACAACAAATCATATGAAATTGCACTGCATTTTCCAATTGAAGGCAAGCCAGTTACAAAATCAACTCTTAAAGAACCCTCAATGCATTAAAAAAAAAAAGCTCAATAAACAGTCTGTATATATACACTTATAGAGGTTTGCATATATACTCATTTTTACGTACACAGAAAGATTACAATTGTTAGTTAAAGGAGCTGTTAGACAAGAAATGTGTCTTCCATCAAACACTTTTCTCTGCTTCCAGTGAACCCAAAGAGAACTTTGAAAGAATTTCTATTGCCTGAAAGCAGTTCTCAGGTAAGACTCACCAGTCCTTAATGAATTAGGCAAGATGAAAAAGTCACTTCAGGCTTGAGGCTATTGCTAGTGGAATTTTTTTTACTATATAAGAAACAAATCCTTCTTCTTACTCTTTGGGGAAGAAGAGCCATATTGGTGATGATACAGCACTGAGAGCATTTTTTTTTTTTTCCGAGGTAGAAAGTACCTTAAACTGTGTCATTCTGTTCTTGGGAGGAAATCAATGCCCTTTACAGAGCCCTGCATAGTGAATCCAGAGTGGCTGTACGATCAGATACAATACAACTGCTGTTCTGTAAGGCAAAAGATTTTTGCAAGCCTTATCCGATATTCTGTTGCAGGATGAAATGGAGTATAACTTTTGAGGACTTTCTGTTTTTGAAAATCAAAATTTCCACATGTAAGCTCCATACTGGATTTCTAAATAAGCCTTCAGGCACTACACACGCTTGAAAGAAAGAACAATTTCATATCAGTAAAGCTACACACATAAAGAGGCAGTAAGTCATGAACCCAAGGGAAGATCCCCAAACAGCCAAGCCAAGGGAATGCCTCACTAGTTCCCTGCACTGATGATTTGCTTCCTGTCCCTCTGCTAAGGCATACAAGTTTCACCTCATTTCTCACACGATACGTTTGGAAGACATTAGACATTTCTGTGAGCTGATTCATCTCAAGAACCCAGGAGGAACTAGTTTACTGACTGAGAAAGAATCTACCCCAGCAAGAGAAGAAGCATGGCGAGTTAGGTTCCTGTTCAGTTGGTAAGTTAGACAGATGTATGGAGAGATCAGTGGAACATAAAAGATGAGGGGTAGGAAAGCATTCCTCTGGGCAAGCTTAAGGCACACAGAGGGGAAGTTAGGCAGGAAAGCACACTACTCTTTCATATAAGGGACCTGCTACAAGCACAGCCAAAACCAAGCTTACAACAATTTCTAAAGTCTTCTAATTGGACAGGCTTAAAAAATAATCTACTTCAAATTGCTGAAATCTTCTACCTGAATCACACTCCGCTTACTTCTCTGAACCTCTCTTACAACTGCCTCTTTGGCCAGATTGCTAAAAGCAATGCTTTTACCTATTGTTAACTGAAAGTGCTACCTTTAAACGTGGAGAGGTACAAAGCCTGGTGATTATTTTTCCTTTGAGGCAAGATGATACCTTAATGCTCTAATTCAGCTATGGCAAGAAATCAGAAGTCCAGCAAAAAGCCGTACTACCTCTAATTCCCCTGTTCAGCTACACAGCTGCCTTCAACCTGCTGGAAAGTGCGCCAGAAGAATCAAGGGCAACAACTTCCCAGTTACTGAAGAAGTCCACATCGGATCTATATCAGCTTCAGCATAGATTTTACTGTCTTCTTCTTGTGCTCCCAAACATCTAATGATGTTAATGGAACTCTCTGGACTTCCATGCACTAGAATGCACACATCTGACAAATTCTCTTGAGAAATGTCTCGTGCTGCACATCTAACAACTGTCACTCATAGCTCATTTAAAAGGCAGAAATTCTGTGTGGAAACTGTCACATCCCTTCAGTCTGACCTTTAAGTTTTATAGTTTATCAAGGATACATTAACAAAGAAACACAGAGACGATTCAAATATTTCTAGGACAGCAAATTAATGGAAAGATAAAATGGGCAACAGAATCTGTTACTTCTCAGTTTTGTGTTATTCCATTTCAACCATATCTCAGATTGAGTCTTCTTTCTCAAGTCACTTTTCCTCGTCTAAGAGTTTCATGCATGGATCCCAAATAAATGTTGATTTAAGAAATGCTTCAGCTCTGTAATTTTTCTAATAATCCCAAGGTATTCCTATTATTATGCAGGCCTACCTACTCTCTGAAGTGCAACTTCCATGAAACTATTAGCTGAATAGACACTTAGAGATGCATTCCTATACCCTGCTCCTGCTTCACCGTCTGCTGAATCAGCTGGTACCAGCTGAATCAGGTGTTAGAAAATCACTTATGTCAATTCAGAAATAATTACATCAGTGATATTAGAAATAGCAATATTAGGGCAAAGGTCTACAATTCTGTCCCTACAGACTGACTCACAGAGACTCAGCATTGAAAGCCAACGTGTATGATGGTCATGGCATAAGTGTCATGGTCCTCTGCGAAATTTAGATTAAGTTATTCTGGAGAAACTCAAAGAATGTTTGAAAGCTGAAAATGAATGTATATAGGAAGGAAATTTAATTAGGCTCTTTTAGTTCATTAAAGGACTGTGGAATGAGTTTAAATGAACTTAGAAGGATATAAAGATATGTCCTTCCCATAAGAATATGACTCCATAACTTTTATTCAGGATTTTTAACAGAAATTAGCAATAAACATAAATTGAACTGAAACAGCCTAATTTTACTGTCTAGTTACTGCTAATACCAAATATTCATTTCTCCCAGCAAGAAACTAAACTAAAGATCAGACAAAACACAGCTATTTGCATAGGTGCTGAGGAGCAATAAAAGGAAAATCTTTAGATCCATTTTTAATTGTTGAACTTTCTTTAGAAACACCAGAACACCTGCCAGTTATTTAAAATATCTGCAAATGATTAATTCAGTAAAATATTAAGGAGACACTGAGCAACTCCTGTGTATGTACTAGAAGAATCCCATCCCTCTCTGAAAACTGCAATCAAAAATAATTTCCAATTAAAGTACTTTCTGACAAGAAGAAACTTAATTTAAATTTTAGCTGTAGGACGAAAGGAGAACAAGCAATGTCATGTTTCATTTTCTTCAGCTTGTCACTTCAATTCTCTTTTGAGAAGGACTTATTTTCAGATGATATAATTACAATCCTGAAATGGCAGTTTTAAATATACATGACAGATGTTTATTAAATTGAAATACATTTGGAACAAAATTTACTTTCCCCCTCTTCACCGCAGAAACAAAGGCCAGATTCCATGGCCTCTTTCCATTGTTGCTTCTTAAAACTAAAAAATATTAATGACTATCAGTAGAATTTTCCTCCATTTTAGAGATTCTAATTCTTCTCCTTAACCACCACTGAAATACATGTCAACTTCAACTGCAGTGTGCACGCCACCTGGACTTCCTAAGCATATTTCTAAACGTCATGCAATGCAACATCCCAGCAGAAATGCTCTAGAGAGAAATCAGGGGAGCAAGCATTTTCCATACTATGCTAAGAACATCATCATGTCCAGGGCAAGTTGTAGTTTACTATTCTAAAAATTATAAAGTACATATTGTCAGGAAACATAACTTAAGTTCATCACCTATCATTTGACTTAAAAGAAAATTCAACATTCATAAAATATTGCTCCACAGTACCATCAATATACATGGCAGGATTCATATTTTAGACAGAGGTATCTATTTAAAAATGGAGGTGTAATATGGCACTAATTTAAGTGTTTAGAAATCACTTTTGTGTGAGCAATATCCTCTCTCAGGAGTGATTTATATTTGGTCCTGAAGTCATCAGCTTATACTTGTTCTGCCGGGAGAAGGATGCTTTATGGATTTCCACTCAAGGAAATTTAGTTTGCCATGAAAAAAAAAAAATAAAAAAAAATCCCATTCTAAGAGACAGAAACACATTGAAGATGTCAAGAACAAAATATAAAAGTAGTCAGCAAAATTAAATTACATGCATAGAAGACAGCATTTTGATCACTGACAGAATTCAGTGATCCTCAAGCAAGTGAAAAAAATCATATGGAGATCTTTCTTACCCATAACAAAAAAAGTACATAATGCATGTGAAGACTAGCTTTTCTGTGGTAACTTGATTTTTTCTTAATTCCACAGCAGACAACCATAAGATTGCATGAGTTCATTCACGCTTTAGGTTTTGAGCTTCTGAAACATATGTACACTCATAACAAGAGATAGTGGTGCTTGTGGTTTGTTTTTGTTGTGTTTTGTTTTTTTCAGTTTTGAATACCTTATGTATTTCAATACTACAAACTGAGGACTATGGGATGCTGATACAACTATGTAGAGAAATGCTCTCTAATATTTCACAGAAACAGAAAGAACACAATGAGAACGATGAACTACTATTTGATTGGCATTTGGAGAAATCAGAGGTAATGACCCATTGATACCACAAGAATTATTTCACAATAACATCACTGGGAAATCTGAATTTTGCTAATGGAACACTAAAAATAAACATGTTTATGTGCTAGTCCATTTTTAAATTAAAAAAAAAGAATGAAGGAAAACAATCTAGACACAAACCACAGTTAATAACTAGATTATTTTGTTTTGTACTAAATTTTAATTAAAGTGTTTCCTTATTTTTTTTTTCCTTGGGAACATGACCATTGTGTAATCTTAATTTCTGGCATTGGGTAATTCCTTCCTGTACCAAGATATCAACACAGCTTACATACAAATATGTTTTAGTGAATTTACAATATAAGATTTGTGCGCTCAAGGTAGCACAAAGCATATAGGTATTTATTTGACATTGCTCTTGACTAAAGATGGAGCTTTTAATCACTCATCTGCTAAGTTTTACTGTATTTTGAGAAAAGAGTATACTGATTTTTATTTTTATTTTTTTTTATTTTAAAGCACAAAAATCCTTCTCTTCTGAACTGTCCCCAGGGTCTCTCACGCAGAGTACAAAGTAGTCTAAGCTGCTGCTCTGGTATAGCTAAGCAATTACCCCCACAGTGATCATGAAGTAACTCCATTTTCTTTTTAGTTTGAACTCTACTTGAGCCATGCAGGTCTTAAATTCATTAATTTCAGGTGTCCTTCTTCTTCCTCTCTTAAGAACTAAGCAGTCCAAAAGTACTGATACTTGATGAAAAAAATCTGAATTTATGACAGAAAACTTTCTTTATAAGGATTAACTGAAGTATAGCAAAACCAGCATAGAAACTAAAAATATTTGCAGAGGAGAGCATTGGGATTAACTGATAGACACTTCTAACTTTGTAATCGTATTCCCTAGCCCTAAGAAGAAGATGGAAGACAAGGAAAATCTGAACGATGCACGCTTCCCATATCTTTTGGCCTTTCCAATTCTCTCTGTTTTGAACTGACACTGATCCTGGCATCTACAAAACACATGGAATGATTTTAATAACTGATGTTGTATTTGAACTTCAGACATTATTGGGCCCTTTGTACTTATACTTAAGTACCATCATACAGCAGTCGTTAGCAGTAATTCACCATCTCTGCCAAGTCTCTTAATTCTCATCACTTCTCCTCTCTTAGTCATTTGACACACTGCAATTTTAATAGCTAAACATCTAATCTATGGAGCTGATTTTTTTTATTATTATTTTTAAATGAAACTTCAGCCAAAAATGAAACCATCTGTTAGTTATCAACCTCCATTCAAAGTCCATGGGCACTTAGTATAATTCTCTATCACTTTTATAAAGTGCCTTGAAGATATTTTTTAGATCTTTCTGCAACACATTAGTAGAGAACTCATGATATTTCACATGTACAAAAATCACTAAAAACCAAAACCCCTAAACTGTGTACTTGAAAAATCCCATTCACACCTCTGTACTTCCTGGGCAGAGCCAATAACCTTGCAGTAAAATGGCTGCCTGTGAGGTCTGTCTTACTGGTACGTTTTTTTTGGTTTGTTTTTGTTTGTTTGCTTTTCAGCAAAATCTGCAGACTGTTGTCAGACTTTGCACTGAATTCAAGTAAAATCAGATAATAACAATATAGTGAAAGATTTATAGAAATTCCGCAAATCACAATTTTTAATGAAGATTTTTTCCTGAAGTTCTGGCAGTAGGAAACTTTATTATTCTCAACCTGAATGATAATACTTATGTATATGACATACAATTTTTACTTTTATACATCTATTTTGCACAACCTCTTTCGAAGCTGAGTAATAGATTAAATTTTACCATCAAAATTATAGTAGGAAACAAACAGAATTACTCTGACACTGAAGAAACTTCTATCCTACTTCATGCATTTAAGGCCAAATGCTGGCAAGTTCATCATGGGTTTATATCTCACTCGCAAGTGCTTTCCACCTCTGTCTGCTAATTCACAAGCTAGAATTATTATGGAAGCATTATTATCCCCATTTTTCTAATTTTCTAATACTTAAGATTATGGAATAATCTCTGAAAAACTGTCCAAAGATCCACTGCTTCCCACATCTACCAACATCTGAAAATACAGTATAGGAAATGCATTTATCAAGAGTAAAGGATGAATACTTTGTTTATCTTGTATTCTAAATGGAAAAGAAATGAGATATTGCCCTATCTGTCACTAAAATATCAAACCTCCGTAGAAACTGAATTCCAGCTATGGAATTTACTATATTGTAAAACAAGGTAAAAGCGTGCAAATAGGAATTCTATCAGAGATGACAAGAGAAAAAGATACAATTATTCCAACTCAGAGCTGATATGCTCCAAGGTATACATTTTTCAACAAATCACAATAAAAATGAATATTTTAGAGGTTAATACGAAGATCAAACGTAGAATGCATTTGCTGAAAAGATTAATATCTTTTCATTAAAAATGAGTGCACTGTTGGTTCAGCATTTGCATTTAGATCGAGTAAGTAATAAGTATATTGACTGCTTAACACACATCTCCAAAATGGAAAATACGGATGAAGGGAGCAGTGTCCATTGGCAGAAGTGGACAAGGTTTTTCTGTTATCTGCTGCTTTCCCTTCTAGAGAACTTACACTATCAACAAGAACACTGCAATTCACTTATCACAGCAGAACTGGGGGAAAACTGTAAAAGAACAATTATGCAAGCATTCATTCCTTCATGCATAGCATGTTGGTGAATATGTATCGGTGGACCGCTGTTGACTTGGAAAAATTGCTTGCCAATATACATTAACTTCTCATTGTATGGACAGGAATGGGTATTTCCTAGCTGCTACACACTTTTTTTTGTTACAATTGTTTAAAGCTTAGAGCCATTCAGTTAATTGGAAGTCTCAGTCAACTAATGCATGACTGCAAGTAATCTACTTAAGCATCAGCAGGAAGGACTGGAGTCACTCCAGGTTTCTTGTTGTTTATGGCATAAGGTCATCACAGCTCCATGTTTTCAAGCAATAAAGAAAAGGAAATATATATGATTAAAAAACCAATATCCTGATGCACCAAGACTGGTTCAGAAGCAAAATATATCGGAGAAACTTACTGAAATGGTGGCGTGACTTCACACAGACATGCTGATTGCTAGTCTCATGAAGAATATGCGTTTTTATTTAACTGATTACAGCACAATGTTTCTAAGGATCAGAGAATATTTGAATTGGTTTTCTTGAGTTGTTTAGCAACATGTCAGAATATAGTCCAGCATGTTGCAGATATTTTGAAATCTTTTTTTTTTTTTTAAATGAAAAAACAGAATTAAGTGCAGCAGTTCCTATCAAAAGCAAAATCATATTACTTCTCAGACAGAAGAGTAAATATTTCCCTTAACTGTGGTGGCAGCTTTCTTGTAGTATTAGAGTCATGCAAAATGTATACAAATCATACAGCTATTTTCCTACTGAGCAGGCACCTGTAACACGGGCAAAACAACATTGTGGGTGAGCAGAAAAACTGATTACTGTTCCATAAAGGAAATTTAAGAGCTGATGCTAAAAGAATACAAGTGTTTTCTCCTCCTGTGCATAATCTTTACTTTTCTTTTTTTTTTTTAACTGCAGAGAAGTGTCAGTTTGAAATGGATTAACCTGCCCCTAAAGTAGAAAACTCAGGACATTTCCTCAAGATTCCTTTCATTTTTATTTATTTATTTTACTCTGTTGTGTCCTATTTAGGGTCATTTAGACCACACACTTTCATAAAGGGAATCCTTCTCTTCAATCTATGGATCAAATGTATTCTCCAACAGATATTTGGAGGTATAATTTGCTCTTAGCACTCTTCAGTCTTTATCTCTGACACATTCAAGGATGCTTAAATCCCACAAGAAAAAAAGGCACACATTAATCTTTAAAAATGTGCCCTTACATGCCTTCCAATAATTAAAATGGATGGTTTTGGTAACCTATCAGAATTGCAAAACCCTGAAAAATCATTTTGAAATGCTTTTTGAAAAAACAATTTTGAATCTGAAAAATGTATAAATGAAAATAAGCCAGCAAATTCAGACCGTACAATTTGTGCATGGCACTGAATCTTTCTTAGGAGACATGAAGGACTCTCAGCTTCCCTGAGCAGTTGCCATTAGGAATCAGAAGCACACCGGCAGCTTGGTGGATGTAATGTGGGATGTCTATACACACATATACTCAGTTCAGCAAGTTATAGAACAACAAATTTTGAAGGCTTGTAGGAACTTAATAAAATTGTCTTCATTTTAAACCAATCCTGTGCAGATAGAAGAACAAACAGATGCAGCCTGAGGCTCATCAGAACTCAGTTCATTTTTCCCCCCTTTCTATTGTTTAAAAAGCATCTACTTAGAATTCATTTTTAATCCTAAAATATACGCAGAAAAAGAAATGTTTCATTTGATTTCGTCTCCTTATTTTCATTATCAGCATAGATGTTTACTTATGCATGCTGTGATCTTCCCACATATATTTAATCAGATATAAAAAACTAAGCTCTCTGGATGCCCAAACTTTGTTTTACTGCAGGGCAAAAGCCTTTGTATTCTTTGCACTGAAATGAAAATTTCTGAAGCTATTTCATGGCAACTGCTCTGAAAATGCTGTAGTGTTAAAAAAATCATCTGAACTGTACAGCATGTTCAAAACTCACCAGATGCCTGGCATCTCCAAATCTCAGTATCTCCTATTGGGAAACAAACCCTGTTTCCTACTTTCTTGGACACATAAACATGAAAGAAACTACATTTAAAAAATCACGTTATTACAAAACAAGCCAAAACAGTTTAAATGCTGTTGATTTGTCTTACACAGCATTGAAAGTTGCCCAAAAGCATAAAAACCTACGGTTAAAATTACAAGAAGAGATGAAACAAAATGAGTATCAATCAGTATCTTAACATACTATTAACAGTTTATACCAACTTCTGGTGCATATACATATAATTAGCGCACAGCAGAATTCTCTGTGCTTATCCTTGAGAAACTTCTACTGTAATTCATCTTCTCAGTCAAGGACTAATATGGCTTTAAACAGTACACTTAGTAGGAATAATGGAAGATAATCCCCTTTTGACTGGTACTAGCTTTTATGAATCAAACAAAATAAATACAGCTAGCAAAAGATGGAAAAATCACAAGCAACTGACCCAAACTGGAGTTTAAGTAAAATCTAGAACTTGCTGTTTGAACTGGTAGTCACGATTCATTAGATTAACAGAACTTCCCCTCCCCCACCCTAGTTTCTGGAGGAGTGGAATTCTCCAGCAGAAATCTCCCTGCATAAAATCCATGCGCATCTTCATGAGCTGCACTGAGTTACCTGACTATACAGCTGATCACAATCACAATCAAAGGTGATCACAATCAAAGGACCAGCTGTGTTGTCCACATTCATTCATTTTTCCAAGGAGTTAATGGAAAACTTTAGTGAACAACTTGCTGTTTTCTATACATATACACTATAACACATTATTTGCTGGCATGCTTACAAAAGGAGGTTAGGAGCTGAAGAGAATAGGCAAAAGCTGTTCATCCCCACAGTTCACTAATCGTTTCATGGGAGCTTCGCTAATCTATCATTTAATTCCTCTATCTACATTTTTTGTTCCCTGTTCTTATACCTACTGACAAGGTTTTCAGAGAAATGACCATTTCTTTTTCCCATCTTTCTATGATGCACTTCACAGAAGGTTCTGATAAACAGCCTTCACGAACTACAAAGGTTCAGCAGAGGAAATATAATAAGGCAGTAATATCAGCTGATATTCTACAGAGGAGTGGCAAATCAGCAAATTATTTTTTTTTTTTCCCCAAAGGCGGTGACGTGCTCATACTTTATCTCTAAGCAAAAGCTAGACAAAGATATTCTCTTCCAGATGCAACTTCTGTCTCTCTGTATCCAAGGCAGACAGTGCTTTCACAGTAATTCAATTTCATGAGCTATATACATGTGAAACACCTAAATCATTTATATATATATATATTTATGGTGGTCCCCAGAAGTGTTCAGAAAAGGACCATTAGGCTACTTCTCCCCAGAACTATTTTTTATGATTGAAAAATAGATGTTGAACATTTTTACACATAGATGGTTACAAGAGAGGATGCATGAAAACCAGTCCATAAACATGAAATACATAAGCAGGGAGAAGCTGAACTCAGAAAGATAACAAGACAAACATCTTGAAAGAAACAGAAATCTCTTTATGAAGGCTCTCACTTGACAAGTCAGTATTGGAATAGACTTTAACAGCAGATAATACTTGTTTTTACTGTTAGAATTTTACACAGCCCTTTATTTCGTCTCCAAAAAACATTCAGAATTTCTAGCAACAATTAAAATTACTTCCCACTTTCAACAAGATCGCAGTTTGCCATGCTACCTTCAAAGTAAAAGTACTGAATTGACTATTATTAAAAATCATAAAGAATTCAGATCTTGATTTCTGGATCTACTACTCATTTGTAATACCAGTACAGCTGAGGACAGGTTTCTTGTATGGAGACAGCATCATTACTTCATGAACCACCAGTAACCTTTGGAAGATACTAGAAAAAGCAGGCACACTCATTCCCTTCCATTGATTTTCTAATTTTGAGTAAATTGCTTTAATCTGGGGAATGGTTATCTATTACAAATAAAAATACCTAAAGTGACTTTAGAAAACAGAATGAAACTTTTGAACAGGAAAAAAAATGAAGAAGGGAAACTTGAGGCAAAGAGATGGTGACTACATACTAAATTTTGGCATGGATCTGCAGCCAGCCACACAAATATGAAAGAAATGAAATCCCTCTGAACTTAGAAGAGAGATCTACAGGCCTTGAGCTCAGTTTTACTGCAACTTGTGTCTTTAATACATCTATTTTACTCACGAACTGTCTCATTCTGAAAAAACTTGCAGAAAAATTACTCACCTAAAACACCTGAGCATCATTTTCATATAGTTAAAAATAAGAAATAGCATGCTGAACATAGGGAACATTCAATAATCCTGCACGTAACCAACTTAAAAGACAAGTGCTGTAAATCAGCACATGCACTCAAAATGCAGCAAGGTTGATGAGCAAAGAGTTCAGGTCTTTACATTTCCTTGGTGCAGACTGCAAGACTCCTGGTCACCTCCAGGACCTTAAGAGAACACAGGCCTATATAATTAAGAGAACTGCTGATTTATAGAGTAACTATTCAGGTCATAATTGTGTTGTTGTCCAGATCTCATACATTCTGATAACTTCTAGTTCATTCTCTTAACCTGAAGTGATTATACCTACATTTTCTTTGCCAGTGGTTCATACTCTTGTAATGCTAATGACTGGTAATCAACATGGACTTTAGCACTACACTGTTTCATCTTAAAACTACATGCAGATTGTCTGCCCCTTTATTATTCCTTTCTTGTACATCCACGGTATACTAAGTATGGAGTACTACATTAATTATTCCACTAAGTCCTCTCAATACAAACAAACTTCTAGAAAAGTCTTTAAAGCGCCAAACTGTAACAGTCTCATAGCAAGCCAGACATACAGTTAAGCCTTTTATTTCTTCTGTTGTCAAATAATTGCTGACCCAGGGTTAACCTTTTATTTTTTGGATCTTTGTTCTCATCAGCTGTATAATCAATGAATACACAGATGTTATAATTATGAAATATATATATAAGATAGTTCATTATTCCAAAAGGTTATTATACCAAAAATGAATAGATAGGATGCTTACCCTTGTCCTGGGCTCGCTGTAAAACTCCAAAGGAGGGATCTCCAGAAGAGATCCTTTCCCCATTGGTAGTCAGCTCTTAAATGGGATCTAGGAGAGCTGCAGCCAGGCTTCACCCCTTCCAGCAGCACAGGTGAATTGCCTTCACCTGTGCTCCTAGGGCTGACTCATAATCAGAGGTTCAGGCCGTGATTCAGCAGTTCCCATACATCAGTCAACACTAAATGTCTTGCCCAGCACTGAAGAACCATTAGATTTATAAATAGTAATCACAGCATTTAACTTATTTCACCATAATAAGAAATAAAAAGAACGCTATGGAGGACTCCACACAGTTGAGCATCCAAGCCTCCTCCCTCCCTCACAACACTGAATATTTTGTCAATTCACAAAAGGTTACGAGCACAAACAATAGGATGCCATCCTGTGATAGGAAACTTACCTCGCGATCCAGCAGTACAGGTGACACCACTGTGACAATATCTCCCTTTTCTGGGTCAATATAGAACATATTTGGGGAAGGTTTGGTAGGTGTCTGTTTGAGGATGTTATATCGCAGGAGAGCGTTGTCTGTGCTAGCATCATCAGCATCAAATGCTGTCATCCGCATCACAGTTGTTCCTAAGGGAAAGGTGGACAGACAACAGAATGCAGTTAGGAAGCACATTATTATGCTACTTTCAAACACAAAAAACAGATGAGTACATAACTGTCTCATCAGGGCCAGGAAGTAGCTTCATGTGATACTTCGTAATTCCATTCTTCCTATTTTTACTTGCTGCTGAGCTAACAACAAAAAGTAATCTTCCTGGTTTGTAGCAAACAAATGACTCATTTAAATACTCCATATTTGAGTACTTTGCTGCTGCCCACATAAAGAACATCACTAAAGGATCTTCCATGCTTTAAACTCTTCGGGCAAACAGTCTACAGGATCTCCTGGTGAAGGTGCTGAAGCAACGCTGAAATAACAGAAAGGTTTCTATTTGCAGTTTGTGCAGTTTTGCACTGTTTCAAAATTGGTTGGACGTTTTAAGGCTTCTGCCAATATGACAAATTTTAACATGACTAAAGCTCACAGAATTCTAATTTGAACATGCTCCTGGGCTTACTGCATCACTCTGAACACTCCATTGCTTGGCTATCTTTAGAGCGCTGAAGTTGTTTTTACTACGAAAATCCTATAGCATACAGTTCTGCTATAGGAGAGCAACAGGGTGAATGCCACTGATTGCACAGAATCTTAAAACAATTTAAAGAGAAAAAAAAAATTCTTCTACACCGTGGTTAATACAGAGACAACTGAGAAGCTGACAATATTGTTGTTAACTAACGGAGTACATATTCCCACATCGCAAGATCAAATCTTATCCTCTCTCTTGCACAGGCACACCAGAGGTGACAGTTTTATTCAAGCATCTTTTAATTGCATTGTGTTGTGGGAAACAAAGAAAGGAAGTAATTAGGCAGCAGGGCTGAACCCCGCAATATTCACCATTATAATTTTTTAATCACTCAATCTATAGGTATAAACATAACAGGTTTTATGTTCGTTTTTAAATCTAACTAGAAGCAACGTATAATCACACCAAAACTGAAGTGTTTCTTTCAGGCAGTATTGGCCCAAACAAAGAATAAAATCCTAATGAACAAAAAAGTCTTGATGAAATCTGCAAACTAGTTTCAGCAGTGAATGAAGTAGAGCAACAGATTAATGCAAGAGATGCTAGTAAACCATATACAAATAGGAAAGGTAAGGAAATATTCACTCTTTTGCCCAAAAATCTCAACCAATTAATCACATTCCATCAACTATCCAATTCCCATTTAAGTAGCTTAGCACTGAAAATGTATCATTTAACACATGAACCACAATGTCAAAGTTAATTATAATACTTTCTTAGAGTTCAAGTCCTCTGTATTGATGACTACTTGCTTTTCCCCAGTTACTTTCAGTAGACACTTATGTCTTAAAAATATCATAATGAAAACAATTTCAAATACAACATTTTCATTTCCTACTGAATATGTAAGACTATCTGAGCTACCCACAGTATCCACATAGTCTTATGTGCCAAAATAACAACACTAGATTAAAACTTTCCAGTACAGACAAGACCTAAGTCATTACATTGCCTGCAGAACAGAAATATTATTCATTTTTGTTGATAAGCAGTGAGCTTCTATTCTTTCCGTAGGTCTTTCAGCAAAGCTTACTTAAAATCAAATGTAATGAAATACGGTGGTAAAGATACAAAAAAAAACCCCAAATGATACATAAACTAAAACAATTTCCTCACTCAGTATTAAACACAACTGTCGTGTTTAGATATGTTTCTTTTTTTGCTTTTTTTGGTGTGTACTTCTTTGAGTACAAAGTATTGGCTCTTGTAGTGACCTTGATTATAAGCTCTCAAAGGTTTTGCTTCATTGCTACGTCAGGCAGACCTACCCCCTAGAGAAATAGAACAGATCTGACAGCATGTTGGTTTTATTCACCAGTGATTAAAGGTCAGACAGCTCAAAAAGAAGATTGCCACTGGATGCCATGCCATGTTTTCCAATATTACAAGATGATTCTCGCCCTGATATTTTCAACTACTTTGTTTGAGACTTCTTCAAAAGAAAAAAAATCTTTCTATTTTGAAGGAAGAGTATTCATCTCTTTTTACAAGAATCGGGAGCTTCTGACACATGGATGTATTTTTCTTTTTTTTTCAAATGTATTTATTGCATTTGAAGACATTTATTTTCATGTTAGATAGCCTTTTTCACAGAAGTCTCCTGGATCACAAGACCTCACTGAAATAAATAAGAATAAAAACAGATCTTCAAGGAATATAAAAGAGTGCTCAAATATAAGTGAAATTCAATGGTATTTGGTATAGCTTCTCAAGAAGCATAATTTAATGGGATGTTATGCTCTTCAAGTACATTAGATGATATTTGAAATAAATTCCGACTATTCCTACTATTATTAATCTACTGTATGAGATATTCAGCAGAGATTTAGAATGTGATTGAAATTACACCCTCAGGTGGAAATCTTATTTACAGTCATTCTAGTCAGTTTTACTGAAATATTTCTAACGATAGGACTGCACATAGAGATTTTAAAATCTGATGTAAATCCACAAATCTCTAGTTACTCTGGCATGAAACTGGCTTGATACAGTGGCTGAATACAATTCTGATTTGCCAGCTGAAGTTCTTTAACCTTTCTATTCACTGGACATTATCTTCTGTGTAACCATTCCTTTGCTGCAGAGGGATAAAAAAATAAATCCAGCAACTCAAAAAAACCTGGTTTTTACATCACTTTGCATAGACATGCTAGCTCCAGTGGGAAAGTAGATAATTAGTTCCACTTGTTTCTATCTTACCTCTAAGGTTCGGAGATATTAGTATCTAGCTAACCATCAAGGTGGCAGATGTGCTTAAGTAAAAGCTATTCTCACAAGTTCACATAACAGATGTAAAAATGCATATAAAACTTCTTGTTAGATGCCATTATATATTATTACAGTCTGTATAAGATTGTATCTGTTTTTGGTTCATGAGCATCAGCACAAAAATATTACAACTCTTTAAACATCGCTTACATGACTTTGTCACTCCAATAACTGAAGTAAAATAGTGCTGCTAAGAACAGAAAGGAAACCTTGCACTGAGCTGACAAATGTACTCTGCTTCTACAGCCGTGCTGAGGATGGCCTGTACTTGGACACATCTCTCTTGCAGCCTTGTTCTCATAAGCATGTTTGCAAACTAACCGGAATTCACTGCCGTCCATTTATTTCAAAGCACAGCACTACATATTTAATTACATCAAAATAAATCTATCTCATATGCAAAAAATTAGAATGGTTTGGCACCTCAAAAAAAAAAAAACAAAAAACAAAAAACAAAACACAGTAGCTTTAAACCAGGAATTAAAGCATATTCCAAGGACCTTGTGTAGAAATCTGACAACTGTATTTCCAGGTAGGAACTTGACCATACCTGTTTGGGTGTTCATGGAGAGTGCACTTGACCATACATTTTAGGATGGGCCACCACAAAGACTATGTTAAGAGATCTGGATCCCTTAAAATGCAGCTGCACTAACTTTTATTTTAAAAGGCTCTGCGACATATATCCGGTCCAAAAGTGTTTAAATCAAGATGCATGCTTCCTCAGTATTACTTCTTCATCATAAAGTTTTATTCTTCATAAAAGATTCATTTCCCCAGACCCATAAACTGACTACTTCTAATTCAGTGTCATTTTATAAATACTTCCATTCCTGGCATCAATCAAATGCAGCTGGCTTTCAAACCACAAAACAACAGCTTGCTACATTATCATGTTAAACAATATATATTAACTTATCAAGCTGAGGAAGAAATGTCTGCAAAATCAGCAACTTTTGAGTTCTGCTGATGATGTGCAGATATTCACTGAGGCAGTCTCTCCCAGAAAAGGTACAGTTATTCCATGGCGTTTCAATATTCACGCCCTATTTGTCACACCCTCTGGGCAGTTTAACTTACCATAATCTCTCAAATCCTCTGCTTGCACCTCCGTGTTCCTCATCGATCCAGCACATGTTCCACTAGACAAGTCATTGTTTCAAATACTGCAGCTATCAATCTGTTGATTGCATGTTTGGCCCGTAAGTCAGCTTGGAAGTATTGGCAAAAACCTCCCCTTAGGCACCAAGATGTAAAGCAAAATGCTTGCACAATTTTGTGGTGACTGGAGCAGATGGTTACTGGAGAAAACTTGTTGCTTTACTGCTTAACCGTTCTTTTTCTTTTCCTGTCCCTCCATCACCCCACTTTTTTTTTTTTTTGGACTGTCAAGATGCCAAGAGAACACTGGGAGCAGTTCAGTAAATTGATGGAACTACTTCTAAAAGCCCCATCCTTTTTATTTTTTTAATAACTTGTTTTTGTATTCAGCTGCCAGTCTGGCTGAGGACTTTGTGCCCAATTCCTTCTGTGGTTTTTACAAAGTGGGCAACTACATCCTATTCCCACTCAGCTGATGAAGCAGTAGGTTTTGTCATTCATAATTGAGTGCTATACCAATACACATTGTACTCAGAGCTATGGGATTTGTAGGGTGTTACACAGCAATACAGTCATTCTTACTTCTGTTTTTCAACATGATTTATTGAATATTTACTGAGGAGTTACTTTCAAAGGTCTTATCTAACAAACCATAGGGATTTGTAACTTTTTCCACTGTTCAGATGAATGTCTTCTGGTTATTTCTCTCACTGTATTTAAGTGTAATTTACTGTGACTAAAAATGAAGAATTTACAAAAATGGAATGGAATATGTGGACATCTTAGAAGATGACTGCCAATACTAACCTTAAAATATTATCCAATTTAAGGACTGAAAGGTTTTATCAGAGTTACAGTGCTAAAAATCTTCAGACTATTGAGTTACATTGGTTTTGTGTCTCACTGTATGTTCAGTTCACTAAATGTCTTATGCATGTACTACAAAAATGTCTGATTTCATAATTAACACAATCAGTTTGCTGAATTCTAAATACAACTTTAAAAAGTTCAGATGTGCCTCTGTAAATCAAAAATAATCAGTTGCACAATAGTATACTTTTAAGAAACAAAGGTATTTTAACCCAAGAAGATCAGAGAATAAGAAATGAGAAGAAAAAGCAAGAAAACAAGAAGGTTCTTAGCATCTCTAAAGCACTTTACATCTATTGCTGTTGAAATAAACTCAACAACTTTCAGAACGTGAAGCAAAGGAGAAAAGCCTCCTGACTCCTACACCTATCATAACTAATTATGTTTGACTGTCATTTTGTACTTTAAAGACAACAAGCCCCAGGGAAGCAAAACAAATATAAGAAGAAAGGCCCATTATGTCTCCAATCAAGTGCATTTGAATTGCAACTACAGTTATTAGCTTACACATGTTATTAAAAACTGGAAGGCTTTTCTCAATAGAGAAGACATTTAGTAAGAATTAATGACTTTGGTCTTTTAGCATATCTTAAATTTGCATGGGGCAATAATTCCCTGCTCCACAGAACTTTTTCACAACATCTACATCAATACGTGGCAAATGCTGAATAAATTTACTATCTAAGCTAGAGTTTAGATGGCATCACTGATCAGCACACCGTGCATGCCAACGCATTGCAAAGTCAGCAGAAGTGGAGAGATGGACTAGTTAAATCTCAGATGTGGAAAAAATAAACTGCTCTTCATACCGAAAAGAAACTTCAGTGATGTTAGATAGAGATGAAGAATTGTGAAGAATGACTGCTATCTATAGAGAGCTAATGTGGCCTGAAAGCACGTAAACTGAGGAAGAAATAACAGGACATTCTTTGTTGAACATAACAAAATAGTGAAGATGTATGGGCAGGATGATCATTACCAATACTAAAAGAAATTTTCTCATGAATAATATAGCTGTTTAGGTAGAAATTACTCAATGCTGGTGGGGGCTTTTTGGGAATGAGTAATATCAGGTATTGTCTCTAGATATCCCATAGGGTAGAGAGTCATGTGACTGAAAATGATGTTAAGAGCTTTCAGATATCTGCAAGTCCAGGCAAGACAATGATATGTGTGAAATGCCAGTAGGTGAATTAGTTGAAGTTATGTGACATGGATGATACCATTTACTAAGCCAGATATCTATTTCCAAATAGGATTCTGCCTAAATTCTGTAACAGTAGCAAAAATGCAACACTCCCATGTTTGCTTCTCTTTTGACCAATAAAGTCTATTAAGAAAAGGCATGAATTACCTTTTGGATCATGACCATAAGCTATAAAAAGTCCTACTGTTCTAATATTCTAACTGCCAATTCTTAACATAATCTTACAAGTCAGATAACATAACTCATAAAGCAATATAACACATTCTCTTGAAGTGAAAGGTTTAATGTAAAAGATGATACGCACCGAACATCACACAGCAGGTGAATATGACAGAACAATGACTTATGTGCAAAATAGCTATCCAGCACACAAAGAGGAGGATTCAGCCCTAGATACTTTCAGAGAAAACACAGAGGAGCCGCATTCACTCTTGAGCTTAGTGCTAGCACAAGATGCCAGCCAGAAAGTCACAGGAAATAAAGACCATATGAGACATCAAAATACCACGGAATTCAGCTCCCTAAAAACAGTGCAGAACCATTCTTGAAAAGGTACAGAATACTGGTTTCTTTAGCCTGAAAACCTCAAATGAAGAAATTTCCAAAGTCCCTATGCGACTTATCATCTTGAGGAATGCATCTGGCAAACAGCTGCCAGAAAGCTAGCTCAAATCCTAAAATAGCCTAAAATAGCCAGCTACACTGTAGCCTGTCACCACACGAGTGGAGATGGAGGATGCTTAGCTCTTTCCCCCGACTCTTATAAAACTTTCATAGGTAAAATGTCCAAAACCTGACAGCTCCTGCCTAGGGTGACCTTTGAATTTACTCAGGCCTTTGATCTGAACTGTTTGACAGCTGAAATACTTTGTCAGAGTTGCTCACAGCTCATGATTCACTATGCTGGTTTCCCACTTCCATGTGAAACTGGAATTGCTCGCAATCATTCAAATTTGATTTCAGCCGTTTAAATGCAGATGCAAACTTTATAGCCTAGAATAGCTATACAGAGAGCGTACTAAAATGTGTATATACTAGAAGGCTTTAGCTTATTTCTGCTTTATAATTCCATGTTTTCTTCTAGCTTTTCTCTGACATTTCTTTATTAGTTTCCCATCTTTCTACTCCTCCCTGTTTATCTGGGTGGCACAGTTCTGGACAAAGCAGCTCCAATTGCTAACGGACAACAATTGTAATAGTAATAAGAATACATAAAGCCTGATGAAAATTTCATATGGAGAAATACCTGTGAGAAATTATCTTTTGAATGTAGTAGAGCGCTTCTTCCAGCAAACTTCAAGACAAAATAAAACAGGCAATATTAAATTAATCACTGAACTTTCCTTCCAGAAGTGAAGTTAAGATCCAGTTTCTCCTAATTTATAAGCAGGGCAGAATTCTTAATCAAGATAAATGAAGAAAATAGATATTTCAGAGGGTTACTTTAGTGAAAGAGACAATTATTTGTGTTCTGAACTTCTGGGAAAGAAGCAGCCATCAAGTTCAAGGCCATTTTCACATTTCTCTATTCAGTCCTGTTTAGTTAGCATTTTGAATTTTTACAGGGATGTCAACAACTATAGACTCTTCTCTTAGCCCTTAATAAACAAAACTTAACTGCTGAGAACCTTCTTCACATTCAGCTATCCTCCATGCTAAGAAAGCCTTTGAATTTGGAGAACTAGCAGCACTCCCTAGTTCTTCAACCCTGGTAAATATCCTTACCTTATTGCAGCCCAAGCTGCCCATCAACCTTCCTCCAAAGCAAGGTCCTTTGGAAGGAAAATTTGGCTGCACTCATGGAGAGAAGGAAGCAGCCATGTGTGCAAAGAGATCCATCAATATGGGCTGTAGATCATGGACAAAGAGGCATGGAATCACAGAACCCTTAGAGTCAGAAGGGACCTTTAAAGGCCATCTAGTGCAACTCCCTCATAACAAACAGGGTCATGCACAACTGGTCAGGCTGCCAGGGCCTGATCCAGCCTTGCCTTGGAAATCTCCAGGTATAGGAAATGATAATACAGCTAAGATGATAGCAGGATGACCCTTCAAACAGATTACACCTGACTATCAGGTAGGAATAAAATAAATAAATAAATAAAATTGGAAATTTCCATTTTAAGGAAATGAAAGATCAGTGACAAATGTAGGTTTTAAGTCAGTAGTAAAGTAAAATCTCATAATACTTTAAAAAGGCAATGATTTTTTTTTTCCATTCTATTAACACTTTACTTCAAAGTGAAAGAAAACGATACAATACACTGACAGCGTCAATTTTTTAAAATGCTGTAAAAATACAGTTTGTGTGGCACATGGAATAAGAAACCCAAGCTACTTGGTCTCCGGGTGTACATGCTTTTCATTAAGCCTTGTTTAAGAACAACAACAAAGGAGATTTTTCCTACGAATTGAATAATTTCAGATATCAATAATCCTTTGATCAGGGCAACAATTTGTAGATGGAAGATCTCATTCTTTCAATTTGGTACATTTGTAAAGGAATTTACTGGCTCCTTCAAACTGTCTTATGAGAAAGACAGCAATTATACTCCCCTGCCTCAGTGGGCTTTAATCAAAAACATATAATTACTTTCAGAAACAAATTTAGACTATTTTTCTATGGCTAAGTAAGATATTCTGTTATCCTTCCTGATTAAAAGGAAACAATATTACATTTTAATAAAATCTCTTGGGGAAGATCAGTTTTCCTTGATTGGAAGTGGTTTGTTGAGTGGGCCAGAAGTTCTGTTGACTTAAATCAGGCCAGTATCACTAAATATTCATATTAAGTGAGCCTATGGAATGCAGAGACATTTCACAAATCTAAGCATATTTGTAACAAGAATATGATATGATGTGAAGCATATGTTTTCAGCAGAAGTCTTGGTACTCTTTCTTTAATTAAGCAATTAAGTCCCTAAGTACACCAAAACTGGGCTTAGTGCAATTCATTTCACTTATTTCCAGACATTTTAGGGGTACGTACTTTGTCTATGCTTTCTAACAGTCAGTGGTGAAGGATTTGTAACCTGGAATGGAATTCATTCATAAGCAGAATATTTAAGAAAGGTGAGATGATGAATTTTTATAAGCAATCACTAATTGTAGAGGAAATCTACAAAATCTAACCTCAGTAAAGGTATCAAAGTGCCACGTCCTTAAAATGATACCAATCCTATTGATACCGTCTATCAATACAGATATAGAAAGAGTTCAATGATTCTTGTGTACTTTTCTCCTAGTATCACATACCCAATAAGACCTTTTCTATCCCACTCCAGAACTACTTATGTAAGAAAGGAAAACACACTCGTATGAAGTATATTAGAAAACATGCCCCAGCCTTATGCTGGATAGCATTGCAGTCTGCACTGATATTTGGCCCTCAAAATGCAGAGGTCTGCAGGAATTAACAGCAGGCCATGATATCAGTGTTCTTACTCCCTTAAAATTGATGCATTGTGCTGAGGAAAGGACCTCAAGCAACAAATCAAGTTACTTTAACTTTGCATGTAATTGATTTACTATTGGAAGGGCTACATTATGTCCCTACGGAGAAAATATGGGTATGGAAAAGGCTCTGTATGTTATAAAACATCTAAATATTGACTGTGGAACTCCTTAATGTAAAATTAATAATTAAGCACTGAACAACTCACTATATATCACTGCCAGCAATGCGACAGATAGAGACGACAGAGTTGGTGCAGCTCTGGGAAAATACAGTGCACCATTAAGGCTCGTTCAAATATCGTTGCATGAACGCACATATGTATTCTCTTAGGCTCAAAGGAAAGAAGTTTGGAATGCAATTGAATGAAGCTGTAACTGTCTGTGGGTGCCCACACTGACAGTTTTTTTTCTTTCCTATACAGACCTGCTTGAATCCTAAGCTATCAGAAGGCAGACCTACACACTGTTTTCTGATTTTAAGGCACAGTCAGCAATGGCCACAGTGTTCTATGACCAAATGACAAAGCAGATCATTTTGTCCCCAAACAAGCACCTGATTTCTGTTGAAATGATTTATGCAGACAAAAGGAAGCAAATACTGGTAGGAAACATCACAGACGAGTGCCTACTTCACTCATCTTCTTCCCCTATTACAATTAACTGGACAAGCAACTGAAAGATGGAAATAAACAGAATTCATCCTGTCCCAGGATCCCTGTTGATTTAAACCTGTTTCCATTGCTAGAACAGTTAATAGCAGTATACAATCACATTTAAAAGTCATCTGTAAATAGCATTTGTACAAATACATAAATAATTCTCCCCCACCCCCCAGCATTTTCTTTTATGCTTTAGAATGAAGTCCTACTGCACAGTGTACGGAACGCTGGTGATTTCAGAAGATACCAACCCTCACAAACATTGTCAGTAGCATGCATAAGATACAAACTTTTCTGTTCAGGGAATTCCATGTTAGCATTTTATTTGATTGTACTACATTAGAGAGAGTAGTTTGCAGTTTCATTCACTTGCTCGCTGTTTATGAAATAATCCATTGATACTAATCCCAGCAGCTTTGTTATGCATAGTGTGCTTTCTATGACAACCAGATCTGACAGTTACTTTCTCTGTACTGTGTCAACAGTGTAACAGTTAAACTGCATGTTTTGCTAAAGAAAGTAAGAGCCATCATCTAATAGAAAAGTTACCCAGTTACACTGTTAGATATGGAATACTTATGAAGTTTTATAAAGTATTAAAATCATGTCTACTCATGGCAACCACAGACTTTTAAACCAAAAATTCTGGTGACGATATGGTTATGTTGTAAAAAACACAGAAATGCAGGTGTTAGTGCCCCACTGTTAGTGGAGTGTTAAGAATGTAATGCTCTCTAATGTGCCAAGCTCTAAGGATATCAGACATTATTTTCCTTTATACATTCTCTGAATTCTTCTGATTTTCCTGGCTAATAGCAGGCCATTGCCTGCTCTTACTCTGTCCATAAATCAGATCATTCATGAAATTAACAAGCAGAGAGTGCAGAAAAGTATCACTGAAAGTTTTTTTTCTAGTAGTGATTCATAGTACCTTGCTGTTGCATCTCACTTGCAAAACAACCTGATTACTTTCAGAGGGACTTTATCGTATTTGCTTGCAGAAGACGGAGTTGATAAATGTTCTGTTTTATATCAGATATGAAATCTACAGTGTGAGTGCATACACTACCTGATAGAGACATTTCTTCAAAAATAACACTCCTGTGTGCACACAAAGTTACACCATGGATGACTTCATGTAACTGAATGTACTGGTATGGTTTGTTTCTAAGATCTTTTTAAAGTAGTGCTTTGTTCACTAACGCACCAAGATCAGGGCATGAAATCAAAACACCTCCGAGCAGTTCTATAGGGGGTATCATGAAGGCATTCCTTCATCAGGATTTGAAAGGAAAGTATTAGTTAAGAACATTTTTCATTCTCTAATCACGTGCATGCTTCTAAAGCAGTGAGATCTAAGTAGCTATTTTCAAATTAGATTATTACATCATAAATTAAGCACACCACAGATGTTTATAAGCCTTAATTAAAATCAACCTAGTGACCCTCGATTAAACATTTATGAAGCACTTCTTCATAACTTGTTAGTCATTTATAAGGTGTTTATGTGAGAACAGATAAACGACGTCTTTCAATTTTACCAGCAAACTTTACAAAGTACTTTCATTTCATCTTCTCTCCTTAATGCTGCATGTGGTGACACAGGGATATGGGATATGTGGTAATTTCTTGTCAGTTTTGACTTATCGATATCAGCAACGACGCTGTGAATAATAACTCAGGAACATTACAGGGTCATAAAGGCAAATGAATGCTTTAAGAACTGACAGTACATACATTCTTAAAACTGGAATTTAGATGTACTCCTCTGAAGCAAATAGATAAATTGTATTATACGTACAATAACAACTGGCTGTGTCTTTCATTGACATGATTTCATTTTGAAAAAAGCTATTTAAATATGTAATGTAGATAATTTTCTGTATTACAGAGACATATACTTTGTATAAAACATAATAGATTTATAGATCTGGGGAAGTCATGAACAAATAGAGTAAAATGAAATTACTTTTAGTTTGTCTCAGTGCAAATGATTTTCAAACTCACGCTCTTTTCATTGACAGTTTCACCTGCTGAGTTATCCACATGGATTTGGTTTGATTCAAATAATACAAAAAAGATTACTCACAAAATAAGCAGCTTAGCACCATTTCTTAACTCTCATATAACCAATGTCCTCCCCCAATGTCTTATTTCTCATGTGTCTCTAAGACATTTGATCCAATAATCTCCCATGGTCCTACAGGAAAATGTACCCACTTACCCCAGTGCTCATTCTTCCTACAAATTGCAGTATGCTTCCTTTTCTTTTTTGTTTTGCCATGTTTCTATATATAAATTTTCAGGCACTTATTTAGTACTCTATTGACAATAACAGAAAATATAACTCGTGTAGTGAAAGTGAAAGAAATTTTGGGGTTTAAAGGTAACACTGCAAGCTTTTCTTTTATGCTTCTTTTGCTACATGCCCAAACACGTTGGACAGGTTGGAGCAAAGACATCACCTGTAGCATACACAAATCCTTAACTACTGTGCTCAGTATCAATTAGAAATCACTTTCTCATTCTGATTGTAAGGAATAAGACTGGAACCTCACGTTAATTTCATGTAGGCTACCAGTAAGGCATGTTTTTCCACTACTGACACGTTCACCTATTGATACAATTTTGCACCAGTGACCCTGAAGGTAGAAAACTGATAAAATCCATCAAATATCTGCAAAATTTTGGTCTTCAATTTTTGATTTTTTTTACACACACATGTATATACGCACATATCTATATCTATATATACATATACACATGTATATATACATGTATGTATACATATCACAATATTATCTGAACATTAGGCTACAGCAAGTTTATTTAAAACCTGAACTCTTACCTAATCAGCCAGCTATGCTGATTAAAGAAAACATGCTTTTTAAAAGTAATGAGTGAAAATATAGCATTCATATTGTTCCTGTTTTGCTGACTGCACTGAAAGTAATCAGAATTAATGAAAAGCAATACGTTAAGGGAATGCACAGCAATTATTACACAGAAGGAATGGATCGTTGTTTCTACTGCTCTGAAAGCACACTGAAATCACTGGAAATTGAAGTGTGACGTTGCAACAAATAAATATATCCATTATTCCAAAAAGCAATACTTAGCAATTCTACTTCACAAAAATGCCTATATTCCCTTTTTACAGGATTCGTTCAATTAGAGTATCTGAAAACAACAAAAGTAAAATATATCCACAAATATACATATACAAAAGCCTACAAGTAAGGCAATCAGGCACATATAGCTATGAGATATTGATATATATATATATGCACACTTATATATGCTAAGATATTGACTTGTCTGTTCAAAGGCACCTTAGAAAATGTCATAACTAAAATCTCCATTTAACGTTTCAGTTCCTTACCATAGTAATGGAGAAGCAATTGCAGAAGACAGTGGAATTTAAAAAGCGAGAAAAAAAAACATGTGATTTCTCCAGTTTGCTTCATGGAGGCAAAAAGAATCCCTGAATAGAAGATAATAGATTCCATCTCCTTTCATAAGAAAACAGCTTCATCTGCACAATCTCCTGCACATCTAACTTTCCTTTTTGATACTTTGGAATGTTTTCCTGATAAGGGAATTCCCTATAGCCACAAAAAATAAAAAATAAAAAAAATTCCATACTCAGTGATGAAGAACTTTTTAAAAAAAAAAACATAAGTCATTTGCTATCTCTACTTTTCTTGTTCTTGACATAACAAACAAAAGCTCTTTGAATGAAATAGAAGACAACAGTGATCAATCAACTTCATCCTGAGCAGCAGTGTATCTCAAACACAACCCAAGCAACTACTTCTCTAACTTGTGCTGCTAACAAAAACTATTATCCCTCTCACTGCAGCAGTAAATGTTTCCAGTGTCGTGGTATTTTGGCCTGGACAATTCACAGGGGAGCACAGCATCACACCTGGTCCTGGAAGAGAATTTAGAACTTACTTGCTCCCTTGTCCTTTTCTCACCCATATTAGATACAACCTACTTCCCAGCAACGGGAATGTTCAAAGGGTGAAATGGTGTTCACTTTCATGAAAAAAGTCAAAACAGATGAAACAGCTGATATGTTTTACAGGAGATTAGGGAAGAACTGTCGATGTAACAGTGGACACAAAGAACGTTCCTTTTGCATACTCAGACAGCTTTGGTATATCTTTCAAAATCTACATTTATAAGTCCATCCACTTTCTAGGGAGCTTATGCTTAATAGAGCAATCACCTTCCTCCTAGAGTTATGGTAGAAGCAAGTGATCTCTAAGCCATCAAGAATTCTTGTGATGACAATAACAGAAGAAAAGACAGCAAGGAGATGAAAAAAAACCTTTGACTTGGCAATATTGCAGCTGCTGCCTACTCTTACAGAAAGACTGCAAGCAAAGCAAATGCAACAACACAATTCAGTGCTTATCTAGCAGCAAGAAGTGCTCTTTGACTTCCTTCGTTAGAAGGAGATGGAGGGTACTATGTGAATGTGTTCAGATGAAAGAGATTATTAGCAGGGAAACTAAAACAGAAAACCTAAAAAACAACGCTGTTGATTCTGAAAGCAAAAAATTTTTATCACATAATTTTAGAGGCTATTTCATCATGTAAAAAAGGAGTGCAAAAGGAATGAAAAACCATTGATGGTTATCAGTCCAAAGGATGTGCAGTCACACCAGTCAATGGTCTCTTGCGGAGAGTTGCAGAATATGAAAAATGTTCATTTTGTTATGTACAACCTATGCAGGCTGTGCAGGCCAGAGTTATAAGAAGGAAAACCAGACCTCTTAAAATACATCAGCACAAGTCTAACAGGTAATAAAACTGTCAGCATCTTTCCTGCCCCTGGATATACTGAAACCTCTACTCTGACAGGTTTCAACTGCTTTCAAATATTAAATAACCAAGAAATTTTAAGTTCCTACATTTAGCAAGCAAGTTGGTTTTCAAGTACCATCCACATAAATACTTCCAAGATAGTGATGCCTCTCCTGCTATGTATATTATATATTTTTTTTTTCCAGAACAGAGGATGTGACTTCAGATCCAGCTCCTTGAAAAAAAAAGGAGTAATGAGCAGAATACCTTCTGATATGTTCCAGTGTTTATCTCACAACTGCACAAGCTTGAAAAGACTTCTTAAAGCAAGTCACAGAAACGAGAGAGAAAAAACAATCGTACATTTCTTTTAAAGGTATTTCCAATATACTATTTTTTGCCATCCACATATTTCTTTCCTTATTTCCTCTCTTCTAAAGCAGGCTGCAGTGATCAATAGGCAGTGTACTTATGAAGCCTGAGTCTCACCAGAAATGTGACAGCCCCACAGTATAGATTGTGCTTTATTCTCAGCTCCTGCTTCAAACCATAAGCAATGCTTCTTTTTCTCTATGCTTTTTTTGTTCAGATCAGTGATTTTCTGTTGTATTTTAATTACAGAACTGTAAAACAATGTATTCTTCTGTATATGCAATACAAACTGCTATATAAGAAATATGTATGAGGAATGAGACTCATTCTAAGCCTTAATCGAACATATCATCTAAAAAGGCTGATTCAGCTTTTCTTCCAAACAGCATAGAAGAAACAGACAAGGTTCTCAGCTGTACCTACCTGATACTAACAGCCTTTGAGGAAACGAGCACAGAGGAGAAGACGCAATATGTGTTTTTGAATTCTCCCAGTAAAAAAACAGGAAGTTGCTTCCAGGCAATTAGCTGTCCCATTGGTTCCTCCTGCGGTATACTGCTTCCATGGTACCTGCTTACACCCTACAAACATTCCTTCTACCGATAGCGATGGTGACAGCAATGCCAGAGAGGAATTTTTAGCAGTTAAATTCAATGATCAGCTCTGACTCCTAGACCAGATATCTCATCTACCTGAAGATGTCCTCTGTAGAATGCACAGGAAATGAAGTTACTATTGAATTCAAAACATAAAACAGTTTTCTTCTTACAAAACAGTACTGTTTTTATCTGATCCAATGCAAACCATTCTATGATTACTATAACTGGAAGGAAAAAGAAAAGCTTTCAGGCACAAAACTCTTCCTTCAAGAAACTTTCAAAAATTCTTGGTTCCGTGGTGCCCCAAAAGCATTCTTCTATTTCCAGTTCTGTTGGAAAAGTTAAAAATACAGTTCCCCCTTACAAATACATCCTATCTGCACTGTTAGGCCTCTACAGATACAGACTTCACAATGTAAAGAAGCATATAAAGAGTCTTCAGCCAAATACGTCTTGTCCTTCAACTTTAAGCCAAGTACAATATATTCTATGTGAGCATTCAGTTTTATGGTGGAATTTAGTGGTAGAATTATTTCTGAATGTTTCCAGTTCACATTAAAAACTGCAAGCTTGTGTCACAGTGAAGACGGGCCCAGCAGCCCAAAGCCAGGCAGGCATTATTTGCTGGCAAGATCCTCCAAATCCAGCTTGCAATCCCAGGAATTTTCAGCATGTGAAGGGAGCTGCTCACACAGCCTACCAGCAGCCCATGACAAAGTGCTGACCTTTGGTTTCCTAATGCAGAGCAGATTTCTGGCATGCAAAAAGAACATTAGACTGCATAGAGTTCTATAGAAGTTCTGTGGCTAAAGCCACTAAAACAAAATGTTGGCTTAAATATATAACATGAGCTGGAGAATACATTTGATCAACTGCTGCTCTTTGCAATCCCGCTGTTAGCTTTTTAATCAAGACTCATATAACTGCATCTGCAGTCTAAGGCAGGAATAAATATTTTACTAATGTCTCTTTTGTTTATAAACTTACAAAAGACAAGTAGTACTGTGGGTTTCAGTGAAGAAATCTACATAATACCATATGTGATAAGCCTCTGAAGATGAAAATTAACTGATGTTTTTGTTTCATTTTCCTCTTTGTCCTTAGAAAACCTTCCAGAATAATAAAGATATCTATCTATCCATATATAATGTTTTCTAAGGCTGACTAGCTAGCTTGTTTCCAGTAAAATGACTTTCCCTTGAGAGGAACATTAAGATTTCTTTAATGCAATCTTCATCCATTATCATTGATTATGGCTTCATTAAATATGAAAACTAGGATTAACTCTTTGCAACAGATATCACTTTCCACATAACAGAGTAAACATTTTCCTCTGTATGCTTAGCTCTGAGAGGGAAGTGTGAATAAATATTTTATTTATATACTGTTTTGAATGAAGAAATTGCCTGTAGCAAAAACCTAAGCACATCTCTCTGGCAAAATACTCATCATTTGGATGAGGATGGAGCACCAATATTAAAGTCAGGGACAAAAAACACTTGCAATTGCTGCACCAAGATGTCAAGTGCAACTAAATATTTCCTAGTCAGATAAATTGATGAATTATATCAATCCTTACTTGCACATGAATCAATACATTTATGCAAAGACTGGTTGAAGACAAAGTTGTTTCAGCTGCAGTGTGAAGCTACCTGTCCAATCAGCTTGGAGTGCATCTGGCAGAGAGGATAGCTTGATCTAAATCATGCATGCAGTAGCCATAATTGAAGAGAAAACAGCAGAGAAATTGTATATTAATGTGCTAACAGTGCTTGGGCAAAATAACTTTTTTTTAATTGAACTTTGTCTTTTTTTTTTCAAATGTTCAATTTCATTTTTATTTTTTTTTGAGAAAAAGGATTTTGAGAAACTTCCAGTACTGAGAAAACATCATAGGAACAGATATTACTCTAATTATTAATTTATTGTTATATTATAATTAATAGATAATATATATAGTATATATTACTCTAATTACTACATATATTACTTACTCTACCCTGTTCTATAATCAATATTTAATACCTGAAGTTTTAAATTGTTCAGTTCCGGGTAGAAAAGCAACAGTTCTGCCTTGCTGCCTCACACCAGAACTTGTACTGGCTTCCTTAAACAAGTTCACTTCCGTGATGTATTAAGGCATCTTGAAGATCACATTCAAACTCTCCTACAGCTTCGCACATGTTGTAAGTAGACAAATTCACCAAATACTCGCTGTAAAGAGTATTCCCAGTTTCCACATTTATCAAGAAGATTTTTTTAAAGGATTGATCTATAACCTGAGGGATCAATTTGGGCAAAAGCACATCAGATCAATAAAGCAAGGGAAAAAAAGCAAAAGAAGACAGGAAACCAAGAGAAATAGGAAGTCATTTTTAACAGGCACTGCATACATCCCCTTGCAAACAAGAACTAATCTCCCAAGTAGGCAGTCTCACTCTTTACTTCCCTCTAAACCAGTAAAGAGCACATTTTTATTACTCACGCAACTTGTTATCTTCGCATCTAAGTGCCAAGCACTGATTTCTCTCTTAGGGCTAAACACATTTCCATTGGCACACACTCAGATTCTCTCAGCAGCTTACTATGGGGCAACAAACTAAAGTGGATTAGAAAATATACCTCTCTCCTGCAAGAATACTACTTTACATGATGCAACACTGATTTAAAGAGCAGCATTTGAGCAAAGACTTCCCATTTCTTCACTGCAAGGACTTGAGCCTGACCCCAATGGGAGGCTATTTCCTTAATGATTTATCAGCCCCTACACAAAACCCATAAGAATAAAAGAACCAGCTGGCTCACAGGGGGCAGTGATACCACATAGATTATTTTCTCCATCAGTTCACTGACATCTACCTGTAATTAATATTTATGATTTTTTTTTTTTGTAAGGGAGGTAAATTCAAGATATGATACATACACATGCTGTAGGCAGTCCAGCAATCACTCAAAGGTGACTCAGGGGAACCAGTTTAACACAAGCATTTTTTGTCTTATAACATCATGTACTTTGTCCAGGGATCTCTCTAGTGTTTGCCAGCATAGTTAGAGGGCATTTCAGTTCACCTCTAACATAAGAAGTTAATATTTTACCCTCACTATTCTTTGGGATAAAGAAACTATACAAATATGAAAACATACAGCAAGAAGTTAATCTCTAAAAAATAAATGTTATCATTTCAATGTCTTATAATAAACTGTGCTTGAAAGAAAGCTAAATCATTCTGTCAAAAAGAATACAGGTTGTCAGTCCACAGCACATCTCTGAAAACAGACTATAATAAGCATAGCAAAAAAGTGTCCCACTGGGAGGACTGTCTGTGATTAAGAATATTACAATAGTATCTTTGAAATTCTCTAAAATCAGAAAATCTAAAATCAGAAAGGCCGTAGGGAACACTAAACACTGACATCAGAGGACAAAATTCAGTCGTATTCTCAAAGTTTTGTACTTGACCAGCTCCTGTGTTTTCTAAGGAATTACAAGAAGAGTGAAGAGAAAGTACCAAGCTCCAAAGAGCTGGTTGTAAAGTTTCAAGATATGGTCACTGCAAGCCCTCCACATACTATCCTGCATAGGAAACATTCCTCTTCCTCTTCATTAGTTACTTGACATCCAGAACACATTGATAGCCTCTGCTGTTTTTCCTGAAGCATTCCAATGAAAACAAAAAAAATTTGAGTGATTCTTTCTTGCAGTAGTCTTACAACAGTCTATGCTGTCCATGCAACTTTTGACTGGCACAAAATTAGAACCAAATATCCAGGTGATATAATCAACAATCTATGACAGCATTGGCATTGGAAGTCAGTGCAGAGTATTCTTTGCTACTACAAAGTTTACTATTCTTTGAACAGGACCTTAATGAAATAAAGCGTAACTTTAAAATGTGTTAGCTAAAACACTGAGTAAAAACAATAGAAATCTCATCATAAAACAGAAATGCCAAATATTTTATCAATTTACTGAACTATACAAAGCTCTGCTTTTGATCTATCACAGAAAACAGAAAGATACAGTGAGAAATAGATTCATGTTCATCCATGCAATATTCTATTTCTCTTGAGAATTCACAAAAGGCAGTTTATTTGAATACAGCACCAACTTGGCGAAACAGTCTTAATTTATAACAGCTCTGGTGCACCATTGAAACGCAGCTGCTTAAGTATTTGTTTATGATGCTTTTTAATACTCGTTTTTATTATCATCAGAGACATACTTTTACAACTTGTTCATACCTACCATGAATTTACCATGAACAATGATCAGCATTAAGAGCAATATATTTATCACACCACCATATTGACTACCTAAGGAAGATGCTAAGGGAAATAAGGATTTCATCCTTAAAAACAAAAAACGTAAGATTTGAATATATTTATCCAAATATTTTTCTCCACAAAGGCATTTGTCTATGAAATTCTCTTTACAGCACCTGGAATAGTTCTTACCTGACAAATGAAGGAAGGCATAATAAGAGTCAAAAGGATTGCCCTGAGCTAAGTATAGCACTGCAATGGGAACAACAGGTCATGACAACTCCATTAAAGATGTGGTACAATCCCAACAAGTCCAACAATTAATCCTTTTCACTTATTATAGATCCCTATTTGTAAAATGTGAATATCTTTAAAGGTTACCACAGATGGTGTGCTATAAACCAATGTGACCACCTAATTATGCATATTTTTAATACATAAGTCAACTCAAAAGGTAAATAAATGAAAATAAATGAAAAAAATATCTCTAAAGAAAGAGCTATGCTCTCAACAATACTGACAAAAATGTTTGTATTACACATAATAGTTGAATTATTTCATTTATTTCTATAATGAAATAGTAAGAAACCTGAAAGAGAAGGAAAAGGAAATTATATCTTGATTTTCAAATTGACTCATTACTTGAGATACACTGAAAAAACTACAGAGCTCTGGATTTTTGCACCATACTGAAATTTTCCCTTGGAAAGGCAGGCTCTACAGCACCTTGCATTGGGTCTCTCCAGCTTAGCTGCTTTTGAAGACATGCCCGGTTCTACAGGTGACCCATGGGATTAGTTCTTTAAAGGCTCTCACAGAAAGTCTTTTTATTACCATCAAATAAAGTTCCTAAGGTGGTGTGTTACTATGAATAAGACTAATGAATGAGTGTATGCTTACAAAAGCTACTAAGGGTGAAAACAATACGGAATATATTTTCCTTCAATGTCACATTTCATTTTGAAGTTGTTCTGACTTTTTTTTTTGAGGTGGTGTATTTCAAGACAAAAATGAACTTCTCAAGTTTAAGTATTTAAAATAACAATAAGAAATTCCCTCAATGCATTTATCTCTGTTTCATACAAAAAATAAAAAACTGCTTGTGCTCTAAATATAAAACAGTAGGTAGGACGACAAGACTTTCACAAGTGATTTTAACCCATTTCCCAAAGAATATCTACAGGATAATCAGAAAAATCTTGAAACCAGGTAAGTGTAATAAGCACATATTTAAAGTCTCAAGGTCCCTCTTCTAAACAGTCTGCGTCTTCACCTCTTGCTTTTTGCACCTCTTACCAGACCAAAGAATAGCTAAGATGAACACTATGCTGATAAGAAGCCCACACATCTTTTCTGAGCTTTAATTGGAGTCCACCAATGGAAAACTGTCATTCTCTTCCATCTGTTATCTTTAGTCTCCCACAATGAATGCTTTGCATTCAGTGCTACGCTCCTGGGCACAAATACCCCAAGATTGTTCCCAACTAACAGAAAAGGAACCTGCAGAAAGGAAAATAACTTTGTATTAAAGTAGCTCAAGAAGCAAATGGGAAAAAAGGAGAAAGAGTTATTGGAATGACTAATAGCACAGTAGGTGTCATATTAAAAAAAAATGTGTAGCATAAAATGAGATAATAAAAAACAGGTTAGTAGAAATTCATCCCTGGTGAATCATAAGTTTAAAACATTTGCAGAAACAAACAAATGGATTACAATATAAAATCCCAATTATTTAGAATTGAGATGAGTAACCTCCTGCCTTATATATTTATGAAAGAACTATAGAGCTGCTGAAAAAGCTTTTAAAATATCAAATAATGAGAAAAACCATTTTCTCATAATAAAATCATTGACAAACAAGTTATTATTTCATAATAATAAAAAAAAGGAATATTAAAACTTCCTAACTGCTAAAACTACACGTAGATGCAGTGAAAGAGGCGTAGGTAATCTTGCTGCTGCTACAAGTTGCCAGATAGAAATTTAGGTAGAACAAAAAGCACGGGGAAACCATTGACCTTGTGCTTTGTTATGACTTGTTCTCATGCTCTCACATACTGGCTAGCATTGGAAGGTATCGTTCCACGTCTCTTATCTTTATAGGAAGCAAACATCTTGTGGCAGTTTTCTCAGTATTTCAAATGACTACAGGTGTATATGGGGCACTGTTGAATTTTTATTTGGTTCCAGAACTTAAACTGCTAGACAGGTTACATTTGGGAACAAAAATGACTTAATTCTTTTTTTTTACTCTTTGTTGCAGAAGATTGTGACAGCAGGCAGTGATGTTTCATTAATTGTGGTATAATAAGAAACAGAGAAAAAGCCTTTTTCTTTCTGGTGTGAAATACCTGTATTCTCCTCTCAAATACTGCAAATGTTTTTAGTGTAACCTGTTCTAGCATTCAAGGGTATTGGCTGAGGATGGAATAGCTAGCACAAATCAGTAACAATTCCTACAGTCTTTTTGCAGTCTTTTACTCTGCTATAACCAGCTCTCCTGCTTCTTCTTTAGTTATAAAGTGGTCAACACATACTCAATATCTTCAAGTGAGCCTCTATCCTCCATGGCCTCCTGTCATCAGGAATTAGCACATTATTCTCTACAATGACACTTTCCAATCACACTTTATACAATCCATCTGATTGTCAGCTTGCAAACATGACTGAATTTATTCTTGAATGCATTACATGCATGCAATCATTTATGCTACTGGCACACAAACTATGTCACTGAGGAAATATGCTAAATGGCAGGTGTGTGTGGCTGTAATTTATTTATTCTTTCTGCGTTTCAGCTGTCAAAATATCATATTAAATGTTTACTGTTGAATGTAAAAATATACATCCAATATGAGAGAATTACACTCCCTTCCCCCTATTAATTTAAGTCTCAAAATATTTTTGGAGTGACAAGAAAACCTCAGGAGAGCATGGAGTGTAACATCAGTGTCAAGATAATTATTTTGTTCAACGTACTCTATATTTCAATACTGATTCCGTATCACGCTGTGTAACAGCTGCTGAGAGACCTTAAGGATACACTGTTATTCCCCAAAGAAATATCCACCAAATTTTGCTGTTGCAGTCCTATAGAAGTAGAGCTCTTAGCTCATTTGATAAATACTGTAAAAATGAATTATTAAAGATCCCAGGAAAATGTCAAGAAGGAATGTCCCTTGGCAAAGCAACTAGCCTTCTCTCAACATAATCCTAACAGAGTAGTCTTGAAATACCAGAGGGAAATCTGGATGTAAACCCTTTTAGTCCCACACCTCCAGTTTTGTACAGTGGTTATATTCCATCTCAGAAACAACAGAATTAATCTAATCAAACTGTAGCCACGGAAGAGCTAGACATGATGTCTAACTTAATAATTCATATTTTAGTTATAATCTAGATAAGTACATCTGCTGTTCCAAAAACTCTTTGAGGATGAAATGAGCAGCCCTCAAAGCTATTAGAATAACTGTTCTGAATCAGGTTTCCAGCATTCACAAACCCTGGCAATGACCTTCACTCCAATCACCCTCACTTCATTCCATCCCTGTGCCAAGACCAACCATTCTGATACCATCTAATCCCTCCCTCCATCACCTCTATTTCTCAACAATAAAATCAGTCTTGCAAGATAAAAGACATTTTAAAATAAAAACAGTTCTGCATTTAGAATGAATGTTTGCATATACTATGTATTTTACATAAGTTACATATGTTTATCTCCCACAAAGACTTTATCCACTACGACTGATGGAAGCTCTAATTCCCAATTCTTAATAATTGGAGGAGGGCACTGCCACAATTTAATGCCCTCAACTTTCTCTTTTAATGGCAGTTAAATGTCAATTTGTTCTTAAAAGTTTAACTTCAGAAGATCTCCCACAAGTTCTACCTTCACTAGAAGCACAGTGCATGAGAAGTCTGGACAAAGTTCACATAGTAAAATAGCTCCTATTTTACATGAGGGATTCAGAGCCCTGCCAAATATTCTCATCCAAAGGATAAAAAGGCATAAGATTTCCTAAACTCAATGAGAGATGCATCTCATACAGACATTTTGTATTGGCAATATTTTCATCACTGCACTCAATTTCTATTATTTTGCCTAACAGATACATTGACACAAAAGATGTCCAATTAAAATTTAATTCAGAGTGCAGCGCTCCCTAAGTGCAACTCGTAATCAGCCACTATCTGTAAGCACGTGTGAAGCCCAAAACTTTCAGTACTATAGCTGCTGGAAATGTTTCAGCAAAGTTTTAACCAGCTTGCATGTAGATAATTATCACATGCTGCATTCAAACGTAAGTGAAGAGGAAGCCTGCCATCTCTTTGAGATGCCTTTTCAATTCTTATACCATACAACTAATTCCCCAAAGAACTGATAAGTTGTTCAGCCTGCTACAGAAGATTGTCCAAAGATGTACTGAGTCAATCACAAAGATTTACTTGATCAACAGGTTAATATCTGGGATAAACATAGCTTAGGCCACTCAAAGGACCCACCAAAATTCCCAGGTGAAGGATTTAACCAATTGACTTCAGATGGGAGCTGAAATACCACTGTTACAGCAGAAGTGTTTTTATCTGACTAAACTAATACAGAATGGAGACAGAAAACGATCTATTAAAATAATGTTTATTATTTGACCATGCTAATTTAAGGTACATTAAATGCATGGATCAGTAAGAATGCTGTTATAGTAAAACTGAAATAGTTTAGTGGTAATTTCAGCATTTCAGATCATGCATCCTAAGCAGACCGTGGAAAATTATCACTGTACTATTAAAAATAAAACACATCCCAAAGTAATTTGAGCACTATGGATGAAATGCAGCTTTTAAGATAAGCACACATCCTGAAGAGAGATCCTTAAATCTGACAGGCCATGAAAAGCTTTGACATTATCTTGTTATCAAAGGTGTTTCTCATGAGTCTACATGAGTTTGTGATTTGCCTACTGGAGTTGCAGTTCAACCTACAATTTCATGCCAAACATTAAGTAATTATGAAACAAGCACACCCTGCTACTCCTGAATTTCTCTGTCCTTCAGATAACTGCTAGTTTAGTTCAGAAATGGCACATTAGAATGCTGGACCTTGACGCTGTGGTTGTATCTTGATTTACAAAATCTTGGAAGGGAAACTATGGTGTGATGCTGTGATAGAGGACTGCATGATGACTTACTGTGTGTACCTGCTCCTAACACTGAACAAGGAATACTTCAATAGGATCTGAAATAACAGCAAAATCTTTTAGGAGTGATGTTCCTTTCAAAAAGTCTCTATGCAGACTTTCTGTCACAAATGGTGTCCCATAATGTATCTTGGTAATCACAGTATGACTCGAGCTGTAGTTGTTTTGTTGTTTTTTCTTTTTGTTAAGAAATACTGTTTTGGGGTCTGATGATGGTGCTAGAAGAATGAGTGCTTAAAATACCCGCTCTCCTGAGGTGAACCAGGATATCTGCCCAGACAGGGAATAGACCTTAGCTCTGTCATTTCTATCACAACTAAAGAACTACTGGGTCTGATGTGCTGTTGCAGATGATGGGGACTCAAACCATGGACTTGGAGGACAGCGCTGGCTTGAATATAATGCAAGACTGTTGTTTCCTGGACAGGATTTATCAGAGCTCCTCTTAGTCCTCAATTTTTTTCCACACTTCTCTATAAATAGTTGTCTTTGTTACACATTTAACTTGATATCTTTTCATCTTGTATTTAATTGCTTTTGACTTCCCTTTTTAATGTAATAGCAGCCAGAAAGTAATGACAGAAAAGCTGTGAATTTTCAAGGCATACTGCTTTTTTTTTTTCCTCCTGTAAATCTATTCCTTATGATAAAAGAAACAGTATACCTTTGTTCTGCAATAGAGAACCTGGTAGCTTTTTGGGCTTCTATTAACTACAAGCTGTGCGACACTTTTTACAAATAGGATGGCCATTTGCAAGTGAAGTAGGGGACCTGCTGCATGCACTTAGCCAGAGAAATCTCCTTTGTAATTTGGACAGTTGGATTCTAACTCTACAAAGTTAAGAAATGAAGGGAAGAAAAGAGAGTATTTTAAGCACTTAGACAAAGGCAAAAATCTTGCAAAATTAATAGAAAAAAAGACTAACATTTCCCTTTGAACACATACTCTCCAAAGAGAGCTAAAAAACAACAAAAAATAAGCTATATCAAGATTTTCCAATTATGATCAGTGTAGGAATGATGTGCTATCATTGCAGCAATCTGCCAAATTCCAATGGCAGCATATAGTGCTATGTTAGCTGTCCAACAGTAAAACATTTCTGCTATTTTATGGAACACCTTATAAACAGAGACATTATTAGATTTAGAAACGAAAGACTCAGGATCCTTTATAGAAATTAAAGGAATGTACTAGATTTATACATGTAAAAAAAGAAAACAGCAATACAGTTTATGGTAAACTTCGCTTGAATGGAATTTCTTAGCTGCCAGTAAGAAAAAGCGTGCTAATGAGACTCAGGAATTAAGAAAAGGATATGTTTGTGTAAGGAATCCTATAACCATAAATGCATAGATCTCCCTCTACTTTGCTGTTCTGTATTTGATTTTTCATCTAAAGTGCAAATGAGACATAAAACAGTACAGAAAGTCATAACACTAGGGCTTTCAGTATATTTAGTAAACTGGAATGGTGTCACCTTCAGTAGCTCTTGAAAATCAGTAGTAGGTGTCTCCCAGACTCTCTAAAGGTCTATTTCACAAGATATTTTAATTATTCCCACTCTTAATAGAAATTAGCACATTAAAGCAATGAGAAACCAATGAGAAATAATTCTTCTTGTAAAAGTCCTCAGGTTCACGCTTTGTGCTTTTGTGAATATAAAAAAGGTATAATTTCTGTAAAAACATTATATAAACAGGACACAGAGGAATGAAGTAAAATTTTTCCTAGCTTCTAACAATTCTATTAAAGACTTCTTCAGATATTTCTTTAAATGGACTGTCACAATCTAGTGTTTCAAAGTACATACTGGCTCAAAGCCAACATCAAACTGGCTTGTTAGTTTCATCTAGTTTCTCTTAAACTCAGTAGTTAAACCAAAAATAATCTCAACTAGGACTGAAACCCAGAAAGCCCAAATTGGTATTTTTCAGTGTCAATCTCTTACATTAATAAGCCATAAATTAACAGATATTTAATAGCATCACCATTTAATTCAGTCTCAAACAAATGACCTGTCCATGCTACAGTGAAAGAACTTGGAACCCCAGTATTTTGATCTTAGAAAGAGTTCCAGGATGAGCTAAGATTAAAATCAAGAAATGAGAAATAGTTAATTATAATCAGCCATTTTATAATTCCACTCCATAAAACAGAGCTCCCAATAACTCCCCTTACCAATGCCACGCTGAAGGTCTTGTTAACAGATCTCAAGGAAAAGGAGTTCCAGATCATTGGGCATTTTATGTCACTTTAATGTTTAGGGAGGCAGCAGAGGAAATATATTAGCTTATGCTTGTGTTCTCACATTCATAGGAGACAGTTTATGGGCTAAATGAAGGATCAAGTTTATTTTTAAATGCATACCTGCAATTTTATTTCTGAGTGATGAAGTATAATTAAATTAAGTTAAAATATTAAATCCACTATGCATTTAAACTTCAGGTTGATTCAGCTGTCAAGATGCATTTGCTGACCTGTTTTGTCAAGTTAAGTCTCTGCAGGGAAGAAGATTAACAAGGAAGAGAGGCTGTGAAAAGAACTCATTCTTGGACTCGGGGATTTTAAGATTATATTGGCAACTTGATTTTATGCAAAACATATACACATGTGCAATTATATTTAAGAGAAAAGTAAGTATGCATAAAAAATGGTTAATATGTCATACTAGTGTATGAAGATATCTAGTGCATTTTTTCTTTAACTTGACACTCAGATTAGTCCATGGTAAAAATCATCTCTAATCATGCTGTCTGAACAAACTGAGATTAGCAGGGCTGATAAATGACATCTTTCTTACCCATTTTTTTGATGGAAAAACAAAGGAAAAAAAAAGCAAAACAAAAAACAAACAAAAAAAAAACAACCAAAAAGCTGACAAGCCATAGTTTTTTTTTCCCCCCTCTCATGAGAAGAAATGCAAGTTTGATGCTTTGTGCCTATTTAGCCGTCATCTTTGCTTTTGAGTCTGACATACGAATTAAAGAAATAAATTTGTGTTTTGACTCACTTTTACTCCATGGCTAGATTGTGACAGATAGATAATAACTTAGAGCAAAAAAATATCCAACTCAAAGTTAAGCAGTCTCATGGAAGATGACTGTACAAAGATCTAACTTTCCCATGAGTGCAAACTGTCAGAGCCCAGTGTGGGTGTGAAGAGTTGGGAAGAGTGCCACATGGCCTATCCAACACAACATCTAGCACAACGCACAGTGCAGGGAGGACTCCTAGAAGTGCATTTTCTCTTCAACAGTGAGGAGAAAAAAATATAATCTATGCTACTTAATCTGTAGTTTTCACAATTTGTTGTTGTTGCTAGTATAACAATAAATAAACTTAGAATAGCAATCAGAATCAGATTATCAAATCCTACAGTCATTGCAATGCTATGTTTAAAATACCATTTTGCGATGAAGAGCACAACCTTCCACAGAATAACTTATAGTGAGGACTCCTCAGAGAAGAAATGCCATTTAAGTTTACTTCTATCCCATTTCCCATTACTCATTGCTAGAGTAGAGTATTTTTCTGTGTAAAGACTACCAATATTGCCTCTGAAGCCAGAGCTAAAAAGTTACAAGTCCTCTTTATCCTTCTTCTCTCATGCTCAATACAGCCTTCCATCTTCCTTCCAGTGCAAGCACCCTGCTGGAGAGCCCTTCCGTCTCCCTGAAACTGCACTTCCCTGGCCAAGGGCACAAGAGGACTCCTCTACACTGTGCAAGGAGAGAACAAGACCTGATCAAGGCAATCTTTGTCAGACCTGGACTTCTGCAGCATCTAAAAGATGAGAGCCTTTGGAAAGTAAATTTGGGTGGACATTCACAACTGTTAATCACAGTTTTGAAGACAGGGCCAGTTCTGAAACAGTACAAAACAGCCCTTAGATTGCCAGTATAGTTACAAAGTGTTATCTCACTGACAGTGGTAGTGCCAAGTTATCAAAGAATTGAATTTAAGCCAGCTAGCTGCCAACACTCAAAACAACATTGTCTTTATTCTAAGATAGTACACCAGCATGCAGTTTGCCAACAGAATATGCAGCCCAGTCGCTTCATCTCTTTTCCACTTTCCAGTTACTCCTGCATGTCTGAATCTACCCCAGATACCCAGTTATCTATCAAACCCATACTTCGCCTCCTGCTTCCCCCTCACTTCTTTCTTGCTTCTCTCTCTATACGTAAAGGAATCTATTCAGAGAGTCTTGGACCTACAAATGACACCTGAAATTAGGAAGCTATTACACTACATTGTTTTCAATATTCTGCCAGGTTACAGTTCCAGGTGAAAATGAATGAATGAATGAATAGGTACTATGTTAACAGTTATTTGAGCTTTCTAGTAGAAGGAAATGGGGCCAGATAATTTTATAGAACAGATTGAATTCCATAGAATTCCCAAATGACCAAGCGTACAAGGAGAAGCTTGTTCCTTAACATACATTAATTACATTATCCACTTGGTTCGGAGTGTTTTTATAATGCCACCTCTAGAGAATTGTTATTTATAAATAGGTATCATAGATAGAGAAGACTTTGAGTCAGTGCCCAAATTACATTTCCAGATTGCTATTATCTCACCTGTGGTGAATAACACAAAAAAAGTTTGTGAAAATAAAGACCTACCTAATTAACTTAAAGCAAGGAAATAATGTGTGCTACTATCTTTGGTGTTTAATGGGAAAAGTTAAGCAGAAGACTAATGCTAGGCAGGAAAAAAAATACAAAAAAAACCAACTTGTTTCCAGCCCTTGGTCTTACTGACTGTACAGGTTCTTTTCCTTCTCACCATGACCTTTTCCAAAGGGAGGAATCTTATGGGGAACAGATTGCAATGGTGTAAGCCAAAAAGAAATAAATATGCTCATGGATTGAATACAGCGAAATGCCCAATAACTAACCTTCATTGTGGCACTTCCCAGCTTTTCTTTTAAACTGTGAAAGTAAAAACTTTCAATAGCTAATTCAGAATGAGTTTGTAAGATTAATTAATGTATGCAAAAGGAACTGAACAGACCCTAACCTTTCTAATTTCACGGTGTATAAAACAGAAGTAATGCAGATGATTATCTTACAAGAATAAGCTCAAGACCTGTTCTCCAGAAGCACTAGTAATTCCACAATATTTCTGCCAGAGAGACATTCTTGAAGATTACAACACCAAGATCAGAAAAATAGGAACAAGATACTCATCTGGAAGGTGGATCTCAATATAATTCTGCTTCTATTTCTATTCTATTTCCTTAAAACTTTCTTAGCTAACTTCTTCTGCTGTGATTCTTCCCTATGTAACAGGATGGTATAATGCCAAAAACTGTATCAAAAGGAGGGAGTAAAACTCATCACTTCAGCTGTGTTGCATTCTACACACTGGGACACAGATATTTTATAGAAAAAAGCCTATTTATTTTTCAGTGCAGAACTGGATGTTGTTTCAGTATGAATCTTCATGCCTTTTAAAAAAGTTATTTAAAATAAAAGAATATCTATTAAAAACAAAATTAAACTGACAGGAAAAGCTTGTAGTAAGACTAGAAAGCACAAGTTCAAGCCAAAATCAACTCTGATCTGCCTTAATTAAAACTGACTGATATCACTGCTACGTCCACATGATTAGAAAATGGTTTTCATTGCCAAAGGAAGTACTATTCAAAACATTAAGATCAATCCTGTTCATGAGCAAAACTTTGTTCTAAATATGTGAATAGAAATATTTACTGAAGTTCAACCAACACTTTTTCCAACTTTCCTTTTTCTTTTTTTTAAATTTCATGCTACATTTTAAGAACAAACTTGCCATTCATAACATGAAGAAAAATACTCATACTGATCTCTCTCACCAAGCCTTTAAGTTTTTTTTTTTAATTTATTTTAAAGAAGTATACAAAGCTTCAGTGAACCATAAATGCAAATGTGAGACCTTGTCTGTCTGTGTGCTACAGAGGTAGAAACCATGATTGACAAAGGCTTCCAGTAATAACAGCGAAATATACAAATGAGTTAACCAGACATTAATCAAGAGAGCATTTGAATGTTAACTTTCCATTTCTTTATTTCCCAAGCCTTTTCTGTAGCAGAACATGAGCACTTTCAGAATTGGATATCTGTGACATATGTGTCTGTATATCCAGCTAGTGATTACCCTTGCTAAACCTATATGACAGACATCTATGCAATGAAGATGAATTTCATGATAAATGTTGATTTGACTTCAGGAGCTTCCTGATTTTAGTCTGATGACATCCATCTCACAAGCATTTGGTTACCTAGGGTAACATTTAGTATATTGATGACAAGACATTTAATATACAAGCTTTCAAGGATCACTAGCTCATTAGAGGATTAATCACCCTTTACAGGCATCTATTTCTTCCCACTGACTCTAGAGGGAAGTAGAGGACCAAGCTACAATACGTAAACTGTTATTAGATCAATCCTCCTACTTTAACCTACCTATTTTTCCGCTTTATTTTGAGGATAGTTGCAGAAGTATATTGATGTGTGACCTTGGATCTTCCAAAATTTTAATTGTTTTTCATCTCTGGTGGTTATTTATTATGTTTGGAGTCTTTTCAATGTTTTTACAATTGAACTTCAATGCCTTGAGTAGTGATCACAGACCCCAATGCATTCACCAGAGGCAATATTTCATCTTGAAAATATAGCAAAGTTTTTAAACAAAAACAAATCCCCAGCTTCTCTGAACACCCTTTACGTCTCAACGCAGCTACTTTCTCAAAAATATGTGCCAACATCACCCTTTGGTCTTTTGGTGACTATATTATAAAAGCAATAAACATTTGTCGTTTTTACAGTTGCATATGAATAATTATTTCCCCAGTAATTACAGAATTATAAATTCCTTGTATGTTTTTGCAAAATCTGGCATATTCTATATATTAAAAGTTACTAAGCTAATATGAGCTTCAACATTATTTATCATTTAACAAACTTACATACTGTAAATATTCATGCAGCCTTTAGCTATACAGAACTATGAGTAGTGAACACTAAGCATTTCATTACTTCTAATACTCAAGCTAGTTATCTATGTTATGACAGTAGGGAAGTTCCCGGAGGGCTTGATATTATACATTACCAAAATAAAGTACAACAAGCTTCCTTTTTAAATCTGAAAATGTTTTTCTACAACTATTTAAGCATTCCCCAATTATCTCTTTTCTATTGATTCTTATTTTCATTATTAAACAATTTCGGACCACTCTTCATTAGAGTTCACTCAACATATTTTGGTTTACGAATCCCAAGAATCCATTCCATCCACAGGCTAACATGATTGCTAGCAGAGAACCAATGCTATCTTTTTCTTCCTCTAGCTCCACTATGCACTCCTTTTTGTCAAAATCATAAAGTTACTCATAGTAGAGAACTATATTTGCAGCCAGTATGACACACTGACTGCTTCTGGCCTTGAAATACACAATTTTGCAAAGTGTCTGCATATGTGCATAGAGGTCAAAAAGGAAAATGAGGTTGTAGTGCCAATCTCATTAGCTCCATCCTACTGACATTTTTTGTTCCTAGTACAGCCCTGAGGCAGCTTTTCTGAGGCTAGATAAACTCTTGCTTCAGACAGCTGACCATCCTGCCATTCAGTTGCACGCTGTGTGCACCAAGAGACAAACTGCAGTACCTAGAAAATTTCACTCAGATTTTCTTGCATTTCCCTAATGGACATAAAGGTCTTAAAAAACATCATGAGTGAGCCTTACACACTGTTAACTTTATTATTTTCAAAGCATATAAAATCATAAGGCTACTTGTCACATTCAGCTCTGAATATCCAGAGTTCGACCTCAAAACCAAGACATTAAAGTGAATTAACAAACAGAAGTATTAAACTCAATTGAATTCTTCAGTATCTTGGACAAATTATGGGTACATTTTGAAGACGTCTGCTTCAGGTAACAAGTTGGAAAAGTTTATTTTCTGATGTATACTCTCGCTTATGAAACTATAACTTTGAATAAAGACATGCAGTAACTTGCAGCTCTGCATTATATCAGAAATTTATCATTTATCATTTCCAATAGTGCACTGAAGCTCCAAGATAAGTAAGCATGAAATAATGAAAGATGACCAACATAGTTTTTCTTACAGCATGGAAAGGATGTAACGATTGTGTTTCATGTCACCTCAAAGTAAGAAGTTAAATAAGCCCTGGAGTTCTTAAAACTGTTCCAGGAGCTTAGAGCATGGGCTCTTTGCTTACCTGTGGCAAAAGAACATATTTTGTCTATGGAAAACATCTGCTTCCCTATTCCATTAACAGAAGCAAACTGGAACAGATTGAACAGGAACAGAACAGATCCTTCTGGCATCTGTGCAGCCATTTACTCCACCTAAATAAGCTACATTCCATTCAAAAACAATCTGCTTTTAGAAACTACTCAGGGAATGTAGTTCAAATTATTTCAGTTTCTGAAGGCCTCCTAAGATCTTCAATATTACCTGCCAGTCTTTACAAAAATATAAAGCTGACCCTGTTCTGAAAAAAGAAACGGACCACATAGCTTCCGGAGGTCCTTCCTCCTTTGTTATTCTGTGACTGTATGGAGTAAGCCATCCTTTACAATTATTCATCCCAAGTGACAAATCAGAGCTTGACCTCACTTACAGACTCCTCCCTAAGAGCTCTTCCAATCTAAGAAAAAAGTGGTTAGCAAATATACAACACTCCACCACACCAACTGTGATACACACGAGTCTTTCTGAAGGCATTGTACTCATTTTGTTATTTAAAAGAGGAGCTAACTTGAATAGCAGAGCAATGATAAGGACATTATTTATAAGAATTTGAAATTTATAGCTATTAATTTAAATAATAAATTCATAACTAAAGGAGTTGATACTCTCTCATTAACAGAACACTTACACCAGAGTTTGATGGGATCACATTTCCCTACCTGCTATCTATTAAATTTACAGTTAATACTTTTTTTCAACCATGTCTGTTAACATCCCAGATAGTAAACAAATCCCTGTGACCTACAAAGAGTTTAAATGATTATGAAACACAGAAGTTAAAAACTCACCTAGATAACGTAGAGTTATTTGTCCACCTCCAAAGGGATCTCCAAAACTTGGAATATAAGACATTCCTTTTAACTATAAAAACATTTAATCCCAACCACAATGAATTACTATGTGTGTACTTGTAGTGTGTATGTATATCTACAACTAAATATTATAACTCACCTTTCAAAGCCTACAGAGGATATCTCCATAGCAACTTGAAACTGCCAACTGTTGCAATCATTCCCAACCCCACACCAAAAATAAAATCAATGAAGATTTGCATTCTAGGAAAATAACTTGCAGAAGTTACCACTCTTACTTTTAACTTATATCAATGGCCTCTCAGATTGGTACCGCTATCTCAGACCAGTTTTCTTGGGACCTGTATCCAAGAGTGATTCACAAGAAAGGAAACTGCATAAGTGTATACATGAATTCAAAGAATGCCTTCTATCAACTCACAGAAATATGTATTGCTTGGCAGCTTACAAGCAATGAATTCTTACCATCACATATCCCTGACAAGGTTACCATTCACATCAAAGCTGAGACTTTCAAGGCCACTTTAAACACTCAAGATGCTCACTTGACAAAATGTTTTACATATTTAAAAACTTACCTCAAATTTTTAACTTCTTTGAAATAAAGCAAAACTAAAGCTAAAATACAAGGTCTTGCATTTTAACACAAGGAAACACACAGGGAATGAGATGCAAAAAGAGATCAATAGAGCTACAAGGAAAAAAAAAAAGTTTCAATTCCCAATTTATAAAGACTCAAGCCTGTGCCCTTAAAGCTCAAAAGCATTTGCCTCAAGAACCATGACAGTAGCCAGGAAAGGTCAGAGAGACTGAGGAAACATGCTGCTCCAGTAGGTGTAAAATATTTCATGTTTCCTACAGCCAAAGGGAAAAAAGGATACTACACAAAATGAAAGTCTGCTCTGAGTAGCAAAAAAACAGCACCAGTGAGAGGCGAATCAGTTCCTTCTCCCAGCTATCAGTCATAACAAGTATGTAAGTAACAGCCTCACTGCAACTGGAGCAAACAGAGGAGGGGAGCGTGCAGTTTTTTTTGTTTGTTTTTGTTTAGTTTTCACCTTTTTTTGGGCCCCAGGAAAATAAGACATCTGCAAAAAAATGAGACACATTTTCCCCCCATCTACTTTTCTTAAGCAGCTGTTCTCAACTAACAGAACTTTCCAGATGCAATTTTTAACCAGGACTCATTTCTTAAAAATTCTTTGCATTAAGAAGCAAACAAATCCTTCAGAATGACATTAGAATTCTCAACTCTTGTATTACAGTAAATGTGAGCTACTACAAGAACAGAAGTTATATGAAGTCTGCAGGGGATCTACAAATGAATCTATATGTGAATCCTAAATGCGTACCCACAGACCAAATTTTGCCGTTTGCTCAGAAATGACTGCTGATTTTCTCAGAAATTTGACAAAATTAGAATTTGGGAATATACTGCGTGGAGTTGGGAAGTGAACACAGGTCTCACCTGGTACATTACCTTCAGATTATGATTGATTGTCTTCAGCCTGAGATCATAAAGAACAAAAACAGGTAATGAATTTGTATGTACTCAAAACAGAAGTGGTGAGAAATCAGGATTTTTTCTGTCCTGGACAGTTTTGTGCCCACTCTTTTCTATGCACTAATAAAACAGATGACAGTCTAAACTGGAGATTGACATACCCACCAAGAAAACTGTCCAGGAGAGATTTTAGAGACATGCAATGGATTTCATGACAGCTACGTCTGACTACACCAAGACTGTCCAAAGCAGTTACTTTCACTATTTCTTGTGCTGCAAAGACCTATCAGATAGGTGTACGGGTGAAGCATGTTTTAGCACAGACTTCATAAAATAAGAAAATGTGAAAAAAAGCCACAACTTCACCAAGCACAAAAGCTGGATTGCAGATCCTCACTAAACAGCATCAAGCCATTAAAATTCTTGACAGCAACACACATTCTTGGCTTGCCAATGGCCCACTTTCTTGCAGCCTATTTTTGCTTAGGAAAACTTCTGAAAATCCTGAATATTAAACCTTTCTTCAAGCTATAATGATCACGGAGATTAGCTCTGATCAGCAGTTTTAGGCCATATGTAAATTTGATATCCCTAGGCATTGTAGCAAACCATGAAATACCCTTCTCTTTCCCTTTGGCTAGCAGTAATAAGGAGACTGCTGTACAGCCCTACATTAATATTGGTCCACACCACCTACTTAGCATTCAACAGGTCTTAACTCCTAGTTCATGTTGGGGATTAGCCCACAGCTAAAGTATACCAGATTTATTAGAGAAAACAGTTTAATCACTAAAAGAAGCTACCAAATAAACAAACAAACAAAACACTACCTCATTCTGGTTCTTTTAATTTATTTTTATTTTATTATTTTTTTTTAAATCTGTTTTCCAGTTCTTTGGCCACTGCAGTCCAAGTAAATCTATCACAGCCACATTTAGGGAAATGGCAAAAGTACAGAAGTCAGAAAAGATATTTTTCTTCCACTCTAGCACACACAATTTAAAGCCCTCAAAGCAGCCTGAAGGAATACAGAAGTGTACTGGTCATGACAAAATATAACAACATCTTTCATGTAAACATGTATTTAATGGAGCCATGATAAAAATGACTGAACCCTGTCCCCGTTACAGCCTATGTTTAGCACAGCCTCTCTCTCTGGAGAACGTTTGAGAAATTGATCGCTGCTTTTATCAGAAAATTTTATTCCTATTCATTTAGGAAAAAAAATATCAATATTCAGCAAACCACATAGAGCAAAGTTTTCTTGACAGTTTCCCGAGCTATAGTGCACGGCTGGGGGTGGCTGGTCAGCAGCACTGAATGCCTCTGTGCAGGGACTTCTGCGAGAGAAGAAGCACACGCTGCTAACACTGCAACTGACATTCGAATCTATATAGCAACTGAGGAAGACATTCTAAATTTTTCTGTCCTTCCACTACACTTACCAGTTCCTTTGTAATGGAAGTGACAGTTAAATTGTAAGCTAGGAACTGGGAAGGAAGGAAAACTAAAAGCTTTGTTTGCTTCCAGAATGATTCTTCCATTTGAGTGGAAAAAAACCAAAAATGTTAAAACTTGATTCAATAGCAATGAAGCCTGAAGCTGATAATTTCTACCTTCAGTTCCTGAATACAGCTGTAGTAATGAGAAAATAAGAGCCCAAAGGATGGATAAACTACATTATCTTAACTAGCACAGGCAAACCTTCAAAAAATGAAATTGGAAAGGGAAAGCAATACTATTAACATTTTTTCCCTTGCTAAGAAAAAAAGCTTCACTTTTCTACTCTTTACTTATTTAGTAAGCCTGCAGCATACTCCAAACCTGCTGAAAGTGTAACCTCCTAAAATTAAACTGCCAAATAAGCAAGATCACAAGTAGCCCAACAGGCACTTCTATCTCTTTGTCTTATAATGATTTTGAGTACTGTAGATTTTTGTTAACAGAAACTATGATAGAGTTCAGCTTAAAAATTAAGGAGGAAAGGCTGTTTAAATTAAAAACCAAGAGTTTGCAAAGTAATGTTTGCAAGCGTGTCCAAACAGTAATGTATGCAATTTCATGTTCCATTACACTGTCTGTTAAAAAATGCTGATGTGTCTCTATTACTTTTGTTTTCCATAGCCATGGTCTTTCTATACTGCAGTTGGGCACTGAGTTCCTATACCAAACCCTGTTCCCAGATTTGGGGATCACTTATTTCATCGGTGAAAATACGCAGACACAACAAGAACGGTTCCACCCATTATGACTTTGTTAACCCCACCAAACTTCATTTGCACAACTAAAATTTGTTAAGCTAACATTGTAATAAGTTGCTCCAACACAACGATTTGTAACACAAAAGTCATTTATTTACAGTTACAGCACAGACACTTCATATCTCAGTATTTCATGCCTTTGATGTAATTGAATTCTGTCTTTTAGAGTTATTCTTCATTTTTGTTATGTGAGTACTCAAAGTCTGGCCAGAAGTTATAGCAATTTTGAGGTATTCACTCTCCCGCAGTATGAACAGCCCCCACAAAGTTATTCATCTGATAATTTTAAGATCTGCCAGATGAAAATCTTGAATTGCTTTTATTTTGTTGCTGTTACTACTGTTATGGAGTGCAACAGAGATCCTGGCTACCAAGAACTTCAATTCTATTTTATTCCTCAGTTTAAAGACACAGATTCCTGTCTCTTCATGGAAGAATCCTAAGCAAGTTTAATTCAAACTGAGCAGCACACTGTTAGCCTGTCTCAGGCTCAGCCTGGCTTTATTCCAGGGCTCTCAAAAACAGTCCAATCCTGCAAATGTTTACAATTCTTCTGAAGTCACTTATACAGCCTGTGGGAGTAAGAACCTAATCTTGCATGGAGAAGAGAACTGTATATTGTTTAATAGTTTTATTTGCTATTATATGCTACTGCGTAAGTTTTATTTTAATATCATGCAACCGCTGTGATTGCACTTTTATAATTGGTGCTCTACCCCAAAGGAGAACTTTTTGAAGAGTAAAAGTGCTACCTAGGTGCTGAATCAGAGAATTTACTGCAAGAGCTTTTGGTAGAAATACTTAGGTATGAAGTTTCCCAGCAAAGGTTCTGCAGATGCTAAACAATTGAAACTACAAGATCAATGACATTAATTAATGATTCATGCAATGTAATATGAAATAAAAAGAATGCAGTGAATTGAATTTCAAAACAAAAGTCCTGGGTAGAATCCAACTTAGACACTGATGCCCTGTTTTTTTTGTTTTTGTTTTTTTAATATAATATATTCTATTAACAGATCCAGGCTTATATTGTCCCCAGAACATCAGATCTTACTGACAGAAAGAATTGTTGTTCGACAGGAAAAACGAAAACTTTTATTAATACTTCCTTTAACCTAGGTCTCTCGTTTGCATCCCAACTCCTCAGATAAGCCACAATAGCACAGCAGTCATGGCAAGAAATGACATATGGAGAGCATTCAAATGACATCTTCAAAAATAAAAAGAACTTTCAAGAAAGAGAATGTTTTTATAGTTGCTGGGGTAAAAAAAAAAAAAAGATTAATTTGAACAAAACATTCTCAGTATCATGGAATTCACTCATCTGTAACGGTTTCAAAGCCCATAAGAGCTGTTTGCCACTATAGGTGATAAATTACAGCTTCACACAACAAACCAAGATAGCTTCATGAGAAAAAGAAGGTTTGACAAACTGAATTTGCAGGGTTGGGTTTTTGTTTGTCAGCACACCTCTTACAAACACCTAACCCATCTGGGAAAAGTATACCTCACCTCTACCTGCCATATCACGTATAATCTACTCTATCAAGATCTAAAGCAAGGAGGTTAAGAAATATTATTTGCCCATGTACTTAGTAAGATTAACACCATCAAGTAGGCTGGAAGAAAATACATAGCCAACATTAATTGAAGAAGTAATCGTACAACCCCACGGACAAAGCCTGCACTGTACAAATGATTTCATTAACCGAAATAGTTTTGACTTCTACAGTGTCTCTAAGTTTCAAAATCATGTTAAAAATAGATTTCCCTGCCAGGGTTCCTAGAAATTCCTTTGATGATTTAAAAGAAAAGATATTAAAACCAGGATTTGTTCTTTACTCTTAATACAGTCAACGTATTCCGATTCTCTTTCGGAGCTTCCACACAGGAAACTAACAGACAGATTTCACGCAGCAGTGCCCATTTTGTTTCTCCGTGGTACTACCGGTACTGTCATGATGGAGCAAGGATACACTCACTGCAAGCAAAAGAAAGGAACATTCTTGTTCCTGCCAGAAAACTGAAGATCCAGGCTCCCCATTTTGCACTGTCAAGTATTTGCCTATAAAAGAAAGCCATTCATTTGGCCATTCATCTGTACTGTTCCTAGGTTGAGATAATAAAAACAAAGATTGTATTTGATAAGCAGCTGAGAAGGTTAGTGATAGGGGAGCATCTACAATTCACATGAGATCACAACTACATTGGAAGGTGAGATTATGAATTATGCTTTTTTTTTTTAGACTTACTACTTATCAAAAATTACTGACAAAAAGAAGTTGACTTGGTCTGATGTGATAAAAGGGAACAAACACCTACTTCTGCAAAGCCATCCGACAGAAAGTGAAGTCAGACTAATATGGCAATAATTACGTACCACATCTAAGTAACTTACTACTATAGAGCACACACTTAGCTAACAAAGTCACGTATTTTTGACCAGTATTAGGGAATCAATCAACAATTTCAGAACAAGATTCTAACAGGCTATTAACCAAAACCAGAGCTGAAATATTTCAAGAAGGAGCAGGTATATCTTAATGTTGCCGGATAAAGTTAGTGCAGTTGAAACCTACACAAACTGTTCTATGGCTCTTATTTTTCTTACAGAGTGATTTGATTTGAAGTGTTACAGAGGCATAATAATAGTAAGAATCAAAACAAATGTTCTTTGCAGAAAAAAGTGAAGAAAATTTATTGGAACTATTATGATAATGAAATACACAGCTTTGTTGCAGTTCTGTTGCAACTGAAACATTTTGAAAGATTAGGTCAATTTCTCCAGAATTTTTATATGGAGAGAATCAGAAAAACAATTCAGTATTAAAAGCCAACTATGTGAAATTGTTCCACTATGACATTTTCTTATCAATTGCTTTGAGATGACTTCAAAGTTGAATTAATTTAGATTCATTGGTGCAATTGTCTTCAAGGAGAACTTGAATACTTTTGCTTTTTGAGTAATTGAAAAACAGAGACAAATTTCAAACTCCTCAAAGATTTTTTCAAAAAGACCATCATCTGTTATCTCAGTCATTCATAAGTAGAAAATAGACAAAAAATATATACATTGGCATCAAACACGTCATTTCTGGCAACTGTTGTGATTACATATACACTTGATGTTCTGGAGTTGCTAAAAATAAAAGTAGCAAATGTGGGGTTGGGTTCATTTTGTTTTGGATGGGAGGGGTAAGGGGAATTTGCTTCACATATAATAGCAAAATTATACGATGAATATTTCTTTGAATAACTTGGACTATGCAATCAACTTATGACTTCTTACTGCCCAGTCATTCTAAGCATATTTTTCGTATCTCACAGCCAGCTGTACCAATGTACAATTGCCCTTTGACATCTTGGGACTACACAGTGCAATTTAAGTACCAAGGGAGGTGTGAAACACAGGGAGAAACATGAAAAGAAAAAAAAAAAAAGGAAAAGAAAGTTTTAAAAACAGAATTTCTCCTCCTCTCTCTCTCATTCAAAGACATGATTCGATGGTATCTTTCAAATAATATTGGGAAAAATAATCAATTTAACCTGCAAGGCAATAAATAATCCTGCCATCCCACAATTGTGTGCTTTCTATTCAGCTATGCATCTCCTTCACAATAAAAGTAGCATGGGTTTGTCTATTGGCTGACCCTGGCATTGTGTGCTAAGGCAGTCAAACCCTGCCTGCGCTGACAATTTACAGGGCTTTTTCTGTTCAGCACTTGGAATAGTGGCCACACCATAGCATTACTGTCAAAGGAAATGATGCCCCATTGTTATAAAACCCAGTAACACAATTCCAAGATTTACATCCAGCTGAGACAGAAGTCAAGGAAGTGGGGATAGTGCTTCAGCTGCTGCACCTACTGCCATCAGACTCCAAATCATATAATAAATATATGGCACAGGATTGCAAGCTGCAAAGATTTAACACCTTTTTCACACACATCAAAGGGTTTGAATGAAACACAGCTGTGTGGATGCTGACAACCGCTGCCTAAAAGCACAACTTGCCATAGAGCCTGCAGGGCTGCTGGCCTACAAATAGGCAATAAGAAGACAGCATCCAGAAGCAGTGATTCTGAATCAGCACAAACCAAGTTTCTATACCACTAATGAAGTCTATCAAGAGGGCTGTGGCATCCTTCTCTCCAATCTTTCAATGAATTGATTTTATGGGTAAGGTCATCTCATGCATCTAAGCTGCTCAAACCTTTTAAGCTCATCCTTCTCTGCTTATGTAAGGGGTACACAGCAGATGACAATCACACTGGAAACTTTATTAACGCATGCATATTCATCTGCAAAGAATTACAGATTGTGTTACACCGTCACACTGCTGAGACCTAGTTTTTCAGGTAACCAGAAAGGATTCCAGCCCTTAGAAAATAGACAAAAAGCAATCCACATTTATTCTTTAATTAAGAAACATTCTTGTTTCTATTTAATTAACCCGGGCTATAATGTCAAAAGAGCCCAAAGTGCTATCTTTGTTCTCAGTTTTCTGTTCCTTGCAGTACACTACAGTGAATGCTCTGTGTGAAATGTCTAGGATAAAGAGACCCTAACGTATTCATAGCCTTCAGCATCAGGTATGAATGCTGATCTGGCCACAAGACTAATTATTGATATACCACTGTGAGTAGAAGATAGAAGAGGAAAGCTCCTTTTAGCAGGAAGGACAGCGAGCAAGCTAAACAGTTGTTCACTAAAGAGTTAGAAGAAATATAAGTGAACTTTCTGCTGAGTGCTGAAGAAGGGGGGTGGCTCCCTATTTCTAGTCCTTGCAAACAGGCCAGCCATGGCAGCCTGTGCACCTGAGGTGATCTGGAGCCTTTTCCTCAGTATTTCTGCTGGAAATCAAGAATAATTGAACCCTGGGGTGAAGTGCAGACTCCTGCGTACAGATGCTAATACCACATACTCAGTTTGAGTGAGCTGTTAATTACTACACTTGAGATTATTTAAATCTGTTCAATGTACATGTTGAACCGCATGGGCATGACAACCTGTGTGTGACTAGGTAATACCTCAATTGCTTGTTTATCTCAAATTCTTCCAAAAAACATAGGTGGATTATATTTGATCTATAATCCTGGCTGCCATAATAAAGTAGTACATTATTTATAGATTCATAACATACCTTTTCACTACGAATATGAACAATAATTAGAAAATACCAAAACCCCAAGGGTCTACTAAAAGAGCAAATAAGTGTTTGGGAGCTTATATATGTTGTGTCTGTAATATATACATATTCCATATATATAAAGATACATAGGATGCATACAAATATAAATTACTGTGTGTACTGTGTGCTTAAAGCCATTTTACATCACACAAACATGGGAACAAATTCCAATTGTTACATACAAAATATATAGTCCACTATATGGACTATATGGACATGACTATATGTACTGGCTAGATTATCAAAAAGCTTTGAAGTACAATTTTGTTGAAATGCAGATGATTGGTCCTAAGTAAGATTGCTCAAAGGCTGGGTTAAACAAGTTTTAAAAGTATGCATGAAACTGCCTACTTTGTACATAAAACATACAAGAGGCCATGCTGGGTTACACCAAAGCATTCCATCTCCCTCAGTAGATGATTAGGGAAAATGCATTTGAGAAAGATTTGAATTGCCAAAGTCAGACCTCTGTATCCTTGTATTTCCTCTAACTTGGAGGCTTCCTAGGCCAGGGTCTCATTAAATACCACCACTCAAATAACTAAGCCGTTTCTGAAGTTTTTCTCCATAGACTTATCAAATTCTTTGAAACAGTTTATACTTTTGTTTTCCCCAATGGCTCGCAGTAACGTTTCGTAATTAAATTGACATTTGAGCTTTCAAGCCTCTGATAAAAATTTCATTACTGCTGCAAGAGATACCGTTCTGCAAGAAGAAAGCACAAGTATTAACTTGGAGGTAGTTTAGAGGTGGATTTCCTGAGATGCTGCAGCTTCACAGCTCAGACCTCTATATAATTTTAAGTTCTCTACCGCTGATTTTAGAAAAATTATGAATATTTTAGTATGCAATACAAACTCAGCCTTTATATCCCTTTAGCAGCTAAATGGTAGAAGCCGAAACTTAGCTGATGTTCAAAAACCAGCTTTAGCACCACCTAGAAGAGAGACCCTAATGCATGCTCAGAAATTCTGTTAGTCAAAGGTAAGGCCAATGCGGTTCAAGGCTGAAAAATCTTTTCCAGAATTATTTTTAAGCTCTGCATTATACATGGGATCTAAAACTAAACTGTATCTATACAAACTTTCCTCCTTTCCTTCCTGCCTTCCCTTTTAATAATGAATAAAATTAAATGAATTAAAAAAACAAAACAGGTTGAAAAGTTCTTCCTACTTGGAAGTAAAAAGCAATCTGGATCAAGATAGTATAATAAATGATAAACATAGAATGAGATACATACTTCCCCCAGAGTTAGCAGACCATGCCCACCTGGTTGGGAACAAGACAAGGCTTTGTAAGCAAGCTATGAAATATTTAGTTTCTGGTATAATGAGCCTTCTAGAATTGAAATTCACACCAAATACATTAAATTACTTCCTAGTACTCAAATATGTCAATATTCCTGTGTCATACAAAGTAATTTCACAAAGCACAGCAGGGAAGCTGTTGTGCTGCTTTTCTTTTTCCCTTTTAACAGCATACTCCAAAGAGTTGATAGTAATTTCTGATATTAAAAGGAATATAAAAAGTAGTACTTATTTGATTTTTCTTTATTATACATTGTAAGCACAAAGCCGTTTTTTGTGATTGTCTTCAGTTTATTTCTTCCACTGTTTTAAGATCATCACTGATGTCAGCCATACTTCAAGTACATGCTTTACTTAGATGTATGATAGGATTTATCAAAATGTACATCTGTATTTTATTCTGATTACAGCCATGAATTCAGTCTTCATTAAAACTGCTTTTAAAGTCCCCCTGCATACTGTGCTGTACAAGCAATTTTATTTGGTGAAATAACTTTGTGCTAGGTTTTCATTCCTCCAACTCAGCCAAAGATTTTCTGTGTAGAACTCTGGAAATCATCCAATCATAATTTAAAATTCAGCAAAGCAAAAATAATAAGCATAATACATATATATAACCTGCATTCCTCTTCAGGCTCACGCCATAATATGATGCTAAGTTCTTGTGCTAAAAAGGTGTGGATGTTGACAGCAATTTTTATTTATTTATTTATCTTCTGTTATTTTTTAATGCTGTTTGGGTTTTGATATCCTGCACTGCCTCTCCCAGGAAGAGCATCTGCGTTTTCAAAACATGTGCACCATATGAAAAAACTGCACAAGGACACACATGTGGTAACTTCTGTGACAAAAGAAAGATTGAAGTATGGAGAAGTACCATCTTAACACTAATGCAGACAGAATCAGAAGGCACTGGGAAGCTTCAGATGTTACTTTTACCTTGGATAAAAAAGTACTTATGCTTTACTATTCTCTTCTGATGGCTCTTTGTGAAAGCTCTTAAAAGCACCCCTGTAGTTTCTCCCATATTATTGGAATTATAGGTCTCAAGAAAGAAGTAGGTCCGGGGAGTTCACCAGATTCAGTACAATATTAGTCATTTTAAAACTTTAGTGACCTTAACTCAAAGATCAGAAAGCATTTCAAGGAATGAAAAACTACAATCCACAAAACTCTAGCATAATATTTGAATTGCATCAAGGATGGCAACTGGTGCATATGAGATCAGGATGTCTTACTTATCTTTGTTATATTACCAGGCCAGGTTTCCTTTCTTGTAGCTTAACTTTCCAGGTATCTTTTGATTATAATCTATCACACCCAACCTCATTTATATTCATTTACATACTAAGCTTCTTCTTGCTTTTAGATTAAGTATTAAAAAAAATAATCCTGTCATGTTCCCAATAAGAAGCTGCCAACTTCAGAATCAGGTTTCATTTATCTGAATCATAGCCATGCACACTTACAAAATTCACAGCTATCAATAATATTTACTCAGTGCATTAGTCTTTACCCCATACTTTTACAATCTAAACAATTTATGATACTGAACTTTCCTCTAGGCTACCATTCTTAATTCCTCCTGTTTGCTTCTAAGGTTAAAATGCCCCCACATTTCGAGCAATTGTTTATAGACATCTGTCAGTCCTGGTCTGCAATGCAGTGAGCTCAGTCTGTTGTCCATCATGGAAAGCAAGTGGGTCTTTATGCTGGGCTTTTTTTTTTTTTTTTTCCATGTAATTCTTGAGCAATTTTTTCCCCCCAGTTAAGCTTTTACTCTACTGGGCTTGCAGCATACTGTTGTAAGTAACATCAAGTAGGTTTAAAATAATTTCTGCTAAATACTTACAGCAATTGAACTGAGTGCCACATTCATTTAACCAGCCTTCATTTTCCTGTCTTTACTGAAACATATCCAGAAGTTTTCACCTGCTTATTGATTACATAAGATGAGTCACGCATGAACTTACTGAGGTAAGTCTGCAGTAGGGCACAGACCTTATACCCAAGAAATGGCAGATTGATAGATCAGAGATCAATAGGAAATAAACTGGGTCATAACTCAGAAAACAAAAAGGTGAAAAGTTATAGGTACAGTTAATACAAAACCCATTACAGACAATAAAAAAGCCATAAGTGTCACTGAATCAGGATCCAGTATTATTTCCCTGATACAATAATGTATGTTTTATTCAATGTCTTACAAGAGATAAGAGACTTCATTACTCAATAAGAAGAAAAAACAGGATTTAAAAAAGCCTATTTTTCCAATGCTTTTATTTTTAAATATACAGCCACCAACTTTGCAGCTTATCAGATAAGACCTTGCATTCAATCATGGATAGGGAGACGTATGTAGTGCACAGTTCTACTCTCCAAAGAACATAGAGAAATAATTTCCCACTAAGGTCCATGAAGTGACATGGATTTCTTGCACCAAGATCAAGATTATATTATAGCATGATTATAAAATTAGTGCTTACAAACACAACAGAGATACCTCTGGAGTGGAACACAACAGCTGCTTAACAACTGACAAAATTGCACAACAGCTGAGGACAAAGCAGAAGAGAACTAATTCAGCCTGCATCTGCAGGAAGAGTTTAGCTAGGATGGTCATTTGTGCTCAAATTAACATCTGGAACAATATCTTATTTGATGATGAAAGTCAGTAGAAGTGAGTTTAATCAGAACATTTTCATTACTGACTTTAATTCTCAGAGTGTGCTTTTACTTAGTTGCAAGTGTTCTATCAAATACTGAAGTATATCACTGTGGAATCCTCCCTGCAATACTAACACTTCACAATACTCTATTTACTCCTGTTATTTACCTTACCTTGTATTATCTAAACAAGTAAAACTGGTCCTACTTAAAACTAAACAGAAAGAAAAAGGTAGAATTCCCAATCTGAAGAGCAAATTCTACATGCAATTTGATTTGAATCATAATCACATTCAAGGGGTTGTCTTCACTGATTCCAGATTCAAATCACAAATCTAAACCACAGCTGTCATTTCCCAACTACACCATGTTAACTTTGCCTTTTTTTTTTTGCCAGAGATACTTAAAAAAAAAATTATCATCTATTGTCCATAACGGATTGCTCTTACCTTCTTAATCAGGAGAAGAATCTAATGAGTCATAAAATCAGCAAAGAAGATCGCACAACATGGAACTAATGCATTCATCAACACACTTTCTCAAGGCTTATTTATAGAAATCATCATGAACTTACCTGTAGGGGATCCCTCCATGACATGACCAATATAGGGTCCTTCTTTGAACATCGGCCTGTTATCATTTTGATCAATAACAGAAATACCTAGGCGGACTGGGCCATCGATGATTTTCCCACTTAAATCCGTTACTTCAACTTCCAGCTGTATAAATAAAAAGGAGAGGGGGAGGAGTAAGTTATTAGTTCCTGATCACATTGAAGGATAAGAGAAAAATAGTTCCCATCGTGGTGTGGTTACCAGATCCCATCAGGTATAGCACTTGCAGCCCACTATTTTGGACTGGGCTCAGAGCAGATTTTACATCTAAGCAAAAGAGAAAGATAAATGTACGTTCACATCAAAACACCCTCCAGTAGCTTGAAAATAGCTTATTGTCTGAAGATATATAATCAATCCACACTGTGGAAAAAACACAAGTCACTAAAACTTAGTCATCAGGGCAAACCATAGTAAAACTTCTCACACACGATAACAGAAAAGGTCAATTTTGATTGCAGCAACATTGAATATCTGCAATTCTCTCCTCACCATGACATCAGTAACAACAGTAATAGACATATCAGAGAGACACCTATCATCCTCACCTATTCCAGCCATCCCTAGATTCAACTCTTTAATGTAGTCAAGCCAGCCTGAAAGTGAACCTTGACATGGATGTTAAAACCACCCTTTTCCAGTCTTTTAGTGAGACAGTGGTAGCTGCAGGGGCTGGAAGTCTCTGAGAATTTTTTATTCTATTAATTTGTTCTTCATTGCCATGTCTTACACCTGTAAGTTATTTATAAGTTAGCGATAAATTGTGCTAGGAAAGAATTAAGTCAGAATTCTAATCCCTTATTAAAATAGGTGATTATTATATCACATACCCATATATGTTATAATTACATCCCACATTATAGTTAAATTTGTGAGGCACAAGTAGGAGTATTCATGTTAAGAATAAGCTATCATAGACACTATTTGTAAATAGTATCACAGGCCATTTTAGCATCTACTCACTCTGCGCATTCTCACTTATCTAGAAATTATTCTTGAAGGATTTTCTGAAGTGTTTTTTTTTTTTTTTTGGTTGGTTGGGTTTGTTTTTTTTTTTGGCTGTATATAGAGCTTAACAGCTTTAAAGCTAAGATGTCCTCTGAAACGAAGACAACTGATTCACATCACATTGGCACAACTCAAGCTTTAAAGGGCACGTGCCCCTTCCCTTTCCTGGGTTTGTTTAACACTGGACACTGAAGTCAATGTAATAATCTCAGGATTGCATACGATGTGATGGGGATTAGGAAGGAAAATTCAGTGTTGTTATTGACCTACATTAAATCTAGATACAGTTTCAGATACAGTTAGGAATTGCTGACAAAAAGATTTATCTTCGTAAATGTTGACTCATCAGAACAATGTTAATTGCTTTGGGGAATGAAAGAATAGCAAGATTTTTCTGTGAAATTTGAGCAAATTCACTTTCTAAAGATAACACACTCTTAATCTCTCTCAAAGTTAAGTAGCTATCCTGCTCACTGGAAAGAACAAAGTTTACAGTAACTATTTGCTTTCATAGAAACTGCTAGTGATCTAAAGCAAAGGCTGATCTAACATCTGTTGATTTGTCTTCAACAGGTTAAAGGGAAGAATAGGAGATCTTTACTAATAACCAAAACAGATTTACTTGACCATGGCAAACTCTATTAAGTCTGAGTCCCACTGGCCAAAAAGATTCTGATAATAGGTCTGTGGAAACTGTTACACAATCTGCTTCATTTTGTTAACACAACAGAAGATTTTATTAGTCTCTGTACAATAACCTGTAGAACCCTAAACATTATGGAAAAAGAGCCAAAAAGCCACAGCACCTAATTAGGACCATCTGTTGTCACCTGACTGCTATACAGAAGACACTTGTCTAGATCTTGCCTCCCCCTCTTCCACCTTCTCTCCAAATCCAACATCAGAACACCACCAAAGAAAAGCAGAAAGTACACCTTAACATAAAATCAAAACAAATGCAAGGGAAAGAAGTGTTTAAGAAAAAGATACTACTGGCAGAGAAAACAGGTAACCTTAAACAGGCTGTAAATAAAACCACATGAAAAATTACATAGCATCTGACTATCAGAAGAACAATACATCAGCCTTTTAGTAAAGAAGAAAAGCCCATCGAGTTTTAATGTAAAACTTGACTTATACACCAGAGCTGCACTCTTCTAATAGCAAGAGAGTGTAACTGAACATACTGAAAGCATCTAAGCTTTCTACTTTCATCTAGGCTTCTAAGCTACCCGATTCCAACAACATAACTACGGAGAAACGTTAAGCAAAGATTTGGGCAAATTGACAATAAATAAATAAATAAATAAATCAGCAGATATATTTCTCAATAAGTAAGACTGACTATACTTCTCATGTTTCAACATTAAAGTTATGGAATTACTTTCATGAAGTTACATCCATATGAATCGATCAGCCATATTTTCAGAAACACTGGAGACCAAATTCCATTTCATTTCTGACAAAAGAATACCTACAAACAACAAAACCTGGTCAGGGGTTTACAAGAACACCACATTTCTCACAACACACATCAGCACACCAGGATACAAAGCAGACTTTGACCACTGCAGTTCACAGAGCTGAGAAGCACAGACAAAATTAAGCACACCGATAAAACAAGGTGAAGCAACGTTAACGCTGAGAACTGCAGGCAGTAACAGATCCCAGCCTATTCCTCTCCATCCCCTCCTCAGTTCTCTTCTCAAAAGGGACTTTCTGACATTCTGCACTATTTTCTTCCTCATACCTGCGGTGAGGTGATTTCTCATCACCTCAGACATGAGTTTTATCTGAAGTTTAGCAAAGTTACTCTAAGCAGAACAAACCTGTTTGAAGCACTCTCCTATATCGTACAGGTTTGCCTCCTTCCCACTCCTACACTCAGCAATAACATTAAAAGGAAAGATAGCCAGCACCATCCTTACCATTACTTCAAGCAGTTTCCAAGGTTTCTCTTCACAGGACAGCTGCTCCCCTTCGTTTATTGCTTTTGGTGAAGCGATTCTGGATGGCCCCATTTCTCCTCTGCATATAAACATCTGCTTTTTCTCTGCAGCCAGCCAGCCAATGGCCCACACCAAATTACACTATGAATCTAAAGCTTTTCATAACTAAACCTGGAATATCATTCAGTGCTTGATTATCTTCAAAGCCTACTATGTGTTCTTTAGTCACTAACTGCTTTACAATTTGAAATTGTACTGCTAGTGAGAGCTTCTCCAGGACTTCTTCCAGTTTGATTAACGGATGGCTTTCCTGCACGTTCCTCACACCCACCTTCACACAAAAACCCTAAAAAACATCCCAAAATTCAATTATTTTCACTGGTGCAAACAGCAGCTTCCCAGAACGGCACCATCCACAGAACGGCCGGGCTGCTGTGTGAGGAGAAGCCGGGCTTCTTCCCACTCAGCTTCTGGATGGTTCCAGAAAGCTCTGCAACAGCTCTGCAATCAGAAGCAGCTGACCCCCCCCCCCCCAAGGGGACACAGGTGTGGGTGTATCACAGCAAAGGGGCATGAAGTGTTCTCAGGTGTTTTGGATTTACCTCAGCCAATCAGTTTTTGTGCCCTCACCCCAGTGCTGCCGCACAGGTGAATCGAGTGCAGCTGGGTGAGGTGCAGAATAGTTAGGAAAAGTGTTGTGGGTTTTTTTAATGCTGAAAAGCTGTTTTAAAGATTGGTTGCGGTTATCTTATAAAACTCAGAGAGGCAATAATTTAGACATGAAAATAAATTGCAATTAAATTTCCTGCTTTTAAGGATATGGATAAAATATTAGCTGATTATTGCATGGTGCAAAGGAGAGAGAAAAGATTTAAACTCAAAACAACACTTCTAATAGGAACAAATAATTGTATCTCAACCTGCTCAAGAACAGGGCATTGATTTCCTCCAAAAGGTTGTACGGGTGTTGCCAAAAAGCACGGTATAGAATTTGGTCTCATATTCAGAATTAGATCCTAGGTGCAAAGGGATTAATTAGCCAGCCCCAGCATAAACAGCCTGCCTTATTACAGAAACATGCATAAGTTCCTCACACAGAAAATACAGATTTAATCTCATAAGTCTCATGCTTATCTCAACATGAATCTCTATATAACATCTTTGAAGAATTCCAGGACTGGAGATTTCACTAGGAAATCTAATTAAAACAGCAACTGAGCCTTCTGTGATTGCTTACATCTTACGATGTAAACAGCAGTAAGCTGAGCAATGTATAGACTGCAACCACGTACAGTCTACATATTGAACAAAGTGATATTGTAGGAGTTTACAGTGGGAAAAGATTCCAGAGCAATAATTCACACAATTTCTGTCTTTCTTTTTTTCTTTTTTTTTTTTTTAAACCTCAGTTAACAAAAGGAGATTAAAGACCAAATGCATTAAAGCATAAAAGCCTTTTCTTTCAGAACAACCATGGAAATGTTTCTGAGTATGCAATATGAGATTTTCCAAATTGGTATTTCAAGAATCAGATAATTTCATGTTAGCTTCATTATTCAATTCTACTCGGCAAATCTGAAAACCCAAAGTCCAAGTGGAGAATGCAAAACAAATTCTGTAAATAAGCTGGTTATGTGAAGTAGGACATCCCCCATACTACGTCTAAGTAGTATTCCCTTTGATCACACCATAACCTTTCCAATGACATAACAAACATAACAAACTGTAACAGTGTGTTCAGTTCTGAAGCCTCCAAATGATGTGAAGGATGTAACAACCTTTAGAAAGCCCCTGGTAACAGTTTGCACTGACCTATCTTACCTGAGATCGTCTGACAGTTATTTCACATTTTCTATTCCCTTGGAAATATCATTTAATTATGTGTATTAATAAACAAAAATTACTACAGAACAACTTTTGTCTCTCAAAAAGAATGACAAACAATTCATGAGATGAGTCACTTCATCTTCTTTGACCACAACAGACACAAGGCTTTGCAGATACATTAATAAAAGATTTCTGAAAAGGATGAGGAATTTAATATTATAAACAGGCAGAGATTGATTTCTCACCTTTGTTTTAAAGGGAATGGTCTTAATATTTTGAATCCTCAAAGTAGACTGAAAGTTCAATGCCGTACTATTCTGGTTTGTGAAGTGAAATATTGCAAGTAATTCCAAGTAATGAAACAAGTATTGAACTTGCATTCTTTATGATATTTAACTTGTCTGAGTTTCCCAGAACTTAAATTTAATTAAGAAAAACAGAAAATTTGCAGAAACAGTAGGTAGATGTATATACTTCCACTGCTAGATGGAGAAAAAAGGGCACATTAGTTTACTTCCTCCTGCCTGTCAGAGCTATTCTTTGCAGAAATAAGAGCAAAACAAACTGAACTGACTGGTCTAATTCTTCATAACGAGACTATACATCAATAGAGGAAAAAGATACAGCATGTTTAAGGTAATTATTCATGTGATGTGTGTAGGACCTTTAATGTAATTTGACAGCAAAACTGCTTTTTGTAGGAAGGGAAGGTGCATCCAGGAGTGGAGAATTAAGCCCCAAGAGCAAAGTTATAAGAAAGATAACATGAGGAAAGAAGAATTGATTAAAAATAGCACTAACCTCTCCTAGAAAGCCTTATCTAACATGACTTCCAAAAGCCCGTTCTACGTGAACTTCTTTTGCCTTGTAACAACATCAGAAATCCTCCATCTCTTTGAAAAAAACTGCCATTAGCCATCCTGAAAAGCCACTACATCTTGGCAGACAGATCTTCCTCAGTGTCAGCATGAAGACAAATCTTGAGTCATTAAGCTAGTTAGAAGAGCTCTTTGAATTTTCCCAACTCTTTATTCCACACCAGCAGTATCACCACCTGTCTTCTAGCACCAGCAACCCCCCTTGATTTGCAGTTCCCTTCACAGAACGTGCCTAGAAAATGCCATCACTGAAATAAGCCCATTGATGGGCATATGAAGATAAAATACCATACATTTTAGATTATACATATATATATATAGTAAATTCCTTCATAGCAGTAAACTAAGCAGTTAAGAATTCACCATCTAACTGAATGTATATACTGTAATGCTCCCCGTGTCACAGTTTTGTTGTTTTATTCCACAGCTGTGTCTCTCTGCATCATAATATTGCTAGAAAGGTGCTATTTTCTTGCAGACTTTTAGTCCTGATTTTTTTTCTCTGCTTTCAGCATAGAAAGGTCCCTTTTCTGTCAACAAGATCACAGAATGAGAAGGAAAAATAAAGCAGAAAAAAGGAGGAAAAAAACAACACAAAAAGAGAATGATTGCATAAGCCTTAAGAGAAAATAAGATAATAGTACTCTGTGTGTGAAGCCATAACAAGCTTATACCAAAATGAACACTGCCTTTACTACAGGCAGCACTAAATCCAGTATCACATTTTTATTTTTTTTAATATTTCATCTCATTGAAAATTGCAATGAATAATTTTATATTTCCTAGAAACTTTGTTGCATGTCAAAAAAAAAAAAAAAAAAAAAGATAAATTCACCTGATGTTTAACAATGTATTCCTGAGAATTTTTAAGGACTAAAGGCAAATCTGGTCATTGAGGTGTAAATGGTGTTTTCCATTGCTTGTACTAGTTTGGAGTAAACAAGATTTATTCATGTGAGTTCTTGTAGCCATCATCTTAAAAATTTCAGATTTTTAATATTTAAATATTTTAAGAAGCATTTCTCTATGCATGCCAGGTTTCTTCTTATGCTCATGGCATATTTATTTTTAGATAGAAGATCAAGCAATAGTAAGCCCACCTCTCATAAAATGCAGTCGCAGTGGTGAATGTCACTGTCTAGGGTCACTACACTTCCAACAGTCAGATTGCACAGGAGAAGGCTGGCTTTAACTGGTTAGTTTTGCAAAGATGACAGCAAGCAAAGGAAGTGGGAGTAGAGAAGACAGTGATATTATCACAAGTCTCTCCTTTTCTTTGTTTTTTTTTTTGCAGGGAGCCCTCAGCCCACCATGCAATGCAGCAGGCTGAGATGACCATGCCAGCAGAGCTTGCCCATGGCTCCGGTAAACTGTGCTGCAAATGGGGACCAGCAAAATGCAGTCACTATAAGTGACTTCCAAAAAGTCTCAGAATTGCCATTGCCATTTCACTGGTGGATATAAATGAGGTATGAAGCATTTAAACTGATTGTAAGTATCCTGATTCATTATGATAAAACTGATGGGACCAACTGATGCTATACAGCAGAGCATTTCAAAAGAAAATCAAAGAAATAAGATAGGAAAAGATGGGAGAGGAAAGATGAAATGACTTCACGAAAGCCACACACCAGATAAAATTTGAATCAAGCTTGAGTCCAGGCTTTTTGATCTCCAAACACAAGACTGATAGCTGGATTCTATCTCTTGCTGAGCAAGTGATGTAAAATTAGATTTACAAAGGTTATTAAACTACCAATAGGTATCTTAATAAAGCTTAATAAAGCTTTCAAAGTGCCTTACAAGACTGGGTAATATATCCTATTAACATCAAAACACCTTTAAAAGAGCTTTGAAAACCTGATTGTCTTGTTAGGGTCTCATTTTTCCCCCATTAAGCACTTTTCTGCAGCTGCATAGACACAAAACAACAACTGAAAATAATTTTCTATGTCCTTGCATAACAATGCTGCAAATTTATAAGGGTTCCTCATATAGCTGCAAACACAGAATTAAAATGACTTCTGAAACATATTTTTTGTTATATATCGTACAAGTTATGAAACAAGAATGTCCACTCCAAAAATAACCTGAGTGAATAAATGACAAGGACATCCCTCAAATCTGTGGAGCAACACAGCACTTCAAATGAAAGCATGTGTACTTCATACAAAGTAGAAGTATTATGGATGATCATATAAAACTAATTAAAATCTTCCCATATCACAAGAGAACACATGTTGAGCCCCTCAAAAAGAGGAAGAGGGAGGGAGAGAGAAAAAAAAAAAGATATCAGGATTCACCAAAGCAATTCAGTCTAATCACCACAAAAATATTGAATTAAAAAAGAAAATCAAAAGGAGAGGAAGTAGGACTGAAATAAAGGATTAAAGCATAAGCTCTGCCAGGGTTTTTTAGGCTCTATGCAGCACCACAAAAACAACAGAGACATGTATGTAAGAAAAGATGAAAAATGGCTTTGTACTTTTAAATAGCTCCTAGCAGTATTGAAGCTCTGCTCACTATCCTTAATGCTTGAAAATCACTCTAAACAGCATGTAGAAAGTGGCAAAAGTGAAGCAAATTTCATCTCTTAGAAGGACTCAAGAAGCAACAGGGTCAGAGGGAGATCATAACTAATCAGACCAACAAAAATCCAAGACCTAAAATGCAGCAGTGTCAAGAAAACTGACTTATTTAGGCATACCAAATAAAGGCCAGTATTAAATGCCAGCTATAAATCACACATATATTTTACTCTGGTATTACTGCTAAACATATCTATTCCTATAAATGAGTAGGAAAAGGTCTTAGAAGTCAAGGATCACTTATACCCATCTCATATATACAGAACTAAGATTCTCTAGTTGAAAGCAACAAACGGAGTTACAGGAGCACATGTGCAGGTTAAACTGAAAGGCATGTAGCAAGCTGCTGCCTAACTTCCTGGCTCTGCCAGGGATCTCATCTCTTCACACCCTCAGAGTTGAAGTGATGAGATGCAGCCAGGAGTCCTTCAAAGCCCTGCCTAAAGATGGAGTAAGCATGCTTGGCCTCTAAGTGTCAGTAAAGAGAAAAAAGTTGGCAATTAGGAAACAAAATCTTCCTAGTGGATGTTTTCCTTTTGAGAAATGTTCTTTCTCTGAAAAAAAAAGTGTTTCCTCTCTTCAGATCTGAAACAGCATCAGCGTATTTTATGTACTGCATCTGCATTACCCTTGTAAGATACATTTCTTTTTTTTTTAATTTCGTCTTTTTAAAGGTTAATCCATAAAATTTAGATCAAGAGAAATGGATGAAATTTCTGTGTCTATGTGATAAGATTTACATCACTGTACTGCAAAGCAAAAGGGTCAAGTGTTATGAAACCCTTTCAAACTGCATATCTACAAAAACTCCATCACTGAGTTGCTCTGAAACACTGTGCTATGGTACGAGACATTTGCCATTCCCATTTTTTCAGCACACCAAATGCAATGGTAATAAACTCTGACATGTTTCATATCTGAAAACATACAGCTTTTGTTTATGGGTATTATAAATCTGCTAATTCTCATTCCAAGTTCTTTCTCAATGTTTGGAAACCACTCAGATGCCCATTGACTTGCACTACCAACCAGAGCCTGCGTGTTTGACCACAAAACTCAACTACTTCCACAGAGGACAAACTTCCTTTCTTCACTGTACTCTTCTCTAACAAGTGCTGCATGCTCTTTTTGCTGTGTTGAAGATAGTATATTTCAATGCCAATTGTATAAGTTTTATCTGTTGGAAATGCCAACTGCATGCTTCATTCTCTACTGTATGTTTGGTTACATAAATCATGGAAAAGCGAGTTTATTGACATTCAAAACCACGAGGTTGTAAACTCTCTCACATTACAGAGGTTGGGTATTGTCATCTGATTGGTGAAATACGTCAGAGCAGTAGTCACAGTTAGCACTGCTTTCATTTCCCTCCTGTATTCTCTGCCTGGACTTAGCTGTTGGAAGCACTGAAGTTAACAATACACTGTTTCTCTTTTTCTGTTATTCTGAACTAAAGAAGTTTTTGTTGATTTCGTCTAAAGTCAGCTTTATTGAATTTCACAGCATGCCAGGTTGTTTTTGTTTTTATTTTTATTTTTTTCCAAGAGGATGCCCATGGCAGATACTTTTATAATTCAGACAGCTGATCTTCCTGGTAGCATCTAAATGGATTAGCACACCCCATATGACAAATGCTTAGCAGCTTCTCTGTTTCAGTAAAACAGAGTAGTGGTTGCTTCCACTTTGCCAAAAATGGCAAGCTATGTACTTCACGTAAAGAAGAAAGGAAATATCTGAACACTTTCCTTATGTTATTTTAGTGAAGACAGTTGCATGTATGTACCTAATGAAAGCTATGCCAAGGGCAGCCTGAACTGAAATAAGTGTTGTTCCTAATTACCTGCTTTCTCTCTCTAAACCTAATGCAACTTAACATCTTGGACCATCCCTCCACATTAAATATCAATAAAGAAAGATTGAGTCAATGCGCCTCGAATTAGCTAAATTAGCATAGTAATGGTCTCTCAGAGTAGTCAAACAGTTGTAGTCTAGCTCCCAAATGATCAACAAGAGTCTGCTATGTAGTTAATAACATAAGCTGTTAAAACTATATATATATATATACTACATACACACACATATACTTTTAAGGCATGATTACTAGTTTGAGTTCCATGAACCTCCCTGAACTTTTTGGTTTTGTTTTTGAGATTTCAATCAATTCTCAATTACCACATTGAGAACTTTAATTCTAGGTAACAAGATTACCTGAACAAGATTAGAAAATTGGGCGTAATGTAGAAACAAGTCTTCCAGACAATAGAAACCTTGCATCATTTTGACCTGTGAAACCTTGCATCGTTTTTTTTCCCCAAAAAACTGTAACTATCCAAGAACAGGAAATCCTTACAAAAATATAACAATGAATTAAGAATTATATGCATACATACATACACACAAATTACATCTTCACTTGTTTTTGCTAGACCATGAAGTGTTCTCCTTTGGCTTGGCAAGGTCACTTTTCATCAATGTATTACTGGTTGAAATATAAGATAACTTCTTTTATTTAGAGTAACCTGTTTATAAATCCATCACTATTAAGCAAGATGCTAGTTCAATGCAAAACACATACAGAAAGTCAGTCCAATCAATACCAAGAGCCTGAATTTTGAGCTCCAATCAGTAGCAATCCATCAGCCTTAGAGAACCTATCAAAGAGAGTAGAAGTATTCTGTTTGCAACTGAAGTGTCTTGCAGAACCAAAGGCTTGTCATTATGACACAAAATAAATTCTATAGCGTCAGGATAAACAATATGTCTCAAACAGTATAGCAAGCATATTTATAAGGAGTACAATATCTTAAACAGAGAACAAAAAACAGACCACAGTAACATGATCATTTGCCATATAAAAAGTTGGTTAGTAAATACAGATAATGAAGACTAATGAATAGAATGTGGAAAGAACTTATGTCAAAGAGATGAGTTTATGTTTTGGAAGAACCCCGTTCATAAGAAATGCAGACTCAACCTGTACAAAAACAACTTAAAAGTATTTGGTCCATCTATGAAAGTAGTGAGATCCCTACAGATTCGCTCAAATGCAAAGTAGGCCAAGAAAAAATTTTAGAGTCTCAGTGTTTGTACCACTACGTCAAAGAAAGAAATGAAGACCACAGGAAACATCTTCACAAGGTGGTTGGTGCTCCAAGCCTGCCAGTGTTCAAGTGGCATTTAGATAATGCCCCTAATAAAATATTTTAATGTTTGGTTAGCCCCGAAATGGTCAAGCACTTGGGCTCTTTGATCTCTATAGGTCCCATCTCATTGAACTGTACTCGTAAAATCTCCAGAAGGCTGTTAATTTTTTTATGTAAAATATTTTATGATCATTCTTGCGTTTCACCGTCTTTCAAATTCAGAACCAAGGCTGCATCACGACAATTAGCTGGCACTGTGTGCTTTTCTACAAATACCTTGCATGCCATTAAATGGAGGCAGCTGAGAGAGAGATGAGTGGACTGAGTTTGGTCACCTGCCCTAATTTTACTATGGACACTGCTTAAAAAGAATTACTCTTTAACAGAAGATAAATGGGCTTCACACTAAGTAATTCAAAGAAAGTGGGAACGTTAACCACAGAAAACATGCCAAAAAGAAATGCATTTTAAGCAATCAGACCTTCATTTCTCTCATAAAAGGTCAAATAAATGTGTCTGTAGGTTGCCTCTTCAGCAACTACAACAGCAACATTCTTCTGCAGAAAAAATGGCCATTCAGAGAAGGATGCACTGCCCCTTTAGTAGGAGACTGTGAAAAAAAACACCTTATAAAAATGCATACTACTAACCATAATATTCATAGCTCATCAAACCCTGACATGTTGTGGAATATGCTTGTGCCAAACTTTATCATGTCAGCTGAGTTTGACAGCAGGTAAATTACACTGTGCAAGAGTTTAACTAAAATGAAGTTGCTCAACAAAACTTTCTTGATCTAAATAGGACTTTCAATCTTAGAAAAATATACTAATATTAATGAAGTAAAAGAAAAAAAACAACACCTGACATTGAGTTTATTCTTTTGCTTTATATTCTGGTTTCACTAGCAGAAGGTCATTCATAGCAGAATCAAACAAAACCATAGAAAGTGATTTTTTTTTTATATTTTTTCTTTTCTCTTTGAACAGCTTCATTCAGAACTACATTTATCATTTAAAATTATCCATCAAGAACTGTAATTGAATACCTTTCAGCCCTTAGGTTTTGAATACAGCTTTGAATAACCATGCTGACTGATCACTGCAGTCATGTGGCATTACTGGTACACTCCGACTTGACCTTCCTACTAAATATTTAAAGGACTGAAATAAGTCATTTCCAGATCAAATCTTCCTGAAAGTACATGGTAGTATGACTGTCTGTCCAAAAGCATGACTAACATTTTCATCCATAAACTTTCTTATTAATACCGAGGTTCTTAAACTCGTATTACTATAAAACAACTGAAGGAACAGCCAGTGCTGTCATCACTGTAAACCCTGTAACCCCCAAACAAATACATGTTAGATGTGCTACTTTTCAAGATACACATCATACAGCAAGTTGGAGTACTCAATATTCATGTAATATTTAGTAAGTAATAGATGTAGTAAGACTAGTATGATAGAAAAGGGCTCACATTGAAATATACAGTGCAAAAATCTATTTGCTCTTACCAACAACTGTGAACAGTTCATTTTTACAAAAAAAAAAAAAGGGGGGGGGGGGGGGGGGGGGTTTAAAAAATATTTTTTGGTGATAAATGTTTTAAAATAAGCTAGCTATTAAAATTAAACAAAAAAAAAAAAAAAAAAGAAACACACAAAAGTGGAATTATAATAGTTAAGAGCTTTCAGCCCTTATTATTTTTACCTGTAACGCTATTATTTTGAGTCCTTTTTAACTTAATTACTTATTCAATATTTCTTATATTTAGTCTCTTATTTTTCTGATGCTTATTCAACATAAACCCATTCTGTCACACTTTGTTATTTTTTGGAAGAATGCAAACTATCTGTGCTCCTGTGATCTTGCCTTTGTATCTGCTGTAGCTTTGTAGCCTGATCACAAGTTAGATTAGTGAATAATCTGACACTTGGTCAGCCTGCAGGTATGCATCTAGGAAGGAACAGTATTTTTTAAATCCTTCCCACAGAGAGAAATCTAATATCAGTGTTCAGGGTTATTTTTGTCACCAAGTCGACGTGGCTATTTTGTTCCTTGTCATAATGAAACTTCTATGTCTATAAGAGATCAAGAGGCCAACTAAAAACCATATCGTAATTAACGCATGACCGTGATATGGGAATTTTCCATTAGCCAAGGAGGTGAAAAATACAATCACCAAAGAAATATTTCTCTAATTTTCACTCAACATCCACGTCACTCAGTCTGTGATTTCCAAGAAGTTTTACATTCCTTTACACTCCTGTTCCTTCAAGTAAATTTTACTCCAGATCTGTATACAGTTATCTGTATTTTACTCCAGATCTTTATACAGTTATCTGTATTATTTTGTAGACTTATTTCTCATTCCTTCCACCAACAACCACAGAAGCTCATTTACGTTATGCAGAATATAATTAGTAGGTATCGTATTTATTTGACAGCTTTCTCATTTTCTCAGTTCTATGCAATTTGACAGAGACCGTTGCAGATCCGTAACTAGTCTTTCAGAATGACTTTCACAAGGTTAGCTCACTTATTAATTGACCCTTGGTAATGGTAATTTAAGAAGCATATTAATCTCATCTGTCAGTTCTAACACATACTAGATATATAAAATAATTTGTCTTTTTTTTTTTTTGCAAGGAGTCTTGCAACAGAAATGAAGTGTCTAAATTTTTAATTAATGTGCATTTGCTTTCAACAAATGGCTTTTGGAGCAAAAGGACACAATCTTTTCAGTGGTTTTCTTTATTCTACTTAAAGCTCCTTCATTTTCTTATGAAGAAAAGCAGTATTTCACCAGTCAATAAAACTTATGATCTAGATAATCTTTGACAAAGGACACTCTGTTATTCTTAAACCAGATCCCACAGACTTAAAAATACATGAACAAAGCACTCAATAACAGCAGTGTTATTTATTATTTCATATACTGATTAAAGGTTTCTTGCCTTCAAGGAGATTTAATTCACTAAGAATATTAAAAAAAGATTGTTATTCAGAAATTGAAAAACTTCAATCGGTATCAGATGCTAAAAGTTGTAATCTTTTTAAATTTCATTTTCAAATGCATCATATGTTGAGCAGAGCTTTTGGTTTAGCTCTAAGAAAGGGTTATATAAAATAGGTACCAATAAGGGCCATGGGTAAGTTCTCTTTTATTTCCTTCATTAAGTAAATAATGGGAGCAGTTAACAGCAAGGAGAAAGGAAGGAAAGAAAAAGCACAGTTGTGCCATTAGCATGTGATCATCTGCACTTTGTTTCACATGGATGAGATGCAGCTCTTCTCATAACCACTCCAAAAGGACTAAGAATGCATTGATGAATGGACATAATTCTCATTATGGTTATCACAGGTTTGAGGAAGAACAGAAATCTTATGATTTTCATTTAAAAGCAGAGAAATCAAGAAAGTACAAGGTGAAAGGTGAGGTATACTTCCATCCCCCTTCTACTTCTCCTTTTGTGTCCAAAGAACGAAGACGCTTTCTGAAGGGAAACTTCACATAGAGAAGACCCTCGCAGGGATCTTTTACTTCATATGAACAGCACACTTCTTCTGTTACCATAAGCAGCAATGAAAGATTCCATCAGCTCTATGGGCTATAAAGCTCTTACTAGCATCAGAATTTACTATATTGACACCTGGCAAAATTCATCACGTAGGACAGGCTATAACAGCAGTGTGGTCCACAACACACCCACAGAGAGTCTTCAGAAAGAAAAGCTGAATATTGCTGGAGGTGGGGACTCACCCTGGGTAGCTGCACAAAGGAGCTTTGGGTGGAGGTGGAGAATCCAGCACTATGGAAAACCACTTTCCCTGTGCTTTATTTCTAGAGCAGGAATGGGAAGCAGATGTAGCTGACGCTGTACTAATTCCCTCTATGACTGTATGTGTGACTTATCCCTCACTAAAGACTATTCATTATTAGGATTAATTCAGCTTCAAAGTGGTGTAACAGATATAAGACCAAACTTTTACCAAACATATTGACAAATGCTACCGTACTTAAACTTCCATTGGTTCCACATGAACTGAGATCAGAACAACGATCATTTGGATGTTAAGAAAATGAAGCAAATATATAAATGCATTATAGAAGATATAAACAATAATATTGTGATACTCAGTTTGCTTAAGCTTATCCCACTGGAATATAAACCATCAATAATTTTGATGATAACAATCTAGAGGCAGCTATACAAAAGCATGGCTCAGTCTTTATAGAGTTTTACAGCTATATGAATATCTATTTCCTCACAGACATCATGCTGGATTTGGATGGCATGTGTTTCAGGCACTTAAAAAAATGCTAACCATTTTTTATTGGCTATATCGTCACAATGTCTCCCCCGCTGTTACAGTCTACTGCATAAAACAGGTATTCAAGCAATTTTTAGGAAAAACAAATTACACAGTCGACAGACTACAGTGTCTCCTTCAGAATCATTAGTGTCAATCATCTGAGTACAAGTTTTAAGTGCTATTGAAATGCATGCTACTTAAACAAGGGATCATCATATGGAACCACTTCAATCTTAATACAACCACAAGCATATACAGCATCAGCCACTGAGCTACTAACATAGCATCTGTATTTTTAACAATACGATAAGAGCTTACTGCAAAAACAATACCCATTTAATTCACTTATAATTAACAGAAGCAACACATTGTCTTCATTTTCAGCTTTTCAAGTTGGTAAGCTACGATTTTTTTATGAAGTCCACAGATTTTAGTGTACACAAACAATTCTCCTTCAAGAAAGGGAGGACTGTGTATACAGATACAGAAGTCAGGAAAACAACACCAGACCGTCAGACTGGCAATAAAAGCATTTTCCTTACTGCCAGCAGTTCCTAAAATTCAGTGACATCAGCTGACCCGCACCGATTTCTGCCAGCTGAACATTTGCATCTCATTCGAAGAACTGAGTCTAAAATGCTTCTGAAGACTTTAGTTAGTGTCACAGAACTGGCTGCTGTGAGTGAGCTTTCAACTCCATAGCAGTGTGTGCTGGTAGGTGCACATAAACATCAGCAAAGATTAGAGGTGACCTCACCCATGTATTACACTTCACCCCTGTTAAAAGATCAGCAAAGTATGCTATAATCAACAAAACTTCCGTAGCTGAAAGAGTTATTGACAGCTAAAGAACCCTGCCTGTTTCTCACCATTTTCAAAAGTAAGTGGATAAGCTAACCAAGTCATCAAACCAAATCCATTCTTATCACCACATAACTTCCAAAGCCCTCACATCCATCCCGTGTCCTCAACCAACTCTTGGACCTCCAACAAAATCACTTTCATACATAGAAAGATTTCTATGAGTAACAAAAAGCATACTTTGCTGTCTGATCTTTCATTTTTATTTTTTTATATATATATATATATTATTTTGTGGTTACTGCTACTTTTGAATGATTATTTTGACAGGAAACCCATATGTCCAAACTATTTCTTCACTTTGTATTAAGGAGAGTAATGCAGAGAGATTACAGAAATAGAAACAGCAAACATACCCACACAAACTCCACAAATAGTTAATTTAATTAAACAATGTTTAGTACTAATTAATGTTTAATTTCTGGTTCGGATAAAGTATGAACTTTTGAAGAAAAATCTCTTGAAGAAAGTTTGTGTCTGTGACTCAGAAAGCAAGAAAGTCCTTTTTGCTTTCCCAACCCCAAAACTGCCATACTGCAGGGGTACCATGGTGGTTCTTACATAAGTGTAGGAAAACTTTACATTCGGTTTTACAGGCATAAGGCAAAGCTGTATTGAGCTTTACTGAACCCTTCACTAATAGGAAAGCAATCCATATCTGCAAACTCATACATGTCTTTACTAAGGTGAATTATTATTTTCAATATTATGACCCTAATGAAGAGTTCAATAGCAGCATTATTTTTCACTGAAATACAGAAGTCCATGCATGTGTGCCAAGGTTAAAATGAATAGGGCAGAAAATGGGATGAAGCAGGGAAAAGGCAGAGATGTGTAAAACAAAATGAATTAAAACAAACACACACACAAAAACAACCATGACTGTGTAAGAAGTGAAGCCAGCTTTGTGAACTAACTTTGAAAACATAAATTGCACTTGTTCCTTCACTAAACTGTCAGCACAGAATTTAAAGATGTAAAAGACAACATTTCTAAAGACTGCTGATTAAAATTCAATGCTATTTTCACATTATTTCACCTTATTACTGCGTATAATTTCTATTAAGGGAACAAGAATTACTGGGATACTTACTGGCATGAGCAGCACATAAACTAAACTACATGGTTAGAGACAGGCCCCTCTTCAGTAAGCTCAAAATGTGAATTTAAGATACCTTTGTGACTACGAGGAAGACAGCACAGTGATATTTTTTAAATTAAAATACAATATCTCTGCCACATTTTGCAGTGATGTGTCAGAGCAAGGCTATGCTGTACTGCCTGGATGCTGTGCCATGACTTAAGCTGAGAAGAATGAATGTTAAAAATTTTAATACTATCAACTAAGTCTTATGGATGGCTTTTCTTAGGACTTGATCAATCTTTACTTAAGTGTTTCATCATCAGCACAGGAAACACTAAAGGCAAGTTAGCAAAAAGTGAACCACTCACAAAGCATGAGTCAATTAATGACTGAAAGAGCTAAGAGAACTTGGAATTAGCATCACGACTTCAGAAATCCAAAACTAGTGCTACCCTCAAAATCTGAGGATTACTTCATGTAAAACAATTTCAATGAGATTAGCTACAAAGCCAGCAGTGGCTAGACAACAGGAAGGAGAAAACCTGAGGCATAGGATTTTGGAACCACAGAAACAAATAAAAATAAAGTGAACACAAATACCTGTACACTGGACATACGAGGGAGTTTTCAATCAGAGCAATGAGAGTCTGAATCAGCTTTTCAGCAGGAACTTGAGTGTACCAAAATCAGAGTGAGGATGGAGCTGGATTAATTTCTATATCTGAGATCCCCTTTGGTTCATTTTCTAAGGCCTGGATCCTCCTGGTGTTCATCTCACTGTCCCTGTTCTTTTCCTTCCCTCTGGCAGAGACATTTAAAAACACAGGGACAATGCAACAGGAGACCACGCTCCTTCTTATTACTAAAAACGTGACGTTCTTATTGCTGTTACATTTAAAGAGGAAAGCCATCATTCAAGACATTCTGGCGACCATCATGGTCAGCAGCTATGACTGAAGACTTTGCTCTAGGCACCAATTTTTCCGCTGTCAGTCTTTGAATTCCAGCTCTACTGCTGTGAACCGCTGTGTTTTACAGATGCATAAAATCTGTAAGAAGTAATAACGGTACTCAAGACACAAATACAGTAAGCCTTTCCAAAATTAAGGGAAAGGAACAGTTAAGGGCACAAACAAACCACTGTAATCCATGAAAACAGTAACAAAGCTGGCTTAGGCTGTAGTAAATCAGGATTTAACCTCATGTATCCAATCTGAAAATACTGTTTACTATACCTTGCTTGTGCCATATGAAATATTAATATAAAAACTTCACTCCCACTGCAGAGCAATCAGCCTTGACTACAAGCACACCTAACAGCTTTGCACAAACAGATGGCAAGTTTCTTAATATTTCACAGCACTGCCCTTCATAATTATGGGTTTTGCTCAAATAAGCAAATCACACGTTACACAGCACTTTCAATTTTGAAATAAAATAAGTAAACAGTAGTAGATAGAGTAGAAGAAAGTTTTTTTATTATGTTTTTTTAATACACAAAATACCTTTGCAGCCTGCATAAATTCAGTGACATTTCCATACACATAAAGCCTTTGGAGAATATGATTTTTACATCATGAATGTATTGGTGAATGATAATTACTACAGTAATAACTATGATGTCTAATGCACTGTTTGTTAACACTTGGTAATTGACCTCTTTGATTGTATAATGCTCTAACTTCACAAAGGTTATTTAATTACAAATGGAATCTATTATTTAGCATTAATGAGCCCATCAAGTATCATTATCTGATTAGTGAAGAGCAAGCATTTACAAAAAAATTATTAGATATTATTTCAATGGACAAGATAAACATTTAAGGCATGTATGTATGTTATGCAAACTAAACTTCAGCAAAGCCAAAAGTGTAACCAAACAGGCACAGATAATTGGACAGTGTAATAGCAAATCCTGTACTAATTCTGATAACTTTTCCCTTTCAGTTGGGAAGAAATGGTAGAAATTTAAGAAATTTCCAATAAAAAGCCAATTTCCTTTATATTTGAGAAGCAAAAATCAAGATGAAGAACCACATTTCTCTCTCTCAGCTATGAAGTACACGTTTAGAATATAATTCAAAGACCATAAAACCCAAGGGAAGTCTGTCTTGCCTCTTTTTTATTAGTTTGCTACAATATTTATTAAGCCAAATCCCACTGAAAACATTGAAATCTCCCTAATGACACAATGAATTTTTTATGTAGCCTTGCTGCATCAAAACAAGTAGCCACAGGAATCAGACAAGGTTCCTGAGATATAAGTTGGAGATTTTTTATTGTCATTGCCATTTGGACGTGCAAAAGTCAGTTAATCTAAATAGGCATTCTTCATCATCTCATATATTTTTGTTCTATAGAGAAGTCACGTAGAAGACTCTTTGCAGGACTTTTGTTTAATTTTCTCTTCACACAGGCTTGGTACACTCTGACCTGTGATGAATGCCACTGCTTTTTAAAAAGTTTCTAATTAACCCCTAAGAAATACTTCAGAAAGAGCAAGAGAAATAAACCGTGAATCCAGGATGGACATTTTTAGATAGAGAAAGCTACAACACTGGGGTATCTAACATGTTCAGTGTTGCTTTCCCCCTCATTTCTACATTACTAACTACAGAGTAAAAATAGGAGTGCATGAAAATGCCTCTTACCAGAAAGTGCTCAACTGTCTTTGAAGTTCTTCAGCGTCAGTAGCACTCAAAGCCATTGTTACAGTATGACACATGCACACATTTTCTTTTCAAACTGCAAGAAAGTAGGTCTTTCTAAAACAAGCTGTGAGTAATTACTTCTTGAGGTCCTATTCATAAAAAACATCTGTTTTATAGTCAGGTCACATTTATTCCACATATGTTTTTGTGTGAAATTCAAGATGATTTATTCTATTCACAATGAAGGAAAAGATTATTCTTTTCCTAGTAAAGACCAGCACGTTTATGAGATCAGATGAATGCTCTTTTACTCTCCTAGCACAAAGTAACCAAAATTATGGGGAGAAATTTAGTATCAGAATACCTTTGTTTCCTCTGTGAGCTACCTGCTAATTGAAGCACCATGGTTCATGAGCACATGAGCACATTTCACTCCCCTATTCAATGGTGCATCTCAGGATCACCAGCTACTGAGTTCTTGTTGCTAAGAAACAGTACTCAGTTATATTTGAAATATATATTATGAAAAGGTGCTGCTTTTTTTTGTGAAATGAGTATGTTGCCAGATTGACAGTCGTGGAAACAGACTGAGCAGTATGAATTGTTTCTTTCAGTATTCCACAATGCAGCCAACCATGCTACCCGATTAACGTGTTTAAAAATGTGAAATGCCTGTTCAGCTGTTGTCAATATGCTAAGGTATCCAGGTAGGTTTGCACTGAAAGTAATGCCTCCTATTTATTTCCACAGAAACCACAACAGCTACAAAGAGCACAAGAACACAATTTAACAGAGCAAATTCTCAGCTACTAAAGATTATTTTTTTTCAGCACAGTCACCACCATTAGCTGATTCATGCAGATGAGCCAACCCAGACATTTTGTGATATGACAGCTGTGCCTGGCCATCAGAATGTGGCTTGTCTTTCATGTCACTGTTGCCAAGTAGACGTGCACCACCCACTGCCTCACTGTGCTCTCATCCACTGTTTGCTCCATAAATGTTCAGCAAGGCCAATGGGGGCAATTTTTTTCCACATGAAGGAATTTGATCCCATACCACTGCACTTCCACATACATGCCATTCTGTCAGGCTGCCCCCTCTGCTGCCATCTGTCACGTAGCAGCAACATGGAATGGAACACTGGTGGGAAGGTTCAGCCTCTACTGCCATACCACCAATGTCTGCCTCTGACATTGTGGGCCATCATGATAAAATAGGAGACAGCAGCCCTCATAAAAAATGTACTGCACCAATTAATTAGATTCATCCTGTGCTATAAAGACAGTTATTCACATTAATCTAGAAACAGAAACTCAGAATCCTTGATGTCTAAGAAAATACAAAACTGAAGTATTCAAACTATGTGATAGTAGTAAGATATGCCTCTGATGTTCTGGGGCAGACATACTTGTGACACTGTCCTCACTGAAGAAAATTATTTCAGCAGGACTATGCCATTGTTCTCAAAGACAAAGAATTAAAATGCTGCAGTCACACCTTCCTCTCCTGTCAAGGAAGCCTCTGTAACCTTTATCCACAAATAAGGAATGCATAACTCCAGATGAATATTAAAATAAAAGTGTGGTTTGTTGAAAGACATTGTTTCTCCTATATGTAAATAACTAAATAAATGAATGCATAGTCTCATAAAATTTTGTCCTGACTCTAAGATTGCAAGACATCATTGCATTTCCTGCTACGAGACAACTTTTTGCCAGTACTTTAATAATATTCATAAAACACACTAATTAGAAAGGGTTAATTATTTTTAGGAAAAATAAACACAAAATGAAACTTTTCAACAGTGCATTAGAATACTACTCATAGGAATACAGCTGAAAAAATAAAACTACCCCCTTTTCAGCTCCACTGAATCTTTCTAAAATTCTTTTTTTTTTGCAATGTATTTTTCTCCTCTTTCTTGTGGATTATCAAATTTCTTGCCTTTCAATTGCAACACAAGTTGTTAGGTCAACAACTATAATTCAGCACATCGTAGTAGACTGTAAGGTATTAGCATTTATAAGAAGCATTTTCCAATGGAGTGTTATTCAGTACATGTCTTTAAATAATAATTAGGCCAGAATTGCCACCCTCATGTCTGGCAATGTCTTTAGTAACTCAGAAGATATGATAAACTGCAAGACACTAATAAGCTGAATGTTACTATGGTACCTGTATACCTCAAATGTGTTAGATTCAATTTTCTTTTCATAGATGTCTGCTTCATATAATGTAATGACAGAGCAATAAGGTCTGTCAAAGAGATGCATGTATTTAGGTAAGTCAGTAACATTCACTAGCATTGTATGATATAACACTTCTTGTGACACTCCTCAAATAATGGGAGTTTGAACAAAGTGAATGGTCTGAAGAATAATAGTACCAGTAAATGGAGTAAGAATTTGGTATTGTAAGCAAATTTTAACATAACTGAGATACATTTTCAGTTGATGCAGAGAGTCATTCTAACTTTCTCAGTCTTCTATTGAAACTGTGGTTCTGCTCCTGTGATGCATCAATGACCCTTTAAAGTAGTTCCACAATGTAAAAGAACATGAGATCGGCCATGAAAATAATTTAGATTTAAGTTAAGAATACTTAATGCTATCCTGTAATGTGAAGCTTCCTTTTAAACTATGATGTATCTCAAATTCCGTGCTGATATGATATAAGGCCATAAAAAAGTTTACATTGCACACTTCCATTCTAAAATATATATATATATTCTTATAAAAATATACGCATCTGTATGTACAATGAAAAAGAATTGCATAAAAAAAGAAAATGTATTGCACCTAAAGCCATAATCTATTTTGAAATCATTTAAACTGTTCTTAGATGAAGAATGCTCTGGCACAAAATGATGGTCCGTTCATTTCAAGTCATGTCAGGAGGACACCATCATTTGGAGGAAAAAATACTATAGCGTCAGTGAACACACCAAAGTTTGCTGAATACCAAAGGCATTCTGCCAAGAATACCTTGACATTAGATGAACAAAAGAATCTTGAAATCATACTCTTTCTTCTCCTTGCGACTTAAGAATTGTTTTCTATCAAATATTTCAGCACTTCATGCTCTAGTAACAAACTTATGGAAGGTAGAAAAGATTAACTTATACAATTTTAAAGGCAAATTTCATTTCAGTGTTACCAATTCTTGGAATTAAGATCTCGATTCAGGCCCATGGGATGTTTGTTCTTTTGGCTTGCATTCTTCTTAAACCCTTGGACAATATTAGCACATGTATATTAGCAGAACTGACCCTATGTTCTGTAAATATGTAGTTTCCATACTTTTCAGGTAGACAAAATTTGAAATAAAAACATTGCTCTAAAAGTAAAACATAACTTTGAGCTTTCAAATGCATTTCAAAGAAATACTTCACTAGAAATGTCAACTTTGGAAAATACTACTTTAATTTCAAAATTGCACTTTTGAAAAAAAGTAAAAATATTGTTTCCCAGAAAAGATGTTTATTTTGGATGCCACTCTTAAAGTATCAAATTAATCACAGAATCACAGATCACAGAATGACCCGGGTTGGAAGGGACCTCAAGGATCATGTAGTTCCAACCCCTCTGCCTAGCAGGGCCACCAAACATACACCTTTACTAGATCAGGTTGCCCAGAGCCCTGTCCAACCTGGTCTTGAACACCTCCAAGGATGGGGCATCCACAACCTCCCTGGGCAGCCTATTCCAGGACCTAACCACTCTCCTAGTAAAGAACTTCCCCCTAACATCCAACCTAAATCTTCCCTCTTTTAACTTAAAACCATTTCCCCTAGTCCTGCTATTATCAGCCCTTTCGAAGAGTTTACTCCCCTCCTGGGAGTAAGTTCCCTTCAGGTATTGAAAGGCTGCAATGAGGTCACCCTGCAGCCTTCTCTTCTCCAGGCTGAACAAACCCAACTCCCTCAGCCTGTCCTCATAGGGGAGGTGCTCCAGCCCCCTGATCATCTTTGTGGCCCTCCTCTGGACCCTTTCCAAAATCTCCATGTCAATCCCCTAATCCTGGTTGAGCTTTCCCTCATCCATGAAATAAACCATTGTTTCTGGGGAAATTATTGATATGTAAAACTAAATGTTATTGCCAACAATCTTGCAAATGACGTAAATCACAATAGCTGATGAAAACTGAAGCAAAGTTGGATGAATCGAGTCAGAAAAGAATAATCAACTCCAAATGATTCCACAATGAACCACTACAGTCACTCAAACAGTAAGAATCACTGAAACAGACTCCAAATAAGTTTGCCCTGTTAGACAAGCAAATTCAAGGTTAAACCTCTATTCAAAGTATTTCACTTAATCAAACATTGCTGCAGAAATAGTTATGTTCAGCTGGAAAAAAGAATCTTTTCCTGTCTATCAGGCTAACTTTAATGCCCCTGTCTTCTTGGCACATACACACTGTAGGATATGCTTGTTCATCATTTCTCCCATTTCACTTGTTCATAATACCTCACGTGACCAGAAACATATATATATATAATTATAGCCATTTTCTCCTCCATAAAGTAAGAAATAATGCATGAAAACCTGAAATCTTCTAAATCAGTCAGGTTTGTAAGATTTGGAAAGACTCAGATCAAAAACTCTCATGGGTATTAATAACATAATAAACAGAAGAGGGACAAACTAGCTTGTTTTGTGCTGACGATGTTGATTAAAAAGAAATAAAAGTGCCCAGATTTAAATGTGGGGAGTTTTTTCAGTTTATCTACAATGGCATTAAGTGAATAGGTAAATAAATATAAGTTAAATGCTCTCAAATGGTGGCACATTTTTTCTTTAAATAAGACAGACATTACAAAGCTTAAATTTCATTTGTCTTTGGGCATGTTAGAATTAGATCACATTGTTGCCCTTCCTACATGGATTCTTCCTTCAAATTAATGACAAATCTGATTTAACACAGCAGGTACAAACCTCAAGGAAAATCATGATATGTCACTGATGCAATGGTAGTGGAGTGGGAAGGATCTTAATTAGGGCAATATAATGACAGAATCAAACAAAAACAAACGCCATATTTTTCACACTGCCTTCCCAAAATAAGTTTGGATACAATCACTTTGATGATTTAAAAACAAACAAACAAACAAAACAACTAGATGCTGTACTTCTTGGGACAATTTTTCAGTTAACAGGAACCATTCTGCTCTTCTTTTTTTTAATGACTTCTCTGTTCATCTACCTATCTACATGGTTTATAACACCACTGGAACTGACTTCCTGCAGTGCTAACAGCTCATTCAAATGGTAGAGGTGTGATGCAAGGGCAAAGGATAAAGTTGTCTAATAGAAGAATAGAAACACAACAAAGAACACAAAACACATAGTATTACAGTTTACCATGGTGACAAAATAAACATTCATTCCTGCAGTATAGTCCATTATACATAGATACCTATGATTTGGGAAATGTAGATTTATACTGTGATCTTAAAGAAATATTATAAACTCTTTGTCTCAATTTCCTATTTCTATCCAATTTATAGGGACAGTCAGCTTTCTTGTGCCAGCCACTTAATCCATACTTCAAAATTTGACTCCCCTCCTTCCTTTCTTTCTCATAAGACCAACCAAGTTTCCTAAAACACATCAACTGAAGTTTCTTTAATCACCCTATGTTTATGTTTGAACCCAATTCCCTTCTAATAAAATATATCCACTGTGCAGCTTCAATGAAAGCACAGCACGTTAATTAGGTTACCTAATGAGCTTAGAATGGCTAAGTTTGGAATAAAGGATAAGACTTGCTTGATATATCTCAGCACATGTATAACACAAACAAAAATGATTTCATACTGCAGTATGTTGGTTATTTCTTTCAATATAAAAAATATATATACATTTCGACAGAAAGAGAGTTCACCAGGACTTCAAAACAAGAACACAATAAAAATATACATACTCCCAAGCTGAAATAATAAAGTGATTACTGTCAAAATCTATGCTCTTACAAGTTACAAAGTAATAACCTGGGATTTCAACAGCATGTACAACGCTGGGACTTCAATTCCCAACTGCTTTTGAGGCTGCAAGCAGAACACAGGTGAGACCTTAATATGAAAATTGTTATTGTAATATTCTCCTACAAAGACAAGGGAGAAATATGCAGGTGCAATAGATAAAGGTGATAGAAACCAAACAGTGCAAAGATAGCTCTCTTCTGCAGAAGAACTGGGATATTTCAATGTGATTTTTTTTTTTTCCTTGACGGGAAATGAAAAGTAAAGCCAAATTTCAATTCCATTAAAGAAACTATTGAAGTATGCTTATCTGTGACGGGGTAGTGGAACTACATGATCTTCAAGGCTTCTTCCAACCCAAACCATCCTACGATTGTTTAAAATTACAAGGATTGCTATAGGTTGTCAGTAATTGAATTTTGAAATTTTGGAAGTAGAAGCTGAACTGTATCTTTGGAGACAAAATTCTTACCTCCAACATGTTAAATAAGGATGAACTCTTATTCTGAGATAATCAACCTATGTGAATTTTCAAAACAGGTTCACATTTCAGAGAGTGATTTACAGAAAGTTTTAAAAATTTGGATTTTTCTTTAAACTGGGCATTAAGAATGAGCTAAACACACTTTCTCTGACCAAAATTACACTTTCAATGAGTTCCTAATCTCATGAAAGCAATATGGATTGACACAGACTTACAGCAATATTTTTGTTCAGCAGTGATGAGGTGTATTCTTCAACAAATGTCCCAGTTCATTTTCCCTTCATGCCATCTATTACTGCTATAGTATTAACTCAATGGTAAAGTTATAGACCATGACAATCAGAAAATATTGATAGAAGCTAGTTACAAGAGATAAATGCATTTCAGTCTTCCAGTGACATTAAAAAATAATACAATCATGCCCTTTTAATTTACAAAAGGTTTTCCCGTACTAAAAGGAACTAAATACTAAAGTGCGCCTCATCAAATCTACATGTTATATCATTCCAGTAGAGTTCAGAGGACAAACTATGGCAATAATCACCATGTTTGACATGGCTTCAAAAACCACGTAACGTATACTCTTAAAAAATATGCTATAATGTCTCCTTCATTGCTTCTCATCTGGGATTTGATGAGAGAGACTGTGGACAAACAGAGCATTAAAATGCAGCTCAAGTTTTAAAACTATTATCATTTGTATTATTAAAGATGTTTATAAGGGACTTGGAATGAGTAGAACAAAAATATAAAAATAAGATTCTCCCACATCACAATTTCCAAAAGACAATTTCACTTTCATCTTGCTGTAATATTTCTTCTGAATGAGAAATACGCACAGGACTACAAGGAGAGGCTTGCTGTAGCTGGGGCTACAATTAAACGAGAATACAAAAAGCAGAAAAATAGGAGCAAAAAGACAATTTTCCAAGCCATGGGATCCCAATGGTTGGCTGTCACAGCAGGAATCACTCTGCGTTACTAAAGCAGACTATTAGTCTCTCACGATCTGAGACATAAATGATCCATGAGAGAATTCATTGCATTTTCATCCAATTAACAAACAAACATGCAAACAAACCCATATTACCACAACAAAGGAACAAAACTAAAAATAAAATCTAAATTGAAGATGTCTGAAACTTTTTCCATTGAAGTTTCTGAGAAAGGAAGGGTGAGCTAGGGGAGCTGGAAAGCATCACAAGTCCCAAAGTATAGTGAAAGGGTGGAAGCAGATGGTAAAAGAAAAAATAAATAAATAAGAAGTAACTTCTTCGAAACTGTTTCTTATACTTCATTGCTTCATCAAATGTGAGCCAAGCAATTGGCTCATTCTCTTGAAGTTCACTGAAGAGCCTTCCATAAGGGATTTATTGACAGCTTGGATATTACTTCAGATTTTTGTAAACCACCTGGTCTAATCTTAAATTCAAAGAGTTTAATTTGCGAAACTTTTAAAAGTTCTTCTGAGTCCATAGCAGCTAAGTATATTTCACATCCCATCTGCTTTCATTCTTTTTTCCTCCTCACAAGATACTATTCTGGTAACAATCACACTTGGCAGAAGCTGAAGCTTGGAAATGGAATAAATGAATATTTTGGAGAATCCAGAATTTAGGAGGATGGTCATATCTATTTCACTGCAAGAGCCTGAGAGGATTACACTCCTGACTGTGCCATGTCAACATCAATGCTATGGCTTACTAGAAGGCAAACTACATCAACAGGTAGAATTCTTCAGTTATCAACATCATTTTCCTTAAATCTCCCACAAGCTTCCCGATGCGATCACAATATTTTAATTTTAGTGATCTTTACTGGGTTCCACCACTGCTGCTCCTAACAAAAGGTATTTTCAACATTACTGACACCGCTTTTATTGCAGCATGGCTACTCATATACTGGTCCTAATCCACTCATATATGCTTTATCAGTTTAGAAAGATTTATTTATTTATTTATTAAGACCATTTTATTCACTGGCTGTCCCTTCAGATTACACTATAATCCAGAAGAAAGCCTGGAACCTGTAGAGATGGCTTATGTGCTGGGACTTCTAGAAATTAGTCATTTCACGTAGACACAAAACACAATTTTAAATACATGAAAAGTCACAGAGCATAATTAGAAGGGGCTGTAATCAAAGCCTAGTGCAGATGTAATGAAACTGAACACCTGACCTTCAAATGAAGATTTAAAAATGTATTAACATAGACATCAGCTCAGCCTACAGAAGAGGTCAGTTGTTTCATTGTCCCACGGACTGGTTTCTGAATCAGCCAGAGCTGAAGTAAAATTGCCCTACTTTTTCATTAAATTGAGCTCACAGAAGATACTCAAAGCATCTGACAAAGACAAAAGCTATCCTTTATTAGAATGCATCAATGGCCCAGTAAAATTCATCACTTTAAATAAAAAAATGAAAACCATATCTGCTGCTTGAGATCATTTAAAAAGATTTGAGTACAAATCTACTCTCTGCATACCATGCCCAGTGTTAGTACTCATTGACTTTTTAAAGCTATGATAGATTTTTCTCACATTGTTTCTCCACTCACTTCTTTGGGTCAGTTTTTAGTGTTAAGCAAAATCATGTCATGAAAGCCCTTCTCAGCTTTAGGGAAATCTGCAAGTATATTTGTAATCACATTTTTTTTTGTACTCCATTATTGCCCTGCTGTGTGACAGAACCTAAAGAAAACTCACTCGTGTTTTCTGAAAATGAAAACTTCTGATACCACAGTAATTAATTTCCATGGGGAAAACAGTTTACTTCAGCAAAAAGAGATTAATGAAAAATACTGTGGAACACAAAACTATGCTAGGCAGATGCTATGCCACATTTCCTCTCATTGGAATTGTTTTAAATCACTATTCTATCTGTTAATGAAACATTCTGCTTTTTTTTTTTTTTTTTCAGGCTGTTCAGCTTTAAAATAATAAAAAATAAAAAACAGGATTCAGGAAAATGCTGGACTGCAATAGATAAAGATAAGGGGGAAAAAAAAGCGTTAACCTACTTAAAAGTGATGAAAAGCACTCAGTAATTCTACTACCTCGCTTCCTGAGTGTAAGGAGTTTTTCTAAATAAAGCATTATTTGTGCATCTATATAATTAGAATAACATTTATCTGTCCTGCATTTATCTGGTCATATAAGAAGGTTTGGCTAGCAAATGGAACCACAGTTCTTGAGAACAGGTCTTTTGTATCCTTGCATTCAGTGTACTTGCACAGTTCTAAACAAGTCATATGAAGGAAAACAAGAAATGAGCAAAGAGCAAAGAAAACCCTACACAGTCCTCTTACACTCCAGTATTTCTATGCAACCACTTCATTATGCTGTAGAAATGAAATATTTGGAAAACTTCTGGGATAGGGAGCAAGAGTACAATCCCTATTATCATCATGTGTAAACTTCTTTACACATTTAAAAATGAAATAATTTATATTTAGTATGAGTAATTATGTCAGACCTTTCTTCTAACAAAATGAAATATTTCACTGCAAAGTAAGAAAGACAACTTGTCCCTTTATTCCTTGAGAAATGATCTAATTGCTTTCCCACTGACTACTCAGTTATAATGCATTTACCACAAACAGAAGTTCTTGGGCCCACGGATTATTAGTGTTGATGCTAAAGCTCAGACTTGTCCTTTGTCAAAGGATCACAGGTTATAAAAGGGTAAATTAAGGGAGTGGTTACGTTTTAGTCAAGTGAATGTATGCCAGGAACTTTAGTAACTGTTAACATGCTTTGTAGATGAGTAGAATTTTAAACTGGTTTCTCAAACTAACACTTTATAAGAAGAACAGAAATGCTTCATTTTTAAAAGGTACCAGACCACTTGTTTATATGCCTCCTGACCTGTCAACTAACATCAGCAGCTCAGCCTGAGGTCAACACCATTCATCTCTCTGTAGATACACATCATTCTTGTTAATGCCAGGGAGAGTTTGGGCATGGTTCAGGAGAAGAAAGCATGATGGCTGCGAGTAGGTGACCACAAAACTGGATTTAAGAGCGACCTCGGTTCAGGTATCATGGCATTCTACCTGCTGTAGTCAATCAGGTTTAAAGGTCTTAGAATGTAATATCAATGAAAAACGAAGGTGTGCAACAGATAGAAAAACACAAGATGATTCACTGACTTAGCTGCTGAGCACAGAGGTTCTTGAGGGTTTCGTATTTCATAATAATGCACTAAGCAATAAAGAAAAACATGGAGTCCATGTGACCATCTGGTACAAGACTGACCCATCCTTTCTGCATTATGGACAAACCATGAGCAAGTATTTATCCTCTGACTTATTTGAAGCTACCTGTAACATCCCGTTTATAGTGCTAGAATAACAAAACCAAAGCACAAGTCCTTGAAAATATCTTGAAGTAATATTTCCCATTCAGTTGGATAAAGTACTTATATTGTTCTGATATCAAATGGAGTAAGCAGAAAAGATGGGATTCTACCAGCTTGACTGGCAGGAAGGTGGTAGTGTTGCATTGTTTGTGTTGACATAGAAGAGGGAAGATGCAATGATTATTTCTGAATCATCAGTAATACACCCAGAAAGGTATGTCAGAAAAAGGTTATGATATAGGATTGCATCTGAAGAGAGGTTAGCATAGAGATGGAACTGTCAGTCTATATATAATTGGAAGGCACACAAGCAGTCAAGAAGTGCAGAGAGAGAAGTGAAGACAACTTAGGGAAAATCCCCCAGAAAGCACATTCATCAGAAGAGATGTTGACAGAAAAGCCAGAGATAAGACAAATCAGAAAAAGACAGATTCCTGAAAAAAAAATGAGAAGACTGAGATTTCTAGATCAATGTATGATTGACAATGTCACAAATAGCATCCTTCTTGTAAGCTAAACTAAAATTCACCTCTCCTATTCTAATAGCAGTCAGGTGAAGTCAAGCCTTTCCTCAGCAAGGTGGTTGGAAACATCACACGTGACATTTGCTTTGAGATGTAATGAACAAGTCTAAACTTCGTTAAGATTTTTAAAACAAACACAGTTCCAGGTGTCTACTCAAAACACTTTCAGTGATGTGAAGACATTTACAATACCAAAGTGCCAATAGGAGACACAGAAATTGAAAGCACCATTTAAATAACAATAATATGGATATGAAACATGTATCTCTAGTTTATAACAACATGATGTGCTCTATACCATTAACTTTTAATTAACTCCAATTTTGCCACAATTAAACTCAATTAGAGCAGAATGTCTGACACTGCAATTAGCTGTATGTAAACACCCCAGTTGGTGTCACATTGAATTAATGTCTCCTGATGGTGGATTCTCCTTCCAAGTATAATGGATTTACCACCATCAAACTGTTAATTGGACCTGGCACCTCATGTGTTGTACGTATTTCAGATATAACATCAGAACTTAGTATCCCGCACAACTGCAGTTGTCAGATCTACATGGATTCCAAATGCAACTAGCCAAATGCTTTCCTGCATTATGCATTCCGTAATGTCTCACATAGAAAAACTCTAAAAATTTTAATATCCTTCCATTTTACACTCACTTTTCTACTCATCCAGCAACAACAAAAAATATTATGCAGCTTGCAGGATGGAAAAAATATTGTAATGAATAAAATAAAGAATTAAAAAAAAACATATCTATTGTAAAGGACCACATTTACCACAACAGATCACTGTTTGTTAGTAAAGCTTATTTTGAACCATCTATTTTTTCTGCCCTTGTATATATTAGAATCTCAATCCTATCTCAAGACCAGTCCTACTAAGATTGCTGGGTTTTGTCTTAATATATTACTTAATTGGAAGCAGTTAGCCAATAATTTGTTTTAGCTCAATATTAGGTTGTTACTGTATGAGCAGTATCAGCAAGTACAAAGGATCCTTCAAGGTAGGTGCAGCTTTACTACTGTTGCTATATCAAGAGTAGCGCCTACTAAATCGTTAAATCTGGGGTTAAAATGTGCACTGGATATTTGCAGGCTGAGGTGATTAAACTGTGTGTTTTGCAAGAACCACTGAGATGAAAAGTTGATGTTCTGTTGTCACTTCCAATAACATTGAACAATCACATATCTGGACTAAAAAGGACAAACAGTAATGATGGAAATGAAATAAGTGATGAAAATGTATTCAGAAGGACACTAACGGATATTCAAATAAAGCTCAGAATAAAACATAATGAAGGAAAACCTCATAACAGGGTAGCAAAACACTGTCAGCGTTAGGAATGAACATGCTTATGAAATTCTTGGCATTGCCCTGAGATTGCTACAGCAAAGCATACATCAGTGTTCTGTAAATACTAATTGCAATTGAATATACGATGTTTATATGGTCATTTTAAATACTTTTATCTGAGTCTATTGGAAAAAAAAAATCCTTATATGCTCCTGATTTGTAGTTGTTTTCTTGGAAACAATCTTCAGTATTTTCAAAAATCAATGGAATTTCCCTCATAAGCTGAAAAACTACCAAATCTGTTTTGTTTACTAATTGCCATTATTGTAACAATTCAATTTACAAATAGGAAAAAGATAAAAAAAAAAGTCTTTCTTAATAAAACAAACCCATGTCAAAAGCCTACAGTTTGATGGCTATACTTTGGGGAAATTATTTGAAACATAAAGGATGTAATTTTGCTTGTAATTGTAATTTTCATTTGGAATTCAAATAATCAATTCACTAATTCCACTCACAAGATTTAGGAGACAGCTTGCTTTTATATTTCAGTCCGGTTGTGTCGGTCAGAATTTTCTAGGGAAATGATTTATACACTTGAATCTACAAGTTCAAAGTGATAGAGTTAGTAAGTAACGTATTGATCAAAGCTACCAATAAAGAAATGCAGTGAAATTAAATGCACATTCTGAAGCATGTCAATTCTTTTAAAGTATTTTCTTTAATAAATATATTGCCAATATCAATTCCAAATAGTCACAGTAGGAACAGAATACAAATATCATTAGGTGTCTTGTTGCCTTAAAAGTAATACTGATTACTAATTTTGCAATTTTAAACCTGACAAAATGAAGTATATTTTTCAAGTTGATGTACTGCTCATGTATCAAAGGTTACAAACGCAGTTATGCTCTCCTGCTACTCTACAGTCACAACTGTGTTCAGCAAAGCTGAATGACAGGAAAATTACATGTTTGGAGAATCAGCCTGCTGGCTCTTACAGCCCCAAAACACAGCAGATTGTTCTTTAATTTACTGGTTTCATGTACAGTAGATCCATTACTTAATAAGGTCGTTGTCATTACTCTGCAGAGCATAACAAACACTCAGTACAAATTTTCATATGCCAAGATCTGAACTTTAGGCCAGAAAAGTACCAACATTTCTATGTTTTCTCTAAGTCTCCATCAGATGCTGTAGATTTCTGACTGAGATTAAGATTGCTTCCCTTGTATCCTTACAGAGGAAAAGCTGCAATTGCTGCGAATAAGGCCTTTGGACCTGTTAACTCTATGATTGTTGAATAAAATTCAATCCCTCTGTATACAGCAGGCACAGCTGTCCCAGTGATCACTGGGAATACAGAAGCTCATATACAATGACTTCCCAGGAGGGCTTTCTTTCATATAAAATATTTTCTGTCCTTTTCAGAGGGGAAAATACAGTAAAGGTTCCATAGCATCTTTGGAATCTAAGATTTTTAGAACAATTTCTTTTACTTCTTTTTGTCTTCTACTCTGGTTCCTTAGCAGCAACGGGAAAAAAAATCTTTTAAAACTGTTTTAGAAAACAAGAAAAAATAATAGTTTAAAACTGTCAAGATTTTACTCTCTCTGAACAATCTGAAAGTAGTGTATCATAATCCTGTTATTTATATCCATTAAATCTGGTAAAACTAACAGAAATATAACAGCAGTACATTGCTTTTTTTATTATTATTATTCACATCTACAAATAAATCTGTGTGACCTGTATTCATATCACCTGTGTATACATAATACACTTAAGAAATAAATACATAATGTCAGAGCCATAAATAGATAATAGGCATTTTCAATGAATTGCATTCAGATATCTGAATTACTATTATGAAGAGTATGGGGAAGAATTCTGGAAAGATGAACCCTCTATTTTTGCAAGGTAGCACAATACAAGAACAAAGAGTAGAAAAAAATTACAATTAATATTACTCCAACATCCTCAGCCATATAACACTTCCAAACAGAGCTTTTTCAGCTTTATATCACCTTTGCAACATTTCACCCATGTATTTTCTCACTCAGAAGTCTTCAACCCCAAGCAAACAATGTTTATGACCATTTCTATTGCACTGCCGGGCTTCAAGCAGTGGTGGGCTATTCAAGCAGGACATCTTCCAGGCCCTATTCCTGCTGCAAGCAGTCTAACAAGTCTAGATTAAATATGCTCAATACGATAGGAAAGCTCTCAACAAGCACAGTCCTTTTGGATGTGTTAGTGTAAACAGGAAACAACTATCATGGAAATAGTATAGAAATATCCAAGAAAGTGAAGTCTTTCAACTCCAGAAACCATCAACTCTTTTGCATATTTACAAAGAAAAGAATTTTCTAGAGAAAATGAGTAGGAAATCCCCTCAAAGCAGAAAGATCCATCATTTGAGTCTAAAGGTAGTATTACATGTGTACTGATAAAAACAACTAATTATCTCTTAAAAAGTTTTAAACTAAAGTCAATTCTCCTTAATGAGCTGCTAGAAAATAAGAAAATAAAACATTTACCTAAATACAGCTTGGATTTTAGAAGTATGTATTAGTAAAAAATAATTAGTAATGACCTGAGTAAATGAAGACAAACACAGCAAGACTTTTATCATCTACATGTTAAAAAAATGATGCCAACTAAAATTTCCACAATGATACAATCATACAGCACTCTCTATTTATAGCTGCAGTTCACTACAACTCTTTTGTTCATTTGCTGTTATGCACTGAAAAAGATCTAAAGAAGGAAAAATGTGAATGTAGAAGAACAACTCTTTTTTTTTCCCCATGTGTGCTTTCATCATGGAAGAGTAATAAGGTTGAAATGGAGATTCATAAAGTGTGGCTTGTAACAGGTAGAGTTGCCAGCTCTTAAATTTTGAGTTTCATTACACTTGGTGGCTTTCTCAAAGCTCCACCTATGAAGTCCTATCATATTTCCATTTCAAAGAGACAAACGTATAACGGCCAAAGAGAACTTGGAATGTTCAGATGCTGTGGACCAAAAGAAAAGCCCCAAAGCCACAGTAAAAGGATCTCAGTGCATCAGTATAAAATTTTTAGGCAAGCTTTGGGGATCTGACTTGCATAATTTAAATTCTTGGGACAAGCAATGGCGCAGAAGGTGAAAGTAGAATGCCTAAGGCTCTGAGTTAATAACTCTGCACAGATAACTGAGAAATGCTATAATTAAGAAATTGTAGGCTAGGTAATTGCCATCAGTGCAGTAACAGAGACACAGCTGACATATTTGCCCAGGAATTATAAAATAAAATTTAAAAATAATTTAAAAATATATTCAGTACGTGGATTTCTGGATTACAACCATCTTCTCTAGTTGAATTTATTTTTACAACCCACAGATATTTTTCCATTATTTCAATAATGGAGCCCTCATGGCCCATACTACTACTTTTCCTCAGTCTCTTGCAGACATAAGAAAAATATATAACAACAACTATGCCATAGTAGAGGCCCTATGATACAATTACAATAAAAATTTTAAAAAAATTACAAAAAAAATGAGGGCTCCTACATATTGACTCAAGAAAAAACAGGAGCTGAAAGATTGAAGCTAGCTTACCTATACATATTTTAATATTTCATAAACTAAATGCTAGGATTTTCCAGGCATTCATGTACTTCTTAGTATGTTTATTTTGACTGAAGAGATATACGATCTAAAAAGTATTACAGAGTAAATAAAACTCCCTTTTCCATCAAATTTCTTATAACATATCAACTAAGTAGGCTGTTTCATCAGATTGAATAAAAGGCAGGTTGGTGCAGCAAGTGATGCAAAGTTCGGGGTTTCCAAAACATGGGATTCAAAAGGAATTTCTTTCTGAATACATCAGATTAGAACGAGTAATGTGGAACTGCTTTTGCAAAGACATGGGATGGTTCTGCAAAATAACAAAACGAACTGATGCTTGGATGATGGTTATGCATGCCCCTAGTAACACAGTTTACATAAGGGTCAGTATGTCTGAATAAGGAAATGCAGAGGATGTACAAAAAGTGTAAGTGGGTGAAATGAAAAGCCAGGACAGATGGTGAGTAGAAAGGTTATGGAATGAAGTTAAAAGTGCAAGGGGAAAAAAAAGATGTAAAGAGGTGAAAAATGGAAAAAAGATTGAAAAAAAGGCTTAAGAGAATTAATATGATTTTCTTCAGGTACATAAAGAACAAGAGGTCAGAGAGGAGACAGAAGGTCCTCTAGCTGCAGAGAAGAAATTACTGACATAAAAATATAATGAATTTGTTGCTTTAGTTGAAAAAAGAAGTAAGGGAAAGAAGTAAATGAGGGAAACAAAGGAGGTAACCAAGGAGTAAGTTGTTACAGTTTTATTAATAATGACAATAATTTTTTTAAAAAGCCACAGAGGGTTACAGACCTACATTTCCAAGCTGATGAAACAGAAATCAGGGTCTGTCTTACCAACTAGAACGTTAAAATTCTGATTTTTGACCAAAAAAAAGCTCATTTGGGAAATGTTCAGATTCTGTATCTTATGGAAACATTTTTAATAGCTTTTATAGCAACATTTTTATTGACATAAAGTACAACACTGAAGGACATTTTATCAAAACCAAGTCCTAAGACCTGGATAGTCTTGATCAGACGGTAAAAAAGCAGATCAGTGAGAAAATGCTCGGCTTCATGCAGCGTGTGCATGCTTAGCAAAAGATGAAGAATTGCAAGAAGCTCACCTACTGCTTTCATCCCTACGTTCAGTGCTGACGTGTCCTGCCCAGATGCAGGGCACATCAGTAATCTCTGCAAAACTGCTGCCCCGTCCATCATTGCGTAAGGGAAAAATAATGTGTACTTGCAAAGCAAGACACACTGCTCCCCTTCACTGTGGGAAAGCATAATGTCTGGCGAAAGGGCAGCATTGTCTTTCCAGGTATTCATGTTGCACCTAGAATGTTCGATTTTCAGCAAGAAATATTGAAGGTGGCTATAATACAAACAGGTAAAGAAAAGAAATAAACAGAACATCCTAAAGCGAGAAACAGCCTCGTGACATTTCAATGCTTTAAAATGCCATTAATTAAAAAAGTAAAAATTGCTCCACAGACTATAAATATTAAATGACAAAAGTGCTATTAGTCTCTTCTTGTTTTACTGAACACATCATTATTCTTTTCAGGAGTAGCATTCTTATTGCAACACTAATAAAAAAAAAAAAGAATCAAAACCAAACACAAAACCAAATTTCTCCTCATTTATTACTGTCTTGGTAAACTCAATTCTTTATTTATTTCTCACTTCTGTATTTTCCCACTTCGCTCTCCTCAATAAAAAATGTTAATTTTGCTCAGTGTTTGGAATTTGAGTTATTTTTAGCATGGAAACTCAACAACCTCTTAGCATGTATAGGTTAGAAACAAATCTTTGCCCATCTTCCCTTTAACAAAACAACTTTTTGTTCTTGCCACATGTGACATAACAGCTGAACAGCAGGAATCTCCAAGACAAGTGAGTTAGGTCTAATACAAAGCATATGCCCTCTAACAAAACCAACTGTTGACTTCTGTATGCTTTCCACATAAGTGAGATGACGGTGCCAGTAGTCTCTAAAATGAACCATAGTGCCCTGCTGATATCTTGCAACACTAAGAGCTAAGTATAAATTGAATGGACAATTTACATTAAAAAAAAAGAAGAAAATATGGTAAATTAGAGAGTTTATACAAAATAAATATCTTGTTCCCTTAAGACAAAATGGGAAAATATACTTAAAAAAACACATGAATTTTACTTGATTTTCTGTCAGATTTTCATTTTATTCCATATAAAAGTCCTGGAAAAAAAATGAAGAGAGATTCCCAGGAGAGTGACATCCTACCTAAACCCCAGCTGTGCAAACAACTATTTAAATCTTCATTTTAAGAAGTGTGATCCTATGAAAACTTTATGTGCTCAAATATTTATGTACACAGCTACAGTGACCACCTTGTTTTTCACCTCTGTGAAGAACAAATGCTAGAAGTCTCCCATGAGTTCATGAGTCTGCCCACACAGATCTCACTGAACTATCCGGACCTTTGCTTCTGTTGGGTTTGTTTGTACTTCTGCTTTCAGCTTTGATGAGACATCTGCTAATGCTTAATCTTGCCTTTTTATAATCTCAATGGAAAAAAAAGAATTAAATATAGTACCTGTTTTTCTCCAGTTTAGGGCATCGTCATTACATGTCTTCTGTCCCTAAATCCACTTGTTACACAGGAACAGGAAGCAGCATGTTTTTTTTTAATTAATCCATCACTAATTTTTTAGATGAAAATAACTTTTTATGTTGACAGAACCATTTACTTCACCCTTTTCTTATACAAGCAAAAGCAGCACTTAGTTCAGACAATCATGTCAGAAACAGAGATCAGTACTAAGCCAGTATTGTCAGAATGCAGAACAAGTTTCCCTAAGATTCACAGCATGCTCCCTATTATAGTACCATTCTGTAGACTGAGTACTTCATCTGAGATTATAGAGACCAACAGCAGCTTCGAAGATTCAAATCAAGCACCACTAATCCACAGAGCTTTGCCAGCTGCATGGTCACCAACACAGCACCAAGGTAACACTACTCCCAGTGGTGAAACTTTGCTGCTGTGAAACTTGGGGCTGCAGTGAACATTTCAGAAAGGAAAGGGTAAAGCAGCAGTAGGGTAAAACTTTGTCCAGAGCAAACCCTCAACACCTCCCATAGGTGAATGGAGGTAAGTAGAAGGGAAAAAGGCTTGCTTGTTGAGAATCCCATGTAGGGACAGCTAAGCTTCAAGTAGTGCTGCCTGGGAAGAACCTAATGGCACGTTCTCAGTCAACGTTTATTTCTCTCTCCGTAGCCAAAATATGAAATTAGTTCAAAACAATCACTTCTAGATTTACCCAGTGCCTGCAACATGTGTTTTACTGGCTATACGTAATCATATTCTAAATATATATTTTTTTCTTTATATTGACATTTCATGTTCTTTCTACATACATATAATGTGACAAGAGAACTTTCTCATTTCCACAATTTTCAATTGTATGTCATTGATCTAAGTACAACTCATTTATATAAAGAAGTTTCTCACTTACTAATAATCATATCCATTAGCTACACAAGAACTATTCTTGCCCCCACTCCCCCATTGTACTGATAAAACATCAAGATTCTTTCTGGACAAGTCTATAGCCTACCATGAATCCAAGCTTTTTGATATAACACATGCAGTTTGGCAGCACTGATAGGTCTTCTCAGTGCATCACTTATGTTTTAATTGAGTCAAACACAGTTTACACAAACTTAGGCCTCCAGAAGACCAAAACTCTCCCACTCATTGGTTGCTGAGTGCCTTCTCTTATTCAGAAAATTAGTGGGAGATGATAGAGGTCTGACCTTTCCCAGTAATAATTGGTTTCAGCTAGAGACAGGGCAGATCACTTATATTTCATAGAATTCTACCAGTGCAGATAACTAAGATAAAAATACAGTTTAGATCAGTCTCAAAATTAGAAGCAAATCCTTTTCTTCTCAAAAAGGAGGGAATCATGCTTACTATCTCCATGCTGTATATTGCAGAGATTCAGTATCAACGTACATTAAGTTACTGGGAAAAAGATGTGGCTGCAATAAACTGGATTTATACAGAAGACAAATTCATTTTTCTGTACCAGATGATTAACAGCTGTTTATGTCTAGGCATTTATGCTACTGTACTGCCTTTTCTGTCTGCAGAAATACTTGAACATCTTTGTCACAGAATGCTCCTAGGCAAATGACCAGGTCATTTTTCTGTGCCTGTGCTGAGTCTCCATATTTTGTTCTCAATTAAGCTCAGAAACAGAGCCCAGGACTGCAAGCATGTAAGTATCTGCTCAGTTACAGAATAGGAGAACTGAACTCATGCAGTCCACATTAAAGATCTGGTTGCTGTTCAGTGGTCTGAATTCTGTAGCCTGCTCTCAGTCTACTTATCCAACACAGAGAAACAAGGACACATAGAGAATAGTCCTCATCTCTTTTTCAGTACTGTTAGTGTAACTCTTCTGTTTATCTCAGTCTACCAGTCACAAGGCAACCTCTCACAGAAGTGTGATGGCACTTAAAAAAAAAGAAAGGTAAAAAAGTTGAAAGCTGATTTCACACCTGTGATTGTTAGGTATTTTCTCAAGCAAATACAGCTTTTTAATTTAGAACAAAAAGAAGTAAAACTAACTCTTCATTAACAGCTCAAATTGCCCAGGTACATTTAGTCACAGCTCTCATTTTCAAACCATTGCTGAATAGCTTTATCGAAATTCATTTCTGGTTGTTTCTCTCTCATGCAGACTGTAGCTATGAAGCAGCCCTTCAGTGACGACATCTTTGCATCTGACCGAAAGGCAGCCATTGGCTGGCTGGCACTTTGCCACCGATGCTCAAAAGATGAAGATAGATGAATAAAGAACAAAATGTACTTCTTTTAAACCTAACAATTTTGGTCATCTGAATGACGGTAATCTACATATTCAACTCTGTCTGCTTTTACTTAACATAATTTCACATAAACGAGACAAAAATTATTGCTGGCTCGTTTTGAATGTCGTGGCTTTTGAACTCTCATGTAACTTCCTCTGACACACCTTCATTTCCTTAACAGGAACCAGAACATTTTGAACTCTGCAAGTGGTTACGTCATACGCACTGTAACAATTAATCCCCCTTGATGTTTTTTGTTGTATTTTCACCTACTGGTCCATTTTTGAACAGTTTAACTCATTTCATAAAAAACAATCGATAAATCATTCAATTAAGTCAGCTGTGACGAGGGGCCTGGTTGTGAAGGCCATTTTATTAGCACAGCTGCCTTATGTTCCTCACTCCTGCTTGAGTTTCTCTTGCTATCAAACAAAAAGTTAGCTAACATGGAAGCATAACTGCCATGCACCTGGGCTGCATATGCACTTTTGGTAGGCCCTCCAGGGAATCTCTAATTTTCTCACTCCCATTTGGAAATGTTTTCTATTCCTCACTAAAAATAGAATAATTAAAACAGTGGGAAGTGGCAATTAATTCAGAAAATCAATGGTTTTCTGAGTGGGATTCAGTTGTCTTCAAATTTAATAATTTTCTCTTGTAGTGAACATCATAGGGAGAAGTTCTACATGCTTTTCAATATTCCTCCAGGATAAACAGGGCAGGAAAAAGCATTTGTGAACATTCAGTGATACAAAGAACAACACATTCTTATAACAGATTAAATAGCCTTAGCTAATGTAAAAATGTTGCAAGGCACATGGATGGTAAAAGCTGCAAAATTCTATGAAATACTGTGAACACAAAGCTCTATTTTGTGTCCCATTAGCATACACTTTAATTCTCATCCCTTGAGTACATATACACTAAGAATAAGAAATACGTCAGTGCTAATGCACTGCAGCCTACTGTGTAGCTGGAATGATTCAAATGAATTTCATTTTGTTATCCCTGCCCTACCAATAATTGGATATTTGATGGTAAGATGGCTTGCAAAGAACATGTAATTTTTTTTCCTACAGTTCTTTCCTTGTTTGCCCTCGCTTTGAAGTTAATCTGTAAGGACATCAATACTGTGGAGGGGGGAGAAGTTGGGAGAGAAAAATGAAAAAAAAAAAAAAAAAAAAAAAGTTCAAAAAATTTTGAACCAAAATCTAAGAATCTTTGCAGTAATTTATCTCTCAAGGAAATCAAGGAAAAATCCCGCTGCCTTCCTGACACCATGCCACATCTTCATTGGAAAAAAAATGGGCTGGATTCAAAGGCAGACTAAATGAAGTTGGGGGTTCCCCTTCTAAAGAACTTCTCAACTGCGTTTTGCACAACAGGATGCCAGGGAGCATGCTGAGCAGAGTGTGATATAACAGGTTAGGAAGCACTACAGCCTATTAGGATAGACATTTGCATTGCTCTGGATAATCTACTACACTGCACTATTTGTATATAATTTGCATTGCTTCAAAATGCTCCTCTGGGGAAATGTTTTTGTCTTAATTTAAGAGCGTGCTTTGCCACATCAGATAGGAGGGCCATTTGCGGTTTGATGCATTAGGTTGAAAAGACTACTATGATTTTCCAGTAAAAAAATATCCTATTTGAGGTTTATACTGAATACATTAAGGTAGAAAGCCAGTATGGATAAAATAAGAAACAGCTGGAAAATGAAGACAAGAAACAATATTATAAAGAGAAACTGCAATGTTTCTCTTTTAAGAAGGACAGCAGCAACTGCCATAAATCCTATGCAAGTGGTTAACATACATTTCACTGCAAGCCCAGATGAGAAATAGATGTTAAAGTGTCAAAAACCAACATACAGTAAATTTTTGCAATGCTTTTTGAACAAGCACAACTAGTCATCTAACAAGAATGTTCTTCCAGAAGAGGGGAGAAAACAGCACTGAAAGTGGAAGTATTGATTACTACACAGCAGAAGATAGAACGAGGCAGCCAGGACAGCACTCAGTACTGTTACTGACCCCATGCCCTGCATGGCTGGAGCATCATACACTGCATTCTGCACAAGGACACGCAGGTCAGACCCACCATGCTGGGGCAGAAAGCTCCTAGCACAGCCCTCACAAATCTCAGCCATTTTGATTCCTGCTGCTCATCTATATCCAAGTGTCAAGAGGCAGTTTAGCTGAGGGCACATTTCCAGAGCTAGGGAGAAAATGTGAATTTACAGATCTTCTATGCATTTCAAGACATCATGAAGTTATTTCACACATATCCAAGATCAGTTCTATGATTCTAAGATTTTATGATCATTTGTTCAATGGGGAAAAATGTAGCGTTTATTGACAAGGACAGGAATCCTTTGTACAGTCTTTGTTCAAGATATATATTTGGCAGTGATGGATCTGCTAACATTCTCAGATCAACAGAACTCTCTGTAGATGAATTAAAAGATATCCATTACAGCAAAATGGAGATGAATAGTATGTGCTACTGACAACTTGGCAATTTAAAAAAAGGAGGAATAACCACACAGTGTCTTAGAGGCAGCTTACCCCAAATACCTCCTTTTGTCTGAACAAAATTTTGTATTCACAGATCAAGTGCATACACGATTCTCAGACAGTACTTCTACTAACGATAAATGACAGAAATGACATGCAGAAAGTAGAGCAGTTTCAATTGCGTGTGAAAATACACACATTTACAATTTCCAAAGGATAACTGGTTCTACTAGAAATTTTACAGGGCAATGGCTTGTAATTTAGCCTTCAGCAACTGCAGTCCTTTCAAAAGCTAATACACACACGTTCTAAAGTATATATTACCAACACAGAAGGGGAGATTCAGTTGAAATGAGCACTCACCTCATAATTGGCTATTGCTTCTCTATCCAGGGGTCGGGTCACAGAGACATCCCCACTGATCTCATTGATTCTAAAAATTCCTTTCGGGTCTTGATCTACTCCCTTACCAGAGAGTCGGAACTTTGCTCCCTCTGTCCCTTCACTGTCGATGACCTGAATGGCAGAAAATAAGAAGTTAGAGCTCATGTTATAAATGCTCTTAAACTCACATAAGCAATTTCAATTATCGTAACACTGAGATCTGTTCCCTGTCAGTAATATGAAAACACAAAATATGGTTTCAATCATTTGGAAAACACCCTGCAATTCTTCTGTTAAGCCATGGAAAAGCTAATCACGGAAAAGCCCTTAGCCTGTTGCTGTTTTATCTTTCCTATCCTTTCTTTCACAACTTATATTTTCTGTTATTTCACGTTACTCTATTCACTCCATGACTAACATGTGACATTTTATTTCTTTTTCTATTTTCAGTTACATTAATAAAGCAGCTGCAAAGAAATCCTACGAGAAAAAAAATCAAAATCAAAATTAGACATTCCCTCAAGTGACATAAGGAATACATATTTCACAACAACCTTTATGTTATTTTCCAATTAATCATCACTTTTTATTAGCAATCCTCGTCATCACAGCAGCTGACTTTGGGGATGTTGTTCTTTCAATGATTCCCTTCTACACGCTTCCTTTCCCAGGAGTTTAAACCAAGGAAAAACCTCACAAAAATTTCTGGACATCCTGCCCAAAACTCTGCTCAGTCACACAGATGGAGTTCCTCCACCTTCCAAACTTTTGGATACCCATATATACATGTGAGTGCACAGAACCTGCTGGTTACTATCACTACCTTGTTTCCCAATGAGAAAAAATCCCTAAAAATCCAATTTCAAGGCTGTCTTACATTACTGACAGTAGCACATGTAAACTTGCAGAGCTACATGATGTATCTTACAAACTACGTGCTTTGCAAATTTGTATTTGCACACCAGAATCTAGGAGGATTATAAATTAATCTTGCCCTTTAAGGCTGACAATCTTGCCAAGCCATTCTTTTCCACTGTTGTTTCATGTTCTTTTGTTTCTAGCAATTTTACATCCTTAATGTTTCTGCTGAAATCTTAAGTCAAATATTTATATGCTATTCTGAATCATGGCTCAGGAACAGAAAGGAGCAAACAGCATTAGGAAGCTGGACCTGTTCCCATTCTGAGATAATAAATATGCAGAGTGTTTAATAACATCCCCGAGGAAATACATGTTTGTTGCCCTATTGCTGAGGGTTCAGCAGTGCTGGTTGGCATATTGTTGGGCAGCAAGATTTTGACTAAACTCTGTAATCATTATTCCTTCACTTTAATTGAGAAAAAATAGCCACAAGTTATGAAATAAGAAATCAGCACTTTCAGAGAGAAAGTTTTAATTCTTAAATCCTTTGGGATAGGAAGAAATTTCAAAGCAAAAACCTGTTTCACCTTCTTTTCTCCTTCCTGCTCCCAGTCAGAAACACTAATGATGAAATTTTCTTCTTGTGTACTTACGAGTGTGCCATGACAAAACACAGAGGCAGGTGACAGGAGGGCAAACTAATGTTATGCTTCAGGTTTTCTGATGAAACTTAAACTTAATGGCTGCTACCAAAAAGCTACTGGCTGTTCAATTCCTGCTTTGACCAGTCTCCGTTTGTTTGTTTCATCAAGTTTAAAAAGACATTTTCCTTTTTCTTTAACAAATCAGTGCCATGGCCATTGCTCACCTTTGTAGGGAAAAGAATTGCTCGTGCCCCATCCTGATTTTTGAGCCTTATTGAAAAAAGACAAGCGCTCCTTCCCATGCAATATAAGAGCGATTTGAAAGGCACCAGCACAGCCACAGGCCAGCACACAAATCTAATTTGGAGTTGTCTGCACAACAGTCCTATCCACCACAGCTGTCAAGCATTTCCTAACTGTTTATAACGCATTGAAGACATAGCGTAGGCAAAAGGGCTCAGTTACAACAAACTACAGAAAGGAAGCAGAACAAACTGTGGGCTTTATTTATATGCTGCAAGGGAATTTATTAAACAAATCCCCGATAATCACATACAGATCCTTCTTCATAGTAGAAAGTGATAATAACGGTAGTAAGAAGATACCCTGCAAAGATGATTGCAGGAAAAAATATCGTTTTGACTCCAGATCTGACAAAGATTTAACCTTGAATTTGATGGCACAGCATCCCTGTCTGGTATCCAAACTGTTTGTAATCCTTGGAGATACAACAAATCCCAACTTCAGCTGTAACCATTCCTCAGGATATAATGTACAAAAACAGTTGAGTTATCAGAAGGTAAAGAAGGTAGAGGTGTTTTCTTCTTCTTCTCCTAAATGCCTGTATGTGCCTTCTGAGCCTTCTCAAAGCCTTGGGAAGCAGGCACATTCATGGAGCAGGTACGTGCAGACACTTCTCTCCTACCTATTTAGCCATTTAGGCTATTATTGCACAGCAACTCATGCTTGGTGCAGTAATTAGAAATTCAGGTTAGAGATGCTCCATATACCACTGCATCATTTGCTGAAGAGCAACGATGGCAATACAGAAAGTAATCTTGATGAAGTATGATTTTTAACAAATGCGTAATTAGCCACAAGAGGGAGCTACATACTCCCAGGAATGTAAAGAAGAACCTTAACATCCCCTAATTAAGAAGCTTCTATAATGGCTGCATAGTTCAAAGAAAGTGCATTTCCCAGTTCACAACAGTGCAGTACAATGAGGAGTTTAATAAAAATCTGGTTTAATTTGCCATATGGTTTTGCTGCTTCCACAAGAGCAAAGAAGAAAGAACAGGAAGGTTGTCTGACATCTCTGGTAAGACTGCTATTATGAATATTGTCTAAAACACCACACTGTTCATATGAGAATTTCCTTGGTTACAGTCTATTATACATAGCAATGCTCTCCCAATTTACAAGCTGAAGAACAAACAAACAAGGCCAAATTATTTCAGCTGGAATGTTTTCTTAGGGACACTGTTTTTCAATTTCTCCAGTTGCTGCTGCTCCTTCAGTCCAGACACTTATTTCCCAAATTTATTCACAGCTTTAGGATCTCCAGAGCAGGTTCCAACACTGGAAACGTCTGCACCATATAACAGTGACTACCTGTTGTCTACAAAGCTGCTTCATTCGAGGTTAGTGAGCTGCCCCACTGTCAGAAACACTCAGGGTCAGCCCAGCTGGGCTTTGAGCAGCACATTCTAGTGATAGAGGTCTCTGCCCACAACAAGGGTTAGGGACAAGCTGGTCTTCAAAACTCCCTTCCAACCCAACCCAGCACGGGCAGATGGAACAGGCACAGCAGATGCTGGTTGAGCATCCCACAGCAGTGTAGACTTATAAAGGACTCATAGGACAATGTAGATTCAAACATGGTTCACTCCCAACTCAACAGGAATTACCAGCATCTTCCAGCTCAACAGGAATCCCACACCAAAGAGAACAAACACATTAGAAATGGAAGGGATCAATGTCAGAACCACATACATAGAACCCAAACAGTATTCACTTACTACTATTATTAATACTATTTTCACAAAGGCAAAGAGTGTGGGCTTCTGCCAATCTAAGAGACACTTCCAAGTGAACAGAAGAGTGCGCAGCTGACAGAATCTGCCTTTTGCTGAACCATAGCTGTAACATATTTACCAAGTGCTGTTTTTCTGCTGACATTATGTTTCCCCTCCAGCTAAACTCATTCCAACATTGTGATCTCTCTTTTGTTACAGGTTTACCACAAAAGTAAACCCGTGTTCTCAAGAGAAGAGAAATAGAAGCAGAAAAAAAGCACACTACTCCCAGAGAGAGACTTTGCCGTTTTGCAGCCATAACACATCTGTGCTTAACAGCACCATCCATGTTCACCAGCCTCACTGTTTGCTTCAGTCACTTCTGTGATTGCTTTGTGCTTGGCACTATCCAAATCAAGACAAATGCAAAATATTCTTGTCCTTATTCAAAAGCCCAAACCAGCACCCAGTTCTTCACTACCATCAGACAAACATACAGTACTCGTGGTTGTAAAGTAATTCATTTAAATTTGCTGGGTTCAATACACGGGTGATGCTCAGGAACTTCCAGGTGACTTATTGAAAAAATAAAGGTAACAGGAGTTCTAAAATTCTTCCACATGACTGTGTCCTTTGTTCATGGTAACCAGGGATAAAACAAACGAACTATATGCAGCATTATGTGTTTTATGCAACATTTTCTTTCTATTCAGAAAAAAAAGCCTTGCTGTCAGGTCCATTAAAACTTCATTTCATAATCACCAACCTTAATAAATAATTATTAACTTAAATACATCTGCACAAATGCTCCTTCAATATGTTCTCCATAACACAGGCTAAATTGGTATTGTTGGAATAATATTTGCAAACTCAAACGTACAACAGAAAAGTCATCAGCAATTAAAGACACTCATGTAATTAAGTAACAGAGGCAGTATCACAGTTCTGAATTTGAAAATAGTTCCAGATCAGTTATCAAACCTCATTTTATGTACAAGGACAGATTTTCAAAGCTGTATAAATCTACACTACATGCTGTAACTCCAGTGTTTAAATGCATATCGGTCAATTACTCATTGCTTGTTGACAGTCCTAATAAGAATGTATACATTGCCCAGAGAACACAAAAGTTATATGCACACAAGATGAAAGACTTGATTTAACTCAGCAAAGGAAGCCATAAAACAGTTATTTTAACCTTAAAATCCTATGTCAGATCTCCAAGACACAGTTTAAGCTGTAAGAAATACATAACCAAAACACGTTTGGATTTTTGTGCACAAATGTCTACTGGGCAAACCCACTTTACCAAGATCACCTGGTACTTATTTGCATTCTTTTGTATTGGTTCTTTTACAGCTCTTAGAAACTACAGAAGAACATACCTCACACAAGACCACACATATGATCGTTGTACCAAGATGTTTGCAAACTGAAGCTTTTTTAACAGCAATGTAGAACTGTTGAGATATTGATTGCTAGGTGAACAAATACCTTGAACAGGGAGGATTTTACACCAAGTGACACAAACTTAATGTAGGAATAAAAGAACCAGGAGCTGAAATTAAATCAAATTATGAAAATGAAAAATCACACACTATTATTATCAAGTTAAGAAGATGGAATTTTTTATGAACTTTATGGTGGAAAATATTATTGGAAGTGTCAAATTAAGGAACAGTGTTGTTAAAATTAAAGTACACAGTATTGATGTGCTTCTGATGCATGTTTGCAGGACTGATGGTGGGCTGCAGACTGCTCCTTGCTTGAAGCAATCCAAAGAGAGATGCCTGAGTACTGCTGTCAGGTAGCATATTTAGAACTTCAGGTACATGAAGAAAATAGAACTTGTAGCACTTGTGATGAAGATGTTTAAATGTTTGTGGAATGGGGGCTGTGCTTTGGGAAGAACTTGCAATCCTTCTATCATTTCATTATAGCAGTGCAAATGCAAGGTTTTAGTGACTATAATAAAGACAATTCTGAATCTGAAGTTTGCCAAGTTTAATAAATTCCACAGACAGATTTGTCAACATGATGTTTTAACGTATGAAAATGCCATGGTACATCAGCAACTGGTGAAGCACTGTCACCAGCAGCGCTCATTTTTAGAGCTCTTATTGGAATAATCAACACACACTGGACATTTCATATTCATCCAAAATATACCATCTTAACAGAGTGGCTTTTGATTGCAATTATGCGTAGACTTCTCAAGGTTCAGCTCAGTTTTGTATAAGATGCACAGGTGCCCAAGTGGAACATAATTACTGTACGTGTGTGGAAGCCCTGAGCACCCATGGGCCCCTCCTGTTTGAGGTTTGTTGTTGTACAGATGTAACACTTCCCTCAAAGAACCCATTGCAGCACTGAGGTCTGCAGGCCTCATCTACCAAACCTGAGGATCTGACCAATACAAACAGCTACCACCAAGCATTTGCTTTTAGACAGAAGTTCCATGAACACATACAGATGTGTGTTGTCATTTGTAGGAGGTAATTCTTCAACTTTCCTTTGCTCTTGATTTATAAAGAGCAACAGGATGCATTACAAATACTTTTCACTTTCCCCTTTTCTCAGAAGTAGATAATTTGAGATAGGTATTTGCAGATTGAGGAATCAGCACACAACAGTATCCTTCTACTGACAGCATGAAATTTATAAACATGGGTTTTCATAATCTCAGAATGGAATCATTTGGAAGTACTGCATGTCACAGAAGCCCTGGATTTTCAGCTGGCTGATTTGGACTATCATTAGCAATTTAATCATCATATTTTAATTACTACTTAGCTTACTAACTTACAACAAGTCCTCTTATTTGAAGGAATTTGAGGAGCATCAGCTTTCGAGTGACAACCTGCTGAAGTAGATACAAGGTTATAGTTAGTTGTTAGGAAAGATCTGACTGTGACTGATGGAAACGTATGAAGAAAATCTCAAAAGGTGGTCTTTAAAATTGCGAAAGAATCATTGGATTTGAAGAGGTGCTCAATAGCAAACCTATCATCAGAGATAATATTTGATGTTTTCTAATTGCAGAAATTAGGGAAAAGAACAGAATATGTAACACTTAATCAACACACATGGAACAAAGTCTCTGAGGACTAAGAGAAAAATAGAAGAATAGAGACAATTTACAGCATCTTCTTCTGGGTATTTCATTATTATCTATTCCCAGTGAGATCAAAGACTTGATTTGTTACTCAATTCTACTTTTGCAGCACCCAGAAAACCAGAAGGCACTCCGATCTAGCACTGGGCTGAAAGAGCACAGCAGCATCTCGGCTGCACCGTGCCCAGCCTAAAACAAGCTGCAGAGAAGGTCTAGAGACCTGCCCTGAGCTCTAGGGGGAATATTTAAAAGAAAGGGCTACAAGTAATAAACCAAGAAAAATGGAGTTGGTGAGAATGATTCACTCACAAACAGTCTTCAAAATTAAGATTCACTTTAGTTTGAGGAAATTTGTTGTAAGATTGTGTCTAATTTTATTTGGCTTTAACTTGCAACGTGCAAAGTCTAGGCTTCTAAGAACACTGCAGTTAAAATGAACATAGAGGAATAACTATTGTATCAAAAACATTACATTCTTTAACTGAAGGTACTAAAAAAGTGATATTATGAGAAAGGATATTTTTTTTTTGCTTTTTTTTTTTTTTCCCCTCCCCGTTTGGCTCCCTTATAGGAAGTCAGTGTAATACCTCTAGATGCTTTAGGAACATGCTTAGCACCCAATTCCCATTTGTAACAAACAACTCACAGATCTAATTATAGATTTTTCTCAGCCACTAGTTCCCTAGGAAACAAATCCATGGCTCATGTCTTGTGCATGGAAGGTCAGAGTAGGAAGTTAAATATTTTTCAGCGTATAGAAACTTATCTAGAGGTCACAGGTCCACATCCGAGCAGATGTTGGAGTTCCTGTCAAGGACAGATGGCAGCTATATTTGACAGATATCTTGAATATTTAAAATTCTGAACACTTTAATCTGATGAAGTGCTTAATACTTCCATTATTTGGAATGCTCTATGCCTCTTTGTGCTGACAACAAAGGATTTTAATTATCATCTTCCAAACCTATTTTTGTTTTTATCAGCAGGTCCACCTCACTTTCATCTTAAATGTTTAGCAGTCAGAGGTTGATGCAAGACAGCTGCTAAGTAGTTAAAATTGATTGAGCGCAAGAAGTCTCCATCCCTCTTAATGAGAAAGTGGGCAGAGAAGATAGGAAGCTGGTATGGCGCGATAGGAAATAAGCTCTGGAAACAAGGGGGTGCCACCTGGGAAGAATACAGGGATGCTGTCTGGACTTGAAGATGTGGGATCAGGAAAGCAAAGGTGCAGGCAGACCTGAACTTGGTGAGGGATGTGAAAAACAATAGAAAGACTTTCTACAGGTACATTGGCCAGAAGAGACAGGCCAAAGCGAGTGAACCTCCTTTGGTAAATGTAAAAGGAGAACTAGCTTCAATGGACGAAGAGAAGGCTGAGGTACTAAATGAATTCTTTGCCTCAGTCTTCATTGGCAGCCAGGATTCCAGTACTTCTAACGTCCCTGAGCCCCGCATCCCTAAACCTCTGGGTGGGGACTGGGGTGGTAAATCCCCCCCTGCTGTGAGGACAGAGCAGGTCTGAGACTGCCTCATGAGACTGAATGTGTACAAGTCCATGGGGCTGGATGGTGTGCATCCCAGGGTTCTTATGGAGCTGGCTGAGGTGGTTGCCGAGCTGCACTCCATCATATTTGAAAAGCTGTCAGGCAAGGTTCCGGATGAGTGGAGGAAGGGTCATGTCACTCCCATTTATAAGAAAGGGAGCAAGGAGGACCCAGGGAACTACAGGCCTGTGAGCCTCACCTCTGTGCCTGGGAAGATCATGGAACAGATCATCCTGGATGACATGCTTGATCACATGAGGAATGGGCGTGTGATCCGTGACAGCCAGCACAGCTTCACCAGAGGAAGGTCATGCTTGGCCAATCTGGTGGCCTCCAATGATAGAGTGACAGCATAGGTGGACAAGGGAAACGTGATCAATGTCATTTACCTGGACTTGAGCAAGGCCTCTGACATGGTCCTCCACCACATCCTTATCTCCAAATTGGAGGAATGTGGATTTGATGGGTGGACCACTCGATAGATAAGAAACTGGTTGAAAGGCCACAGACAGAGGGTGGTCATCAATGGCTCCATGTCCAGGTGGAGGCCGGTAACGAGTGGCGCCCCCCCAAGGGTCTGTCTTGGGACCGGTGCTCTTTGACATCTTTATCAGTGACATCAATAACAGAACCAAGTGCACCCTCAGCAAGTTTGCTGAGGATACCCAACTGAGTTGTGCAGTTGACACGGTTGAAGGAAGGGATGCCATTCAGAGGGACCTTGAGAGGCTAGAAAGGTGGGCCTGGGTGAACCTGATGAGGTTTAACATGGCAAAGTGCAGAGTTTTGTACTTGTGCTGGAGGAATCCCAGGCATCCGTACAGGCTGGAAGGAGCGGTCCTTGAGAGCTCCTTGATTGATGAAAAACTTAATATGAGCCAGCAGTGTGCCCCTGCAGCTCAGAAGGCAAATGTTTTCCTGGGCTCCATCAAAAGAGGGGTGGCCAGCAGGGACAGGGAGGTGATTGTTCCCCTCTACTCTGCTCTTGTGAGGCCCCATCTGGAATACTGTGTCCAAGTGTGGAGCCGCCAGTACAAAAAAGACGGGGAGCTGTTGGAGAGGGTCCAGAGGAGAGCCATGAAGATGATCAGGGGACTGGAGCACCTCCCCTGTGAAGACAGGCTGAGGGAGCCGGGCTTGTTCAGCCTGGAGAAAAGAAGGCTGCAGGGTGACCTTATTGCAGCATTTCAGTACCTAAAGGGAGCCTACAGAGGGGAGGGGAATCAACTCTTGGAAAGGGTAGATAACTGCAGAATGAGGGGAAATGGTTTTAAGTTGAGGGAAGGGAGATTCAGGTTGGACATCAGGGGTAAATTCTTTACAAAGAGAGTGGTGAGGTGCTGGAACAGCTGCCCAGGGAGGTTGTGGATGCCCCGTCCCTGGAGGTGTTCAAGGCCAGACTGGATGGGGCCCTGGGCAGCCTGGTGTAGCATTAAATGGGGAAGTTGGTGGCCCTGAATGTGATAGGGGAGTTGGAGATTCATGGTCCTTGAGATCCTTTCCAACCCTGGTCATGTGGCGATTCTGTGATTCCGCTGATTAGAAAAGAAAGACAAAAACCTAATTCCAAGTCATGAATGTCAAGTATAATTTATATTTTCTGACACTGGCTCTCAGAGTTAACAGATGTCATTGCAAACTGATACATTTTTACCTGCAGTAGCCTTAGCGAAAAAAAGATATGAACTGCTACTCATATTCTGATTTGATTCTAATGCACTGCTGAAAAACAACACAGACAAAATATGATTCATTGGAAACCCAGGTATGTAAAAATGCACAACCGGAACAGAAGCAAAGCAGAATGAATGTGAGGGTGGCAGAGGGAAGCTTTGTCAGATTAGTCCTCCTCATCCGTAACAAAAAAATACCATTCTATTCCATCCTGAGCCATTTACAATGACAGCTTAAAAGTTTCGTAATTACTCAACAATCCTACTGCCATGAGTATAATATTCAGTGTGACTTAGGGTCAAATAAAGGATTTAAACTAAATCAGAGAGTCTTCAATCTGTAGGAAGCCAGAAGGAAGCCTATGTTGTCAGCACACCAAAGTTACATGCAGCAACTCCTGCAGGTTGCCCCCAAAGCCTAGAGAGTTCTAGTTCTGCTTGTATCTGTCCACAGGCTTCCATCAGGATCCAAGCCCACAGCCAATACCTCAGACCTGGGCTGTTTTGCTCCCTAAACCAATGGATGGTTAAATACACGGATGGAAAAATATTTGATTCTCTTAAATGTTTTCGGATCCCTTCTTTGTTGTTCTCATTTTTAATTCATGTTCTTTTTCCACATGATGTAAAAAAATATGTATTTTAATATTTGTTTTTTCATTTCATAGATCCAATTGTGCTGTGTTACCTTTGCTTCTCTTACTGTAATAGACTGAATTCTCAATAGCTGGAGGTGGAAAAAAAAGAAATTCATGTGACGGGTGAAATTGCTACCATTAGAGAGCATTTCAAATCTTCTAATGACTACTAGCCTTAGATTGGTATTTCAGTGCTGAGTGAGTGTTACCCATTTTATTGCACAGAGCATTGAAGAGATGAGTGTCAGGCCAGGGAGCACTTATACCAATCCAGGATCTCTAAACAACACATTGCATTCATTCAAAAACAAGCTAACAGCTTCAGAAAGCATAAAGTTTTCACAGCAGTGTAGCAGGTACCTCATTAACCATGACTGAGGAAGCCCCAAGCAGTGTTTGCTTTGCTTTGTTGAAGTCTTATGTCTCCTTATCTCTCCCTTATATTTCTAAAGGACACCTCAGCTTCCCACAGTTCCCAACTTCCAAATGGGGCTAAGGAGCATTTCAACTACAGCATTCTTTGATTTGCCTAATTCTAAGGCTAAAAAACATTAACTGAGAGTGGGTTTTTGTTAGCAGTTAGATAGGTGAGTTTGCGTTCACACTTCCAGGTTTAGCCAGATTTGATGTCCTGAAGAATCCTTTGTTTTTTCTTGCCAGTGTCACCAAGGTGTGGAAAGGTACATCTCGAGTCTCATGAAATCTTTTAAATAATTTTTACACTCTTTTTCTCCTCTTCCTTCCTTTCCCCTATATCCCAAAGAACCAAAGATAAAGGTTCAAAATCCACATTTCAGATAATTAAAAACTTTGCAGTTAAAGAACTACTTCTATCTTTAGATTCTCCTTCCAACTATAAAGAGGTCACTCAAACTTTACAGTGCTTGACTCACATTAGAATTAGAAATATAATGCATTAATCTATGGGTTCTGATGTGAAAACATCTTGATGGAGTTGTAATTAGTGACAGAGTCTCTTAAGAAGCTTTCAGATGTCTGCTCACTAATTGCAATACAGTCTTTAATGTATGTCATTCTTCATGAAATCATGGTGAGAAATTATAGAATCAATCAAGGTGAAATTAGCAAAAAAAAAACACACAATTTCTAAACCATACAGAACTTAAAACTTGGATTTCCAGTTCTAAAAGCTGGAAGATCTCTAGAGTTACGGATCAATTAAGCTTCAATAATACATTTGATGCTCTCTCGTCCACTATCTTAGCTATTGTCTTCTAATACATTTATATTTTCAGTTAACAGCAACACCTGAACAACCTTCTGAAATGAAACCTTTATTTGACAACTGAACAGTAATAAAAAAAACCTGCTTTGTGAAAAGGAGTCCAAAAGGAAGCAAGAAAAGCAAATCTAGCCTGGTACTCAGATACACAGAGAAACCAACTGTATCAAAGTAACCTACACTGTCATCATCTGCCTGCACAAATGACTTTCCCAAATATTTTAAGACTTAATAATTTTAATATTTTCTGTGTACAAGGAATTATACTTCTGAAATAACGGTGAAAAATAGGCATTATTTATAACCTTGCACTATTGTACAGCTAAGACCCATTTATATTCCATTCCTATTAGATAGGATATAGGATCAGGATCAGAAGATATCCTATATCCCATTCAAATTCAACAGCGAACTGTGTTTTCCTAGGCTGGGTTTTGAGCTATCATAAGAAATGAAGCATTATTACACATCACTCAGCTCATCACGTTTCTGCTTTAAGTATTTTGTGAGTGGTTTGAAAATGTAACGTTTTAACATACAGAAGCAAAGCTGTTTTTGTTGCACTTACAGACATACAAGAAATAATTCATAAAGCTGTGAAAAAGAATATAAAAATTCAAAATAAGACCCAGGAATGCTCTTTGAGGTTGTTTTCCCACCTTTCTTTTCCTTCACCTACTTTGTATTACTGCTTTACATGATAAAGTTTGGTTTCAGTAACTTCAAGTCAACACTGCATGACAGTGTAGCCTTCTTCACAATGCAAGCTTATTAGAGTTAATAGTTAACCTCTGATAAGTTCTGTGTATCCAGGCCCTTATTGCTCAGGCTGTGTCTGGAAGATGTAATACAAAAGTGGCAGAAGAGCCAGTGATAACATTAGAGACCTAAAAGAGAGCTATAACTACCTTGTTAAGTCTGACTGTATGAACAAAACCAGTCTATCATGACTAAAGGATAGAGCCAGTGACCATTTAAAAACCTTAAAAAAGATTTTAAAACATTACATTAAGCTATCGTAACAGTACAAAAACTATTTGTACTAACATTTCAAAGGGCTGTATGTATATAAAATCCACAAATGAAACACGTACCAGATTGACTCCTTAATTTCTGCAAAGCCAGCAGTCCGTTCATAAAGTAGAATGGTTGCATTAATGTCAAAGGGTGAATCTCTGATCCCAACACTTTCACTGCACATTTTGCCATTCGTTGCTATTTCTGCCTAAGTTTTGATTAGAAATTGATGTACCTCGAGATACATCATCATTAAGGCATGCTTAACATACAATCATTTCAGGTGGTCATTTGTTTGTAGAGCACCAACTGTTATTTCTTAAGTGCTTGATAGAAATATATAAGGTCTTTGGAACTTGTAAAAAGCCACAAACAGAGGAAAGATATCACAAATTACTAGTAGGTATCATGGAATCAAAAATTTTATTTGTGTCCAATTAGAACATTATTATATCCATGTACACACAGTAAAAAGGTCTTCACTTGTTACTAATTTTTATATAGGATCACTTCAAGAAAATATCACAGGCACTAAAATATTATGATGTTCACTTGCATCAAGATGCTTCAGCATACCTGACTGGGCACTTATAAAATTATTCCATTCCATTTTGCAACAACACCAATTATTCAAACTTCATTTCCATAGAATATAATCACACACATTTAGCATGATAATTCATTCATCAAATTTGATAATTTCCTTCCTAGAAATACTAGAAGCTGAGCTATACAATTTAATTATGTAAAACATCTATATTTTTTCACTCAGCAAACCAAGAGTTGCCATCATTCCAACTGAGGCCTTTTTTCTCCTATTGCAGAAAGGAAACATTGTGAGATAACAGATATTTATGTAAAAATGTATGCATAAACACATGCATTTGCGTACAAAAATCTAAACATTATATATATTTAATTATTTGCAGACGTTAATGTGTTTTCAGCAGTTTCACTTCAGCCCCCATTAGCTAGCAAGAGAAACTGATTTCACCTACAGGCTTGCAAGTACATGTTAAATATACTTTCTCTTTGCTTGCAATGAACCATTGCTTCAACTCATTGCAATAAAGCAAACTAGTTTGCAGTACTACTGATCAAATGCCTTAACAGGAAATTAAAGCACAAAGAGGTAATAATACGCATCGCGGGCAGCTTTTGGTATGTGGAAAAAGACCCTAATTTGTAACAAGAAATGCACGTACTATTAATTATCCTTTTAACACACAGAGATCTTATCTTAATTATCCCAATTGCAACTGACTTTTCCCTAAAGGCAAACAAATATTAACCTGCATTAATCTAGAGTCTCATTTAGAAAGAAAACTCCATATATTTTTAAAAATCTCCTACAGAAATCATCTAGAAACCTCTTAGCACTTTCAAGGATATTGGAAAGAACTGCACAACTGCTTACTTTTGGCTCTAACAAAATGTAAGATTATAAAGAAGATTTATTGATTGCCCTTTGAGAATAAATAAAAATCCACACAAGTAAATATTACGTTGACTTTGTGTGATTAATTACATTGTATCTGAAGTGTTGGGTAACCTCCTTGATTAAGAAATCTTATACAAGTATTCATCCCAATCAATACCTTGTTGACCTCCACAAGCAAAAAGTGCCTTTAAGTCAGATAACACAGATTCTCCAAAACATTTTCCTGTTTCTGAAGTAACGTGATCAATCAAGGCCTTCCTGGTTGCTTTAGTCCCTACTAAAAACTACTTCACAATAATATGAAGCTATATTCTCATGGTCAATGTTGCCTACTCCTGAAAAAAGCCCCAACGACAAGAGAAAAACAATTTACCAACTTGGAATTTAGTGAAAGCTCAGGTAATATCTTCTTTTCTTTCAGAATACACATGAACAAATTTGAATGTTGAAACATATAATTATTAGAAATCTATTAAAACTGTACTTTCTCTACTTATAGATAAACACTGCCAAAGTTTAAGATGATTTTTACAGGCAGCTCCACAATGAAACAGGTAATATATTATTTTTACTATATCCTGTTTAGAAAATGATGTTCTAGGCAACCTAATTTCAAACAAATGTTACTGTTATCCCATACAGCAGCCAAAATAAATAAATAAATAAATAAATAGCTCTTTCAAAGCTATTTCATATCTTCAAAAACATTCTTCTTGGTCACTTATCTCTTTTTCTATCTCATAAAAGATTAAGCTTTTCAATCTTCTGCGAAACATTGTCCGTCAAGATGTAGTTTATGTCTTTTCATAACAAATACACTTTCAAAGAAGACAGTATTTTATTACATCTAACATTGCAGAAAGGTTATATATCATAATGCCTTAACGTAACAGTAGCATTTTCAGACTCATGGCACTGGCTATTAACTAAATATTAGCATCCAAAGAGAACCCACATGACACAAAGAATACAATTCTGCTCATGAGGTTGAACGAAAGTCACTTTTGAGAGGAAAAAAATGAGGGGTAAATATATACAAGGTTCTATAATAAAAGCTTTGAGTTTGTCCAATGTTTGCTTGAAGCTGAGAAAAAAGAAACCTAGGCAGAAGAAATGGTTTGGTTCTTTTTTTCATAAAAGCATCAGTACTTCAGATAAACTTGCTAGTCAGTATTATCTGAAGAATTTATCAGTTATCAATACATAAAACTACATTAGAGCTTATAGAATTGTTATTTTTTTCCAAAGAAGAAAACATGAAAATACATTCTTAGCCTTTTAAATCCACTTGTGACCAAATCTATGTTGGACTTTATTTCCTTATCTGTAATAGTATTACCTTTCCTAACTGAAAAATGAGATGATTTCCAGTCACAGACAATTGACTGCAGTAACATTGCTCAGTTTAAAATAAATAAATAAATAAACACTTTGTAGATGATGTTAAGGACACAGGTTTGGTAGACATTGGTCTTGCTTCTTGACTCCTAAGAAGTCCTTAGGAAGTTCTGTTGCAACTGTCAGGAGAAGGTAAAACTGGCAGCTCAGACCTGCCCAGCAGGAACCAATCTGGTATACGGTGACCCTGCTACCTTTAGAAGCACATCTGGACCCAGCCCAAAAGCTGCAAAGCACTGTGCTCTGGTTACACCTGGCACTACTTGGAGGTGTATTTATCAGCTGTGTGGATGTTGGCACAGCCTTTCAGTGGCTCCAGCCTGCATACAGGGCATTCTGCCTGCCACCAGTCAGAAACACAAAGCTGAAAGGTGATCTGCAATGAGCAAGTGGTTTTTTTTGATGGGTTCCTTAATTCACTGAAATCAGTGATCTAAGTAGCCACGACTACTCTGGCCCTCAGTTTTATACCTTATTTAAACATAGCCAAAAATGAAGCATTGGGTTTGCAGCCATAAGGCACTGGCTCACTGACGATTCACAGAAAGAAGAACCCATGTCTGAAAAGAAAACAATTTAATTCTAAGGCTATTCCTACTTCATACTAACCACCTCCATCTGATACTGACATTATTAGGTGATAATTGATAATCCCTGTGCCCATATTTGATTTCTGATATACATAAATGTAAATTCAGAATACACCAAGTTTTCACAGGCATTTCTTCAACTCAGTGCTAACAAATAACACAACCCCCATTTTATCAGTATCTATAGGATTAGATTATTTATACAACTTAAAGCCACTGTTTCTTATGCAATAAATTGTGGTATCCCTCTATTTAACCACAGTTATAAAATGACAAGACATCCAATGATAACAAATACAAAGCGTGTTATTTCTAGGAGTGCACCTGAATTTATTTTCACTGTACTCTCAATATATTAAATTTAATTCTTCGCTTTCAGGCAAAAAGAAACATATCTTGAATATTTGTGAACCTAACAAAAATAGAATCAAAACACTCCAAGATCCTCTCAATAATTTTTGATACGCATAGTGATGAAGGCACAAGAGCACATCTAGATTCTCAGGGAATTCAGAAATAGAATATATGCGAATTTCTGTTCTAATTTAAGAGAAATACAAGTCTGGTAAACAAGCTGTATGGATAAGTAATGAGGTACAACAAACCTTTAGATTAACAAAGCAGGATAGTTTCCCCAGGATCAGACTTCCTTGTTTAATTTTTTACTGAAAAATAAGGCTGCAGGCATACAATCAGAATTCTCAAATAAAACTGAACAAATATTTAATGGTATCAGTAACTACTTTTCATGAATTAGTCACCGACTCATCATAGAGTTGGAAAAAATAATTTAATAATGTCTACTCATTTCATCAATAATGAGAATCACCTTATGTATGTTTCTATAGCTACGGTTATTGTGAGATACAGAACAGCTTCAGTCCCAAATTTATCAGCTATTAAGGAAAACACAGAATGTTTTGAAAGTGATATTTAAAAAGAGCGGTCAAGTCTTTTCAACTATAAATGATTCATTTCAATGTCAGCGAAAGAAATCAATAGGCAAGGAAATATCTCCTGTCAATTAGTAGATTTACCACTAGCATTTCTTAGCAACCTTCAGCTGGCAACACATTGTATCAGCCTTTTAACTATATTTACAGTCCAGCACAACAATTTAAACATCTCAGAAATTTAAACTCGTGCACCACCAGTGTATCCAGTGAAGACAATGGTAAATTCCCATTACAACTACAGTTCTAAAGAGTGATCAGTCATTTGATTGCACTGTTGTCTTATCACAGTTCTGATATCCTGCTCCAAAACAAGGGAACTGTAAGCATTTTAAAGCTTTGGCATATCAGCCTACTATACACTAACAAAGCAGTTCTTTATGGTACTTAACTGATGTCAGACACAGTATTCTGTATACCTGAATCCTCTGTTACCTATTACGGCCCTGCATTTCACAGAAATATGGACATATTACTGTCTTCTCACTCATTACACACAGCATTTGTTTGCCCCACTCATCCTTGAATAATAGTCCTCACATATATCTACAAAACAAATGTTAGAAAATGAAGTTGTTACATTTAGCCCCTCTCCAGTGCACTGCAAAGGAAAAAAAAAAAATGGAACTGAAGCCTTAAAACTTTGAAATGAAAATCCCAGCTTCAAATGGCCCTGGAGTTTAGAGCCAACTCCTGCCTGTTTTATGGCTCAGACATCAGGACAATTTCACCTGACCACACCGTATGTGTCAGTGTGACAACAGAGGCATGAATAACGTTAGGAACCAAATTAAATTACAATAGCCTTCAATAGGATTGCACATTTTTTCTTCTGGAATGACTCTAGGAATCACAGAACATTTGGCAGCATCCAGAACTCCCCAAAAGGCTTTTTGGGGCCCACCCAGGGAATTTTACTCAGTGCAAGATGGAGTGGCTCTTATTGACCGCTGTATTTTTCCACTTATTTCAATATTCAGATAATATAATCTTTCCTCTTGTAGTAGAGCCGAAGTTGACAAAAGGCTCATAAATGTCAGAAGAAATAACTGTTTAACTCCATCCTGTAGGTTCAGATTACCTATCTTCATGGTGAAGGAATGGAGGCACCTAAATTTCACTGAAAATATGGGTCTCATTAACCTAAATCTCACTGTCTTCAGAAATAGCTTTTTATTTCCAACATTGCCTACGTGCTTTTGAAATATGGAATAACTCTATAAATAATAAAGCTATATTTGAATACAAATAAAAAGTCAGACATTCCTCACCCTCTCTCCTCCCCTGATACACTCACATGACAGAAATTGTATTTAGAACAAAAAAAAATTAACTTGAGATGGCTTGTGAGAATACAGAAGAGCAAAGGAAGCACTTGCGCAGCTACACTTAGATCTTCCTGCAGTTTATTACCTGCACAAAGAGCAGTAAATTAAAAATGCAACTCAGTGACAACTAACACACAAAACTAAATGGGAATGGTGGTTGGTCAGCCTCCAGAATCTATCTGCCCCTATAACCAGTAACATCTTGCACCAACAAATTTTTTTATTTATTTTCACCACAAGGAGACATAACCTCTTTGGAGCAACACCCAAATAAAGCTTATTTACTAGACTTATTTCAGGCACTGCTTATTTAATCTCATTTAATATACCTGATTTAACCACTAGCTCAAAGAGCAACAGCTCTTTGGTAACATTTAAGGATTTGTGTATCAAGTAGAAAAGCATTTGTTGAGAAAAGCCTGAACATTCCTACTTCTGTTCTTGCTGTTCTGATGCCCTTAAAAAAACAAAACAAAACCACATCACTTAGATGATCAATCCTTCTCACCCATTTTAACCTTACTTATTAGTTTCAACTAAACTTAGCCCCCAAGAAATCCAAAGCTCCTAGAAATTCTATTAGAATCATAAGAATTGTAGCCACTTCCACGGCAAAGAAATGTGTTAATGCCTGCAGAAACAGAAAGGAAGAGTATTCATTTTGACTTCACATATTCATTCCCAATCACAGTGGCTGCAGCTCCACAATGTGCTTTCTCTCACTCAGTTTGAAATGACAGTAAGTAGAAAACAATACTGGCAGAGCTGTGGGTACTGTGGGGTGATTTAAGGTCAGTGTGCTTGAGGTGTTATCACAGGTAAGAAGATTTGCGTTTATTGCAGGAAATTAATATTTCTAGGAAGCCAGACTTCATTGCTTCAATTGATCATAAAAAAACTTGTAATACATTGTAGATCAGGTCTGGACATGATTTTTTTAAATTAATATAGCCCCTCAATTCAACTTCTATCCACACTAAGCTACATTCACATTTCCTGTTTTTTAGCAATTCTAATAAGTAAAAAAATATTAAGACACATGTTATTGGATTACAGGGTCACCACTACTTTCAATTTCTGAATGTTGTTGTACAGATTTTTATTATCAAATTCCATTCTCATGTCCCACAAGCTCAACTGAAAATGTAAGCTTAATGGTTTCTTCAGTGTGCTGTAGAAATGAGAAGTAGAACTTCAGAAGCAGTGTGAAAATACTTATGATGACACAGGAAAGATAGAGAAACTGAAATCTTGATCAAAACCATATTTTCCCACAGCTACTTTTAACAATTTTCCTTCCAAATACAATTAAGTTTCCCAGGAAAGCTGGCCTGGTAAGTCTTTTCAAGATAGTTGGGAGAATTTATTAGTTTTAATATGCTTATGGTTAGGCATCATTGCACGGTGGTACAGAAATCTTTGGTATGTACTTCACACATTGATATTCCACAGAAGCACGGAGTGACAAGGATAAGCTCAGGAAGACCTTCGCATCTCTGCTCAAATTGTAACTCACTTTAAACAAAATGATGAAATGCTGTATTTGCAAAAAGGTACAATTATTTAAGTCATTATTTAATCCATTTTATTTACCTCCCTAGAAATGAGAGATGCTGTATTAGGAATATGACAAGAAAATAAGATTTGGAGGAACAAAAGTGCTACTGACACCCATTGACATATGAACAGATGAAATCAGTAGACCTCCAATAGAATCAATGTGTTCATAGAGGCATTTTATGGATTAAAAAGGGATAAAAAACACCTGCAAACCAATAGCATTGACCAAGGGAGCCCCAAAAAGAGCCCCAAAAAGCCTCAATGTGCATATATGTACTCATTTCTTTGTACACATTCATGAGTATGCATGCACACATTTATGAATGTGTGTATGTAAATCTAGTAAGGGAACATGATTTCTGTATTTAAATTCAAAATATATGAATTCCAGCAATGCACGATTTCCCCCCAAAAAACTCATAGAATGCTATAAAAAACAAAAAAAAAAAATCAAAGCTCTTGCTAATCTCATTACAGAACATTGGTAAGCAGGTTCATCTACAAGTACAGATGCCTGAATTTTCATTTGCCTTTAAGCAATTAAGTAATTTTTCTCTTTTTTGACTTATTTTAAAGAAAGCAGAGTGGTCAGGTTAGAATGCTTGCTTCCAAAGACAGGCAAAAGGAAATTGAGGATTTTAATTCAACAGTAGGATGGTGATTACAATGAAATAATTCCTACATCTTAAGTATTTGACCCTGAAAGAAAAATAGGTCAATAGAGCAGAGTAACATTTACTTCAAAATGACATGTTATTAACAAAGATAAAAGACATCAGCTGGTTTTAAATAAGGTAAGGGAGAAAGAATGTGTGCTCATTATACACTTGAAGGTATAAAGACATAAAAGTCATTTCATCCCTATATGCTGCAAATGACTTAGTTCACTTCTCAATTTCATAAACAGGGCTACAAACTTAGTGGTAGAGATGATTAACCAGAAAGGTTAGAAAAGAAGTTTGCCCTTATAGGGCAGTTGGAAAAAAGAGTGGCAAAAGTCTTGTGAAGAAGGAAAATGTTTACTGAACTGAAACATAGCTGTCATGATACATGTTAGCACCACGCTCTTTCACCTGTGCTGCTATCTGTTACTATACAGTAGTATAAATGTGAGAAGAAATGCAAAAGAAAAATTATCCATGCATAATAAAACCAAGAGCAAAACACAAAAGGGTTATAATTAGTCACCATCAGAGAGTTATTCTCAAGGAAGAGAATGTCTGCTGTTCTGTGTGACAGCTGTTTATTCCACCTTGCAGACGAGCCATACATAATACATTCGTTTTTCCTCTTGGAAATACTCTGCCAGCCATCTTCTCTTGGTGTCACTTTAACAAGCCACAGGTAGTAATATCAGATTTATAACCAGTCCAGTCCACAAAATGTCTTTATAATAAAGTCTTTCCTTAATGTAGGTATTGAGGTTGACAGTATGACAGTATTTAGCTTGTAAATTGGCAGGGATAAGTTATTTTTCTTTCTAAAATGTCATTCATTTGGATATTGCTTTATATTACACTACCAACTTGCTATTGACAGATTTTTCATAATAGGAAACAAAAGGAATGAGAAGGGAAAATAACTGGATAGAGAAGGGACAGTATTCAGGTAGCAAACAGATCAAACTCAAAGCAGTCAGAATTCACAGTTATCAAATACCTTAATTGCTTTAAAGGATGCTCAGTGGTAATGTTCTCTCCACTGTCTTCCGTATTCTGAAGATCTCATCTCCTTTCTAATAATATATTAATACAGCACACCACTCTGTAATGCTGGATAGTCTGCTGCATTTGCTATACTACTTAAAAGGAAGCATTATGGTAAGTAGATTTGTAGGAAGCAATTCTATAAATTAAAGGGAACAAGCAAACAGAAATCCTGGATCCAAATATCCTGTTGTATCAATCTGAGATTACACAATTAGGCCTTATGTCTCATTAAGATTAAATGTGACCTGGCTGAAAATGCAGAGATCAAGATATTGATCAAAAGATGAGGTTCAATAAGAAAACAGCTTTTTCAAGCTGGACAGAATCAGTGCTTATTTCAAATAACTGAATTAAATCAAGACCGTGAAAACTCAAGGTGGATACCAAAAACTTTCCATTAGGTTCAGTCTGGATTTAGACTCAGAATGGAAAACTGCAAAGATGAAAACTGACCAAAATGAAACAAATCAGTGTGGAGTCACAAAAATCATGGAGAAACAGGTTAGGAATTGGCAACTTATTCTGCAGCCTTGCAGGGGAATTTTGTGGCTGCTTTTGTCAATGGCATTGTCTGTTCAAGGTATGATCAGTAAGACCAGGTAAAGAATAGCATTCAAAACAGGAGTCTGGCAGTTTACTTGAGCCAAGAAAGCTAGAAAGAAGATGGAACTTAGGAAAGCTTCTAATATGTTTGCAAATTTGACTATAAAACACCATTTAAGTAAAACAATCACTATGCAACAGGATGTAACTGGGCATCATTAGATGATACAGCTGTTGCATTCAAAAATAATTCAAACATTTTCCATTAAACATGAATCTAAAATTCTATTAATGCATGAATGAAAAATTAGTTATCATGGTTTTATTTTATCTCAGTTATTTTACATATGTAATTTATTGGCAAAGGCTGACTTTTTCCCCCTCTACATTCATCTGCAGCACAGTTTAAGATATTAAATTCTAAGATCAAAGTTAACACAAACAATGTGACTGTTAAACTGTGGTATGCTTTGCTGGAAAACTTCAGAGCATAAAATCTCATCTCCTTGGTGCTTCACTTCGGGTCATTAGCATGATTTATTACATAGAAGGAAATTAGGAACTGGATATTTCAATATTGGGCTGAAAGTTTAATTCCATCATTCCTGTAGAACACCTATATCTCCAACAAAACTTGTAACCATGGTAACTAGATTAGAAAGTATTCCTCAAACGGTTAAAAGTTCTTTTATCCATATTAATGACTCAAAAGAATGAAAAAACAATAGTAAATTCTAATTTTCCTGCTTCTGAAAGCATCTGCTGTGCAAGTTTGACTCTTCCAGAATGCCTCAAGTAAACAAGAACATTTTAAAAAGATTTCCATTAAAATTACTCAACTTAAAGAGAACAAAAGTATTCTGATAGAATTGTTTGTGTGACTATCAATATTTTAAAAAAGAACAAGTTTAAAGAGACCTTTCAGAAAACTGGGTAAATTTGAAATGCAGATTTTGTCTAATTGTTTGTCGGGATATCAAATGCATACCCTCTAATGAAAATTAACAAGCTGTAGTTTAATAGTTCATGTACTTGTATTGAAAGCCTTTTAATTTAATGGAGTGTTATTCATTTCATTGCATTTATTGCGGATATAGGTTGATATTTTTCCATGAATATCAAAAGGGTGTCATCCTTTCAGGAAAGCCACAAATTTCACCGCATTAGATTCCAACATCTTCAGTAGTCCACATAGGCCCAAAAACAGGGTATTACACATTGTCAAGAACCCTAGAATTGGAGGAAATGTCTTGGGGCCTGTTTTCTCATGATTAGAAGATGTATTATGCAATTGTGATTGTATATTTATCACACTTTGAATTCCTCATCCTAGAAGACGTTGAAATTAATTCTTCTCCTCTGAAGATCAAAAACCTTTTCCCTAATCTTCAGACAAAAATATGCATCCATTTGTTATTATGCCAGTATTTTCCCTTGGCTTAAATGACTACACTCACCATACACCTAGATAAAATACCATACTGAACAAACTGAATTCTGATATACATATTTCTGCCCAACGTACTAGTGCACACAACTAGTACTAGTTATGTACTAACATTGTAACTGGATTTCTTGTGTAATCTCAATCTCTTTCTTAGCTGAAATAGAAAGAGACTTTTTGTTAAGACTGTCCTTATTGTTTACATGAAATAAAATGCATCAGTTTCAGACTTCTTCCCAATTTCTGCACAATTTTCTTCCACCCTTTGCTGTAGATTCTCATTTCTGGATGTGTCTTTTCCTGTGTAGGTTGATAGATACATTACTTCCACACACTTTAAAAGAGTATTCTCCTTACGTGCCATCAAACCTTGATGTAAGAAGCCAGAACAATCTGTACTCGAACAATTCCAATCTCTGAAAAACATCCCCACCCTGCAATGCTTCCCAGGAGTCGATCACTCCACTATTTTTCTGATGGAACCACTTTTTCAGCTGTCATAGCCATAATACTCTTCCCTCTGGAGAAGTCAGAATTCTTGCTGATAGATATCTCCCCTCTCCTTACCATCCTCTTTGGTGTAACCTGATCGTTTAGATCTGTGGTGGTGATTATATGAACACAACAAAACAGATTAAAAAATAATTTCAAAAATCCAGTGGATTTTTCCTATGCAGCTCAGACATAGCTCTAGTTTCTTAGTAAGGAGTTTGTTCTCCTGTTTCTGCACCTTTTTTGTTTTTTGTAAAAATCAAAGATTTAGACCAAGAACTGAGATTCAGCTGGAATCCAGAAAGCTGGTAAAGAATCACACATCTCTTGATGCTGGAAAGGCATTTAGGTTTATCTCCTCTATTCCACACATCATTCTGTTCTGTCAGAGTACACCAGTATCTTCCAGACTTGGACAACGGTCCTATGTAGCTTCTTTCCTTCACTCCCTCTGCTTCAACTGCCATTTTCTTCCCAATCTTCCAGTACAAGAAATACACTTCAGTTTTTATTTCACTGATCTCATTCTTTGCTGTCTTTTACATGTCCTTGTAATCTACAATACTTCCCTCTAGGTTCTCTTCAAAGATCTGTGGATCATCATCACGTCTCTCTTGTCTTTTCTATCACCTTCTTTTCAAATTTTGCCTCCAGTTTGGCATTTTTTCGAGCTTCATCTTTAGTGCTTCACACTCCTCTTGTGTGAAGCATATAATTTATCATATACAAAAAGCCTCAATCAGATATCCACTCAAAAATAATAAGCTTCCAGCAGCTTTTCCATCCAGTTATCTTCAGTTTCCTCTCCTTTTTAGGTTTTTCTATCATAGCATTAACAGACAAGCTGTGTTTTCACTTAGCCTTAAATTCACAACTTGAAGGAGGAAAAAACCGCTCTCCTTAAATTCACAGCTTTGAAGAGGGAAAAAAACCACCCTGATCATAGAGATTACTACTGTGTTTGATAGCCTTCATTACTTTTTTTCCTTGAGCTTAGATCAGTTCTGCCATTTAATTGTCATTTGGCAGCTTAACTGTCCATCAGCACAGATGAAAGGGAAGGAGTAGATGTACACTAATACAAAGCTTGAGGAGAGCACCCACCACTTTTTTCATTCCCAAAAGACAAACTAAACAGTCAAAAAAACAATTATCTTACTGGCAAAAAACAAAGTTTTGCATTTTCATTCAGTCATTGTTTCTTACACAATCTTTAATGTTCTTCTTTGTCTTCTGGTCTACACCAAACCTTTTAAGTTCAGCCAACTTCAGCAGGGCCATTTAGAGCTTCTATATCTTATGTTAAAACAACTATAATATTCCTTCTAACGAAGGGTATACCTTTAAATTAAATAATAGAATAATTAATTACAGGATAACTCCAGTTCCCACCATTTTGTACTTCATTTGACTTGATGTGGACAGAAAAAAATGGAAAAGCAGCATATGGGAAGAGACTAAAAACTGCATATCATATCCTTGTGCTATATCAGCACGAGCTAAACAAAACACATCAATAACAGTCAACAGTTGTAGCCTGGACCATCTGGGCACATAGGCCCTTAGTACCAAGAATATATTAAAATATTTTCATCTCCCTGTTCTCCCTCAGGAATGAAGTATAATACGCAGCATCTCAAATCAGCAGAGATTCCTTTACCTACAAGCACAGCATGTCTATGATAGTTATTTAATTAAGGGATCCCCTAACCAAGGGTGTGCAATGGCTAGGCAAAGCACTTATCCCTAAGTGGGTGTGAAAGTCATAACAGAAAACAGCCTCTACACATGTATTTCCTTGTTACACTAAATACTGACCTTAACATTTTCTCATTAATTAAAACAATCCAATATTTCCACTTATCCAGTGCACCATCTCCTTCCCAAGTTACAACATCAAATCTTGATCAATGAAGTCCTCTAAAATTACCACGATTTTCTTTTTATGCTATTGATTCCTAATTATGGAAGAAAAACTTTATCCCTCTGCTCTCCTAGTTTTGTACATCTGCCTTGCTTCCAACCAAGTACTAATAAGCAGTTCAACTTCAGGCACCTTCTGCAATCTCTTCCAAACCACCTTGCATATTTCCAGACAGCACTGTGTTAGTGGGAGTTGGAAAACAGGAGGCAGTCAGGACAGAGGAATGAACTGAACTGGAAATTTTTCTGAAGTAGGTGGAAGAAAGGGAAAGTGACACTCAGGGTGAACTTGAGTAGACATGTAGACATGACCTGCAACACGCAATAGCATTAAACAGAACAAGTTGTATCTATCCCATATTCCATTCATTCAGGAAAGCTTTACATTTCTGATTAGCAGCAAGAGGAACTTTGGGAGCATAATGAAGATGAGAGGTAAACAAAAATAGTAATTATTCTCCCTGCAGAAAGTGTGTGGTTATTTTGATCCGCCATCCACCTCTCCCAGAGACACACACATATGCACTTCCCCAACATTATTTTATTAGAATTCCTAGTTCCTAAATGTTTTTATTGCTATTTATCACCTGATGAACTTAACTTTTTTGGAAAATTACACTGAGGGTTGAAGTCAGAAATGAGCTTGACATCTTAAATACGCTTATGGAATTCCACTTCAGAAATTATCAAGTATTACGAAGATCCAACATTCATGGAATGCCACAGAGCTATTCCAGCCCTGAAATAGGGCAGGGGATGACTTCTGACCCTCTATCAGTTGGTACAGTCCTCAGACATGTTTGGATACCTGTAACAGCTGCAGTAAGAAAAAGTGAGCCAACAGATGTTATACATGTTTCCATGACTTTGATGATTTATTTTCTATACCCTCTCAGACAAGTCACAGCAGAAGGCAACTTGCTGAAGTAAAATTATTCTGAAAATGACTGCACAGGGTTGGAACTAATTCATTTTCCCCTCACTATAACACTTGACAGACTGAATCAGCCGTGTTCATCCTAATAGGAAGCAAATTCAATAAAGTCAGTATTATGTTTTTACTACACCCAAGCAGTATATTTTTTAGTTTTTAGTTTCCCTTTGAGATTTTGCCAGTAGAGGTGGAAACACAGCAGTATTGGGTGACCAAAATACAATACATATAAATAATACCTACAACAGTAAACTTGTGGGTTCCTCTGTATCCTGTAGTTCATACAAACAGTATGCCTGAATAAAATAAGAAATACTCCATAGCACACACTGAAACAAAATATTGCCCAAACTTGGATTCTATTTAAATGCTACAATCGTTCCTTAGCTGCAGTCCCTTCCAGTGGTCTCTCTATTTCATATTTATGTCACAGCTACAGAATAGAAAAGAACTGCATTCTCATAGAAAAGCCATCAGCTCATGCTGGCTTCTGGCCGAGTCACCCCCTCGCTCACAGGACGTGAAGATGAGCACATATCATAGTGGAGCCCAGGACACCACTCAGTGTTGGGCAGATGGAGTGAGCTCTAGTGAGCCCGTGTTATGAGAATGTCATTTGCTTCACAGCAAAACCACACAAGTGCTCAGCCATAGATACTGGCAATTACACGACGATCCAGAATCTGTTTTCTTTTCTCCTTCATTTTCCAAATTCTCATATAACATGCAAGTTATCCACCTTCAGAGCTTGTGATCAGCATTCTTTACACTTTCTCTTTTTCTCTACAGGCCATAGAAATGACAACTACAAAACACATCACCTTCACAGTGCTTGCAATTGACCAGAGAGATGGTAAAGCTTAAGTTCAAGAATAACTGTATTTCTCAGGTCTCACAGAAGTATACAGAACTCCAGTAAATTCACAAACAATTCAGAATAAGCTTCTAAAGTTAAATGAGAAGGATGACCAACCTTCTCAACAGTTTGCGCAGGGTCTGAAATAAGTACATGAATTAGTATTTAAGGCACTCTGAACATCTCTATAGTTCAAACTTCCTCACATAGTTTATAAAGCTCTGTGAGATGTCAAAGAACTCAAATGATTGCTTTTATTTTCAGCTTTCACTCCTATTGAATTGTGTATCTGAAGAACAATAGACTCCTCTTCCCTACATTCAACATCTTTGAGGCTCTAAACCTTTTTATTTATGCTTTATTAATCATTCAGTTACAAATTACTGCAGTTGACTTGGAATATTTCATTCCCTTATTTTAAATATCTCCAGAAGTTTTGTCTCTCTCACTCTACGCTGCTACCTACAATAGAATATAGCCAAAATAGTGGTCTAGATACCTATATTGGAAAATCATATTTGAAGACTTAATAAACTGATGTCAGCTCAAGTATTTCAAGGTGCTGATCATTTGTAGTTCCTATAATTTAATCATCAGTTGCAAAAAGGTATCTTAGGGCTTTTGAAAAACAGACTGCCAGATGCTCAAACAGTTCTGTGTTTGTACATCATCTACCACACTTAACATGTGATCCCTAACTGCTACTTCAAGAATTATAACAAATCAAGATGACAATATGCTAGAAAAAAAAATCTGAGTACAATTAGAATCAGATTCATCTAATTCTGCTTAAGAAACCTCAATTACCAGTGCTATCAACTTAAGCTAGCAATAAAAATACTTAATGGAGGCACTTCTAGAAAGCAACTCAGATTACCCAATGAAGGAGAATGAAAAACAAACACGAAAAACAAGACCCCATACCTATGTATATGAAATCTTTCCAAATCTCTCTCCTTTAAAATTGAGCAAGAGAAGTTTTAAAATTAACTATTTTTCACTAATATATTAGCCAACAATATTTACTAAGGTACTGCTCTCTAACTGAGAAACTATGAAACATGACATGAAGTTCAGAAATTACTATAAATTTCTGAGAACAGAGAAGAAAAAACACAGATTGTTCTTTCATTTTACTGAATGGAAAACAACCTTTCCTAATTATTAAAGTAACTGATGAGGCCCAGGCTGGCTAAATTACACATTGATTGTAGAGTAAAATTCTGCCCTTGAGCTGTGCATTTAGCTCTAGCAACCCCATTGGTGGGAATTACAAGTACTCCGCAGTTCCATAGTCTGTTATGTCACTGTCACGCCTACTAAAAGAGGGACACAGAGTGCCTGTTTCCTAACTGTTAGTGTACAAAATATACATGCATGTAATTACAACTTCTGATGCCTAAATGGCCATTTAAACCATTACCTGTATTTCACTTTGAATGATTTCGTATTTTAGATATTTACTTAAAGTTTTGGAAAAGGAGTTGTTGGTATTCCAATTTTAATGGAAAGTTCTTGTGGCTACAGGAATCCATTTTTCATCCAAAATAAACCACAAATGAGTGCAAAGTCTGACTTAGTCTTTAGACATTATAAATGAATTTAAGTACATGAACTTAGGATGTTTTTACCTTAGGACCTCCTAAGTGCTAAGATTAAAAACAAGGTAATCCACTCTACTAAGTACGTTATGCTCCATAACATTCCCAACCTAGATTTCAGCCTCAGCCTCACACACAGACAGACAGACAGGCAGTAACCTCTATTACAGACAGCAGCTTCATCAAGCCATGTGGTTCTGATGAATACATTTTACCGTAATGTACACTACTAAAGGCTCCTGTGAATAGAAAGCCACTTTCACCTATACAATACAGATGGAAAGACATTAAAAGCATCCCTTCAAGCAGAATAAACATTATTTAATATCAAAATTTGATCCTCTATATATTTATATTTTTGAGCTTACCTTGCCAACTAATCTGGGAAATGGTGGTCTTTGATTTTCTGGAATTAATATTGGACTTGCCAGAATGGCTCTTTTTTGTCTTGGAATTCCAAGGTTGCCTTCTATCTTAAAGATTTCCTACAAAGCAAAAAGACAAATTACAATGACTTTCAACATAACATTCAGTTGTTATTTCCACTCCCTATCTTTAGATAAAATTAAGATGAAATAACAGGCTTTATATTATGTTTTCCAATGATGAGTGATAATACAGTAAACTATTTAAAACTGTAGGTTTATTCTGCTTATGAAAGTCAGTGTAGACGATCTATATTCATTTTGTATTCCTATAGACTAGACTTAAACTCAGAGGACTGCTTAAATCATAAATTTTAAACAAGGTTTAGCTGACCTCAAATACTAGCAGGGGACCTTTAAAACATCCTGCTTTAAGTGTTTTACATATTTTTTTCTATTATCACATTTGAAGTTGCATCTACACTCAGTCACTTCAGTCCACACTTTCCGACAAACGGAACTCAGAAGAGATTTTCCAAAACTGTCCCCAGCTGCTGATGTCTCAGACCAAACACTTGTAAGCTAAAGTAAACAATGTACAACAAAGCCCAAGAATAACTCAGAATATCATCTAATAGGTTTCTTTTACATGGGGAAAACTTCATGCTACCACATCTGAAAGAAAAGAAATGGAAATAGTTTACACACAAGCTGCCTTTTTCCCCCGCACTATATTTTCTGGTCTGTTTAGCTCCAGAGGAGCTTCAGGCAATTCAGCACCTCATGAGTACTTTCCAGCATCCTTCAGCCCCTTGGAGGCCGTATCCAATGCACCTCTGCCTTCCCTCCCAACCTTCTCTCTGATCCTCTCAGTGTTCCCTCTGTGCATAAAGTGTAGCTTCCCAGCAGCTGACCTCTTCTATTTCTTATCCTATACTTTCTGCAGATCTCTTCTCTACCTTCAGCTACCAAGGTCAGAGGCAGCCTTTCCCCATCTCCCACAGCTCTCACTTTGATACAGGCCCCTTTCTAAAAGAAACATCACAACTTGCACTGTTTGGAGAACGAATTCTGAAACTGGAAAAGGTTTAGATCACCACTGTTTGTTCAGTTGGTTGTGTTTTGTGAACCAAATCACAGGTTGAATGAAATGTCTGATTTGAGGAAGGTAATTACATCGTACCATGCAATTTTCCTTGTTTTCTCAATGCAATGAGTTTTCCAATCAGTTCTGGAATTCAAGTTGCTGCTTTAACACCACCACTCTTTATCACGTAAGGACAGCTTTATCTCAATGTTGTATTCTTATAAAAAGGCAAAAACGAATGGGTTTTCTCAATGACAGTCTGAACATCAGGAACTTCCTACGCTGCTCCTGCTGTCATCTGCATAGGAGCCACCCACCTACATTCCCACACAGTGTATCACCACTAGGCACTGCTTTACATCTATGAGCTTCAGCATGACTTTGCAAAATTTGGTGACAAACAGTAACGAGGAAAGCAAGCCTTCATCTGTCATCTTTAGCCATGATAAAGTCAAAGAGCAGTGAAAACAACTCTGCCAGCTTTCATAACCTGTAGAGGTTCACCCTGATTTGGAGTTCCCATCTCTCCCAAAGGCTTTGCCACTTCTCTTTAATCTTTCAGCCTAAGGCCACTTGGGTCCCTATTTTTGTCTTTCAATCCCTCTCCCAAAAGAACTTTCCCTAATAAAAATTCATGAGCAAGTTCAAGATAAAAAAAAACACATGACATGTCAAATAAAAGGAGCTGAATTCTGTCCAGAGGCAAACATGCAGAGCAGTAAGCTTTCAAAATCACTCACACTGTAAACACAGCAGACAGTTTGGTTGGCACGTATCTGTGACGTTGCTAAGAACAGCAAGAATAAATGACTAGCAGTATGTCTAGGAAGAAATATCAGCACCTTAGATTAGCAGCAGCAGTGCAGAACTGATCACAGTTCTGACTTGTGATAACTCCTATATTCAAGGCTACCCATCTGCTCAAGAATGTGTAAGGATGACCTCCCAGATGCATCATCACTGGAAAGGAGTATGGCACACGTAGATTTACATCTCTTTGTATCAGGTTTCTTTTTATGCTAATTTGAGGAGTAAAAGGAATTTTCAGGCTGCTCAATACCTAGAACTCTCAAATTTTGGTAGTCCTATACCCATGAGCAATTAATTCACTACTTTTTCATGTGTCAGGTTATCCTTACACATGTGCACAAGGTCCAAAATTGAATACACTCTCACTTTTTCTTCCAATGAGTCAACACTGCAGTCATTAATACAAAGAAGCCAAGTTCCAAGGAAAACAGCGGGAAGAAAAGGCTTCGGGCATCCAAGTTCAGATTTCTGAGTAGGACTTGGGAACAAAATCATCTTTTTAAATGCAATTAGTTTTTTGCATTGGTAAAGGAAAGGAAGCTTTTGGAAATTGGACAAAGATGTAAGCACTTCTGCTGAGTACACTTCATACTATTTATTCTTCAGATCACACTGATGGTTTTTTAAATACATACTTCTTGATCAATTTTCTCTACTTCATCGTTCCCTGGTGCCTAACTGTTGCTTTCAGACACAGCAACATGGCTGATAAAATGAGTACCAAAAAGCACCACTATAGAACATGGGTAAACAGAAAGAAAGAAACAAAAGTATTTTACCAACACATTTAATAACTCAGGGCTGTTTGTAGTTATCATAAGAATTTGTTTGTAAAAAGAAAAAACAGAAGACTTTGCTTAATGCCAAGCAGCTGGAAACTGATGGCTTGACTCTCAATCAGTATATAAAATAGAAAGGAAGAAACTGAAATTATATGTGCGCTTAGCACCTGATTCAAAAATCAAAACTCTGAAGAGGTTCCCATTGGAGGATACCTATCTTGTTACATAAGCATTTTTACTGAATTTGCTTTAATTTTTGTAAGAAATAAATTACATTAAAGTTAAGAAAATATATATACTTATTATAAACGTGCATTTCTAAGAAGATTGCATTGAAAGTAAAAATTGTTTCTCTGTTTGCAAATTTTTTTTAAACAAAAACAAAGAAAGTGGAGGATTTCTCTATTTGTACTATTTAATTTCATTGTCAGACCCATGATCTCTATGTTCCAGCTCCTTTTTTCCTGATTAGAATCCAACCATCATTTCCTTATGCAATACACTAATTCATATCTAGCTTTTTAGACCCTATTTTTCCATTTCATTATATTTCTTTTCCAGTCATGATTTCAGTACTTAAAACAGCAATAGTTCAGAACCAAAGAGCTGATTTCACCAGCAGCAAAGCTTGATTTCCTATTTGCGTTAAGCAACCAACAAACATTGCTAAATTTTAGAAAAACGAGTTGGCGTAGTGAAAAAAGCCAGTTCAGATTTCCTTATTTCCTTTGAGAACTCAACAGTCTGGGATTTTGTTATTGTTTTTCCTTTATGTTTTTATTAGGGGCTCTTGGAGTCACTGCAATTCTGTGATATTTGAATGAAGGCACAGTTGCTATCCAGTAGCAGGTAACATTACTCTCAGCAAAGCAAATTTCATTAAAAGTTGTCATGGAAATAAGGTGGCTGAATACTTACTGCTTTGTCACAATAAGGGTTGGAAGCATCATTGGAGTGGCAGTCTGTAACACACTAACTACACTGACCAAAAAAGTGGTTGATTTTCTACCATTTATTGCTTTTAGATACTAAGCTTGATGGCCTAAAATGGGGACAATCCAAAGTTCCACTACAAAAAATAAACAACTGTAAATGGATGCTTATTGTAAAAAAATTTTGTGGCATTCAGTGGTATATCAATTTTTTCCTAATATTGCTGCATAAGATTGAACTAAAACTGTATGCAAATCAACTTAAAAGAAGGCATTTTCATGTCATTCTCAGCTGAAATTTCAGACTTGTGCTCTAATCTTCAGTGTCTGATGATTGCTTTATATTTTCCCATCATCAGATCTGTTATTAACAGCAGTATAATGGTTAATGATTCCTAAATATTCAAAAATATTTTCTTGTGTTTTCAATAATAAAAAAAAATAAGGGTGTTAATAATTACTCACAAGTTAAAGAACAACTGTGTAAGTAAATAATTAACTCAAATAAAACTGAGATCTGTAAAGGTCAATAGCAAATACAGAAACATCTGCTCAGAAACAGTTTGTCCTCAATGACTGAAAATGCCAGCCTAAAAAAAAAAACTTCAAAAGAACAAATCCAGCCAAAATCTGCTAAGAATAATCAGTTACTTCAGAGCATATAAGCTTCCAGGCTCATGAATTATGGCCAGATACGATATATGAGTAAGGGAAACTGTTCAGGGAACTTGATTTGTGTGGGTATTTTTACCAATCTATAATGACTGCTCTGAAAGCAATACTCCCTATGTTGGCCCACAGCATTGGAGGCAGATAGTGGTACAGCAGTACAGGCTGAATCTTCCCACCAGTATTTCATTCCAGTCTGTTATCCTGCAACAGACGGCAGCAGAGGGGCAGTCTGACAGAATCGCATCTAACATGGAAGTGTGGATGAAGCAAAGGTGGGTCACTGGATTCCTCCATGCAGAAAACACTGTAATCATTGACATTCATGCATATTCGCTGAATGTTTATATGGATCAAACAGTGGATGTGAGCACAGTGAGTGGTGCCTTTTAGCAGTGGCAACAACAACATGAAAGACAGAACACATTCCAGATGGGCACACATAGCTGTCATACCACGAACTGAAGAGCACCTCAATCAGCTCATCCACATAAATTAGTGGACTATGACCAGGGAACTGTGTATGGAGCCAATTGTTGGCTTCAGCGCATTCTAAGTGATGGTGACAACATTCAAATAAAGCTAAGTTTGCACCAGGTTAGTCCGATGAATGATCACACAAGAACAGAAGGAACCCCATATGCGAGTTTTTCAGGACCTACTGAGTCAATGTGAGGTTGAAGTTTCCTGAATCACATCTTTACTGGTGATGAGACATGGTGTCCACATTAAGAGCCAGAGAAAAAAAATGGCAGTCCAGAGAGTGGCAGGACTTTAATTCCCTACCAAAGAAAAAAATCAAGATGCAGCCCTCACCAGGTACAATTTTGTGTACTGCCTTTCGGGATAGGAAAGGTGTGATCCTTCTAGATTTCCTGGGCCTGGACAAATCACCAACTCTGACCACTGCATTGCAACACTAAGCTGAAGGCTCAAACTTCCAGAGTCAGGCCAGAGTAGTAGACAACCTTTCTCTTGCAACACCATAATGACAAGCTCCATACCAGTTTGAAGACCATGGAACAATCACCTATTTTGGCTGGACTGTTCAGCTGGACATGCATTGTATAGTCCAGGTTTGGCACCTTCCAACTTTCATCTATTAAGACAGATGAAAGATGGACTGCATGGGCAACATTTTCCTAGCTAAGATGCTGTCATAGCAGCTGTGCTATGGTGGTGTCAATTTTTACAAGCACTATATGCAGACTTGTTGTTCATTGCTGGCAAACATGCATAACTAATAGTGGTAACTATACTGAAAAATAGCATTTTGTCACTGAGAAGTTTCTTTATCAAATAGTGTTGTTATGCTCTTTGTAGTCGATGTATTTTTGATAGAATTAAATAGGAGGCATTACTTTTGGAGTGACTGGCATAATAGTTAAATAAGAGGCAGATCCCTGAACGGCCTGGTCACTACATCCATTAACTTACTTCATAGATACTTGATTATCTCAGACTAGATCTTTGCTGCTACATTCAGCAAGCTGTGCTACAGGTATTTCTATAGGAAGGAGGTTATTTGATCTACAGGAGTCAAGAACAATAAGAAAAGGTTCGATTATTGTTGGAAACATTTGGCAATGCATAAATCACAACTATTTTAATGCTAATTTGTTCTAAAGTATTTTTGCAATGCATGTGACAAACAATGTGAACTATTGTGGATACAAATCTGAACTTCAGCTTTGTGAAATGATACATTCCATTATCATCTTGAACCTCAGCAGTATCTTTTGTGGTAGAAGAGTCCTGTTTCCATTCAAGTCTAAGTTTTATTCACCTTCATACCTGCCTCATTCAGTGTCAGGAAAAACATTTTCTAAGATGATAATGGAATGAATGCCATTAACTTTCCCTTCTGTACACATAAACCAAAGGAGTTACCTGTTCCAAGAATAATACAGAACTGATGATCAAGTGTTATATATTTATTTTAAATTAACAATCCAGCTTTTGTCATCATTTAGTGGGTGTTACTTGCATTTTGAGCCATACGTAACCTCCTCCTTCAGGAAATTTCATACTGGTTCCACTCTGCTCATTAAATATAATGAGATACCCCTTATACATAAGCAATCAAACAAGCTCTGACTGACTGCATCTGTCAGAAACATTGCAAATATGGGCTTAAGGAAAGAGACAATGTCTGACCCTATGCCTCAGTCTTCACCATAGCACACTAACAACGCATCACTTATTACCACTAAAAACACTCTTCTCCCCATTTGTACTGTGCTTACAACAGTTGTAAAGCAAAAAAAAAAAACAACAGTTCTTATAGCATGGCAGAAAAAAAAAAAAAAGATGTCTCAATCTTCAGCAGCTTAAGTAAATCTAACATAGATAAGGAAAGCAATTGCCAAGCCATACAACCTGAAGTAAAAGCGCCCTGTAATGAAGTTTTACCTTGAAAACAGGTGGATTTCTTTTAATTATTGCTGTTCTTCATTTTGTTTCATTTTTTCATGAAAGTATCATCTACTGAACTAAGAAACCATACTGCAGCTGAAGATATTACTAAACATACTGGAGTTCTGAAGCAATTAAAACCTTTCATGAATCTGATCCTCCTGAAAATCAACTAAAATCACATGGAAAATCAATTGCACAGCATGGACACAAAGCCTTAGCTTCTTACTTTTAATATTCCTATCCACTAAGCAGAGTTTTTTTCCACCTATATTATAAGCACGCATGATGCAGAAACTTCTCCTTAGTTCCAACAAGCTTCCAGAATGTTGAAGAAAGCCCAATTTCCAGTGTGAGAAAAACCATATAGAAAACACATCTTGATTCTAAGGCACAGTAAGTGAATCAGCGATGAACAGAAGTCTATATAAGGTCACAAAAGTTGTAGATCAGACTGATGTAAACAAAAAGTTGGAACAGCATGAGCAGCTATGAGCAAGTTGTTTCATGCTTCAATATTGAAGTATAAGAACAATTCCTAATAAAGAAATTTTATTTCTTACAAAAAAATAAGTGTTATTCATAGCAGAAGTTGTTCTACCTTGGAAAAACAGGTTTCTTTCTCTTGCTGCAGGGCAGTGAGCTGTAAGTATGTGGAAGCAAACTAACATTTTATACCCATGTTCTGGATTGCTCAAATGCTCTGAAATCCATCGCATTATAAGAGTGGTGCACAGAGTAATTTCATCATACCCTAAAGCAATAATGTTGTATGTTAAAATCATGTATACTGTTAATAGATCTAGTAGCTGCAACCCCAGTCCTGTATGTGAATGGGTCCATAAAGCACATTTCTCCCTATCCTCTTCAAGACTCTAAGCTGTGATTACAGTTCAAACTCTCAGCTTTGCTTCCTCAGCAATCTTTTCAAGCTCTATTGCTACATATTTGTTGTTATCTCTGTTTCCTCATTATCTCCATTCCCTCAACAAAACAACCTGTAATATAAATCAAAATTCAATGATTATTTACCCTATTATTTTCTAAACTGTGCAATCTCTCTATTCTCCCAGAGCACCTCCTGCAATCCCAAATCCCATCTCCCCCACTTTACTGCACTCCAGGTGGCAGCGTAATTCTACCAATCCTGTATTTCCATTGGAAAATGTTCATCCCTTCACATTCATTTTGAATATGTTTCTCTTGAGCCTTGACCATGCAATCCTACTCAAATGTAGTCATCTGAAATTTGTTTTTGTTTACCAGAATACTTTTAAATTTTATACTTATTCTTAGGTCTTTTCCTTCAGCAGCACCCTTCTTGGTATTACACATCCAAAACCTTCCTATTTCACCCATCTTCACCAGATAATCAGTCCCTCATAGAAAGCACAGTCAGTATCAGAACTTCAGAAATCCTAGTAGATTTTAGGAACACTTCTGGTGCAGGGCCTCCAACTCATTCAACGCAAGAAAAGTAACAGCAATTCCTTATCATGTCCCTTTATTTTACCCCCGACTTTCTTTAAAAAGCAGACATGACGTGCATGAAGTACTAGAGAAGAATAGACATATATACAATAGATTAGACCTGAAGAAATCCCATATGCAATTTCACAAAACCTAGAAAAAACATCCAGAATGTAAGCACTGAATTTATGTCCTACAGCCCTACTCTGTACATTTTGGCAGGCTGAACTATGCATGTGCAGTCAGTTGAGCACACCCAGATTAATTACAGTTTTTGCACAGCACCGATTACCTACAGGAGATTTGGTCCAGTGTACTACAAAAAAAGTGCCAGTTATCTTATGTTGGAAAATAAGACACATTTAATTAAGAATCAAAGAAGTCTGTTTCTTCTTGGAATAATCAAGGGTTATTTACCTGAGAGGGAGTTTGAATATTTTTCTTTCCATTAATACTGAATTGAAGCTGAAATGCCCACAACAATTTCTTCCTCCACTCCATTAGATCAAAGTTGTTTTGAATACCAGCAAAAATACTACATTATATGAGATTGCAATGCAGGAATGCATTAGGTTGAGAACATAGATCTGCACAACAATTCTCAAAAAAAAAAGGCTAGATATATTCTGTCAGTCTTTACTATGCATGCATGGTGCTCTACAGAGCTGGCAGTCTTTTTATGCTTTTCCCATACAGGAGCTGCCAGACTGACAAATGGAGTGGTTGTCTTTGATGAAGACAAAATGCCCACTTAGATCTGGGCTAAGGCAAAACTCCTCATTCACCAAACTAAATTTGAAATTTGGACGAAATGTTAGTACATTAATCCACTTCACAGCTTGGTCTAGCTACTCAGAACAAATTAATTAACAGGCATTAACTGAGTGCAAAGAGCCAAAATGGTAGTGTATTAATCCACTTCACAATTTGGGTTGTATTTTCACTCTTCAATACAAACGAATTAACAGACAGTATGTGTCTGATACCAGAAGCTTAATTCTGTTCTGTGATACAAGTAAGGGGCTCTGGTAGCATCTTTTAGACACTACCTCTTAATACCTCACTGGTATTAGCATTGGAACAGTATAGAATGTTGACTGCAGTTGTTAAGAATAAAAATACAAGACCTAAGCATCCCCTGTATTATTTGATTCTACCACAGTGGCCTAATTTATATGACAATGCCCATTAGTTCTGAATCAGTGATTAGTCCAGACAATCTCAAAGACCTACACAATATTACTGAAGAAGACAGCATGAAGTTCTGAGTTTGATGAGAGTTATTTAAAATTGACATTCAGAAAATAAACTTGTTTTTAAAAAAGTATGGCTACCATGACACTTAAGAGTCCATGGAGACCAGCTTTTCTGCAGAACACTCCCACAGTAAAAGCAAAAGATGCAAGAAGAAGGCTCTGACACAGTCTTGGAGATCTCAGTGGATTCTCACTTTTCTCCTTAATCACATGCAGGCAATTAAGTCTAATTCAGGAGATTCATAGAGTGTCACTCTCACTGTATGTTAATTGGTATACTGGAACAGACCAGTAACTCATGAGCATCTAACATCAAGTTGTTAACAATATTCATTGCTATATGCTCCAGGAAAAAAATCCTGAAATGGCAGGAGCTGCAGTTTACTAGAGTTTGAAACTCTTTTCTTGAATTATAACTACTGGAACTGAAGTCAAGTACAGCTTTACAATACATGAGATGTGACACTGATGGTGTAATGTTATATGTTCAGATTCATATGTTGGGATCAAGGCATCCTGTACTAACAACCTGCAGCCATAGTAGCATAGAAACATTTATATTCCCTCCTTCGTATCTGTTGACTTTTATATGTTTCTACAAGATAAGAACAGTCACCACATATACAAACACCAAGTAAACAGGTCTTATTCCATCTTCCTGGCCAAGAGAAGACAGATCCAGCCTCCCTTCCAGCCTGCATGCCATCTGCTCAGTATCTCCACTGTTGTTAGTACTGCCTCACTTTTGTAGCATTGGCCATAGGTTTCTGGCTGGTGGGACACAGCATGCAAAAACTTAGAAAAGAATAAATACTCTCGAAGTGCTAACACTTTGGGTGTTGGCAGCATAAGAGCACTCCATAGACCCTTACTGACTACCCTGGAGTGACCAAACGGACAAATAGTACAGCAGTTAAAATACTCATAAGGAAGTAGAACAATGTAGAACCTACATTTTCTCTGTAAGTGCTTCCAGGTACTTTCAAGATTGTTATCTTAGAACTTGCACCTTACATATCTAAAAACTCTATTCAGATCTCAACTTCTAATCCAGTGCCTTTCAGAGAAGCAGTGCTTCCAAAAAACTGAGCTCTGACCAAAACAGAACATTATACACCTCCTAGTCTCCACTTTGCTTGCAAACGCTGTGCTCAGTCCAATCAAAATATTCTATTTTAATCTAACGCAATGTTCCTCCAAGGCCAAGCCAGTCATTAATGTGAGACCAACTATGTCTGTTGCCTTTACTGACACACTGGCATTTAAACAGATTTCTGGAATTAAAAACCTGAGTACCCAAAGCTTGAGTAAAATCATGAAAAGCACTCTACTCCTTTATCCACTCTGCATCATTATCCATCACGCAGCTAGAACCAGAATAATTTTAAATGGGCTGTATTTAAATAGCATTATGAATACACAAGATAGTTCTGTTCTTGCCACGCACACCAAGTACAAAAGTTCTCCTTCAAAAAGTGGCCAAAACCCCATTGTGTACATCAGATTATTCATAGCATGCTGTATTTATAAAGTGTAGAGTTTACAAGGAATGTACAATTAGTAATTCTACTCTGTTATTCAGATTTCTTTGCACCAATCCCTGACACGTGAATGCAGCACTACAGCAAAATCAAACTAACAGCTCAGTGCTTAAGGTTCTGATTGCTGCCACCTGAACATTTGAAAGTGAAGAACAATGTTAGTCTCTTAGGTTAAAACAGCTTTATTTAGCCAAATTTATCTAATAGAGGTTAATAAATCAAAGCATTCATAATTCGATACATTTTTGGCCCTGTTTCAGTTTACAAACCGTGCACTAACAGACCTTGAAATCTGTGAATAAATACATTATCTACCATGATACGCAAGTTTCTCAGATGAGTAATTTTTGATCCTCAGACTGTTCAGACAGTTGCTTAGAAACATTTATTTGTATTAGATACACAGCTCACGTGGTATTATTTTTCTTTTCAGATTGGATGGATTCTGCAAAGAAGCAACAGAGCATGAAATGCAAATTTCATGACATAAAATTCAAAAGTTGCTTTTGGCAAGGATTTGATTTATTACATTCACAGCACAAGTTGAAAACAAAAAGGTTATCTCAGTGATCAGAAAGACTTGACAGGACAAATCATGTCAGTGTCACTTGGAAAACTGGTGACATTGTTATATAAAAGAAAAAAATAAAAGCACTAAAAATAAAGGAAGTGCAAGAATCAGTGGGGAGCACGACTTCGGATCCTGTTGGCTGAAGAGATCTTTTACAGAAACACAAAGATAATAAAGATTAGGTTGGAAGTTTGCAAGAGTCTTGCCACATAGACATTTTTATTTTATCCTCCACTGATTTGTACATTCCACAGATTAGCATTTTCTCTCCTAGACTAAAGCCTACCTAGTTTGGTCAGGAAGAATGATGGAGATTGAAGGAAATTGTTCAAAACTATGGAAAGAGCAAATAAAGAAAAAACAAAGTACTCTTGTTCACATCGCTCATATTCTTGCACAATAATACTGAAAAAAATCACTAGTATTTCACTGTAGATTATGTAAGTATGTAATGGAATCTTTTTTTTCCCCTGCTGATGTATGAGAAACCTTGAAATTCCACACCTTTTTGTTTAACTTTGTAATGCACTTGTATTTGCTTAGGTGTTTCTGCACTGATAGCAGTGATTCTTCTTTTTTATTGGAACAAGTGATTTATAAAAGCAAAATAACTGGTTCAAAATTAAATATGGAGTCCTGCAAGCAGAGGCTGCTTCACTCCATTGGAGAGAACCAAATATGGCAAAACTATGTTACAGAATGCACTCAAACTGATCCAAGCTACTCCTACAAACTATAAAGCATACATTCTAAATGCAGCCAAAGTGGTGAGGACCAAACATAACAAACCCTGCAACAACAGAGAGAAACTTAGAAAACAACAGTAATTCTTTCATTATTATTTCTGTAAACATTTAAAGCCAGTGTGAAAGAACTGAAGGATAATAAATCCATTTGCAAAGAAAATACATCTGAGTTTTTGCCAAACTTCATTATGGCACATCAGAATATAAAGGTGGCCTGATACTCACACTTGTGATAGCCAGCATCTCACCTCACTGCCAGTGGGCAAAGCCAGGCAAACATTCTAGTACTCTCCATTGAGCCAGCAGCTGTGCTGTTCACTAATGCCAGTGAGGCCCAGAGACAGCAAGTGCACCCAACAGCTGCAGTCTGACATCAGTACAAAATATTTGTGCCACATATGATTTAAATCAGGCTTAGTTTTGGGTGGACTCTGACTAACCCATGATTAAGTTCAAGTCCTTCTGCTAGCAGAAACAGCACTGAGTGAATGTGAAAGATGTATGTGCAGCCCTGGCTTACTGTTTAACAGCCTATCTCATAAATCCTGGTAAAGGCATTCCAGGAAACAGCCAGGAGTGTTGTCACTTGGTGAGCATTTCTCTTAATACTCAGTTGAATGCCAAAGTGTTATTAATGAAGTATTAAAACACTGAATATGAATCTGACTAGAAAGCAAAGGTATAAATTTTGATTCAGCAAATACAACCTTCTCCTCAGACTCAAATTTCTTCACCATGTACTTTAAATTGCATAAAAACTTTTGCATCCATTAAATAACAGTTAGCTTTCACCTTTTTCCTTGCCTTTCCCTGATGCACATTTCAGTCAGATCATGCTCATCCATCCTCAGTAGTATATAGCTCCCTTCATAGCTGCACACAGTAACCTGGTTTAAGGAGCATGAGCTTATAAATCGCCATCTTTTGCCTGCCTTTAAGTAAGGCAGATAAAAAAAAAGAAAAAAACATCCTGAGCTAAGATTAAAAGCTGCATTCATATTAAAGAGTAGCGTCTTTTTACTATCGAAATTGAAGCTGTAGATTATTCTAATCTGATAAAGCACTACAGTGGGCAAAGGACTTTCTCATAGCAAACACTGCTGTAAAACAATTTAACTACAAGAAAGGAAACAAGTTTGCATAATCCATTAATGGTTGGTTCAACTTTAGAGGAATTTGCTATATAAATATCTCACCCTGGGGAACTGTTTTGCCAATATAACTCCCAAAAAGATTTGAGCAACTTAGCACTGATAATTAATAGGATTTTTCAGTATCACAACGGACAATGACATCCTCCCACGTAAATTCACTGTCTCACCAGTGAAGAGACAAACTTGGCAGATCAGAAAGCAAAAAATGAATTAACTCAGCACTTGCAAAAATGCTAAGTAGATTATATGTTTTAACTGATCATCAAAAGGTGTTTTACAGTACTTTCTTCACAAACATTCTGTGGCTCAGTAATTATCACTTTCAAAATCTTAATTAATAGTTCATCAATTGTTCAGCTGGCATTCCTAATATTCTGCTGTCACACTGAAGGGTTTGACTAAACATAATCAAGCACCATTATGTTGTTAAACACTTTGCTAGCAATCACACCTTGTGCTTTAAGTTTAGGTGTCAATATTAAATCATCAAGAAAGATTACCACAGATAATTCTCTCATAGTCTCATCAGCAATGCCTTGCCAACTACAGTCCTGTAAAGACTCACAATTTACAGTGAACCTTACCTGCTTTTGTGGTCACATAATTATTTTTATTATGCTTTGTGGCAATGTTGGCTGCCAAAAGAGGTTGTCCTAAATTCCCAGTGTGACAAAAATCAATTTTCAGATGCAAATGAGGGTGCCATAGGTGACATTTTTCATACCCAATAAATTGCTTGTCTGTGGCTTTGAACTAATGGCCACATAAACAAGAGAGATTGGTGCCAAGGTATTGCATTATAATCTTAGCAAAGTTTTATGAGACTCATGCTACAGGCAGCAAAGAGAAACTATACCAAGAGAGGGGGCATGAACAATTTGAGGAAACCCGTGAGAACAGATAGAGTTCTTTATTTATTTATGAGTTGGTTTTCCACTTACAATCTACTTTGAAAAAATAAACAAGACAGTGCTCTCTCTGACATCTGCCTGCCACATTTCGCTCATTCTCCACTCCTCCTTTTCTCCATGCCTTAATTTTCTTCCCAATTTCTCTCCTAAAGAAGTTTGTCCAAATGGGATTCCATCCTGTTACTCAATGGCTGTTTCAATTTATCCTCCCTTAAGAGCAAAAGCAGAATGAAGAGCCACTCAGGTGGCCTGTAAAACTTCAACACAAGTGGCAGTGGAGCAGAATCAGCATCTCACTGACATCTTGCTGAAGTTCTCCTCAGGCAGTTGAATATTCTGCAGTTTCAGACTATTTTGTTCACTTCCTAGATGCAAGGATCACAACAAGATCATTCCCAGAAAGGCTTGTTTTTTCTTTTCCTTTGAATCATAAGCACTTCAATCTTTGTTTTAAGCAATGAAGGAATATATATTAGTTTTGTGCTATTAAATCTCTGTACTCACACTGCAAATACATTTAAACTTCACAGTTCTAGAAATCCAGCGAATCCAGTCACCAGCATTACCTTTAAGGACAGCAAAAGCTTTCTTAAGAGACCCCATTGCCCATGTTGGAACGACTACAGTTCAAAAACACAAGTCAACATTTGCACAAAACACTTGCAATTTTTATAGGCTTGTCTGAGGCTTAGCTTGGATAATCAAACTTTGTGAGACTGAAAGTTTAGTATGGAATCCCTGAGAGACATTTACTCACACAATATAAACAATCACAATAGAAACAGTACTTTGATGGTATGTTGGTAGTATTTTTTACTACTATAGCTTTTCAAACCTAAGAAGTTTTGAGTAAATTTAAAGTTTCAAAAGCTAAAGACTTGAGTCTTGAAACAAAAGATGAATCTTATGTTATTTCACCTTTTTCGCCTGTTAGAAATATACAAACAGTACTAAAAAGACAAAGAACTGAATTTTGCAGTCATCCTCCAATAGGATAATAATTTGGGAATCAAATTTTACAAGTATCTTTTAAAAGCCTCTCATGTTGATGTAGTCAAATAATATTGCTGCTGATGATACTTAGCCATGAACTTTATGTTCTTTTTGAAGTATAAGGAAGAAAAAGGTATTTTCTTCTGCTCCTTGTCTAGCTCTATCCTCCTGAAACATAATAGCTCCCTCTAAAGTCAAGAAGTCACTGCACCTTGACTTCACCTGTCAGGATCATCAACACAACTGGGGAGCAGAACAGGCTTCTAATACAGTGCAGACATAGCTTAGAAAATACAGTTTTAAACTTTTGCTTATGCCACTTCTCTGGTTGGCCAACTATTATTAGTATATTCCTCAGAGACAACAGTTTATTTCTATTGCCAGAGCAACACCTGGCAAGGCATGCATCTGAAATTCAGGGCATCATGCCATGACCATCCCCACCCTGTTCTTACGAAAAGAGAAATTATGATGGAAAGCATGAAACACAGTGTTCCCTGCCTTTTAAGGTCACCAAAGAAACATATTTCACAAGATAGCTAGTATTAATCTAGCTTCCCTGCCAAATGCCCTCCATCTCTTCATTCCTTTAGTCTTGTAACCCATGCAAGTGTTTAGAAGGCAAATCTTCAATTCCAGAAGTCAACTAGTGACTTAGTTGGCTGCATTTCCTGGTAAGATGAAGTTCCCTCTGCACTCTCTGCTGACCATGTAGGAAGTGCCTACCAGTAAATTGCTAGCCAGGAGAGGATCACCTTTCAGTAAATCTATATCTCAGTATCACAGCATCTTCATCCTCTACGACCATAGCAAATACAACAGGTTTGCACACACTGTAGATTGACAATGGTTATGTCGAGCATATTTTTATTTTACTCCATTTTATAGTTCTTCCTGTCTGGGAAGCACACGTAGAAAAATTTCTACCGAGAAGCAGTGCTACAGTCCCAAGCTCCTTTTCTACTGTTCAAAGCCACTCATTTACATCAGAATTAATTTAAAACTGTAATACAGCATAGCTTTATGAATCCCCAATAAATGGAGAGCCATTGAGCTGTGTACTTTGTATTCCTCATATAAATACCGAAGACATAAATATACTGGGATAAATGAATCTACACTTGTTTAAAGTTTCTATAAACAGATATATGTCATTAGTCCAGATATTCTCTGCTTTGTTGATGGTTGCTATAAGAACAGATTGCTCCAATTTCTCTGTAGTGAACATGAGACATTCCATTAGTTAAACCTTTCATAATTAGAACAAGTCAGGTAGTAAACCTATCCCTTGTCTTATCTATGTATTTGTAGCTGGAATTCATTAACTTGTCAGCACTGATTCCTTATGAATAGGAAAGTGAGAAAAAAAGCAGTGTGCAAATCAATATCAACTGTTAAGTCCTGTTCTTGTTTAGCACAAGATAAGGATAGGAAAAAAAGAATTAGACAACTTTCTTGCAGAAAAAAAATATTCTTAATTTTTAATACAAGAATTTCCACAGTGAATTACATAAATTTTAACATGGAGCTATTAACATAAGGCAAGAAGAATTTTTGGAGATGAGCATAATGTCAAGGCAGGTAAAGATTTATTTAAATATCCACTCTGAGCAACCTGATCTAGCTGTACGTGTCCCTGTTCATTGCAGGGGAGTTGAACTAAATGACCTTCAAAGGTCCCTTCCAACCCAAACGATTCTATGATCTATTCTATGATGTCTCTGTGCCAGATAGTTCAATCTTTCTAGAGTACCACGCAGCAGACTGCAGGCTGCAACAAGATCTCCAAGATGCCTGTCCACACTGAAACTGAGCTCAATGCAACCCAACAAGCGGTTTAGACTGGACATAAATCAATTACTGAGATAGCCTTTATTTCAAAATTGTGTGGACACTGCCTGCAAACTACTCCCATTATTTTATACCTCTGAACATTTTACTTCTAAGATATTTAAAAGTGCATCTCCATTTTATACATAGAAATTGGAGGCAGAAAGGTTTAAAGGTGGAAATTTTCAATTATGTAACAGTTTTTCCCTTTTTCCAGCCTGTAATTTGCTTGGAAGGTCTTTGAGCAAGATTTTTTTACTGTGTGTATAAACAAGATCTCATAAGCCACAATCTTTGATGGTATTTCAATATTGCTACAGGAAAACCAAGGCAAATTAATGCAAATCCAAAATGTTTTTGCTCTCTTCTTCCACCCTCCTAAATACATACGCTTACACTGAAATCCAGAGTCTTGCTATTGTGTAGAGCCAAGATTAATTTCCTTCACCTTATTTTTTCATTTTATAGTTTTAAAGACTGAGGCTTAATTATGTCACTTATCTAATTCACAATTGTTCTGAAGCACACTTTGAATTAATAAAATGATCCTAAACACAGCCTAATGCATTAAGTGCTAATTGAGGAAAAGACACAATAATTACCAGTGGTGACAAGGAATCAAGAAAGATGCTAAATTTAAGAAAAAAAAAACAAAAATCCACACTATCGAAATCCACACAAAGTCCTTAACTACCCCATAATTTTATGACACTAGGAGATATAGTAAATATATCCCTCAAGTAAACCAGCTACTTTTCTGTTAGGCAGACAAATACTAGAGCAGTTATTTCCCTTTTATAATATTTATATTTCCCATTATTTTTCCTGTAATCAATTCTCATATTACATATTACTCATATTAAAGAAAAAAGAACTGCCATTTGGGATACAGATGATTGAACAGATGTTAAATTTATTAAACATCATAGGATTGATAAGAACCTGCCTTACAGTATTTACAGATTTCAGATAAAAGCTGTAAGAAATTACAGTCAATACATGAAGTCTGTGATTAAAAACAACCAAGATGTTTGAAACTTCTGAGATCCTTTAAAGAACTGCTTGATCAAAAAAACATTAATTTTGCAAAGATTCAGATGAAGGCATGAATATCACTTAAAATGTCAGAACAAATTATTTTTTCTGTTTTGTAGATATATAAGATGATTGCCATAGTGTGACTACCCAAGAACCATCTGCACAATTACTGTTTCAGAGAATATAGCAACATTGTGCTAATAGCATTCAATAGAGAGGACCATACACCAAACGACCATCCCACTATTATAAGCAGTTTTCCTGCAACTGAACAAGGAAGCATTAACAATTAACATCAAGGTCACCCTCAAATAAATTTTGATTTGGACACTTCTCATGGCAGATTTATGAGGAATTCAAAGCTCATTAAAGTCGGTGAAATGACTCCTGGTGACTTAATGGAGTTTGCATTTAGTGTACTGTTTTCCATGCTTTCCTGATTACACGGGTTTGTGAATAGTCATGCCTAAAATCAACCCTGTAACATAAGCTTCAATCCTTATCTTGCATATACATGTAAATTGGTCAGCAATGAGTTTAAGCATCATGCATGAGCCAAAACTACAGAACCAAACCTTCCTCAGCTCTGATGTTCAGTCTTTGAAGTTTTAACATCCTCTTTTCTTACGGTCATCTTAATTCCTCATTTGAGGGTCAATATGAAGCACATCAGACAAGTCTGGTTTCAAAGATTTTATCAGCTCTAGAAGGATGAATGTTGGGAATAGGGGAAATAGAGCAATCCACTCAAAGATATCACAGTACAGTAGCAGAGAGAAAATTTCAGTCTTTGCAGATGAAGTGAGTTACTTAACCCACCCTGCACAGCTTCCTAAATATATAAGGACACATTTTGATCTATTCATAGACAGGAATAAGTAGGGTCTTAAGGATCCTGTGCCTCACCCATCTTCAGTAATACACATAGTGATAGGGTAATGAAAAGGGACAGGAAATAGGCAGGACTTGCATCAAATTAAATTGATCACACAGAAGAGCTGACACTGTCTGCCTTGACCTACTGCAACCACTTGCCTTTACTAATAACCAGAAGAAAGGGGAGAGCAAGTAAAAATTGCTCAAAAGTAACAGGCTACAGGTAGTGTTGTAACTATAGATGAAAACTAGAATGGATAGAAATAATTGCATTGATGTTAAGATTATGATTTCAAGTAGTAGGTACATTACTTCATTGAAAATTTGTTATATTCCTTTTTTTGTAAACACAAAACCACTCATACCATGTATATATTACTAACGTGATATTTTTCTGCTATGTTTCTCTGCATATAGCTAGAAATCAAATACATGCACAATTCTCAATAAACCTCTCAATAGTAAGGTTGGGTTTTGGATATGATTGATGGCAATAAATCATTAGTCAATAATTAATAACATCCCTTTGAGCCAGTATCAAAACTATTAATAAACCTCCCATTTCCTAAACCAGGCATCAAACTTAGTTGTTTTTAATCCTAGCAAGAAATCCTGCTGCAAATGGCTGGTAGGAATCACATATCAAATCAAACATGAGACACCAGTGAAATAATCACCTTAATCTATGGCAATAGTTTATAACTTTCTACAGAGACCACAACAAGAGCAAAATACCCAGTCTGAATATTCTTGTTGCCAGATGCTGCCATGTTGGAGCACAATCACAGAGTACACATGGTCCCAACAGGTGTTTTGTCTACCAACAATGTTTCAGCAGTCATGAATTTCCTTTCAAACAGGAGTGGCTGACTTATTGTTTAACCTTAGGAAAAGAAAGTCAAAGATATGAGAATACTCATCCCGTGCAGAGAACAAATTATGATGTGTGATATATTTCAGCTAATCAGGAATTTTGAATTTACTGGAAGCTTTGCCAGTGAGTTCAAAGGTCTGAACCAAATTACTGCACCTCAAGAGAGCACTCCAATGCCTTATTTCATAGGGGCTGACATGCTATTTTATCACTAAACTGTTGTGACTGAAGGAAATCCTTTACACTTAGATACAGTCTTATTTAAAGCATTCACAGCACAACCACTGTCAAATTTCTTACTAACATTTCTTTCTTAGGAAGGTCAAGACTACGTCAAGGTGGTACTAATGTACTCTACAGTCAATGCACATAGGAAGTTTTGAGCATCACCTAGGACAGCCCAGTACCACACAGGGTCACAGTCTTTAAATCTTTATACCAAAAGAAACAACATGCCAACATTTGAGAATGGCAGTTTCACACAGTCATTCAGAGATTAAAAAACATTCATCTTTCTTCTTGGTGATTAGAAGATATTATTTTTGTAACTATAAAGCTAGTACACTTAGAGCTAGATCCTTCTCTCCTTTTAAAAGATTTACAGTATCTTATCTGAAAAAGTTGCATATTCTACAGCGGTGATTCATTTTTCCCAAAACCACACTCCAATTCTAAAGATAGAAAAGAAACAAAAGACAAAAGGATTTCAAGATAATTTCTCTTCAGTTCAAACATATACCAAATGATTCAGTAAATATTGAGCACCATCAACCACAAGGGTGTTTGCTGACTTGCAGATAAACTAAAGCATATCTGTTCCTTGTAGTAGTTTGAACAGCTGCTGTCTAAATGATTTTTCATCGCTAAAACTTAGATCAAACCATTTTATTGGAACAGTTACTAGAAATATTTTAACAAATTTATTCTCATCACTCCCCAGCAAATTTCTTGCTTACTTTATGCAGCAAACATTTGTAGCCAGGTTCTGTTAGGAAGCTGGAGGTAAAATTTCATCTACCCTTTCCAATCAGCATGGGTGCCTATCAGTTAGTTTTTGATAAAATCTTTCTTTTCCATAGCAATAAAGAACTCGGAGCAGCAGCATTTGCAGCAACCAATTTCTATCCATAGCAGGACAATTGGCCACTTCACAGAATGACTTAAGTTGGAAGAGACCTTGAAGATCACCCAACTCCAACCCATGTGCTGTGTGCTGGTTGCCACCTGGTAGACCAGGATGCCCCTCCAGCCTGGCCTTGAATGCCTCCAGGGATGGGCATCCACAACTTCTCTGGGGAAATGGAACTGCTTGCCTTTGACCTTCTTTAATTACTCTCCTTGTATACTCCCTCAGTAAGAAGAGGAGATAGATACCTAAATATCCATCCTATCTATACCTAAGTAGAAATTTTTTTTTTTCCTAAGATGGATCAACTGCTTAATTCAAACATTATTCAGCTTGATTTGGTGGTGAAATAAGTGAGAAGCTGAATGATTAATAACTCCAAGATGACTCCACACATTAACAGAGATGTTTATTATAGAGAGAACATTAAGCTTTAACTCTGTCATTCTTACGCTGAGTTCTTTAACCTGCCAAGTTATTCTAGGGATCCAAGAAAACAAACCATAAAAAAAGACAGAATTGTTCTTCAAACCAACGGAATTACAACGATCAACAAATAAGGAATTTCAGACCCAAAAGGAGACATCTGTCCTGGCAGTGACAGAATAAATTAATGGGGGAGAACAAGTGTAAATTTTTATCCCATAATGCTCTCTTAAATGCTTAAGATGTGTGGAGATAGGTATTACTACAATAAACCTAATAAATGTTCCTTCACATTTGTGAAAATCAGCATGGAACTGTTGGGGCAATCATTAGAGATGATTATGGATGTCTATGATGGAGAAAAATTTCTAAGATCATTTTTACATGTGAATAATTTCTCCTATTATGGCTCCCTTTCAAATCCACACCGTTTCTGCAAGCTGCTAGAAAAGATTATAGTGGGAGATCAACAGCTATATCTTGCATCTCTGACATATAAACGTACCTCGAATTTAGGTTTGAACACAGCTTCGTTCAGTTTTCACTCAGAATTACCTCCATTCCTTAATGAATCTGAGGTATCATTGGTGAAACTGGGATAGCTGTCATATATTGACTTAATTCCTGCATGATGAATGAAAGAACATGGAAGAAATTGAGATGTTCCCTTGTGTACCAGAAGTCTTACAGGTTCTTCCGGCTTCTGTAACACTTTTATTCATCATGGATTTGAGGACATTGGGGATAACGTCAATTTCAGTATGACAAGAAATCACCATGCCCTTTTCAGAAACTTATTTTAAGAATGGCTCCATTCTTACCCTGATGTGAAAAAAGCTTTATGAAGTATGCATTAACAGTACAATTACCTATGCAAGTACCTCAATACACGTACACAAATACTTCTTTGTTATTATTTGCTACTTCTACTGATTTGTGTATTCTTGCATGCATGCACACATTCTCTGGGTACTTGGTGGCTACACTTTAAGGATTCTACAAAAAGAAAGCCATTTTATAAATGTAAGATCTTACATATCCTATGAGACATTTACTTATCCTTTATGATCTTACTTAATGTTTTACTAAATCATGTTTAGCCTGTTGCCTTCCCTCTTATATGCTCATTTACTACAATGAATTTTAAATTTAAACCTTTTCTAAATACTTCCTTTAAATGTTCCCACATCTATAGTACAATTCTTTCACAATTTCATCAATAACTTTGAGAAATCATCACACAGTATAAGTGCAGTTTCTCCATATCACCAAAATACTTTCAAGCTACAGTTCTGAGTCAAGCTTGAAAAAAAAAAAGCAACTATGTCAGGGCAGGGTGATTTATCACTCTTCCACAAAATGTAGTGGATTTTTTTTTAATGGATAAAGGACAGTTAGCATCCTAGATCATAAAAAAATGATAATTCAATTCAAAAGGTCTTCACACAACTCATCTACCATTCAAGCTTTCAGGAAAACGTTTTAGTGGTAAGAAGTAAATAGGTTTTTCTTGGTATTCTGTGCAGGGGTGAATTTTAATTCAGCTAGAAGACTTAAGTAACTTTCAAACAATCTCACTGTGAGATTTATGGATGTTTTGCCATTAAGCCTGGATGAAGGATAAGACCCAAGTGTGTTTTAAAAGAAAATAGAATAAAAATTGGTTGCTTTCCAGAACCGCATTTGGTCCTGAGCTTCCACAGAAACCTTATATTTATGCCAGATGCACAGCAAGCAATAGTAAAACAAACCTGTGGATGATATCTGTTACTGCAGAGAGAACAAAGTCTAAATGTAATTCAGTGCTGACAGAACTAATGATTTTAAGTGGTGAGTTTTTTTTTTAATTGAAAACTGTGCATTTAAAATATTTTTGCTTGATATTTTTCATGAGTGAGTAATTTGCACTCATTAACAATGCAGTCGGTTCAAAACACCATCTCATTTCAGCCTGGATTCCCTGTTAGACCTATTCTATACTTGTCTTAGCTGTGTTTGCTACTGGAAGATGCAAAGTTCTTTTTCCAGGCTAAATACTTCCCCAGCTTGTGTAGAATCCAAATGAAAATTACTCAAAGAAGAAAGCACTGAACATTCACAGAAGCTAACACCTTCTTGTTTCACAGTCAATTATTCATGGTTCCAGTCTATAAGACCATTTTTCTCTCCTTAAATAACCAAGTACATCTCATTTACATGCTGAAGCTGTGCACTGAGGGAAAGGGAAGGAAAGCTAGCCTACACATTTGACCCAAGCATTTATGCACACGATGAATAAACTTAGAAGGCACACTTTGGCCAAATAGGGAACGTTACATTAATGAAAACCACCAGTGGCTCATGGTTCTTACAGTTTTTACTCTGGTATTCAACACAACATGTAATTGTTGCTATGGCAACTGCCACAACTCTTGGCACTAAGATAATTCTCAGATAAATGGATCTTTGTCAGAGCAAACTCCAAAGCCAGCATATATGAAAACTGCATTTCTTTGGTGGTGGGAATTTGCAGAGTTAAGTTGGAAGGATAAATTCAGTGCAGGCCTGAGGGGAAGCACCAACCCAGCAATAAAAGCAAGGCTCTGCTGTAGAGCTGAGCAAATGGGAAGCGTGGCTGCATGTGAAAAGCCATAACACTACGGCATCTGGAGGGTCAGCTTGCAGTGTCCTGGGGAAGAGGTACAGGAATCACATCTGTATGGCACTGCCAGGCAGAACTCCTGCTTTGCGGGCTTGACCTACAGCCTGCTGGAATCCAATTACTTTAGGGGGTTCTGCATCCGACTGAAGGATAAAAAGGGAAATTAAGTGACTGAAATTCTTATAGAAAATAGCTTATTTCAGAGGCTAAGGAGATTTACTATATTAAAGGAGCTGTTTCCAAACAGCAAGTGGAGGCTTTTCATAAAAATATAGCAAAAAAAAAGGCAGCTAAGAGATACTAAAGAATGAACCATTGATGAGAACAAGATCTTGCTTTCATTGACATTAATTAAGATGTATTCTGTTCACTGTAGCATTGCATCCTTCTACTGATGATTAACGTGGGGAAAAGGCATTTACCAAGATTTCATCAACCCACAGGTGTTATATCCTAAAGTCACTTACAGCTCAGATTTTAACGCAGGAAGTCCAAGTCGATCGGTGCTTGCAGTGTTATAAAGAGCAGAAGTAATAGAAAGTTGTTCATTTAACAACTGGTAGGGGAAGATTAGTATGTTAAGTTTTCTGGCAACTGAGCATAAAAACAAGAAGAGACATTTAGGCATTTTTCTTTGTTTGCTCTTTAAGAAAACTCATGTTTATATGCCTAAGGGAAACTGACATGTCCAAAGGGGAAGCATCTCCACAGATTCTCTGGAAGTAATTTTATTCTACATGCTGTTTTGATCAGTGTAATAATTCATAGGTATGTCATATTGATATACCTCTGTGACTTACTTTATTTTGTGCCTTAAAATGAAAAGCAGAACACGGTATTTTATTTATGCAATGCATTACTTTTTGTAGCAACTTCTATATGCAAATCTAATAATACAAAACTCTTCTAGACTGCTTGTCAATATCTCATATGAGATTCCATCTTCATGCTTTTGCACAGTCATTTTCAGCCTATTTGGAACTCTATTCTAAACTGGAAAAATGTTAGCATACATTAATTGGAACAATTGCTTGCTATATCAGAGAGGTTGATTCTTGATCTCACTTTCCAAATGAATTATTGAACTGCCAGATTACAAAACTCAACCACTCACTTCCTTGTGCAAGTATTTTTTCTGCAAGAGAATCATAATAAGATTATTGATCCTTTCTCATCTGTTCTAAGGCAGAAAGGTATGCATGTAGGATTTAAGGCTCTGGGTGCTTTTTATCTCATATCAATAAAATTTGCAATCTCCGTACTTCAAGGATAAAACAGAGAAGTAAGGCATAAATAAGAAACACTAGCATTTAAATCCAAGGAGTTAAGTTTCATTATACCTATTTGATACTTTAGGAAATAGAAGCACAGGCATTAAGGCAGTGATTTAATAGAAGAAGGAATTCAGGCCTGCAAAGCAGCAGGGCAAGCTCCACACCAGGCTGCATCTCCCATCCTCTCTGTAACAAACTGTGGAACTGACACTGGGAAAACAATACTTTGAGAGAAGGAAACGCACGAGCAGTCCATCTGACTAGCCCCTCACTGTTACAAAGTGGACTGGACAGAGTAGCAGGACTCCAACAACCTCATTTCCTTCAATGTGAGCTACCGCTGGAGACAATTTTAAACTTTCCTCATCTACAACATGCTGTCTCAGGGAGCGCTCCTCCCTCTTATCTCTTCTTTTCCTTTTCCATCTAGTGCCTGAAAAGTGTCCTGAGGGTTTGACAGTTTCTAATTTAATCATTTCATCCTTCTGTATGGAAGACTGCTGAGCACCATACAGTGAAGTTACTACCAGCCTGGAATTTCTGAATATCTGCCTGTCCTCTTACCTGCTTTAGTGCCAGACTCTTGATATCTAACTCCCCTCACACAGTGTCTGTGATGCTGTAACAAATAGAAGTTCCAAATAATTCTCTTTGCTGTGGAAAATAAAGGCTTCCTTTGCCACCACACACACAAAAACCATCTGTAGAGAAAAACTGTTTCCTAAGGATTTCTTTTAGCAAAAAGTCTACTAGGAGTTTAGTTATTAAAACCAGCATTGGATTATAAAGCAGGAGCAGGACTAAGAAATACCATTTTATTTAGCCTTGGAGGACACAATTCAATTCCCAGCTAGCTGCATTCTTCAACACACCATTTTTTAATGGGCCTCTAAAAACAGTTTGGCCATACTTTGTCCTTCACAAAAGCAAACTTTTAAAGTAAACAAATAAATGCTTTCATTAATGTACGGTCAAATGCTCAGATGTGATGAGTCCTTTACTACTAGTCCTTTAAACCAAAGCAGGCACTCAATGAAGCATAATTTTGAATTACTGCCACTCATCAATTCTGTCAGTTTGTTCCCTACTAGGGTTCCATGAGTGATTTATTTTTCCATTAGAGATCCCTAGCAGTTCCATGAATTATTTAGAATGAGCCTAAAGTTCATTTTTAGGACTCCTGGGTGAATTAAAACATTTCCACATATATTTAATATCACAAGCAGTCAAATCCTGACCATGTGAAAAACAATTAAGCAAACATGAGGCAAAGTAGAGCATAAGAACAGCCATATGCCTCATCAGCCCTGCCCTAAACTGAAAGTGGACTTCATTCCTTCCACTGTCACACAGCACTGACTGCCCATGAGTACAAGTATGTACATATGCTTAGATAAAAAGACATCACCACCCTATAAAGCTGCACCCTCCATGTGTCCCTGGCAACTCCGTGCACTCATATCCCACGTCTGACATATCTAACATACAGGAGTCCAGCTCTTCTGTCACTAGCTGTACAACATTCTGTGATCAGAGAGCAACAGCCAAGTAGGCTGATGATGCTGAGGAACCATTCATCTCCTCATGTTGCAGTCATGGCCATTCTGTGATGGAAAGCTGCAGAGCTCATATGTCTCTGGCAGAAGAGTAAGGAAACGTGACCTTTAGACTCAAAAAGCAGAATTATACCACAAGTGGTACTCTAACAGCCACTGACTGTATTAGAGCCTTGGAGGTACTTAATCACTTACTACTGATCAGTGAGGCCATCTTCCCACATCTTCAGCAGGAAATAATCATATACCTCAACCACTAGAATACCAATAGCTTTCTGCTCTTTTTAAGCTTTAAATACTTCTGATATTCCTCACAAGTATGTTTGGTAGTTATCACCCTTAAAAGTTTCAGGAATTACACTATCTTCTTCCAGGCTCAGTCTTCATGCCTGCGCATTAGAGATCATTGTCATTAGTCATTTCCAAACACGTTGGGAATCTACTATTAGAAACATTAACAATGGGATTTCACAGATGTAGGTCACATGCTTTCAGTAAAGAACTGGCAGTTGCTGGCAATGGGGAAAAATATACTAATTCCTTAATAACTTGCCCAGAGAGGTTGTGGATGCCCCATCGATGGAGGTGTTCAAGGCCAGGTTGAAGGGGGCTCTGGGCAGCTTGGCCTAGTGCTAGATATGTAGGGTGGTGGCCCTGCATATGGCGGGGGGGTTGGAGTTTAATGACCCCTGAGGTCCCTTCCAATCCAAGCCATTCTATGATTATCTCTTAATTAAGCAAGGTACTTTAAGTACTGAATGCTGTGCAATGCTCCAGCACATGACCATTATAATCCTACAAAATCATGCTGAAATATTAGGACTCTATCTGAGCACTTCTTAGCCAAGGCTCCTTGCCTTAACAGATGGAGCTGTTCTGCTGTTTCCATGATCACACATTCAGCCCATAAAAGTAGAGGATTCAGTTCAAATTTATCAGAAAAGTCACATCAGATAGGATGCTGTAATCTTTATATCCTTCTGAGGTATGACAAACAGAAAGACAAGGCTGTCTGCTATGTTTAAAACAGGCAAATAATAGCTGAAATTGTTGATAAAAATATTTAAGAGCTACAGAATACTAGCTGAGGTCAAGTAGGACAACCAGCCCCAAGACATTTATATCATCTTGAAGAAGTGTTGATCCTCATTACATAGATTTCCCAGCTCACAGTAATGCATCATCTAAATCCCAAAGGCACTGCACACACCAAGAATCAACATGCCAAAAGAACAATGTTTTAGTTATGAGCTGAATTTCAAAACTCATAAAGAACTGGTGAATATAGGTAGAGAAAATATCGTGAGGTTGCTCTGCATAGCCACCCATGAGGGAAGACTGGCAAGGAGCAAAATATATCAGGTCCAGACTGGTCTTCTCTCTCTGAAGCAATATACAGTGGTTGTAACAGAACCTAGGAGTGGGGCCAAATTAGATTTGGCTTCTAAATGCAGATAGTCTGATGATAAGTCTCAACAATAGATATTAATATTAATGGAATATTTTAAGAATACTGTCCAGAACCTGAATAGGATATAAAGAGAAAAGACCACTAATAAAGCTCTGTTGTCGTCAGCACAAACACACATTTGTTAATTTCTGCTCAGATGGCAAAACTACCCCAAGATTGTAATTTCCACAGAATATGTCCCTTAAAAAGGTAGGGAAGAGTTGCTTCTCTTAGTAAATCAGTATAACAGCATCAGAATATGATTCTCAGAGAATTGGATTGTCATAAAGAAACCAATCCCATGAAGTTTAACTCCAGCCTTCCAGTTGGGATGTTTCAAACGTCTCTGTGGATTCAGTAACTTTCAACTGGAGAATGATAATCACCATTTTAAAACAGCTCCTAAGCTTTCAAAACCTACAGTTAAATCGAAATCATTATCACATTCTTGTGAATGCGCCAAAAGGAACAAGTCTTGCTAGTTTGAGACCAAGGACAGCTAAATGCCCAGGTCATCCGAGTTACTTTTTGTACTCTGAGTTTGATGGCGCGTGGTCCTGAATCCACAGTTCTGACACATAAGAGTCTCTTAAGTATGACTTTGTTAAAATTGAACTTTCTGAAGACACAGCATATTTAAATAAAATTAAATTCCCTCTCAGTGTTCTGATCAGCTCTTTGCACAGTTACACATTCTGATACTTTTCCCTGCTGGCAATCTACATTCACATCTCGAGCTGCTTGAAGCACAGATCAAAACCTTTCCTCAGCCACAGACTTTCAGAAGTTTGTTCATCCTTTCCCTTAAAAATAAGTTTTTTTAATGAAAAACTTAAGTTATGCTAAGCTATTGTTAGAAAAACAATGAAAACTTTGACAGCTGAAAGTCTAAATACCAAAATAAAAAAAAAAGATAAGTGATTCTCATTATGGCTTCTTTATGATTCTTTAGAATTATAGGTCTGCAACAATGGCAGGTTTAATTGTACAGGAAACCACTGTCTTGCCTGCCTCTTTACTACACGCCAGGATACAGAAATGAAGGCTACCTCACATCCCTTTCTGTTACTCTCATGAGTGCAGAGTAAAAATTTCAACCAATCCATGAAGCGCTTTTCCCCAAACTATATGGTTGGCAGTATGCGGAAATTTCAAACTGGAAAAAAAATGGATACAGAAATAAGTGGGCAGAGTGAATGCAATGCTATAATGCAATTGGAAGTGCAGCAGTGACACTGAGGTTGCAAAGTCCTAGCCTGCAGCAGGTGGGGATATGCTCAAATGCAACAGTCCTGAGCACAGAAACAAAGGAAAAGAACCAGCTTACCCTTAGAAGGCCTCAGGTAGGCAAGGATCTCCAGCAAAAGCCTCTTACCTCCCCTGCCAACTCTTAAATGAGTTCTGGGAAGGAGTGGATCCTAGCTCCACCCCTTCCAGTCATTCAGAAGCATTCATGCACCTGAGCTCCCCTGGGTTGGCCCTGCCTTCCCACCAGGTGTTCAATCACTGCTTCAAGCTGTGACTTAGCATTTCTGCTACAGTAGACCAAACTCAACAGTGCAGATAGACATACTGACAGAGAGTAAATGTAGATTGGAATTTGCATGCAGAAGTTGATGCAGTATAACATATAATGGCATCAGATAAGCAGAACTGTATGAAAATTTAACTTCCATAGCATAGAACTAACTTCATGTCCCAAAGGCTTACAAATATAAAGTAGTAAATTTTAAATTAAATATTTTGAGTATGACTTTTCCATTTGTAGTTGTTGCCAAACTGGTTATCTGGCCTAAGTACATCAGAAGAACTTGCCAATTTTGATACTTAGGCTCTCTCATTTAAGTCAATTCTGTATGAATATTTAGTATTTACACCTGAAGGTGTAATATATCTTTCAAAATTTGCAAAAATTATACTCTATTACGTTGAGCTAAGTACTAAATTGTTACAGCAATATGTGGATGGAATTTTGAGCTCTCTGCTAACAGATTCACTCTGTTTATAGTCCTAGAAGGCACATGTAAGTACCTAGCAGCATCTTCTTTCTGCTAGTCTTTTGTATTTATCTTACCTTTAATGCACCGTGCTTCTCATTAGCTCCAACAATCAAAATTTCTGCCATATCCTCAGCATGCTCAGATCGTGCGTGGACAAACAAAGCTCTGCCAGCTTCTGATACATTCTTCAGTGCAACTAAAGACCCGTCGTGTTCCACCTTAAAGTCTGGGTTAGAAACTTCGAAGTTCAATTTGTTATTCCCCTTGCAGTCATCAAACACCACTGGGGGAGAAAAGAAATAAAAAGAAAAATGAGAAAACCTAAGTTTAAGTATCCACTTTGGAATACAGACTTCAGAAGTTTTCACGTTGTTGGCTTATGTACAGATCTCATGGAGAAATGGTTTCAATCTAAGGGAATACTTTCAAACATTATATTTGCATGGCTATAATACTTCATAGACAATCTTATGAATATGCAGTTTCAGAAGGATGAAGAGATTTTGGTCATACTAACTGGGGAAGGAGGAAATAAACTCACATTAGACATGAACATTTTCTGATCATTCAAAAGCACAAAATGCACACCTAATTCTACAAACAGGGCAACAGCAACAGAGGCCTTGGTATTCTCCCCATTCACTGCAACAAGTGAGATGTAAAGACTCTTCTGCTGCCCAAGTGGTCTCAGATATCCTATGTATTTTTCTTTAGTTTTGCTGTTGGCAGTTTGCAAAATATGCAATTTCACATTCTACTGCAAAAGCGTTACATAATTAAAAAAAATTAAATTGTACTATTTCTTACTATTTTTATTAACCACCTGTAGCGTGATGCATGAGCTGCACTACCAATATACCCAAGAAGAATTCTTACTTATAAAACAGCTTTCAAAAACCCTGTTTCACTTTACATGAAGTACTTACAATATTTATGAAAACCAACAGAGAGAGAAAAACATCCCTAAAGATAAAGATGTGACACTGCCTCATGTTCCTTCTCTGAGCCCAGTAGATTCACTTTGCTCAAAACACTGCCATAAACATTACCGGTGTAATTACAGCCATACGATTAAGAGGTCTTCACAAACTTCTAATTTCTAAGCAAACTTTTCCTGTTTTGACATCTGAATGACATATTTACATGTGTGCTGCTTTTTTTTTTTTTTTCCCTTAGACGACCTGTTCTGTATTTCATACCTGTTCCTCAAGTTACTGTGCTGTAGAATCTTGCTTATCTGTATGCTCCTGCTATTTTGGTTCTACATTTCGATTCCACTGCACCTTTAAAAGCTGCCTTACAGACAGGGATACAGACTAGAGATGATCAAAGACAATAGTTTTACTGAAAACAAAGCACTTTTGGTAATTTTTTTAATTCATTGTATGGATTATCTTGTTCTGTCTGATCAGTATTTTTAAAGGGAATAAAAAGTAAATCCGAGAGGTAAAACACGTTCTCATTGTGGATGACCACACATTTGCCACTTCACTGACTTTTGCTGAAAGCAAGAGAGATTATAAATAAAAAAATAAACCAGAAGGACTTTGATGGAATGTTCTTTGTTGGCAAGGCCTCCCTGGTGTTAAACCACCCCTTGCAGCTGATGTCGGTGATATGACAGGCATTTAACAGATTCTCTGTAATCTCCTAAAGCTATCAGCCCACTAAAAGACAAAATTTCCCTGTTACCACAAACGTGGGAAATTGAAATTCTCTATGCTAATCACTGTATAGATTACAGTCTTGATGAATTATGAGTGAATTCTCGTTTAACTTATTCTTTTCCACTCTTTAAAAAACAATGGCACAGTGTCTTTGGCAGGTACCTTGTTATACTGAATCAGCCTGTACTTCTCACAGTCCAAAGCTGCTGGTGACCTAGTGGTCTATTAATAGCACACAACTGGAAGATTTGGCATCTCTATTTGACAAATTCATCACGTCTAGAATAAGATGTCTCTCAGCAAAGCTTAAAAAAAAAAAAAAGAAAACCTAACAACTATGACAGAGTAACAATTTAAAACCAAATGTCAGAATTTGGAGTGATAGTACAGCCAAATAGCACAAGACACATTCAGAAAGCAGCCACTCTCTGTTGTTTTCCTACAGGTGGGGTGAGGCTGCTGGGAGCACACCTCTCCCACCTTGCTGCTCAGCATCACATTTCTTGAGGTGCTTACATTGCTGCCATCTGCATGCACTGTGAAATTCAAAGGCCACATGCAGAGCTGACACATGGAATTAGAAGAGGTAGTTGAATGTATATTTTACATTCACTTGGAGTTATGAATTTGGAACTTTCAGACCTTCTGTATTTGCTCGTACATTGGTCCTGCTTTATGAAACTCTGCACTTTTTCCAACAAAGAGCAGAAGCGAACTTGCTTAAAAGTGAGAATCTTTTCTTACAATATCTCATCCAAAAACACTGATGCTTTCAATTCCCAAGTCTACCACAGAAACGAAGGTATTTGACAAGGTTAGTAGCAAGGAGAAGGAAAGAAAATGAAAGGGCTATAAGAAATAGTGATATGTAGGAGAGAAATTAGAAGTGCATGGAAGGAGATGAAGCAATCATAAGGACAGAGAACACTGAAGATTATGTGGATCAGGGGCCAACAGAGATGAAGTTGAAGCAAACTGTTAAATTACTGTGAGAGTTGAAAAGAAATGTAGTCTTAGATAAAATCTCTATTCTGAAGTGAGAGGCAAATGAGAACTTTATGAAAGCAATGATGCCTTCTGGATCGGGATTACCAGGGAACATCACGGGAGATTGTATTCCAAGTAATTCTCACAGTGCTCCTCACCAGGAACACCTGCATCCTTAAACCATGCTGATTCTGGGAAAAAGCCAATGAAGATACCCAAAATTGTACATGAGCTGTCTATACCAAGCTCCAGTATCAGCTATATAGTCTATGGAGCTAGTCCTGACATCAACCACACTTCCCTGCCCTTCCAGACACCCGAGTGAGACCTGTGGACCTTCAGCTTTAGTAGCTAGCTCAGATTCTAATCACTTATCCTATGTTCCAGCTAGCTGAGCTAGCTTTGATGCTGGAGAGAGCCTGGAATCTCTCCCAGAACTGATGGAAATTCGGGCATGGGACTGAGATATTCTGAAACCAACATAAACAAGCACATGGAAGAAGAAAGGAAACATCCCAGAGAGCTCCACTGAGACAAAGTGTGATCTAAGTTGTTATTGTATTTCTCTTTTCAGAAATAAAAGATGCCATTACAGTTGTCTTAATAAGAACTTTTCAGAGTAATATTTAAACAGTGCCCAAATAACAAAAAATAAAAGCAGTTACCAAAGTCTGTGTCAGTTGGATGGATTTGCTCTAAGGAGTCTGCTAAGGGGAGAGAGGAAACAAAACCATCTGGCAGTCTAACACGAAAATGTTGTCTCCCAGTATATAACATTTTGCTGCCTGACAACCATGATGACATATTTATGATGTATTATGTTTGTGATGTTCGTGTGCTTCTCACAGAGATTAGGTATGAGGAAAGCCATGGGACAGATGACTGACATTATTCATACTACCCATCTGCAGTGTGACGGATTGGATGAACAGTAACCTGTTGAGCATCCACATGCACTAAATCTTCCCACATCCTCTTACACGCTCACTTGGTGCTGGAGCTTAAGAAGTTTAGCTAGACTGTAGGCTCTCCAGAGCAAAGACCACTTGCTTCCTCTGCATCTGCAGAGCACTTGAAAAAAAATTATTTATGGCTGGTGCTCCAGGTGCTGCAGAAGGGCAAAAAATTAATAATAGGAGCTGTTCAGCTATAGTCATAAACTAGAATTTTGGAAATGCTGTAGCAGACGACTACAAAGTGACTGTGTCTCATTGTCAAGAACTCAATAGGCAATTAAAAGAAATGATCTAATGTTTATTTACATGAAGGCAGAATTCTTAATTTATTGATGCATATATGACTCTTCTGATGTTGCTAGTCATGCTCCAGCTGCCAAATGAACATCTTTATTGTGCTTAATATGCCATATGGTAAGAGACAGGCTCCAAAACTCCATACAAGCAAAATGAAAATACTGCCAAGCGTCTCCCAATGAAAAACAACATTCATGTCAGTCATATCTCTCTGTTCATTTCTCAGCCTCCTGTACTAGACTTCTACTGCTTTCTGTAAGATGTTCAGAGTATTTTTGTCCATTTTGGTCACCGACTTTGAGTTTATCAGAATCGAGGCAACCACAAAGAGGACTCTTCTGTAAGACCACAAATCCGTATTGTAATGGTGAAAAACCAAAGCTGTGATTTGAAATACTACCTTCAAAAGATCTCAGCAAGAAATTTCAAGTTCCCAGTATTGATCTTTCAGTACATCCTATTGTCATGATATGCCACATAGGTTTCTGTACAGTTGCAAACGTTTTAAAGAGGACCATCTTTTTGGAAGATTAACAGTTGGACCTCTCTTGTAAACTGTGTAAGAAGAAAAAATGCCAAAATACATTTCTTATATCCAAATGCATATTAAACTGATATATTCCTCTTTCAAAGTCATTTTTTTCAAAGTTTAATTTGATTCTCAGAAGTTTAATTTGTTTTCATCAGAAATACAGAATTCGTAATTTTCTCTCTGACAAAATCTCTACAGAGGTATTTTGAATAATTAAATACACACATTTATCTATAAACACACAGAACTTACTCTGTATGTCTCTCTATAGATGCACACAAATTTTTATGTTAGCTAATGTTGGCTAGCAACAAAACAGGCCTTTAAGTGAGGAAATTTCATGTTGAAAATACATGCCAAACACAGATTTTTAATTATTATGTCAATGAATGTTAGGATCCTTTCTGTAAATACAGTCTAGCCATGTTCAAATCAGTAGGATTTATAGTATCAACATTATTTTATCCTACATTGTTCTTTTTTAATCTATTTAAAGATGTAACTTCAGATCAAATTGAAATGATGAGTTGTTTTCTACTACAGAAAGCTGTAGCTGAGAGGGGTCTAGAGAGGTGAGAAAAGTATGTTACAGCTGCACAAAGGCAAGTTAACTTTCCAGCCCAGCAAGGAATCCTCGTCTGGGCTGAAAAGTCTTCCTTGATCAAAGATATTAGCAAAATACAAAACTTAGACAGAAACTATTAAACAGACAGTTGATCTTCATTAGCTACGCAGAGAAAAGTGATGGTTGAAGGAAATAGAAATGTTCCCGAGTGCTGGAGTATTTAAAAACTCACAAACTGCCATGACCTGCAGTTAGCAATAAACGATGGCAAACAAAAATGACCAACTAAATCCCAGAAGTGACACAGTCAACAATTAATTCCAACCTTTTGAAGGAAAATAACTTCTTAAGGTATAAGGCAATTCGAACACACACACAGAGATGGAAACAGGGAATGAATGGCATAGAAACTCTGCTAGGAAGTGACTGCTTTAACTCCACAACCATACTTTGGGAGGAAGCAACAGTACAGTTTCCTCCCAAGCTACAAAAACCTACTATGGAAAAGCTTCAAGTTCACCTTGGAAAATCTCTCTTCTGATTTATGTTCTATGAAGGCAGCTTCTCTAAACTGAATTCTAAGCCAAAAAGTAACAGACAGCAGGAATTGTGCCTGGGCCTGAGGAATTCATTGGGTGACCAGTTCCAAACTTACACTGGAAAGCAGAGCATATGACAGTTTTTGTCAGCCCTTATCTCCATCTTCCTATCTCTGAAACATTTAGCAAGGACCACCACAGTGATACATATTTTTAATTGGAAAACAAAGAAGGAAACGAAAAAGAAACAAAAAACTGAGCAAAGATGAAATTTTAGGAACTTGAGGCTTTTTTTCTTTGAAATGTGAGTTTAAATATTTCATATCTAAAAGTGTTCTGGAAATAAAATTGTGCCTTAGAAAAGCTGCAAGCAAGACGGAAAGATTTTGTCACACACACAAAAAATCTTACTGAGTTTTATGAAAATTCTTTTTGCTATCTTTTTAACAGTTCAGTGTTAAATTCTGATTATATAACAGAATTGTTACAGAATGATCTCAAAAAATCCATCAAACAGTGGTGGGCTATTATCTTCTATTGCATGTTTATGATTCTGTTCTATGTATCTTTATGTGCCCTTTGAAATAAATTATAACAATGACTTATTTAGCATATAGATAGTCAAAAACTGTGGAGATATAAACAACAGTACAATGTTCATCAGAATATTTTAAGGATTGCTGAACACACAAATGCACATCTATATTCAGCTTCTTTGGAAGAACAAGATCTAAACAACAGACTTGATCTTTGCACACATTTATAATGTCTACACAAAACAAATTACCTAAACGGACAAACATCTCCATGCAATTCCTGCATGAGGATGAGATCTGAGCATATTCCTGTTAAAATCTGCAAATTAGGCCAGTAGTTCATCTAGCGGGCACTAGGCTGTACCTATCTGCCCTTCAGAGAATATCCTTTCAACCGTATGTACTGCAGCTATCAATAGTAACAGTGTTTTTTGGCACTGTAAAAATACGTGAGAAGAATACAGCACAGATATCAGATAAGCTTCCCCTCCAGGGGTGGGATCTCACCCAGAAGCCAGCCACAGCCAATGAAAAATGCAACATTTTAGATGGGAATAAACACACTGGTCCCTCTCCCATGTTACCTGGACATCAGCAACAGTCTTTGCAGAGCTGGAAAAATCATTAATGCTTTGAAATTCTCTCGTTCACTTCAATTGAGCCATAGGTGATAGCAGGCTAAAGGTCTCCTTTGCCTTTATGTAATGGGTATTATGTGTGATTCCAGAATGAACAGCTACCTTCTCACTGAAGAACCATCTTAGCAACTCTGTTCCATCTGTGCTTACCTCCTGTTATACTGGTGCTGCGTTCTGGTGTCTTTGCATATCTCACCCAGCTCTCTTCTCCTACCGAGCACATCACACCACCACTCAGCTAGGTATTGGCATGGCATCAGGTACCCTGAGCTAGAGGTGAACAACCCTGACATACCAGAAGTTATGTTGGCTGGGAGTTCCACGAGCATTTTCGCAGAGCACTATGCGAAGAAAGTGGCTCTATCAACACCAAAGTCAAACATTCCTGCTTTTTTTGGCAACTACGTGTCTGTGTTTATCTTGCCTTATGCTTGCTCTTTTCTTCCTTCCAAACAGAAGGATCCCTCAATTGTGTCTCAAGTTTCTCAGCAAATTCCTTTCCAAAACAGGATTCCATCAGCAGTCTTTGACTGCTTGAAGTTGTGAGAAAATACAGAACACTCATGACTGAAGGCGCTCTGTGCCAGCTCACATGACATGGCATCTTCATATATCCTTTTGTTGCCTGTTGTCTCATTTAGGGCAAGAGTCTAATCAAGCAGAAGGAGCTGTAATTATTGTCAGCTGGAAGCTACCTCAACTTATTTATTACAATGTAGGCATGTTATTGACTGACTGCTTAGGTCAGTGACTGCTTTATAAAGTGATGGTGATACTACAGGTTCTGCTTTGAGCCTTGGAGAAAAATTACTTTTTCAATAAAATTTCGACTTTGTTTGAAGAAAAAAATTAAAATCAAAACTTCAGATGTTGTAACACTGTCATTGATGCTCTGAGCACAACACGTAGTTCAGTTTAAATGGAGTTGCTGTCCTTTTGGAAACGCAGACAGTGATAATGTATTTGTGTAGCCAGTCTCAAAGGAGCTGTCACATCTGTGGGGGAATATGACATTTCACTGTTAACAGTGTTGATTCTGAACAGTCTAAACGAGCCTGAATCCAGAAGGGATATGCAGAAAAGACTCTTTTAAACTTTGTTAGTTTCAATGGAAATGTTTCCCATCACAATGCAAATGATCCATACTTTTCCATTTCTGCAGACTAACATAACATTTTGCTAAGAATCCCAGGAGAACATATAATCAAATTACTTTTAGACTCTCACAACATTTTCACAGGCTGATTCCAAGACACAAGCAGACAGAATCAAATGCATTCAAATGCATTCAATATGTTGTGGTTCTACAAATTACTGCAAGAACTTTGTCAACGCAAAATTAATTGTATCCTAGAGCAGAGTAAGATAGAAGGTCTGAGTTCATACAGGACTTCCCAGTGGGATATAATGGATTATTTTCCTTGAATCCTGGATGAATAAAACTTCAAGAGGCAGCATATTCCCAACCATGCATTTGCTTGGCTTCTGCACAAACACAGATCTGATCTTTGAGCAGTCACCGTAAATGCTACCCAAAACAAGTTGCTTGATATAAGTAATTTATTAAAAAGAAATCAGCTGAGGTTATACCCAGCAGAAGTAGCAGGGACCCAGGAGATTTTACTATGTAAATAAATTGCTGCCGGCAGATGTCAAAAAGCAAACGAAAAGTAACAAGTGCAGGAAATAACTACAGCACCAAGCAGCACAAAAAGTGCCTTATTTACACCAGCATGTTTTTAAAACCACTCCAAAGCCACAAATTTATTTAGTAAAGATTTTCATTTAACTAGGCAATTAACTGAGAGACATGGTGTTTTTTTTGTCTAAGTTCACGAGTAAAACTGTCTTGAAGACCAGTTTGTTATAATTACAGTGATGTGTCATTTCTTAATGTGACCTGTTCTAACTTCTTCTCCTCTCCTTTTGTTTTACTTTTCTTTTTTATTTATTTTTGTAGCACATGTTTTTCTCCATTTTTCACTAAGACCGGTTTTCTATTAGCCTTAAGTTAATCACTTGAAATTCTGTTGCACAGAATGAACATCAGATTCGCTAAATCATGCAGATATTCAGCATTCGGCTGAAGTTTAGGCCAGAAGTAAGAAGCTCACTGAAGGTCAGAAATGAAATATCTGGTCTCATTGGAGAATGATCCTTCAGTAGGAAATAAGAATACCTTGGTGATTTGTGGGTAGAAGAAATTACTGGTTTGCATCCTACAGTCAATCTGACAGCCTCTCTCACACTAGCAGTACAGTAAGACAAAGCCAAAGTGCAGGAGCTTTCCATTAAACAAGCTACCAACACAAAGTGCTTTTCATATGTTACCCAGAGATGTTGTCTAGAGGCAGCATTGACTCCATCTTCTCAATCTTGGCTCTTGGTTTCACCTTCTGTGTGAATTCTATCTGATCTATAATTCAACAGAGAGTTGCACAGACTGTTTCCCAACATCAAGACTCAAGTTTTGAATTTCAAGACTAAATTCAAGTCTTAATTTAAGATTAAGAAGCAAAATTATTGATCAGTACACTTCAGGAAACATTACAGAAACATAAATTCGTGGACATCTATATACAACTGCCCTTCTGGAATCATAAACACAATAACAGTCTTTCTTGATGTGCAGTAATGTTTTCTTAAAAGGCATCCTCAGAAATAAAGCTTTCAACTTGTGCCTTGTGCAACTAATTTCCAAATATCACTCAGTGCTAGGAGTTTGTTTCTGAAACAGGGAATGACACATCATTTGCAATACATAAAAGGAAATAAGAGTGAGTAATAAATCCACTGTGTAATATTTTCCTTTCAAAATGGATGCTGTAGGTTGCTGGCCTATTTATCCAGCTGCTGAATGAGTAATCCATGCCTGAAAATGTTCATTAGATCAGCGAATAGTTCAACATTCCCAGTGATAAAATAAAACAGAGTTCCTCCTGTTTCTAGGGGTACACCTTTCATCTCCATATCTTCTCCATCAGTGATCCTGAGTGAGACATCTCAGTGCTTTTAATTGAGTTCTCTCCAGTGAGTTCTCTTAATTTTATCTTTACAGAGCTACTAGTAGAAATATTAACTTTCCATATGGCTCCACAAAATGCACAAGTAGACCTATGCTCCTTTTCAGCCATCAGACTAAAAACTCTGTTTTTGAAATAAAATCCTTGGTCAAAGTTTATGAATAACTTTTGAGAATACCTTCAAAAATCTGCATTACGTGTAAGTTTGCGAAGTTATAAACTTTTATTTTATTCATGTATCAACACTATTCCAACACAAAAATCTTTCTATAAACCACAGAAAATCAACCTCCTAATTGCAGTCTGTAAAGTAAAAAACTTCTATGGATTAAGCAGGAAAGCCATCTCTCAAAACTCTGCTGGATTTTAAACTTGCTCAATTTATCGTTATCTCTTTCAAACAATACCAGAGCTTGACTAACAGCTACAGAACCAAATAACCTTGGTTTGAGTTTTGACTCTCACACTAAGATCAGACAAGTAGCACTGCTGAGAACAATGTAATTAAAATTGCAGCATGTAATCTTGCTCTACACAGTCATTCCCAGAACAGTTTCTATTCACATCAAACACAGGCTTTTATACTTTAAAGAAAGACAATCTTTGGCATCTTGCACAAAGGAACTGACCTGAGGGGAAGTAAATTCTGTCAGTCAAGATCATTTAAAGGAACCTGAAATTTGTTTACCTAGATAAACCAAGGAAAGATCATCAGGCTACTGAGGTTTCCACTTGTCTTTAATAATGAAGTAAAAAGAAAAAAACAATAATAAGAAAAACAAACAATGTGTAAAACTCAATAAAAATTATTTGATGAGCCAGGTGATATTGCTGTTTATGTTTGCTTCTTCAAAGGGTGGTGTTGCTACATGGAGGCTCACATTTAATGAAATGGTACTGTATATGAAACAAATGTCATTGAAAACATGTTAATTACTTAAGAAAATTCTACACTTCAAAGATATACTGAGCACTTCCCTCCTTTGGCTGCTTGCAGGTTTCCAAATGTGAATATACACTTTCATGTAAATGTGTCCACAGTGTTGCCAGCACACAGTTGGCATCAGTGCAACCACAAGCTAAGGTTGAAATTAATGTAGTGTTTGATTCCAATTCTTTTCATCAGCTTCAAAAGTATGGATTAGGCCAATAACCTACAGTTTCTGCAGAAAGCTGCAACCAATCAATAGAAATTTTCATTATTCTAAAGTCCATAGTCAACAAAAAAAAGGTGTAATGAATAGTTATCTGAGCCAGCATTCCAGATATGAACACCCACAATGGGACAGTTTGAACAAAAGCATTATGCTAGAAATGAAAACAGAACATCTCTAGTGGAGAGATTAAGGAGAATGGAATACCTTTAGTGAATAATATTTCTGACATTTCTTATCAGTGTCACATTTATTTTCATACATTGATCACACTGGAGACAGATCAGCCAAGATGCTAGCCCACAGCACAGCAGTTACACTAGTGACGTCCTAATCAACATACAACTAAAATGTTATTAACATGTTAAGTACTCTCCTAGATTTAATAAATTATACAGTTATTCTACAACAATGTGAGCTCCATGTAGCGAGTGTAGTTGTCAACACAACAAAAGTTGCCAGTCATTCAGAGCCAGGTTTACACTTACTCGTTTCATTCATATTATAAAACCTAATATTTAACATACTTTCTCTTTTTCCAAGACAAATAGATGAGAAATGCACCATTTCTCATCTTCTCGTAGGCCTGATATATTTTCAATATACACTGCAAATACTGTGATGACTTCACTGGGAATTAATGATATAGATTTTCTCAACTACTGCCTTAGTAGTGCTAAAATGCAGAAATGTTAGCATATCTGTTTGAATAACTGTCTCTTTTCTTTCACATTAGAAAAACTGTAATGATTACAATACTTAGCAGGTTAAAAATGGCAAGTCAATCTTTACTTTGCTTCTGGTTTAAAACTCCTTAAAAATCACTAAATCTGTGCCTTTTTCCAGCTCATCTCTTCTTCCAAAGAGTTATTCTCTTGTGACACAGTAAAGTGCCATCCTTCTAAACACTGATATATCTCATTTGTGTTGCACTTTGCTCATGGCTAAAACTGTGATAAACTGAGAGTTCATTTAGTAAATGTGATTTGCCAAAAGTTTTCTATTCACACAGTGCAATATATTTTTACACATGGATCCTTAGCAACTTCATAGTATTTCTATCTGAGAACTGAGACATAAATAAAGAATTATGCCATATCAGAGAGTGCATATGAGACATTTACAGATTTAGGAACAGAAAGGTTATCAGAAATGCCTTCTCATAATCTAGCAACAAATATAATATCATCAGCTGCCCAGACTAGCAAGCATCCAGCAAAAAACAAGTGAGTTAACTTCATAGTTTGAAGTTTAAATGATTGCTACAGCTAATTAAACTTAGTTCAGTGCTTCTGGAGGCTGCATGTTTGCATTTTAGCACATGCTTTATTCTGGAATAAACAGTTGTCATTCACTCATCAACAGATGGGTCATATTCAAGAGCTGACAAATCCCAGGGAAATGAGAATACAGAAATGCCACACACTTTCTTACAGTTCCCAAGAAAATGAGGTTACATAATGCGTGTAAATACGATGCAAAGAAGCAGTCCTGAGTACATACTGAGAGCCCTGCAGACTATGATCAAACTGTAGTGTCAACATGGTTTCCACAATGCCTCTTTGGTGATGATTCCAGTAATGAAGATTGGTTTTAAAACTCCACGCTTGTCTTAAACATTTCAAAGTAATGGATGTAATTATTCACTAGAATCATTTAACAATAGACTAGAACTTGCACCAATGAATATTAACTACAAATAAAATTAGTTTTCAAGTACCAAAGGCTTTGTGTATTCAGCCTCCTAGACAACTTTCACTCTCCTCCCCAGACCCAAACTGTTTAGCATAAATATTCTATTATTGTAAACTCCTTCTTTCTTGAAACTAATGAGATATTATTTTATGGACAATGCCTGCTATTGTATTTCAATGTAGAATGATATAGGTGCACTGTTAACATCATGCTTTTAAGTTGTTCATCTTCTATTATTTTAGGAATGTAAGCTCTTAATCATCACCTCCGAGACCTTTGTTTCCCAAACCTCATTATTAAAATTTTCCTTGCAAAGCTGAAGGCTAAACAAATCCAGATTTAATGCAGCCCTGCTACAAGTTCATTAATGTTTTGAAGTTTTGCCAGAGAAGTCTAGAATGAGAACATTCTTCACTATGGAAGCTTTCACAGAAGACTAAATTATAGACAGCGAGTTGAATCCTGGATTGGAAAAAACACGAAGCTGCTACCCATTTCCTACACATTGAACAGTCATCATAGACAAATCCCAGCTCCAACAGAAGAGAATATTTGTTTGCTGAAAGAGTCAGAGTCCAGCAGCACTGGCATGAAGAAATGTGTTTAGCTGGCCAACCCTGACAACTGAATAAGAAATAAAATTCATACCCTCTACATTCACACACACCTTTCTCTCCGCAGACCAACCTTTTACCTTGATAGTACGCTGAGTTTCTAGGCTACTGTACTTGGCTCACATCTTGAGAACAAAAGAACGAGTGAGTGATGAGAATTAATTTGCTCAGTTCTTCAAGGCAATGTTTTTCTTACAGTGATTTACACCTTGCATGCCTTCCTTCCACCAACCCTCTTCAGACATTACCTCTCCATAGAAGGCTCCTATACAGTAACTGTCAGTACATTACACTGCTCAACTTAGCTACTTTTCCAGAGTTGTTACCAAGTCCACATTCATCCTCTGGCTTTCCAAAGCACCAGAGTATTAAAATCCATTTCATTATTGCATTCATTTGTTGTTCCAGAAGGATACTCTGTATTTCCTTGTATTTCTGTTTTGTTTTATTTTGTTTCTGTATTGTTTTGTTGTCTTCATTACTTCTATTTTATTTTTTTCCTTTCAAGTTATCTATATCACCTTCCTTTATGGTTGGGGAAAATAAACCCAGTTCATCCCAACTTGACGAATGAGGAGCCCTAGGCACATGTGAGGTCATGTCACCAGCCTATTTTAGGCCAACGAAGAACTGACAGTGACCTTCTTGACCACAGGGATCTGCCATCTGGCCTTGGGTCTGTAGGATGCTACTCGCACATAACGATCTGAATCAGCACAGTTGGTGAAGCTGTGCACCCCAGAAGAATAACAGACATTTTGACAGAACCATCCAAGTTTGTCTGGGGAGAAACCCAGAACTTCAAGGATAGTTGGTAAGTATTTGCAGAAAAGGCTCGAAATTAACTACCAGCTGATAGAACCGTTTGACAGTAGTGCTACAAAGACTGTCACTCTCAGACACAGCAAAGCTTTCCACAGGCGTGTTAAATTTATTTCATTGTCTCCCTGTACAGAAGCAGTCAGTGTTTTATTCACACTGAAATGGATTTTGGCTACCAGTATCGAAAATTCATTTGTTCAAAATACAAACTATGACCCACTGAAATCAGGCACAGCTATAGTAACTACCTGAGAAAGTTCATCTCAAGGGCAAGCACATATATAAGATACTGAAATGTTACACTGGGATGCTAAAATTGGTACTTAGGATTAAATAAGGATGTTTGAAATTCAGCAGTACCAACTTGAGCCATGCCGAAAGTTGGATATGGAGAGTAACTAAACAGTGATATTTGGAAACAGGACACCAAGCGCCTTACATCGTAAGGAATAAAATAAAATGGATTTGGACATATTTTTCTATTAACTCAATCATTCACTGCCATGACAGCAAAGGAGAGAGAACACAGATGTGATGGTACTGGTTAGGGGGTTCATCAAAGCAGCTTCAAATGCCAGGCTGTTATTCCAATTCCCAGCTAGGCATTATTTATTTTAAGTGGATTAGTCTCTTCACAAGCAGACACCACTTCTTCTCCTGTTAGTATAAGTGAAACAACACTATTTTCAAATACCAAAGAAAAGTTGGGTCAAAAAGATGTTGCCACAGGTCTGAAAGGTGCATTATGAAGAATGCCCCCAAGAAACTAACACATAATAGTACTTAAAAGGTACCTCAGGAAGAGTATTTGAGTATTTAAAAACAATGAGATTAAAGAGGTTTACAAAAAGCACAAAAGCATCAAAACTCCATTAAAAAAATTACAGATAAACAATATATATATTTTTAATGGATCCAATATACCTTCTATGCAGAAACAAATAGTGGTGCTCTGTAAATTAATTTCTTGCTTATTAAAATAATTCTGCATTCCCAAAGGCACAGAAAAGAATTATGGGTTTCTCTTTTCAGATATTACTTCCACCATAAATCTTAAAACTTTATACATAATTAATAAAAATCTAATGCAGTGCGTAGCTCACTATTATAGATATATATAAATTCTAACATTTCTCACTGCAGCTGCTGCATGTCAAATGAGATTTTTTATATGTTCCTCCCATAAAACAGCCTACATTATAGATTCATATTTACTTTTTGCTTTTATTTATTTTTTAAATCCTCTGGCAAATACGTAAGTTTCTGCTACTCCTTTAGGGCACCACTTACCTGAGAAGCAGGAATTTAAATGCAGCATTTTAAGAAGGTCCGAAATAGACACTTCTTAGCAAACATCAGGGCAGAGCAAGTAATTCAGAATAATCATTTATTTATTGGCTTTGCCATTTATTTTTTTATTCACCACAGATTGCTAAATTCTTATATGTAAATTATTCATGAATTTCTGCCAATGCTTCTTCCGTTTAAATTACTATGAAAACGTAGTTGTGATTATTCAGATTTCAACATTGGCTCCATCCGTTTTTTGGAGCACTGGTTCTGTTCCATGATTGGTTGCAACTTGCCAATTTGGAATACGTTTCAAGCATTACACTTGAGCACACGGCTCAAAATTTACTTTGTCAGGTCTACACTTGCAATTTCTGTTCTGAATATAATGTTTTCTGACATTTCCATACTGACAAAAGCTTTGGAGTAGACACCTCTATATCTTGCTTCAAGGGACGTTTCAGTGTCATTATCTTTGTGATTTTCAATGCCAAAGTCATTACCAAAATACATAAGAAAGAAAGAATTCTTTAACACTCACCGCTTCTCTCTGCTTTCCACTATTGCTGATGTTGTTGCTGGTGCCTGAGACAGGAGAGCTCCTGCTACCAACCCCAGCTGGTTGCTACAAAGCTAGATGTGAGCCACGTACACAGTACATCAGGGGGTAATACAACAGCTCACACCCCAAGAGTCCAAAAGAGACAGAAAGGCATGGCAGGGAACATTGCCTTCTGAACAGCAGGTCCAGGCCTTGGGCTTAGAGGTTGACTGCCTCCTCCCAGCAAGGAATGCCCTGCTGTTTAGCACATTAGCTCCAGCACCCTGTCACCCCGTGGGGCTGCCCCCAGCCAGCAGCCCCTCTTCTCGAGCACCTGATGCAGTGCACATGTTCAGAGTGAAGCCTGACCTGCTGCCGCCACAGAACATCTCTGCCAAAAACCAGTGGCGAAGCTTAAGAAAAGAAATATTTCACCTCCAAAGCCAGTGCAGAATTTCTCTGTTATGAGCTCCACGGGCTCTGGCTTTTCAGTTCCCACATAGCGTGGGGTTCTGATGTTGCAGTTTATTTCCCCCTAAGTTTTCTGCCAAGTGCTTCATTGTGCCAGCTTCAAACTCAAGTGAAAAACTGAATGAAGGAAGTTGTTCTCCTCAACATTAGCATTACTTAAAATTATCACAAATTAAACCCTTTCTTACTGAAACATTATTTTCCATCCGTTGCTGCTCAAGGAGGCGGGTGACCCATTTACCACAGAACAGAGTCACAGAAAACATTGCATGTTGCAAAATGGTAATTCACCATTCTTTCAAACTTTCAGAAGTTTACTTTTTCTCATCCCTTTTTCAGAAAAGATGTCGCAGAAGAGAAAAATTATAATTGAATCTCCCAGTGTTAGCAGTAATGCATTTTACATTAGAGAGCCCAATCTTGCTTCACAAGGTTGAACAATGTTTGCAAGCCAGTAAAGCCACACTGCTTACTGTAATACATTCCTCTTTCTTCAAAACAGTAAGCTCCAGTGGTGATAGAGAAGGCACTCAATTGAAAAGATCCAAATAGGAAAGTATCATCATGTGAAATAAGGATAGATTATGCACTGTGCTCAGACTGCTTATTTGAGGAATGAAGCATAAGAAATGCACCTTTAAAGTGATATGGATAAAATGCTGTCAAAAAAAAAAACAGTAACAGAATTGAAAATTAAATTGATTTAATCTAAAAACACAACCTAAAATTATATTAATTCTAAGAGTGATTTATAAACAAAGCATTTAATAAGAGGATCTATTTTGTATACAAGGCTTTCTCTGATGTCCCTGGGCAGCACATCAAAGAAGAAAGATAGCAAGGTCATTCTCTAGAGATGATGCTCAAGAAATCTTCCTGGCACAGAACAGGGACCCATAAAAACTGCACTGGGGACACATTTTGTCACTCCTCTCAGCAGAACAAATGTGTGGAGGCAGGTCCTGTCTATTGCCTTCAATGAAGATATGATCAAATTGCAGCTGCCTGATAACTGCTGGGGAATTAGTCATCCCTCTTCAAACACATCCAAGGGAACACGGGGTGCTGTTCAGGGAGCTGCAAAGCCAGGCAGCTTTCTGGGACCACTTGGAGGTGGTGGAGATTCCCAGAACACCGCGTTCTGATTTGCAGCGGAAAGTAGGTTTGAAGTCACAGCACATCAAGGCAAAATAGAGGAAGAAACTTGCATTTCACACAATTTCTTTTAGCAGAGTTGAGCTTCTTTTTATTCATTCTTTAAAGGAGTATTTCAACGGTATTTGAAGGATGAACCTGAATATGCTGCAGCCCATATAACAGATAGAGGAGCAGAAGTAAATCGGTTAAATTAAAAAACAGCACAAAACAAAAAACAACCAAACCACAACTAGGTGGTGCACTGCAAAAATTTGTGCAAGCCACTGATGCCGCAGAAAATTGATTTTCCCACAGGTTCTGCGGCTTTGCACTGCCTTTTGAAGTACAGAAGCTAGATATATTTTGCTACCTACATTTCTCTGAACTACAGCCCATAACGGTTTTACATTTTGCTGAACATTTTCCAGCTGATTAATGTTATGTTTACCATACTATAAATACAGGGTGATGCTGCCTTCTCGAAGTAACTCCACTTTTCTCCTCTGTTTTTGAAAACTGTTTATCTTCTGTGTGTTTTTAAATAAATGATGTAAACATAGAACTAAAAATAAATCTTCACATTATGTTTTACGTACAGGATTTCTTTTCAATAATGAACAATACCAAAATAGCTGTAATCATCCTATGTACAAACACAACTTAACCAAATAACGTGTGCTGAAGCTTTTAATACATTAGCTAGTTATTCAACAAAGTTGAAAATTATAGTATCATTTAATCAAAAGACAAAAGAGCTTTTTAAGTGGAGTTCAAAATTTAGCTTCTCCAGTTCTTTCTAGGAAAATTCTGCTCTGCTGTCATCACTGAAATAAAAACAGCCTTGTTTGCTTCAGAGGGGAGACAGGATAAATGCTTCTTCATCTGTCTATCCTTGTTAACCTTAATATTTATTTTCTCCTGTGGAGAGGATACAGACGCTTGGCTGCTTTAAGTTCTTTTGTATCCACTGACAGAACTGATTAGGGATCTGAGCTCCAGTCTGTTAATGCTAAAGGGCTTTTGCATTGATCTCAGAAGGCTTTGATTAGTTTTTTATTAGAATTCTGCCGAATTGATATGCAACTGAACCACCATACATACCAACCTTCTCCAAAATGATGTTCCTTCTCACCTTTCTTTATTTGCATATGTGTATCAGCAGTGCTGGTGAGAATGAAATGCTTTCCCATGCCAGGTGTGAGACACAGGTATAGGAGATGACATTCCCCTTGGCCACTGAGTTGTATCTGTTCTTCAGCATTCTGTGAAGCACTGGAAATGTCATTCTCCAAACGTAAACACAGTCATCTCATTGTAAGGAAATGTCTTTGCTAATGGTTTTACTGATTCAAACCAGGTCTTCCTTTTAGAATTCATTACATAACGAGTAATTTCGCATATCTCATTTGGACATTTTTTACATACCTCAGTAGTCTTCCCCCCATGCTAAGCATTCCGTGCTTTATGTGGTGTACAGATTATAAACAATGCTAAAATTAATTTGTATCTCATACATTCAGCTTCACTCTGACTTAATCATTCTGCTGTGTGTTTGCTTAGATAAATGCCTGACAATGTTATTGACACTTCAAAGAAAATAAGTCATTTTCTTTATGCACATACATAAGCGTTGCTCACATTCACCAAAAAAAAATAATAATAATAATAAATATGAAGGGATAAGATCAAAAATAATCCTGACTTAATCCAAATTCCATTTCCCAAAATGTGCAAGCATTGTAGTGCAAATGTTTCACTAAACTATACTATTCTGTCCTCCAAACAGCAAGGAGCCATGAACAAAACACTGATTAGTGAGGTCTCCCTCTGAATGGCATTCAAATGATTGGGTTTTTGCTTCCATCTTTCAAACATTTCTCCATCTGAGAGCACTGTTCACTTTTCTCCTAGAATAACTTCTATTCTAAACACACTGATGACTCCTGAAACTTACTGGCAAAAATCAAGAAATAAATAAACTTAATCAGAAATAAGGAATCTAGCAAGGTAATAGAAAATAATGCCTTTTTTCCCCCACCAAATGAATTTGTTTTACTGCATCAGTACATTCAGATCTTGCATTTGAGCCTAGCAGAGTAAAGAAAACATTCTGATTCTGTAGAAGTAATAAGAAAATGCTTCCTTGCCTGTCTTATAAAGCTCAGTAATATAATTGCAAGACAACAACAAAACCTGAGTCCCAAAATTTCTTTTCATAACAAACTCCAAAAAATCCAAAGACGCATGTATTGTTTTGGAATTTGAATTCTTTTCTCCACTTTAGGTTTATTTCAAACTGTTCTTCATTTCTATAAACTCTCTGGGGGACCTAGATATGGCTGAAAGGCCATTTATCTTCCCAGAAAGTTACCCTAGGCATTAATTTAGAAAGTTAAAAACACAACAGCTTCCTACTTTTATGTGACATTTTCAACAACGGATCAAGTGCCACTCAAGGCAAGAAATAGCCAATTTGGATCTTAAAGACAAGTTTAAAGGAGTCTACAAACCCACCTAATTAACATTAGCTAAAGAAACAAAACTCATTGATTTCAATCTAGGATCACAAAAGAAAAGAGCAAACACTTAAGGACACAGCTTTTTTTAACACAGCTTCTGCAAAAGTGAAGGATCCCACTACAAAAGCATAAGTGATACCTTCATGAGTCCATTTTCTTTAAACTTGACAGCTGCTTTCAAAACAATGTATTTAGCTTGAACTTGCTAATAAAGCTTATTTGTATATAGTAATATACATGTGAGCAGCACATTCTAGTCCATCTTGAACATCTTTCTGGCCTTGCTGACAACTCTATTCTGATAGTTTGGGCCTCACTAGCTAAGACACACTAAGCGCCCCTCATACCTTGTTAAGTTGGCAGAAAAGTCATGGCTAATGGTTTTAGCGAATGCTCCCAAAAGCATTATTTAAGTCTCAGAAGCAGAGAAATGTATTAGCACAACAGAATTCAACAAGAGCATGCTACACACGGACTAGAGCCAAGTATCTGAATAACTGTGCTGAAAAGTGGAATTGATTTATTTGTCACGGAATATTCAACAAAATACTGTTACAATATCCTGTAGCATCTCACTGCTTTATTAAACCTACCAAACATGAAAAAAAAAAGCACACAAAAAATGAAATCTTCTTTATAGTGTGGGAATTGTTTCAAGGCTTCCTGCATATTTAGAGGTTTTCTCTGGCTCTTATTCATATGCATTTGGGCCAATCGCTAACATCCTAGGGGGACAGAGGGTTTTGAGAACTCCTTTTTCCCTACGAGCCTTGGGTTTTGCTTAAATTTATAAAAAAAAGGGCCTTTTTGGCCTCTTTTTACAGACTACAAAATAGCAGGATAGTTTTGAAGTAATAGCAGCTATTAGGGGAAAGAATAAGAAATAAACTTTTATCCCTTGAGAAACAACCTTGGGGTCAAATCCTCCTGTCCTCTGTAAGGCAAATCCTTCTCTTAACATATCAAGGATACAAAGGTTACATTTCTCAGCTCCTTTCTTCCTCTAGCCTACAAAACGATACAAGTAGGAAAATAAATCCCTCCATCTGACTTTTACAATCTTGGAGGAAGAATACCTCTGTCTTTCAGGAATTCACGCAGTGCGAGTCTGGATGTTAGAAAGTAGAGCAAGAAAACAAAGCCAAATATTTGAACAGTTAATTTCATTTTGCCCCCAGGCAATTATTCCGTAAAAAATATACTGGTAAAGGAAGGCATAAAATGTCATTGTGATTCTGCAGAAAAAAAAAGTACAAAATGTCTATAAATAACCAAGCAACCAAGGGGTCTCTGTCCCTTTCATATCATTATTTTCAGTGCACACATTTAAGTTTAAATTGTATCAAATAGAAGATGCTGTCAAATGATGGGAGGGAATACTGGGGAAGATAATAATGTACCCTTTTGTTCACTTTTTAGAGGGAAAATGCTGCTTATTAGTTTTAGAAGACAGTGACTTTGATGACTAACTGCCCTTTGAAAAAGAATTTCTAGAATTTCTATTTCTAGGCCATTTCATCAACTGGAATCTTCTGACTTTGTTGTCAGATCCCACATTGGATTCACAAGTGAAAGTACTCATATCCCTTCAGTAGGACAGAGGAGGGCACCAGTCAAAGCCTTTCCCCTTCCCTCAGAAAAAGGCACAATCAATCATGTTTTGAGCAAAATGAGATAACACACTTGTTGATGCCTTATGCTCTTGAAGGGGAAGCTATCTGACTTAGAAGCTGGAGAAAACCTTAGAGATAGTTACTTTTAGAATCACCAGGAGATAGAAAAACTGATGTGAAGCAAAGAGGTGAATGAGAGCTATGCAGGAAGCTTCCCACCACATTTGGAAAATGACCTACAGAACATCATTGCGCTGGCGTCCTAAAAACAGGCATGTCTTTAGAGAAAAAGGTTATTTAAAATAAGTGGCTGAAATTAGACGTAATTGTAGCATCTGTAGTTTTGTGAAAGCCAGGATTTAGAAGCACAGAAGTAGATCCCACAAGGTTACACGCGTAGCACAGTTACACAGAGGTATGGCCTCAGTTTTGCAATTTAGTCCACAAGGCAGGAGAGAATCTGAAGAAATTAACAAGTAAATGTCTAAAAATGTTTGAGAGCCTCAAAAAAATCCCACCTGCTGGAAAGGATGAGTATTGCAATGCTGTTATTACCCTGATCCATAATTTGCTCAGTACAGCTCCCAGAGCTGCAATTCTAAAACAGACAGTGCTGAGCTGAAAAATTGAAAGTATTCTATCAAAATGAGATTGCTCCAGTGGCCAATCATTAAAGCCTCCCACATTTGTATTGAACAAGATACAGCTAGCTCAAAGTTTTAGAGCTATTTAAAATTTCACTAAGATATGCCGGAACTACAACGCTCACTGAGGCAAAGGTATTTTTTCTCCAAGAGATCAGGGCAGTTAATCTTTGAAATATTGATAACTGCGTATCAATTTGCCACATGCTTGAGGACATTTCAAAATCGAGTGCAAAATATAATTACAAGAAATTCTGTACAGATCCAGCCTCCAAGATGACGACAAAATGATTCACAAAGGTCCATTAAGCATGTCTCTGCCCTGCTCACCATGTAAGATCCTAAGTAGTGGCCTAGTGTTAGACTAGATTAATAGTTTTCTCATTGAATAAATGATTTTTACATCCCCAGGTAGGTTAGGAATTGAATCACAAAAGATATGCTATACTTCAGGAAAAATTCTTACCCCCCTTGCTGCAAGGCTAAGTAACCTGATCTACGCAGTGATGCAATGCCATGGTTGACAGTGATTTCCTTAAAAAAGCAGTCTGTTAGCATGGATTTAATGATGCCTGACATTATACTTTTCCCATACATTTTGCATAGCAGCCGTACCATTTAATCACACAGCCTGGAAACAAAAAGCAAAAGCAATAGAAAAGCTATAAAGCCACTGCTGGGGTTCAGGTCACATGTTCGAAGGCCTTTGATGTTACCATGGCCTTAAACTGTATTTTCTCACAAAAGTTCCTTGCAACTGCTTACCTGTCTAGGAAACCAGGATGCCCTTGCTAACCTTTCGTCAAGGAATATTCACTAAGAGGAACATATTATTGCCATTAAATCAAGAATATAATAGAAAAATTGTCTATGGCACTGTTGTATCTTCAGTACCCATAACATCTAACACAACCTCACCATAGATGAGAGCCTATCTCAGCTTCCAGTCCTCCTCCCAGTCCTGAATGGAGACCCAGATCTGGCAGCAGCAGCTTCCTGAAGCTCTGCCACAGCAAGCAGAAGCAGCATTTATCAGAAATTATGGTTAATGCAGCTGTTCGGCAGTTGGCCCTTTTATCACTAGGCAGGGAACGCTCTAAAAACACCACAGCTGAGATCATAGCATGAAGATCTTTACTATACTACAAACAACCTGCCAGGGTAGGCATTAATCAGACTGTACAAGTATAGAAAGCTGATTAGACTTGCAATTCCTCTCTAAGGCTTCATGATTAAATCAGAATGAAAATACATATACAGTCAAAGACACACAAGAGGATAGTGAATACATTGTCGGTATCAGCACTGGTAGGACTATATTTTGCCAGTTATTGGACTGCTTTTTAATACTGGGAAGCCATGTGAGACAAACATAAGAATCTGAAGCCCCCAGAGTTTTCCTGGACTGTCATATTTGGTTGAAGGAAGCTGTATGGACCTTAGATGTCTTCTCAGTGAGGCTGTTTAAAATGATTTCCTGCCAATACATCAAAGAACAGCCTTGTTCTGAGACACCAGCAAATTCTGTTTTCTGAAAGCAAAGCAGGATGTTCTAGCATCCACCTCTAGTAAATGGAGCTTCAACCAGCACTGCCTATTTTTTGACAGAATTGCCCTAGATTAATTTATCAAGAGAACTCCCTCATTTAGAAACTGATAATTTGTGATTCTGAGAATTAATAAGCAGCAAAGCAAACATAAGTAAACAAACAAGTTCTTTTCAGTAGCTGTCTCTCACTTGGCAGATGTTATAGTATATCTTAAGAGCTGGAAACCTCAAAAGCACTGTTTATGTAGTTGCAAGAATTTTGTGTCACTAAGCTTCTGGTTTTATTTTTTCATATATGTCCCATATTTAGTAAGATAAGTACAATACTAGAACACTCTGCATAGAGGAGTTTATTACTTTGGCGTTATTTACTACAATGCATTCTATTACATTTTGAAGTGGGGAAAAAAAATCACACCCTTTCTGCTTGATCCCATTTCCTAGTCTGTTTTTGCGATTGAAAAGGAACTAACAAAGAGACTGAAAGACAGAGCACCCAGAAGAAAGGAAGAGCACTAATATTTGAGCTTCAAACTACATTAGGGTATAGCATGATGTTATTTTTTCCTCATGAAATTCAGGATCCTTGCAGGTTTTTCTTGCACCCCACACATGACAGTGGATAAAAATCTCATCCCGTGGACATAGTTGTTGCTCTTTTCTACCTGAAAAACCTGACAGTTTCATGTTGTGACTTCTTCCAAAAATGTTTGTTCCACAGCCTTGTTTCTCACAGTTGGATTTACTCTTATCCTTTCCTATTTTTTCCCTCTTGTATTAGGCACTCTTTCCACCCACTCAAAATCTTTTTAAAAATGTCCTTTTCTCAGTTCCTTTTAAAGCCTTCCTTGTTGCTGTTATTAGCCAAATGACAGACTTTTTCAATTCATTCACCGCTAAATATCTTTAAATTACAATAACCCATAATTTCCATCGTGGTAGGTTTCCCTTGTACTATTTAATCCCAGAATATGTTCTGAGATACAAAGAATGTACTGAGGAAATGAAACTAGAGACAGCAAATGGCAAATACACAGTTTGGAATCTTGTGTTTGCATTGAAATATGTATACATTAAATATAGTTACTGGATATTTCAATATTGTGTCTTTCAATTAAGAGGATATTTGCTAAAGGGCAAGAAAAGAGTTATGCTCAAGTTAACATACACACACCAATGAAACTATGCCACTGGAAAAAAGTCGTTTAAGATGCTTCAGAATTTAAAGTAAGTTTGCAAAACACAACACTTATAGCGATACTGGATAAACACCATTTCAGAAGGAGTGCAAATTAAATTAGCCTTAATGTCATGTACAACATGCACCTATTTTCTTTGGCTTTAGTTATATAATTCTAGGGAGAAAAAATATGCATTTAAAAATGCCCATTTGAGCTTTAAACTGTTGTAGAGTTCATTTTTAAATGAGGAAAAAGACAGATTAGCAGACTGAATCATCACTCTAAAAGTTTCCTAATTTGTCTGTAATTCACAAAAAGCCCTGGTGCTCTTTATCCTCTTAAATATAATTTCTTCTCAATTCAAAAGAAATGAATTATCCGAATGCCAGAGAAGTGATGACATCAACTTGTAAGACATTATCTTTCATGTAAATGGAATCTGACTGACTGGAAATGACAAATTGGCAGGTTTTTTGTGCAGCTCTGCTCTACAGTCTTCGGTCACCGAAGTGCTTATTTGTCACAATGTGGATGGCAGGAGTAGCTCAAAGAATCAAAGTGAAAATCACATAAGTTTTGCAGTAGGTGAAAGAAAAAGATGACCTTTCTTTCTAAGGAAATGCCTGTCTTCAAGTAACAAAGAGATACTTGACCTTTCAGTTGTCCCCATACCCATGACTATTTCTTCAAGCCCTCAAGCATTCAATGCAAGCTGCAAAGGAGACAATATTTGAAGACGAGGAGCCTCAATCTTTTCAGACCTCAGCAGGCGTGATTTAGTGATGGGATTCAGTAAGTCAGGTTGATGGTTGGATTTTATGATCTTGAATGTCTTTTTCAACCTAGATGATTCCGTGATAAATCTCTAATGAGGAGGAAAGACCTTCTTTCTATTAAATTCTTGAAATCTTAATGTTTCTGAATGGTAGTAAGTAAAAGAAACTCCCACTGAGAAATCTGGAAAATCCTCCTGAACATGCAGCTGCAATAAATCAATGTAAGTTCAACTTCATTCATCTCATTGGTGTATGAGGAAGTTTACATAGAATTTTAGGACTGTCCTCAAAAAATTGAATCCTATCTGTTTTTCCCTCTAATAGGTGGCCTAATCAAAGCAACTCAGCTTCACCAAATGCCCTATTTCATCTTGGTCATGAGTTCAATACACCTATCCAGGTTTTTGCTGTAAATCCAATGAACCCAAAGCACTTCCATATACAAAGAATATCAGATGGACATTTTTTAAAATGTTTTTTTTTTTGTTTTGCTTTGTTGTGAGAAACACAATGATTAACTCTAAAAGCCTAAACTTTTATCAGTGGACTTTTGCATGTCATAATTAAAGCCAGTTAATGAAAAGCAATGTTTCTTAATGTAAATGCTTTTATCTTAAATAAAAAGCCTTTTCAAGTGCTCTGGTACGCCTGGTATATGAAACAATCTTGGAAAGGATAAATCATCTTCTGTCCTATATAGTTACACCTACATGAACTTCGAGTTCTCCAAAAATATAAGTGCACTGCATGTGGATTTGTAGTATATGTTAACAAAGGGAACTGAATTTAAACATAAATTCTGATATAGTGATATACTGTAGTACAGCAGAAAAAAACTTGCACAGTTCTATCAAAACTCTGTTACCATGCCCTTCTCACAGCAGCCACAATGCAACAAAAACATGCTACAAAACGTCAAGTTTAATTCTTGCAAATAGCACTGGATATGCACAATGATACATCCATGTAAATACAGCAATGCTAATGCCATGAGCAAGAGGGGGAAATGCTAAAAAAAATCTATTTTGGTATATAGATTTAAAAGTAAAAAATCATTTTAAAATTAAAATAACGTCAGTGAGGTCTGCTGTGCCATTGATTTTTCTGAGTGGAAGTCTCCATTTAATCCAACAGGGGAATTCTTCTTGAAAATAAAAGTCTACAGCATGACTGCTATATTTAGGACCAGCTGATGTAAATCCAAACAACATTGATTATAATAGACATCCTGATTTGCTTCACCTGAAACTTAGCTTTTTAAAAGCTGATGGTAGTCATTTGCATGTGCTACAGAAGTATGATGTAGAACAGAAAAATCCTGAGATTGCATTATTCAAATATTGGCAGGTAAGCCATCACTGTGGGAAAGAATTTTCTTCTATGCTAAATTAACAACAAATGAAAGCTACCTTTTCAAAAAGCTTAACTTTAAATATTGCTGTCATCATAGCTGCTTGCTTACATATTGATCCTATATGACATGAAATTACAAGTCTGTGACCAGAACAGCAGATGAACATATGTTCTGTTTCCTATTTTTCAATTTTATCTGTTGGTAATCCAGTGATGAAAAAGAATATGACTCAAAAACCTTTAACAGAATTTAACTGGAATAGAACAAACTAGACTTAATTTATATTTTGCTTAGCAAAAAAAAAATTGCTCTTTATCAGAACATGTACATGATGCTTAAGTGCTTTGTTTGGCCTCAGTGCAAAAGAAGATGTGCTTTGAAGGACAACTAATGTAAACGATGAACAAAGATGTGATGGTGATGTATGTATTATACAATAGAGTTAAAGACTGCAGTGGATATTTTTCTATTATTTTTAGCTCATTCTAAAGAGGTCGTCCCCCACATAGACTCCACTTCAGCTTTATGCTTGCTTGACCATTTTAACTTCCAGGAGGATACTGATAAAATGAAGTAGTCAGAGAGGAGCAAAGGAATGACTAAAGGATTGCAAAGCATGCCTTTTGAAGTGACAGGCTCAGGAAGAGCAATCAGTTTAGCTGATAGTGCTTGCCAAAGAAATGTTTACAGGTCAACTTGATCACAAGCTGTAAGCAGCAATACACAGAGTAAGATGGACACTCTGCTTTTCTTTAGAAGACAAAGTAGAGTAAGATATGTGCAAAGGTGGAAATTGAATTTCTTCTCAGTTTGCCAATACTGACAGTTGTAGACTTTTTTTTTTCCTAACAGAAGTGCTCAGGGTCAAACAAAAACTAATTCAGGGAAAACACTTGATCTATGTATACAGAGTATAGATCAGAGTATACATGATCTTGGATGTCTTCTACAGAAAATGCATTTTGAGTTTCTTCCAAAACAACATATTAATCAGTGAAAATAGAAACAGGTTTGTTGACGTTACAACATAATCAAAGACATTCATTTCTAATTACAAATTAGAAATACAGATCTCATTAAAATATGAATAAAGGAAAGCAGAATTGAAGAAACAAATCTATTTCCTCCACCTTAGCACTTGTTCAAATAAAGGCAAAAGCATTATAATCAATACATTTTATTTTAGAAACACCATTGAGAACAAAACATGACATTTAGTATTAATTCCCACGGTAATATAACTTATTGCCTTTACCCAAGGAGTGTGTTGAGGTAGAATGTACCTCTCCAACTAGCGTTGGCTTCATCAAGAATTGTAACAGTGAAGTTATATATAATGTTCCTACTTCGTAGAAACTTAGTAAGAAATACACTGTGTGAAAAGACACTTGAAGAAGATTTACATAAGTTTTCTAGGGCTATATTCTGCAGTTCATTGCAGTATTTTCCTCCCCTCCAAGGATGGTATTTCTCCAGGTCTTCACTGAAATCTCAGTTATAATAGCCAGATACTTATTCCCTGATCACCACTCACACTCTCCATAAGTCCCTGCCACTTCAATGCAAAAAGAAAGAATATTATTTCATAGCAGGTTTTGATAAACTGAACAGATGTATACCTTGGAAAGTGAGTGGTTTCTGCTTTGAAGTGAAAAAGACTGTGATAGACTGATCAAGAGAAAACCTTTAGTCTCTGATCAAGAACCTAATTCCTTGTACAATTCTAATAGTCAGACTTGCCTTTTGTTATGATTTTGGCAATAGCTGTACTTATAACATTGCAGGGAGGATGGCACAAAGGATGCTCACCTTTAGCGACTAAGAGAAGTTGAGACAGAAGGTGAAACACAAACCAGATTGTAAAATTTTTGCTACAGTGAAGACGAAAATCTCACAGCAATTAAATATCTGCTACTAAACTACCTTAATGAGCATAATGATTTCACTGTTTAAAGGAATCCTAAAGTCAGTTGTAAGAGTGGGCAGAGGTTAAGCTTCTGGCCAAGGGCTCAACATTGCTTCAGACTGGGGGAGGAAACAGAACCAACTAATTCAGAGTTCAACGCGACAGTATTTTCAAAACCATCCCCATAATCTTAGCAAAGGCCTGTAATATAATTCCCTTGAAGTCAGGAGATTCTGAACATTAGAGCTAAGATATAGAAAAAAATGAAGGGTATAAGTATTTAATGAAAGATGGAATTGAGATGCATACTAAACACTTGATAATGTTTAACTTATTCTCCTCGAAGTGTATTGTACCAAAATTTACCAAACTATTCTATACCTTAACTTAGCAAAGCTGACTGAGAGGGACGTATTTAATCCACAACCCATTCTGTATGAAAATTTCTAAGATACTTTCTCATATGCTGGTAAATTTGATAAGGAGAATACCATTGTGCCACAGAAATTTAAATCTCCCATGAAGTGATGGTCATTTTACATAAAATGAGATATAACTGCTTAATTCATATTAGTTTTCATTTTGCAGTCAGCTTGATTCCAACAGTGCACCTTCTAGCCACATGGGAAAAGAACATGGATGCAAAAGAAAGAGCAGGTTACTAAAGTAAATGGGCAGGGGATTTTTGTTTTGTTTTTAAAGATGGTAAGTACATGGATGAAGCCCTGGGCAAGCTGATCTAGCTGTGGTTCCTTTGCAGGGGAATTGGATTAGATGGCCTTCAGAGGTCCTTTACAACTCTAAGGATTCTATATGAAAGGAAAAATAAATTTGGAATTCTCATTAGAATAATTTAGGAAATTAATTATAATAAAAATACTATAATTAATATTTTACATCTCCAGGAAAACCTTACAGCAGTCCCAGCAGCATTTTTAAAAAGTTTTAAAATGCATTCTGCAGTACTACAGGTTACCATTCAAAAGAGATACTGGTGTATTTTCCAGGCTAAATGGTTTTACCGTGCATTATACAGTGCAGTGATTAGAACTGATTGGCATCTAATTAGGGAGTGTTGCTGATTGATCAATGCTTCACCATTGGGAGATTTCAAATCTCTCTTTTTTATTTTAATGTTAAATTTCATCCTTCTACAAGGTTATCAGCCCTACATAATTTCATATCTCAGACACAAAAATAGATTTTAATTTAAAAATAATTACTCAATATAAGAGTATATAAAAAGTATTCAATAGTTGCATATCCCTGTTCCTTTTATATTTTGATTCAAAGAGATGATTCAGATCTGTACTGAGACTGCAGACTTTCTAAGCTTCTGAATCAGAGATGAGAAATCAAAAGGAAAAAGGGCAATTAAGAAGTTCTGTATCTTTGCAATTATGATGTTGTCAGTCTATTACCATGAGTTTGCTGTATCCAGCATCTACACTACTTAACTAGATATTTACACACGTAGCATAAAGCATATTGACAAAAAGTCCCAGCAATTACTGAATTGGGACTCTGACTTCAAATTAATCTGGGAAGGGATCAAATCCACTTCAAGTTTTACTTGGAATACAAATGAAGGGTGTTGGTTTTTTTTTGTTTTGGTGTGGGTTTTTTTTCAGATATCTCAACATCACTGTCATATAAATAATAAGAACTGAATACTTGAGCAGAGTCTCCAGAAACACAAATGCATACACAGTAATACCATTTTTCTGGAACCATCTACTAAAACCATGATCTCTTGACATTCCTCTAGCTGAGCAGATAGAGGATAATAGAATTTAAGATGAGCTCATTATCTTCTGCTCAAGGTATATCTGATGCACGATGTGCCACCCTTAGTCACTCTAAAATGGCTTTATTTATTGAGAACAATAATTACAGCTCCAAACCAAATTATATCCAAGTTTTCTTTTCTATACAAAGATGTGCAAATGATGCTGGTAGCAAGGAGCCCCATCTCCTTCCTTCTGTGCAAAGTATAAAAAAACTCAATTTCCAGAGTTGAGCGTAAAGATTGAAAGCCATCTGTTTTGGAGGTGTTGATGAGAAGACAAGGGGAAAAGCTGCATCCTTCACTTGGGAAGAAGCTATGACATTTTAAACCTACCACCAAATTTGCATTGTTTATTTATTTATTTTAAAAAAGGGGGGTGGGGGAGGCAAGGAACTTCTCACCCTAAAATAAGTAAAAGACAAAAAATCCAACTGATTTCCTTTAGCAGAGCACAGTTATATCATAATGGCTCCTTATGCTCATCGCTTTCTTACTCTGTAAGTGTACTGTAAATACCAAATGATTGCATCTTATTTCTGTATATGAATAATGGTCAAATATTCATTTAAATAAATGAAAAAATAGAATCCCCTTATTTTCATTGGCCATTTCCTCAAAAATTGAGCTGGGAAAAAAAAATAAAAATGATAGCCATGTTTTAAATAAATTGTCCTCCAGCATGAAGTGAATTAGTTCTATTAACTAAAAACTTCAAAATACAAACCTGTCCAACAAACAACAAAGGATATATCCTAGGCTCAATGAAATATCTATCATGTGCTACTTGCAAAAATGGTATTTAGCAAATGAAGTGTTGGATTTGGACCTCATCCTCTAAGATGCCATCAAGCATTATTTGCCCAACTTAATAGATGCTCAAATGTGTTAAATAAGTACACCAATAATCCTTTTGAAATCAAAAGATCTACCCATGCACTGAATATTTAATGTCAAGCAAAGCACCTGGGTACATATTTAACCACAAATAAATGGGCTCTCAGAATCTGAAAAAGTACAATTCATTAGCTTCAGTTATTTGGGTAAATTTGATGGTGGATTAAGCATTCATTCCTAGTCAATTATCTGGCCTTCTCAGTTTACTGTCCCAGTCTTTTTACAGAACATAAGTACAGTTGCACCTAGTTTGTCTTGCTGAACATACTATCAAGTTTAGTTGACTTTCCAAGCAATATTTTCTCTGATTTAAAAAGTAGTACTTCTGGCATGTGATGATTCCACAGTGGAAATATTATTTGGTTTTACTCATTCAATTAAAAACTCTACTTTATTTTCAATTTTCTGTTGGGTTTCACAATAATAAACAATAGTAACTAGGTCACCATTATATACTACTTTAATTAAAATCCTGTTTTCTTTAGCATGACTACAGTTGCCTATGAAATTACTTTCAGCAAAGTAATTGAAAAAAAAAAAAAGGAGGGGGGGAGGTTATGCCATAGCAAGTGAATTCTTCCTCCATAAAAGTCAAAATGAAGTGATTTTGGGGGCCTGAAAGTCACTACTGAACCTTCTCTTAAGAGATATATCATAAGATCACCTTTCAGAAATTCTCCTCCTCTCCCCATCCTTCAAAAGAAAATTCGCTTTTTGATTGAAAAAAAGCCTTCAGTCTTCCTCAAAGTTTTCCATGGCTTTGATCTTTGAAGAGCTCTGAAAAAATGTGTTTGTTTTTTTTTTTTTCTAGAAATACTTCTTTTCCAAGGAGAAAGTGTAAATTCATTTTTTTCTGACTATATTATATACAGTAGTACAAATAAAAGTCAAAAATAGATGCCACTTTTGTATAAGTCACTAGTTTCACATCTTAAGACCCAACATATGCGTCTTAATCCAAGATAAAAGAGCAAGAAAAAGACATATTTACAAAACAATTGCTTGTCAATAATATCTGAAATGCTACAGTGAAGACCTCAGAATCCTCTGAAGTCAAAGGAATTTCTTCCACTGAAGTAGAATTTGGGCCAGGACTTTTCTCTGTTTCCTAAAGAATTCTGTTTGGGCATCTTTTGCAATCATGAATAATAAATACAAATAAAATACTTGCATAGTACAGCTGTTCACTGTGCACATGGGATGCAGAGAACATTATCCTGAATTCAGCCAACAGGGGCAAAGCACGCATTTTATGACATACAGCAAAAGGAAAGATTACACACGTTTAGGCGATACTACGCAGTATCACACTTGATGTGGGAAGGCAGTAATCACGCTTTTACAGCTCCGATGTGATGGCATCTGGAATATTGCACGCCCCAGCATGGAGATATTGACAAGTCACTGAGGAGAAATACAAATAATCAAGGGGCTAGAAATATTGATCTAAGGTAATGACTGAGAGAACCAAATATGTGAAGCTTAGCTAAGAGAAAACAGAAGCTGGAGTCTGATAACTGTACAAACAAATGGAAAGGGCAGCTCTCCAGAAGAGTTTAGGTCTTTCACAGAAGAATCAGTTGCAGTAATGGGATGGGGAGAAAGGGTGTGGGGGAGGTAGAACCCTCAGTCTCACTCCTTTCCAAAACAAATTTAGTCTTCTGCTATTAGTGGAAGTCTGTGCACAGAAAACATAGGAAAAATTTAAAAGTAGGTGAGAAGTAACTCGGAAGTAACTGGGCTGCACAGAGTTGCCCTATGGCCATTTTGTCTGCAAAAAGCACTTGACTTTGTAATTAGAATGAATGCTGTTCTGGGCAGGGCACAGCATAGTGGAGTCTTTATCTCAGCTGATGTTCTGGTTATAAATAATGCACAAAGCTAGTTAACAACTGACTTATCTGATAGCTTTAGGCTGGCTGCATGCAACTGCAGCAGAGCCTGGGCTGCATAGGGCAGAACTCTGACAGCACATCTGTAACACCAGTGTTCCAGTTTGGGAAAAGTACAATTTGGAGACTTTGGAATCTATGTGAACATCTGCTTTATTACTCTACTAGGTAGCTACACACAAACTAAACTACACACAAAAGCTAAACACAACACCAGTTGTGTAAATTTCCTTACAGTGAGAACACCAGTGGAAGAAAAGCAGTAGAAAAAAGTTCACCCAATAAATAGTTCTCGAGAAAACCAACAGTTTTCTTCACATTTCATAACTAAGTTATGAAAATGTGGCAATATTAAAATGGTATATACTCAGTTTTCAAGTGTTCATTAACATTTAATATGTTAAATAATACGTTTATTAAGTTAGAATACAACAAATTGTACAACAGAAGTTATTGCAAAGAAAGAAAAAAGTCATATGAATGGAATATGAGCAATGCTACAATGAATTCCACAAGAACCACAGCACAAAACCAGCCAGTTCCCTATTTATCTTAGAGACTGTGAACGACTACTTATTTCCCAGCTTGTTTTTAGCTACAAAACTGTAAAAAGGGCTGTAGACATGGATTCTGGACTTGCATTAGGTAACAAACTTGTCAGATGGGGCATTTATGCTCTTTCTTATTACTGAAATATTTCAGAACTTGCCTATTTTCAAATCATGAGAAGAAATAAAGAAGGATTCAAAGAGTAATTCCCCTTACTAATACTTACTAACATCATAAAATCTGGCTCAGGTCTTTTTCACTGTGATGATAAAAAACAGAAAAAAAAAGTCCCTCCAACACAGTCAATGGGTTTTCTGCAATCCAAGCATGGCCTTCAGCCAACGCAAAGAGTAAAGGGCCCAAATAAACTGAAATTGCGTTCAACCTCAATTCTTCAGCCATGCGCTGTTCTCGCCGGCTTGCTGTGTTCCATACAAGAGCAATACTTTACCTGTAACACATAAACCCAATGTGCTTCATCTTGAAAGCTTATTTTCTTGAAGTATTAGTTTATGCGCTAAAAAAGGACTGGGTTTAATTGTACAACAATGGAAGGATTTGAAGCAAAGCTCTGAATAATGGAACTTTATCCTCCTGCAAACAAGAGAGCTGACACAATGTATTCAGAATTATAAATCCTGCTGTGCTGCTGAAGTTATAATAAGGCATCCTTAGAGGAGTGCCTAATGAAGGGGTAAAGTACAACTTTTTTTTTCTTAAATGAAGTCATAAATTTTCTTCGAATCACAACTAAACAGGAAGGCATTACATGCAGGAAGATAGGTTGACATCAAGCTGCAGTTGCCTATTTGTTTTTTACTTTCTGATTGTTACAAATTATGCCTTCTTCCTGAATATTGCGCTAAATGTAGGTATTATTGCAGAGCTGTTAACAAAAACAGCCTGAATTCCATGAAAAACAGCTTTGGTGAAAGTGATTTGTCTCAGACTTCTGTCTGTTGCATCTGTTTAAAGACCCCAAATAAATACTTCTGTTTAACTCCCAAATCCACAAATACATAATGTTTCTTCATTGTACAGTTTTGAGGGTGGCATTCTGTCTTATTTCTCTAAAGTAGAAATGCCTTTGGACACCAACCTAACTTGTAACAGAAAAAAACTGGGCAAGCAGCAAGTGCTTTGGAGTAATAGTCAACAAGCCTTTCCCCCATTATTTTTACCTTGTAATAGAGTGAATGTTCCCTTTTTCTTGTCACCCAGTGGAAAAGAAACATGAGAATTTGTAATAAATTCACAGGTTTTCCTCTATCTGGGTGTTATTAAGTACCTCAACTTCATTTTTCAGTTTAATTATCCGCAAAAAATGTTTATTGACTAATATATCTCTCTCATATGAGGAATTAATTAATATAAATATTCTATCCAGGGCTCGGCATGCACAAAAATAGAACTCTGCATTGAGATGCAAAGAAAATAAGTATTTCAGGTAGTTCCAGGCTAATTCAACTTTGGCTTTATCTTGTATTATTGTTAGGCAATATAATTGAATGACTGACTGTTTCCTGATAAAATGAAATTCATGAGAGTGTCAGGCTATCAAAACTCCGTGTGAAAGAGCACTGGTTTGCATGTTGTACAATAATCCTCCATTCATCACTGAAAGCTACACAGGAAAGATATCTTATGCAGCAGCAGGAGTTAGATACTGTATGTTAAGATAAAGTATAATACTTAAAGCAGGCTCACAACTCTCACCCTGTTGGGAATGAAGAAAGGTGAGGACTGTTGTTGATTCTGTGAGAACTAATAAGCATATTATCCTCTGTTGTAATGACAGTAATGAATTAAATCATGGTTAGATAATGAATTCCTTCCAGGTCTAAGGGATCATCATAATTCTAGTGCCATAAATATTTACATCCGAGTTTCCCATGATCCAAAGGCTTAAAGCTGTAGAATTATACATACCCAGGGTACTTTTTTCTTTTTATTCATGCCTTCATCTCAAAACACCTGCTCCATCCCATACTAGAGATTTTTAGTGGTTAATTCTGCCTTAGGAAGAGCTAAACCTTTCACACTCAACAAAAGCTAAGAATAGAGCCCTTGCAAGCTGGGCTTATTGGAAGCTAATTCTGAACTGCTGAAATTCTGAACATATTGAAATGCTCTCTCCAAAAGGCCAGCTGTTCCCTCTGGCTTCACAGGGGCTGCTCAGATAGTAAGCCGTGTGGGATATGGCTCTGGGTCAGCAAGGTTAGACTTGCTGCCAAATTACAGTAAGAAACTTCTACCAAAGTCTTCAACATTGTCAGGCACACTTAATGACCTCCCAAACAAGTGTTAAGATGGATCAAGTTTGAAATAATAACTGGAAAACAACAATTTGCACTTCTTTTAGTTTACCTTTCCCAAGAAGACTGTGTGTGAATCATTGCAGGGAATTGTGATACAAACATCCAACATCCTTGTTTCCCAGATCTATGCAGTCACCTTATTCCTGACCACGCTGAACATTCGCTGTAGCTTCAAGAGGAGCAGGATTAGAGACTTATAAACACAATTTCTAGTGAAAGTCTCTGAATTATCAGAGTTCTAAAATGAGAGAATAAGCACCTCAGTTTTTATAAATCAATTCAATGTCACTGCTTTCAGTAATATTTCACCAGTTTATAAAAGATAGCGATATGCCATACAAAACTATGATAATGAAATACAAAAATATGTCATGCTATCATTCCTAGGCACCAAGTCACCAAGTCTAACAAACAAGATGCCTGAAGTTTATATGAGTAATCTTAAGTATTACAGTAGCATTACCAGGCATATCAAAGGATTTAGTACATCATAAACAAATTGATAAGCTGTTTGTTACACTACCTTGTTCATCTGATAAATATATATGGCATTTTTGATAGCACAAAGATTTAAAAAATTGTGACCCCATTTCATATAAACTGCCTTTCATCTAATCTCACTTCATGAAAGGACACAGATACAAAAAACAAGCACCCGATCTATCATATATTTCTTCAGAACTGTTTTTAATTTGGAAGGTTGGAAGTCAATATCTGTGGACAGATACTTGTGAAGTGTTTCCAGAGAAACAACAAAACATGACGTACTGTGAGAATCTGCCAGGAGGATTTCTGAAGGATTGGTGTGACAAAGGGGAGAGCCCCAGCGGAGTGCATCTCAAACAGGCGTTCCATGCTAATCCATTAGAAAGAGTTGATGTAATTAAAGTAAATTAATAAGTCAGACTGACCAAAAACAAAACTGAAATGAAGATATGCTTCACTGTCACTAGGAAATGTCCAACATGAAATAATGAATGTTTCCATAATGCATTCATCAAGAAAGCCCTCAATAGTTAAGCAGAGCTGTAAAGTGCTCTACCTGCTGTAGAGGCCCCTCTGACATATATTTGCCTCAAAGAGTTCAGCCCAAAATATATACTGACTTATGGAACAGAAGTAGAAGAGTCTTCTGGAAACCAAAGCCTTTCTTCCTGTCCCAGCAGGCAGAAGTTGATGGATGTAGGGAGCAGCATAAGGAAGGCAGAGCATTGCCTGCTGGCTGTAAGCCGTTGCACCTGCAACAGCCCTTCCAGTTCCCTTCACATCACATCCAGCACACTGAGCCTTTAAGCAGTTGCTCTGTATTACTACCACATACCATATCAAATCATAAACTGCATCACTAGAGCTCAATAAATACAGAGGGTTCAAGAGATGGATACATTTTGCAATTAGATGACTGTTCACAGAGGTAACGCTCTGGCTAGCTTGAAAACAACAGTTTCTAGATCCTCTTGATGAAGAATTCTGATCCCTCTGCTTTAGAAGCCAAAAGCTTATCTTTCTCCCAATTATATCAATTATTATAATATGCTTCCACCTAAAAGTTTCATCCTATAAATATTCTGAGAGCAACATGGCTTCATAAAACCTCTGAAAGATATGTAGCCAATGTGACTTAACTGAAGCAGTACTCAGATGAAAGTACGTGTATTAGAATACTTCTGTGTACAAGTAACTCTCTGTAACCTTCTGGAACTGCTCTGAATAGCTTTTCTGACCAGAAAGTGGTCATGAGGGCTGAGTAGTTTGAGAATACCCTTTGCTAATGGAGAGGTTTGTGTACACGGATGAATGAAATGTTTCAGATTTAACACAGAAACCTATCCTGGCAGCACAACCTTGGTCCTCATTACACCAAAGCTCACTTTGCCCTGGCACTTATTGTTCAAATTCTATATACCAAAGTATTAACGTTGATGCAGCAGCAAAAATAAAACCAAATTCCACCAAATCTGGCTTCTTGCACATTAGCCAGTTCCAAAAGACAATCGGATTACCTGACAGAGAAGAGGGAAATAAAACAGCATTTCAGAATTGTGTTGCTCCATCATGGCAGTTTTGAAACATTTATAAACCCAGACTGTGTGTGTTCTAATCCCAGTGGCTGGCAAACAATGGCTCCACAATCCTAGGCTGTCAAGAACAACAAATTGCCAACAAGCGACACATCCTGTAAAACACTGCCTGGGTAGTTTATTTAAATTTGAATTGGTATCTCTGTTGTTGGCACATAGCATTAGTCATGACTTAAACCATTAGTAACAGAACACTCTCTCCCACCTAGCACACAATGCAATAACAAATGTGACTGTCGTATCAGCAGGGAACAGACTTTTTTTTATCAGTTTATTTTAAAATGCTAGTTGTTTGTAAAAATAAAATCAGGAAAAACTAAGGAGAGCGTGCAGCACTTTTCAACTCACTCATGGAGCAACAGAAAGCAGTGTTAAAGGTTGTGGTGTGCCTGTTACATTGATCTTCATGCCAGCATACTTGGCATGGTGCAAGAGCATCAGTACATGATGAACTACAATGTGTTTTCATAATGGAATGGTTTGCATTAAAAAGTAAAAACAACAGAGGCTTTCTGGGTGTAGGCCATAGCATGCAGTTTTTACTGTCTTGGGAGCAGCATGATTTATAGGATATGAGCAGACACTGGTTTATATCTAGCTGTACCAGCTGTGTTTAATAACCTTAACTATCCCTTTTGCCAATGAAAGAGCACCCACAAACCAATGGTGCAGTCAGCAGGGGATCACTGTGGTCATACCTATAAAAAACTCATGCAATCCAGTCTCTCCTAACGAGAAACAAGTAAACAACCGAAGTAAATGCATGGAAATGTAAATCTTCCCCATGTATTCTAGACTTAAAAAAGACCTGCAAAAGGGGCTGAGTCACCATAAGGTCCCTCCACAGTCAAAGGGTGGATCACCTCCATAGATGATCATCCTGTAGATCTCATGAAGGTTAAATTGATGCTACCTGTTTTCTCTCTTTTGATAACACAGTCACTTGCCTGACTCCTGGTACATCTCACTTTGGCATCCAAAGTAAGTACATCGATTCATCTCACCTTTCTCTAGCATCTGTACACTACACTTACTTTGCTGTTTTATCAGTAGCAAAACCCAAAGTGTAGACATGCTTTCAGGTGCAGAAATTAAGTAGACAGAGGTCCAGCCTGGTAAGCTTACATCTCAAGTGGAAGACATCTGCCAGTCTTCCAAAGACTGTAACTTCTTTTATCACAGTCTTAGGGACAACATGATAAATGACAAAAGTCCCAACCCAAAGCTTTCATTTCTAGAGGCTGAATATAACTGCATTTTCAACACCTTGAATTCCTTTTAAGCAAATACATTGGAGCTTGGTACCTGAGCTGTAGTAGCAAGAGGACCTACTGACTTGAAGATTCATAACAGTTCTCCATTCAGAAAGAGATGACAGCATGCATTCTTTGATGGCACAGAAATAAATACTCCGAAGCAAACTTGTTAGTTTCCCATTTGGACAGAAGAGTGAAGTTTACACAAGTCTGAGTTCATATTTTCCTTCTTTCACTACTTTCCCTTCCTTGCATTTTGGAAAGAATTTCTCCTAATCCAATTACCTCCATCTCTGGCTTACAGAACTGCTAACCACAGTTTACATGCTTCTTCAACACTGTGCCCTGCAATGCTTACAATTCCTGAACTGAGCTCACCCACATTTCCCCCCCTCTCCCCGCCACCCCCAGGGTTCTTTTTTGGCTCAATGCTCTCTTTTGAACCTGGCCTCAGACTTACAAAGAACATACCACTTGCAGCCTGAGTGCAACTATGAATATGGCTCTCCTAAAATAAATACTTTCACTGCTCTTTTCTTGAGGATTCCAGCTGTGACACTTCTGTCTGTTCTGCTCGCAGCTTTCAGTAAACAACTTTGATTTAGGAAAATGCATTCAGTAAAGCTAATATACTGGGAAAACTAAGAAGCATAAAGCTGCACAAGCCATTCATGAGGAGAGAATTTTGGCCAATTATTTCTGAGTGTGTGAGTTCTTGCACAATGGAGATTCATTAAATTTTATATATGCTTGAATGTTTACAAGCAAAATAAATCAAAATAAAAAGCAGAGAATTAAGATATCAAAAAAATTAACTACCAGTAATTGAAAAGCAGATATTTGGGCTTATTCTCTCTTAAAGTGTAATTGTCTGTTGAAAGATAATGACCAAAGATGGTTAGCAAATAGAAATTTTAATCACAACAAACCTGTTAATTTGAAATTGACTCAAATATATAAATAAATGTAGTTATTTTCAGGCTGAATTTTCTTTTAAGTGTCCTGAGATTTGTATTAATCACTCTGCAGGCAATATCTATGTCCCCTAAGGTTTTCATGTACTTCCTACTATGTTTATTAGAGAATAATTACTAGCTGCCTATTACTGGCTTACATTCATAGCTTTGAAAAAACTTGTGCTTTCATATAGTGTCAGAATGAAAACTGCAACTGTGCCATCCAAGAGCAGTTGTTATAATTGCTTCAGAAACCTTGATCAATTAGAAACATGTAGCTCTGCTTTGAAATAATAAGATTCAGTCTAAGAAGAGCTATGAAAAGTGTGATGCAGATGTCCTGTGCAGGTGTCAGGCAAAGAAGGCAGAAAAAGCTGGGGGAAAAAAAAATCACCCAAGAAAATTGGATTAAAGAATAAAACTTAAAATGCATATGGAAAGAAATGAAAATCCTAACCAACACAAGTGAGCTAAATAGCATGTTTAACTGTGTTCATTATCATCTGTTTTGACCATAAAAGAACACACTGTGGTGACTGTTCAATATGCACAATGTAAATTTAAACTCTTTTTGCATAGAAAAAAAATAATCTATGAATAATTGCCTTAAGACTTAAGACTGCACTGGAAACAATGGCTAAGAGTAAAATCAAGACAGGAATGAGTGTTCAAAGAGATGAGATACACCAGTCTGGAAGTTATGAGGTTGGTTGTCTGTTCCACAATTTCTCCAGACCATGTTTGTTTCTTCTCCTTAAAATCTTAGAAAATCTCACTAAAGTCTTTGTGCATCACATGCTGGTAAACGAGCCATCGGATGCTTTATATATCATCACAGGCTCTTCGCTCCAGAAAGCTGACTACTCTTACAGTTACTCTGAAATATAAGGCATTTGTCATTTAAATCTTAGATATTTTCCAACTTTGCTTGCCCTGGAGCACCACTTAGGCTTTTTATTTTTCCCACTCTTTCTTTCCTTCTTTTTCAAAGTAAATGTTTTTTTTCTATGCGCTGGTCTTGGAATGATTCTTCCATGCATTCTTGAAGTTTCTCCTTATAATCCTGTCTCCACGTGTTGCTGGGCTGCACTTGCAATTGCAGCCCGGGCTGGCAGCAGGTTGGTTTTGGAACCAGTGATCTGGCTGCAGAAACAAGAGATGGAAGTTTGGCATCCTTACACGATACATGTTCATTTGAACTTCTGGGATATTAAAGAACCATATTCACCTTCTCCCCCACCAGAAATTTCTTTCTTCAATTACTGTATGTTCCAGCTGTTTTTCTTCCTATTATGGCAAAATTGCTATGGCCATTGAAAAGGTCACTCTGAACTGAGCATTTTTATTTCTCCTCTGTACCATTTCTCATATTTCTTTCTTCTCTTCAATTTGGCCTATAGACTTCCTCTATAGCAGAAGCCATAACTGCTTTCATCTATTCCCAAAATCACTAAGCAAATAACCTTAAGAACGTGGTAGCCAATCCAATGATCTGAGGTTATTCCAGATAATATTGTTCCTTGACTCCTTCCCTTCAGAGACAAAGGAAAGGGACATGCCATTTGTGTCCTCTTCTTTGCCTTCCAGAATGTGATGACTGCATGATCTCACAGCAGTACCACTGCTGTAGTTTGTCAGTCGTTTTGCAACCCAGTGACCTCAAAGATCATTTTGCCAGCACACAGCTTGTTTGTTTTGCTTTGAGATTTTGATTTATTTACATGTTCAACCCATTCCCTCTTGGCACTGGATCATGTTTGAGTGATTTCTGCCACTATGCTTGACAGGCCGCATGGACAGGCAGCTTCATGCTTCTTACAAGAATGATTTATCAAGAGAATTAGTCGATGTGGTGCCACTTTTCAGCCTGATTTCTCATTTATTTCACCAAAGTCTTTTTGCACTTTCTCTTCTCCTTCTACATTTCCATGTGGTTTGCTCCACTGGTTTTGTGTGCCATTTTTCACACTTAGTCCAGGTGAAAGCCTACAGCAATCATCACAACAAATTTCAAAATGGGCTGGAAAAGCTATGGACACATAAATGATACATCAAGAAAGCTAACAGCATGATAGTATTGCATGACTCAGCGGTCCAGTCAGGAACAAATCATTGGCATCTGTTTCGGAAACAATTTCAGAAGTATTCTCTGTCTCTTAATTAGTATATATTACAGTATGTTGCAGTGCATTTCATTACCCTTTACTCCATGCCCTAGATAAATCAGTAGAAGGAGGGACAGAAGTCTCTCCAGGCAAACTATTATTCTAAGTATGACTTAGAAAAAGGAGTCAAGAAGATGCTATTTGCCTCCAACTATTCCATTGCAAAAAGATGCCTTTCAGTTGACTGTGCAATGTCAAATTGCCTCACTTGAATCACAGAGGAGAAATTATATATGACCTTTATCCTTCTGCACAGTCTTATCTATCCTAGAGCTTTTTAATACGATTTAGCACAATTATTTAGAATGATTTCACAGCAATATGAAGGCAACATTTTTTCTACAACCTTCTGAAAGGCATCTAAGATATAAATTAATTTCATGGACACTAATTTCACTGAGCTCTCAAAATAAAATATAACTAAGAAAGCTGCACTGACAAATAGGCTGAAACTATGCAATTACAGAATATTTTTACAAGGAAAATAGCTGAGTTTTCATGTAAATTTACCTTTCATATTTTGAGTATCTAATTGCATGAATTTACTCCTCATTTAATATACAGAACTCTCTAACATTTTGGTATCGTATTTTGTTGAAAGAAAAAGAATTTAACAACCAACAATTTTGGGGCAGATATTATCTGATGCCACAAGCAAAGAAACAAAGCTGTTTACACCTAAGCCTGGACGTATACAGAAGGCTCCATCTACACTGCACAATAAAGCAAGCCACATACAAAATATACAGTTTTATTTAAACAAAGTCTCCTACAGTTGCCAAATCAAACCCAGCTTTCACCCAAATAAAAACATTTCTTAACAATGAGTAATACCGTGTTACTGAATTTCAGCTGTCCTCCTACACTCGTTGAACTGTATGTTGCAGAAGATTTGTTTTTACAGAAAGAAAATGGGCATTTTTATTTTTTCCTGGAAAAAAAAACAAACCTGTTTTCCTTTCAGAGTTGAAGTGTGTTTTGCTCCTTTTAGTTTTCTTTTTTTTTTAAGATAAAATAAAATGCAAACCTAATCAAACCACAGACAATATCTGGGTAAAAAATAAATGTCTCAAACTTGAGAAGTTAAGAAAACTAATAAGTTGAACACAAATGTTTAGGCAACCTTAACTGCACCTATACACATTTTTCCAGCTATAATAAGCCCATTAAGGAACATTAATTTTAATAAATACAGGCTATAATCTGGCAGACATAAGTAGTTTAGGAATACTTTACGAAATTGTTTACCAATAAAACCTTACACATTATTCTTTAAATTTATTTTTTAAACTAACACTATTGACAAGCTCTTTGGGAGCGGGAGCGGATTGTAATCTCATATTTAAAGATGTACAGTTCAGGACTCTCATAAGTGTGATAAACATCCCACTACACAAGGAAGACAGATGTTTTTCTAGAGAGGAAAGTAATTCTTGAAAGGTTTACAGTATACATAAAAATAATATTTCCTAATATGTGGTAATAACTTCTGTAACTGAGTATTTTGAATGAGGATTAATGACTAAGTAATTAAGGTGCACAGGAGAGGCAGCATGGTTAGGAGAAACCCTCTGGACTATAAAAATATCTATAAGCCTCTGCTTAGTCTAATTTTTTTCACTGGAAATGGCCAGCACTCTCAATATCAGGCTTTAGAATATAACTGATATTTATCCTGACAGATAATTATGACAACATGGATAAAAACATTCTTGAGGACTCCAGATTTTCCACAAATTGCAGCAACATCAACAGTTTCTTACACGATTTGAAATAAAGAGGCAATTTACACAGAAAAGTCTTACAAAATCTTCATCTTCAGTTCTGCTGACCTTGAGTCTGTATCTCCACATCTGCAGATGCCCAGTGGCAAACATCTGGCAGAAGTCATAAAACAAATGGACAATTCGAAAGATAACTTCGGTCCTTCAATCATCAAATGGAGGTAAAGAACAGTGGACATTCCACTTGTCTATCTGCAAGCATAAACCAACTAGGCTTCTATTAGAATTAGTCAAAAGAAGCTCTTATCTATATATGAGCAGCCCAAGAACAGGGTTCAAAAGGGACAACCCAACACCACCTGCTGATTGCAATCACAGAGCGCTGCTCTTTGTCAGGGTGCTGGGAAGAAGGGAAAGAAAAAATGTCTTAGCATGACTTACACCTAAGTCTTTGAGCTCTGAGTTATATTCAACAGTAAATTTCATCTATTACTCATAAACCAACATTACACTTTCTGCAAGGACTGGAGAGTTTTGCTCCTACCAGACAGCCAACAAGAATAGCAATTAAAAGGAAGCAGAGCATGGATGGGTACATGTACAAACAAAGTGCTCTTTGAACCTCCAGGTTGAAAGGCCTTCTGAGAAACCTTTATCTCATGAGCTGACAAGAAATGTTTTAGAACCTTTTGACTTATCTGATACCAGCCTCTTTTGAGTCAGGTTTTAATGATTCTTTGTAATTAGTAACACCAAAGTAGAAGCTGATTGACAGGCTCCCAACAAGCTGTTTATACAGTGGGAAATCAGGAAAATTATGGCAATGCGTGGGATGTTTATTTAACTCCTTACCCAAACACAACACAGTCTGACATTACCTACTCAGTCTCAGAGCCGTGTTGCAAATGACATGAAAACAGCAAGTTCTGCTCACAGCTAGGAAGGCAATCCTCTTGCTGGCTTTGCAAAAAGCTTTCAACAGGATTCACATCAAGGCAAGGAAACCGGTCAGCTTCCACATGCAGAGAACCACGTGCACCTCAACCTCACTGTGATAGCTATGGTCCAGCCTGGCAATAAGGTTCACTGTGTGAAGAACTAGTCATATCAAGGTGAAAGTCACAGACACACTCAGCTGAGGCCATGAGGAGCTTGGACAGGGATCTTGCTTATCTTCTTTTGCAGTTCTGCTCCGTTTTACTCTAGAACAGCTTTTGGTCACTGATACTTTGATACGACTTTTCAAAACCCAGTAGAACTTGACTCTAGAATGTTACCTCATGTTTGATCTCTTTGTTTTACGATTTCAAGGGGAGCACGGCTCAACATGGAGGAGGAAAAAAAAATTATAATGTACTTATCAAAACAGCAATACCCAACAAAAGCAAACATTATTTTCAGTCCATTTCTCCCAACTACTTAATAACTTGACTTTTGTATACCGGTATTGCACAGTTATAATAGGAAGACAGCTACAGCATAATGTGCTTTCTTCTAAAAGGTCATCACTGTATTAGAATTATTTGATGCATTGTGACCACAGCAGACATTTTTTAAGAGATAAGAGTGTATGTAACATTTTTTCTACAATTTATTGTCATCAAGAAAGTCTATTTAACTTTTGCTTTCAGAAGAAACATCTGCAAATGATTGGCATAACTCAAGGAACCTTTGCAGCTGCAACTTTCCAAAGAGCAGAGCAGAAAGCCATGTTTATCAAGATGTCTAAGTCGGATTAAGCAAGTACAAAAAAGAAAAAGGAACCGAGCAAAAAATGTATCTCCACAAGTACAAAACAGTTAATTATTGGAAGTAAATGTTTCATGATCTGCATGTGACACCCAGAGCTGAATGGATCATTAGCTAAACTCCCCGTCAGCATTCCACATAATGTTTTCTTCATAACCACTTGCATAAGTTTTCTGGCAGTCTCATTGCCTTAACTGGGAGGCCTTAGACGCGCTGTGCAATGAGCAAGGACAAGGAGAAGCAGCGATTTTCCCATGGTCTTATCGCCACAATCACATGCACTTCCAACATATACTCAGGCCTGATTTGGGAGCGTGCTGGGGTCAAGGATCACATACAGCCCCCTGGTTTTCAAAATAAGAGAACTTAATGGCTCAAAGGCAGGCAGCTCAGTGCCAGCTGGCTACGGTGTCGCTGAGCAGACCCAGGCACGTTCGTGTACTGCTGTAAGATGTAGCTGTAGAGCATTAAGGAGCAGCACAGACAAGGCGCTGTGAATTGCTGGCTTCCACTCGCACAGCATACACACTGTGCTGCCTGAACTCTGCCCGTAAAAGAGCTGACAGCCGAAGATCAGTACACAGAGAAACCAGCTAAGTACAAGCAAGTCCAGGTGGAAAGCATCGCAAAGATCTTGAGAGAGCCCATAAAGGAATAGGATAGCAGGTGGTGACAACTCCAGGCAGCTCAGCTCTGACCCATGACTGTTCAGGCCAGTTTTAGCACCATGGGCTCACAGTCACTGTCTGAGCCCAAGGGTGCCTTCAGCATCAGCTCTCTGCCTCTGTAGCAGCAGCCTTTGAGAATGCATTGAATTATTTTAATATTTAAAACATTTTATAAAATGCTATAAAGGCTGGAAAATGTACTAATCTCCATTAATCTCCAGCAGTGATCTACCAAGATTCTCAGTAACTGAAAACAGATGTAGGAGAATATTCCCTGCCCCAGAGGTCATATTACTTCTAGCAGCTTGGATTATTTACCAGTTACAGAATGCTTCTATCTGTGGTGTAAATAGGATGCAATTTCAGTAATGGACCTCCCCTCTCCATTCCCCTCAGAGAGGCTGTTTTAAGGCAGGTTCTGCAGCTCATTTGATTTTAAAAGAGGGAAGCACCATTTGCCGAAGCCTTCTGCTCAGCTCTGTTTGTTTGCTGGTTCCTGGGCTGTAGGTGGGCTCTGCCTGCAGCCCCTGTGCTGGGGGAGGCAGGTGGGTGGCAGGGACCTGCACTTCCTTGCTGCACTCGTTTCCAAAGACTGAAATAAACATAAAAGAAGTGCAGCTCACTGAAGGTGTTTCAGCACATGAAATGAGTTCAAAAGGCTCCCGGAGGTACAGTCTTTCTGAGCTGAGAAACTACAGCACTAAAGGAGAACTATTAATTAAATATATCGTAATAGTATCTGTTGGAAGAGACTTAACAGGATCTTGGCTGCTCCTGAATCTCAAAATGAAGCCACAAATGGGAACCAGTTAAGGAGCAACAAATGCTGAAATTTCTTCCTCTGGAAAAACAGAATTGTGTTTCATTTTCATAGGTACAAAACATAGAGCATACATTAATAAAGAAGAGCTTTCCAGTGAGCTTTAAGTAACAGTGGCAGTAGGGTGCCTCCCAGAGAACACATTTCCTCCAGAATCAAATCAAGAGAGCTGATAAAATGTGCTAACTTTGGTCCTGAAAACCACACTGTCCTCCTCACTGAACTAAATGTTCACCAGCATCATTACGATGGTAATTATGGCATTGATTAGACACTGCACTGCCATCTAAGCTAACAACGCGTTGTGACACAGCCGACACATGGCTGCATCATGCTCTTGTGACACTGCATATTAACTACTGAGCTGACCATTTTGATTACTAGGCATCCCAAACTGTCTTCAGATGCTCCGCTTTCAGGGTACTATATACCTATACCAACATTTTTTTATGTGCTCCAGGCCAGAAGAGGAGAGAACGAGGCAAAAGATCAGCTCTACATGAAGCTGGAATGCAGCAATGTGTTTTCAAATCACAGAGCACCATTAAAGGAGTTAAATACATTATATGTGAAATGAGTAAATAAATCCCAAGAAATGGAATTAAGATGAGCATTAATCAGAAGGGTGTTGAGCATGGCATGTGCATGGACCAGTTCATAGGAATCTTACTAATTGCCTTTCAAAGGCCACTTTATCCTATTAAGATTATCCTCAAGAGGCTCAAGACGTTGAGGGCGGGGGAAGGACTGGAAAACCTGGCCACATTTATCATGTGAAACAAACATAAATTGATTTGTATTTATCTTATGAAGCAAAACCTCTTATCTTTCTCTCCTGATATTTAATCCTTATTTTTTCCTAGCAATATAAATAACAAGCCACACCAATTAGGCTGAGGGTAACCTTCTAAGCAACAAGGAATAAATACCACAATACCAACTTCACATGTAACTTCTCTTGTGCACAAGCATCAGTGCAGATTACATGACAGTTTTAAACTTACTGCCATGACCAAGCAAGGTATAAATTATGACAGGTCCACATGGATTACAGATGATTTGAAACAAATCAAAGACATTAACTTTAATAAGGCGCTTTGTCTCTCTTAAATGTCACTCTTACTTTCTGTAACGGCAGCCACTAAAAATCAATGATCGGAGACCTCTGCTTGCAGCAGAGCTGTTAACCTCTGGAACTTCAGCCAGAGGAGCCCATGCAGCACGGCCACAAACCCACCTTGCAGATTTCTCCTCTGCAACGCACAGCATCTGCAGTAAATCCACATTCTTCCAAAAGCAGTGCCTCGGATGGCTCTCAGACCACTGACAAAGATGAATGACATACTCAGCACGTTGTGTTCTGTTTTGGGTTTTGTTGTTGTTTTTTTGTTTGTTTTTTTTTTTTAAGCGTTTTATCTTTTCATAAGGAAAGTCAACAAAGTTTTCAATTAAAAATATTTTGTAGTTTCAAATTACTGTCTCTCTAAAAGCTGCAGTCAGAGAATACAGTTCCTCACATATTGCTGCTTATAGCAGGACTGTAAGCATAGCAGGGCTAAAATAAAACCACAAAAGAGACTGAAAATTGAATCAAAATGCTTATTACACTTTCAATAACAAGGCAATAGCTCAATCTGAGTCTCAGCCAGCTCTCAGTAAAGTCAATGACAGTTGTTTCATTGAAATGAAACGATGTGTGATTAGGTCCTCACAGAATTATATGTAATGGTATATTCAAAATTGTAAGGAGTTTCAGGATGGCATCTAAAAGCCTATTTTCCTTCTAGATTTCTGCAGTGAAGCTACTGTAAAAAGGAGAATCAATACATAATTCAATATAGTGGAAAGATTATTATAAAGCATTATTAATATCGCTCAAAGATTTTGGATAATAAGAAAGAAACCCCTCATTGCTTCAGACGTGCCTACTGACTTGCACCAAACACACGAATGCTGTTTCAGATTAAAAAAAAAAGACTGTTCCAGATTTCAAGATGGAATCCCTAATGCAGTATGAGCACTAACAGCACTGTTTTGCAGAGGGGTCAGGGGAAGAAGATCTTAAAACTCCTCAAGATAAATTTTCCTTTGCAAGTTAATTTTTCATGATGCTTTCCAATGCTAAGCAAAGAAGTATTTCTTTACCCAGTCTGACAGTTTTGCTTACAGACTTGCGCTGTTACTGATAATATCCATTGCAACTCTTGATCTTCCCATGAGGTTTGCAGAAATATCTAAGTGCTAACTCACACCTCAACACTTCTCTGTCAAAGTTAATCTGAAATTGATTCTACTTTCCACAAAGTAGAACAAAACTGCATGCAGTCAGCTACAAATGGCACTGAACATATCAGTGCTCAGCACTTTTTGTAATTCCTGCAAGATTACATGAGTACACCATAGAAGCTTTCTACTAAGCCATTGAATGCTTCTGATCAAAATACAGTCAAAAATATTTCTATCTTTGGAAAATATATATATTTTTTTCAGCTCCTGTATTTTTTCTAATCAGATTTCTTTTAACACAAATTCGGAAGAGAAGAACACAGAACAGTGTATTTGCATTCATTACCAAACATTAGAGTTAAGCAGAGCTCATTTTTTACTGTAGAAGATCTGGCAAATGTCATTTCTAGTTTCAGCTTGGTAGAAAAGGATCTTTAAATCCAGTTTAATTAATTAGAAAGAAATGTGTTTCTGAGATTCAAAAACTTTTCTTTACAGATTACTTGTTTGTCCTACTACTACGATTAGAAAATGATTTGTTCAATACAAAAAATATATGAGAGAACCTACAAAAAAAATCCCAAGTGAACTGATACACTTGATAAAAGAAAATATCTTGTGACATTTTAAATAACACCCACAACTCTGTGGGCCACATTAGCGTATTACATCTGTCTCACTACACAACATACTAGTCAGGGAAAAGGAGCTCACAACCACATCTGGTGACCTACCAGAATAGCATGTTATTATTGGAAGCCAAAATAACCCTTTGATAAATATGCATCAACTAATCAATATGTCAACAGCATGATATCACCAGACAAACTTTAATTATACATTATGCTGGATAACTGTTTACAGTGAGTTTCTAGGGAAGCTACTTCCATTCTTGTCTCATATGAAGTCTCTGAAATACAGCTAAGGAAGCATGCACTTACAAAACTCCCTAATATCATGGAAATTGACCATTATCACTTTGGGTGGAAGTCACCATGTGAAATACCAACCATTCACTTGTCGTGCTGTCTTGCAAGATGGTAGACCTACAGATCCTCCTTTGCTTCTCTGAGTAAAACTGCTTTTAACACAATATGCCAGATGGCTTTCCTATAATCGATTAATGAACAAGCAGCAGATGATGCACAATGGAAGGGATGCTCAAAATCTTTCAAGGGCATCCTTGTTGCTTTTCTCATTTCACAGCAAAACCAATTATTAATTTCTCTGCAAAATTCCTATTGTCATTTGTCACTAATAATGATCACTGTAGGGCATTCCAGTGAGGAAATGCAGTCTTGTTGTCTGTGGAAATCAATTTACTGACACCATTAGAGTCATGCAAATAATTTATTTTTGATTCAGCTGCCAAGCAGGAGGTATTGAGGGAGTGTTCCACCAGAACTAAACTCAAAAGAAAAATCATTTTTCTTGACAAAAAGAAAAAGGAAGAAGAAAGGAAAGAGAAAAGGAAAAAAGAAAGGAAAAAGAAAGGAAAAACAAGAAAGAAAAGTTCTAGAACTATGAAATTACAAGGTGAAAGAGCAGATGATGTTCTCCATGTACCCAGTAGCTCCACTATTCACCAGGATCTGGATAGGCTCTAATTCAGCTGCTCCACTTACCCAAAGCTACTGGAGCACGCTTTCACAAGACTCCTAACTAGCAATCTACATCAGCCCATTTTGTTCAAATCAACTCAGTTCTATCTAGTTAATCACTGTAGAAAGAAAAAAAAATACAAAATTACAACAATGACACTCTAATATGTGGCTGGAAAATCTGAGAAAATCCAAAGGCACTTTTTCTCTCCTTGCTGAAACTGATGGTTAAATATTTCTACTGTTTGAAGTCATTACACATGAATATTCTCCTCCACACAAGCAGGTTTCAGTCCCCTACATACTTATTAAAACATCTATAAAAATACTTCTTTTAAAATCACTAACACTTCTGATGGTTTTAATATTTTCTTTCTAAAAAGCATTAAAAAAGCATAAGCACTCAGGTAAGCAAGAATTGAAACAGCAACCTCCCCTCATGTGGCAAACTGTCATGCTATGGAGTCACTCTTTCGTTTAATCCACACACAATTAATCCATTTAAAGTATAACAGTTTCAGCAGAGGGGTGAAGCAGGGAATATATGCTAGGAGGTTTCATTCTCCTGGTTCTATTGCACATATCAATCCTAATAAAAGCTCTACTCCTCAGGAAATCCTAGATGAGTACTTTGCTCGTTTACCGAAATTCAGTGCCCCTCATAGCTAGAACGAATACCAGCCTTACCAGTTTCATGCATGAAAACCAAGCTTCAGCAAGAACGGTACTCTTCTGTGCAAACTGGATTTCTTGTTGTAGATACGGTTTTCATTGTAATTGCTCCACGTCATTTGCTTCAGCACAGAAAACACACACTAGGAAACATGTACGCCTTTACTTTTGCATGGCCACCCAGCTAACCGTCACTTACTGTTCTGGAAGGACAAACCTTTTTGTAAGCAAAATCTTCTGCTGAACTTAAGGGAATTTAGGTATATCATTACACCAAAATAAATTTCCGTGGAGCACACAGGGAGTTTGATTTAAGTTCCTGCTGAAATACCTAGCTATTCAGGATCTAAAGCATAGCTATGGCACCAGAAAGAGTTAAGTCAAGTGTGTCCAGCACTTGCTCAATTACAAGTAATTTCATTTCAATTAATTATCAGCGCTAACTGTAGTTAGTATCATACAATTCTGGGAAATGATGCTGACGTATAAAAACAGTAGTAAGTAGTCAATGACTAATATTTCCAGAAGCATTAAGATTAATAGATTTATTATGCAAGTGTTAAAGCTTCTATATTTCAGTTCTTCCAACTTTATTGGAGAAGCTATTAAGTACAGAACGTCTCAAGGAATAAATATGTCAGAAGTAATAATCTCATTTTTAATAAAGTTTCTTATTTTGATTTACAGTTGACAGAAGCTGTTATTCTATCATACCATAAAGCCTCTGCCTACCTGCACAGGATCTCAGATACTTCTCAAAAGAAACAAATCTTACAGAACATTTGGAGCACTGCATTTTCTTATTAATCACAGGAGAGAACACGCTGGCTCCATTGTCAAAGATGATTGTAGAGAATTTCCCATGAAACAAAACTTATTTTCAAGAATTAGAAGTAGTAAGCTCTTTGGTTGTGTATCACACTATAGCTCCCAGACTACTACTTTGTTTTCTTTAGAAAAATGTTGTGAAATAGTTATTTCCTCTTTTCTTCTGACTACAAAACACTTAACTTGATTCTCCATAAAGAAACAGCAGACTGTCAAGCAGACAGGAAAAATAAAGGTGCCAAAGGTGAGGAAAGCAAATAATATTTTAGGTCACATAAAAGCAATTACTAATCTTGGCACTGAAGTACCTTCAGTTGTTTATAATGGAAAAAAAAAAAAAAAATTAAAACCCACTAATTTCAAGTATTCGTACATTTACAGTTTCAATTCAATTTAAGCAAAAGAAATTGAACAATGCTTTGAATACTATTGAAGTCAATGGGAGATTTAGAAAATGTTCTTGAGCATGCCAAAGCTACAAAATACGGTGAGCTGCCACACCACAACTCATGGACTATTTCATCCCGAATTAACCTGAAATACATGCATATTAATGACTATTTATGGTGCTGTATACACTTGGACTTTCTTTTGTGGAGGTCAGTACTGAGTTACCCCCTATACGATATATAAAACATGCTTCATTCTGAGCATGGCAGCAGGACTGCAGCCTCCAAGGTATGGTGAAATTACAGACACACTTTTTGGCCAACTATGCAGCATTTTCTTATGAAGATCAGGAGTTGAGTGCAAGGAATCAAACAAACCAACGCTGCACTGCTGTCCACATTAGTGCATTCTAATGTTATTTTTTCCTTACTGTTCTTTGATTTCTGCCTCCCACTGTATTTATTCTTTAAAGTCGAAGCTATATTTTTTCCTATGTTGGTGTTAATGTTTTATAGAGGTCAAATAATAGTGGTCTCCCGACTGTTTTATTGTAGGAGTTGAGAGCTGGCACTGTAATTAAAATTCCAGCTAAATAAAGCCTGCAGGAGTCCTACATGTAAACCAAGCAATTTTTCTAGCAAACCAGCACACATTTTCTGTTGCCTCTACTTCACTGCCACACAAAAGTTAAATGAAATCCATGTGCCTGAATGCATTCTACAAGCAATGCTTCTCATCAGCATGACAGGCAGAAAATGAGTAGATTCTAGTTACAGAAGGTAACAAAAACAAAAACAATGCATCCATTTTTTAAAAATCTCTGCAGTGTTTTGGCAAAAACTGCAAGACAGGACAACTTCTGTACATAAACCCAGATGCTGCTGGAAGGTCCATGCCACAGCTGATGAAATGTAAGAATGAATTGCAATTTGCTCTTCAGTAAACCTGAACTCATGGTAACAGAATGGTTCCATGCATTAATTATAGCAGCAATTGTTTCAGTCCAACATGCCTTTAGTTTCAGAACTTGCTTCTAAGTGTACCAAAGATGTACGGATGCTCACCGCAACTTTAGTGCAGGATTTTTCTTTTGTTATCCACTACCTGCGAGCTGTTTCAGTATTGCTTCCTTTGTTCTGCTTTCTTTAAAAGCTCCTCAGTTCTGCTTCACTTCTCTCTGCAGCCTTGAGAGAGAGAAGATAGCATTCACTTTCAGAGAGGAAATGATCCAAGCTACTATGGACAGCAGCATCCCAGATTGCTGTAGGCATCATCTTTTAGGTCATTTCCCTGTTCTCCTGGTTTTATTTCCACTTTTAAAAAGAATTCTTAAGATTGTTTGTTAAAGATAATCCCTTTTGGTCAGACTTTCTTAAGCCAATTTCTTCTTTCAACAAATTCTACCACTTTCCATCACTAATATATTTCAAGGGGGGGTTAAAAAATAACACAAACATTTGATTTAATATGCATTACAGAGCACAGGATGAGCTTGTTTCACTATCTACAGCTGCACTTGTATGCCCACAGAGACACAGTCAGTACAAAGCATACGAATGTGCCGAAGACATTCCAAAATGATCAGGGTTTTCAGAATCAATCCACAGAAAGTTACTTCCTTTATTCCAGAGAAAAAAGTTCAGATGGTTGAGCTGAACTAAGACAGAAGACACAAATACTAGTCTTCAGCTAGAAAAAAAGCACTCAATCTAATACATTTCTGAAAGACGTCATGAGTTTACTGCCAGCATTACTTATTCTCAAAGAGAGACAGAGAGATCAGATGCCACAAGAAAGCTATGTGAAAAGGAAATGCATCCATTAAAGCAGACAGTAGGCAACGTGTGCAGACAGACTGCTCTGTTCAGAAAGGGCTGCTTTAAATAAGCAAAGGGAAAGAAAAACTGTGAGTCGAAACATGAGTGTAATCATTTAAAAAGTTCTAATTTGATTTGGATTAGCAGAGATAAATCCTAGAAGCCAAAAATTAATTGTGAACTACATCTGCAATTATTTTCAAGAATACTTGCATGCTTTAAGATATCATTAACTTAGAAAAGATTCTATGTTTAAAGGAAGATTTAACCTCACTTACTTCCATTAATTCTTGCTAAATGTCCCGACTGAACTTTGAAGTGTAATAGAAATGGTTAGCTGTCTTTTGAATGGTGCTTTTCCAAGATCCTCAAATTAAAAGCTGTCAGAAATGCAATCTGTGACAATACAAAGCTACTCACTAACAGAAAGGCAGGAAGGTCTCAGCATGCAGGGATGTGTACTACACATGTTTGTCAATTCCAAAGAGCTGCCTCATGATGGAGTGATGTGGAAGGGACTGCAACACCAGTCTGTGCCCTGCCCATAACCCACATTTTCTCAGGAAGGTCACCCTGTTACATTTTGTCACCTTTGAGCAGTTTGCATCAGCTTTGCTTGTTGAGTTTGTCCTATACCAAGAGGCCTACATTACCCTAAAAGATAAAGATTTCAGCTTTCCAATACATTAATAGACCTGAAGAAGGCTGCCTCTTGGCCTTCATTGTTTTTCAATTAGGGAGTAATAGTTTAGTTAATCTGATTTTTGTTTTGGAAATGCCGACTGGAAATGAAGTGAAAAGTCTTCCATTAGAGCACCTGGGGACATTGTTAATACAGGTTTTGCACTGCACTGAGCAACAGACCCATCCTGATAATAATGAGCAGTTGGTCACTGATTTGGACTATTAGAAGAACAGCTGGCATGCTTCAGTCAACGAAAGCCTACACATAATTTCAAAAAGAATTATCTGCAAACCATTATCGTTCCTGGAAAGTCTCCAGAAAAATAATAATAATAATAACCTAATCTCAAGTGAAGTAATCTACTTTTACCCTCCTAAACTCAGAATCTACAGGCTACAGCTGATACCTTTATCTGCGATTACCTAAAACCTGCCATATTCAGCATGAAGAGCTAAAATATTAAGGAGAATTTGGCATTTTACAGCATATTGGGTTAGTCTGCCACATTGGCTCTATGCAAGTTGCAGAAAAAAAGTGAATCAGAGGAGATGAAAAACGTGATAATTGTATGGATAAGAGTAAATAGAGAGTAACACTGTCATATCAATAGCATGAAACAGTTGCAAGAAGAGGCCATCTGCAAAGTCAAAGGGCATGGTAATCAGTGGGAATAGTGGATGTGATAAATCACAGATCTCACGTGGCCCTCATCTACCTGTCTGAGAGCCAGCAGGAAATGTTGTGATGTGAGTGTGATCAGCACTATGATTTGTGTACACACCTGATGCTGTAACTTTGATCTTTCCATAAGCATTATTCTACTACAGCAAAGAAAATCTTGAAGGCTTCAACCTTCCTTAACAGCAGAATTACCTTTAAGTATTAATGATAAGCAGACTAATAAATTTCACATGATGTGAGTAAACAAAGAGTTTCAATATGGTTGAGTAGGAAAGTCTTATTTAAAATCTACAGAATGAAAAACGCACTCAAATGCAAACAGACAAAGCCCCGATCTTGAAACAGTCCAAGCTCTGGAACATGCAATCTATCATGTAAGAGACAGAAGAGGTCAGCCATTAATTAGCATCCAAATTAAAGCTTTTCAAGTAAGGGTCAAAGCTTCCTTTGTTTTGACATTTAGATCACTGACAGTGTATTCCCCAGCTTAGTATGCACAGCACACCACCTAATGCCTTTATGTTAATTGCCTCAATTTTTCAAGTGTAGTATTTGATTTATTGTCAATTAAAAATACCCCCAAAAGCCAAGACTCATGTATGTTAAGTATAAACATGATTAATGCAATGCAATTACATTTCCACATTTGATGGGTCTGATTAGGAACTTTCTATCTACCTGGCATGACGGAGCACCATCACTACCAGTGACCTGTCAGTGTTGTCAAAGACAAGCTTGCTGATGAGAAAATTTGATGACCACAAATGTTTCTGATAGGTAAAACCTGCAGTTAAATTCTGTCGATAATCTCTTATCGAGAAAGTAAGAATCTTTACTATCTTCTCTACTCGATTACAGAAGGTGGTCACAGGTGTAAACTACAGATCTACTAAGAAGAAAAATCCGTTGATGCCACTGTCTGCTAAAGCAGCAGTTATGTAGACAGATGTGATGGTATTTCCAGAGAGTGACTGTACAAATCCTCTCCCAGAATATCAAGGGACCACCTGGTTTTAAGAAACTTGCACTGGGGAAAGAACTGGGCAGATCACAAACAGGTGAGCAATGCCTCATTTTGTGTGTGGCCGTAGAAGGCACAAGGGATAATAACAGAAGGAGGTCTGAGGTAGGGAAAAAGAAATCCATAGAAAATTCAACAAACAAAATTAAGAAAATTGAAGAGTGGATAAGGCTGGAGATGGCCGTTAAATGGGACACAATGATTAATCAATAAAAAGTAGTCCAGTGTTAGCACAATGAGATAAAAGATAACAAATTGCAACCTGATCCCAGTGAAATTAATAGGAAGGAGGGCAAGCATCACAAGCAGGCTGCTGTACTTGTTATGGTCAACTCGTATGAAAGTTTTGATAAGAAGCAGTACAAATGAGAATAAGAAAATTGTGTACCCAGCCTTTGAGTTTCTCTTCCAGTAAGGATAAAATAATTAACACCACCATATTTGTAAGTAGTAGATACATAAGAAAGACCCATAACCGATATTTAATTGCTAGGATGATGCTAGCAATGGAATGTACAATAGGTCCTTGTTTAAATTGAAAAATAAAAAGGAGAAAGACTTTTATAGCACTTCAGAAAAGAATTAAGAAGCTCCTTGCCTTATCAAGGACTACAAAAGCAATCCCTGCTATAGACCTGCTTTGCATATTCGGTCTATTAATTTCCATAGCCCTGGTAAGCCTCACATTCCAATGCAACTGCTAAATTACACCACTCTTGGGTAATGAGTATAAAAAGATGCAAGAGCATGCAAAGTGTATTCAAACAGACAATTAAAAATATCAATTCTGTTGACAGCTAAAATGAAGAAACTGTGCAGAGGTTTAATACTGCTGCATGAAGGACATACTATTTACAAGTGATTGCATTAACTAGAATCATGCATTGACAGTCTGCCTTTGTTCAGCATTATGTATTAGGCCAATTTAGTGTCTGCTTATTAAAATAATTTAATTCCCAGGATAGTTTCCAGGCATTTCTAGATCTCTTCCTGTTTTTTCCTCCTCTTTACATTAATGATGGTGTCTTATGTACCACTTTCACACCACTACAGTTTACTGGGTCACCACAGAGCTCACCAGTCAATACTGACTTAACCAACTTGTCCTTCACATGTTTGGCAAGACAAGCAAAAATTAGCAGATCTGGCCACACGTGCTACACTCTCAAAGTTCAGAAGTGCCCGAAGAATATAACAAAAACTATTTTTATTCAACTTTAATTAGTATTGTCCTTCTTTGCATAGGCCTTAGGTGCTGCGTGCTTATCAAATGCATGCCACAAATTTCTACTTTTAACAGCAAAGGAAGGCTTAAATCCAAACAAGGTGAGTTTATAAATGACTGGAAACTGTCTTGTGAATCAAATTCGGAATTTAAAAGGAACCAAAATTGCCAACAGAAATGGGAATTTTGAAATCTGTGTTTTAAACTGAATAATCCTATATCTCTGAGTAGCACTGTTTGTTAGCTTTTGTTTTCTTTTTTTATGATTATTTTTGGAAGTGGTATTTTAAAGCCTCTTTGCAAATATATTATACCTTCCTCCAAACAAGCATAACAGTGCACATATATCAGTACATTGTAAAAATATCTGGGAGTAACTGAGATGGGAAATGTGTGCACGTACTCAGTAACACTGCTTTGCATATTGGCTTTACCAGACCATACACTGCCACGTGGGATCCAGATACTGTATTTACGTGCTAGCAGCCATGCTGCATATCTAGAAGTATTCATGGTTTAACAGCAAGCAACCAAGCATAACTAAGAATAAGTAAAATATATCATGTGCTAACACCAACATGTTTGGAAGTTACGAAAATTGCTTCATTTAATGTTTATTTTCTTTTAAGTATTTTTTTTAATTCTTTCAAGATCACTGACCACTGAATAAGGTACTAAGGACTCTGAGTTTGCATTCCTGAAGTCTCAAAGCCACAGAAATAAATGAGCGAACTGTAACACTTGCTTATTAAAACATATGAATAAACTAACGCCAGGACTGAAAGAGAATTAAATTTCCTTTAGTTAATACCTTGAGCATACAGCACCAGCATGAATTTTATCAAGTCACACCTGGTCTATGGAAATATCTATTTGTACAATGGAATTTGTGAATGAATTTGGAATTTCTATTTGTACAGTGCATGTTAGAGTTTGCTGTCTCTGTTGATCACAAGCTTGATCCAGTCTCCTCTAAATTTCTTGTAGAGGCTTGGACTTACCCTAGCTTTGAATGAAGCTTCTAAACCTGATTTGCAGAGCTGAATGAATAGTGAAGTGTTCACAGGCAAGCCCAAGCAATTTCCAAGATTATGGGAAATATTATAAATATTTCAGAGGAAATTTACTTTTTCAGAAGTGGATGATTTAGAGTTTTGACAACATACATACTGTTCTAAATATATGTATATATGGTATTTTGCCATCTCTAATACATGAAACCAAGTAAAACCTCTAGAGACGTAGCACTACTGCAGGAGAACGCAGGCAGAATTGTGGCAATATTCAACTCCTATGTACAATAAAAAGCTTTCTGATAAATGGCAGGGCTGATACGAACATATAAGCGATTTTGATTTCTGCAGAAGACTAATACATGAAAATAACATACGGTTCAGAATTGGCTGGTCCTCCGTGTATTCAAATGGCTGTTCAATATAAAAAACCTTCTGCTGGAATCCAGGGGTGCATTCTAAATCTTCTGCACACGCAAGCAACAGAACCTGAGGAAACAAAGGAAATTGACTTTGAATATCCACTCACTCATTCATCACGTAAGCTTCTGGGAATGATACTGGATTTGGGCTCAGTTCTCATAAAATAAAACATCGAGCTTCATGTTCATAAAACAAAATATCTATCTCATCATAATTCTCTTTTCAAATCTTGCTGAACATATTTTAAGTTAGATTTTTCTTTTATATATGTGTCAATTGACATGGAAATCACAAAATATAGAAATATAGTAACTGTGAGGGCTAAGTTCTCAGTCCAGATGATGGATACAGGATATTACTGGTGTTTATGAAGTCATAGGATGCTTTTAGATTGCTTCTACCAATTGAGTTGAATCCAATTCAGTTTAAATATATGATTAAGTTAAGGACTTTTAAGTTGATTTAAATAACTGATAATTAGGGTCCATAAGCTTAGTTCTTAAAAGTTATTCGCCAAGATACAGAAGGAATTATTTATTCAAGGGTGATATTTCACATCACAGAAATTTCTTTTAAACCAATACCAATAAAAGGAAAAAAAAGAAAAACCACTAGCAGCAAAACACCTTTTTTGCTACCAAATGTGAACTACTGATTTTTTTCTTTTTTCACCTCTGAGCCACAGTTCAATCATTTTCTCTGTAATCAAAAACTTATTTACACCGACAGAAGACAAAATTAAATCATCATAGTGGATGTAGACCTGAAGGTTAAAGGTAAATACACTTTGCATCATTGTTAGTGTGTGGTCAGAGTTCTTTGTCACTGCAGGAACACCTTCACAAAGGAGGGAGCTTAAAAGAAAAGTAAAATTTGTTGGAAATTGGTACAATGCCAGCTGCACTTGCTGAAGGTTTATGTTCTATCCCTGAGTACAGACAACAATCAGACGCTCTATTTTTATCGGCAGGTTTTAAATAGAGCATGGAGGTAAGAATGTCTGAGGAAGAGGTGGCAGGAAAAAGCTGCTAAGTTAAGAGGTTAAAGAGAAAGGCAAAAGGAGGAAAGTTCAAGTGACTGGGAAAACCCAAATCTTTATTTTCTAACTAACATAGCAGCATTTTCAAAAGTGCTTTCTGCTTCAGAATCTCCAAAGGCGGTTTTCAGAAAGGAGCATTAACCTGGTGAACACAGCACTCTGCTCTCATCAAAGGTGTTATAGTCAATCTGCTGCCTGCTGGACATACAGACAGCACTCAGAGAAGAGGCACCCACAGTAACCAAGGAGAAAACCATTAAGGTAAATATGGTGGCCCTGGAAGACGTGAGTGCCAAACCCAAAGTGGCCTTGCACAAATGGGTCTTTTAAGACCCATTCAATTATTGAGAGTGAGATATAGATTTCATTGGAGAGTCTGCAGATCTTGAGTGTTGGACAGTGTCCCCTTTGGTCCTCCAGTATAAGGCATCTGTTAATCATCAACAGAGTAAAAGTTTGCTAATAAAGCTCTTCTGCTGTAAAATGAGGACAGTTGTTCCACCAGATCACAGAGGTGAGTGTTGGAGTAGCCAGCTCTCAGGTAGCAAACCGTACAGTCCTTTATACTGACCCAACATCAGAATCTCACACATTCCTCAATCCTCTCTCTACATTAACATTAGGTAAACCATTCCTAATCCTAGAGAGATGTCCTGCCAAGTTTTAACGTTTTCCTCTTTCCAACACCTGTAATCTGCTTGCTAAATCATAGCGATGCATTTGCTGCTGTCTCCATTCACACACCACACACTCACAAAATTTCATGTGACCCCATTAATAAAAACCAGAGGCACCCAAAGGTACCCAACCTAGTCTGCATTAGTTCTCACTGAATTCAGGTGCTGGATCATTTGTTTCACTTCACTGGCACTGGCTGTAAAAGCTTGACTATAAGTTCTGCAGACTAAGAAATAGTGACAATCAAACTGGTGGTTTTCAGAAGCAGTAGATGGACACCTTTCACCTTCCTCCCTGGCCTGAGCTACATTTATCCCTTCAAGAGATTAACAAAGAAAGACCTGAAGTAATACATGAAGAATGGTGCAATACACTTGACTATTATTCACTTCTACATGTCCGTGTAACTGCTTCCATTCTTACAAAGGCCTAAAAAAGTACAGTGCTTAATCCCTCATTCAATTATTGAGAGTGAGATATTGATTTTATTGGAGACTCTGCAGAGGTTGAGTGGTGGACCATATCCCCTTTGGTCCTCCAGTAGAAGGCATCTGTTAAACATTAACAGACATATACTCAGAGCCTGCCAATAAAATTGTGCACAAAAGTTGATTACTGACCATCAAAAATAGCCTGGTGTGCATTTCAGTGGTCACGTGTACAGAGCCGTGAAAGTCAGACTTGCATTTTCTGCACACATTTGCGCAGCACAGAGGTGAGTTTTTAAAGTACCTGTCTTTCTGACTCATGGTATTACTGGATGAATATGCACAAAAATGCAATCACAGCAAAAGGAAAATTCTCCCAATCTCAAGATGCTAGCAATAATTCAAGCAAAATTATTTAGCAAGTCCAGAGCAGAAAAAAATAGCTCAAGCAGAATAGGCTGAAATTTAACTACAAACATAACTCTTCTCCTAAAGGACTAACACAGCAGGAAAGAGGCAAATTATGTTGCCGTCTCCCAGTTTCTGACATCTCAAAGTTGAAATTCTTGTCTTACAGGGCTATAAATGTAAAAGGCTGCTTTGGACATCATCAGTGACAGTGCTTTTAGAGAAGGGAATATGTCTATTTTATCTGATTTGCGACCGAATAAGTTGGAATCTGGTCAATCTAAATAGGTCATGAGTTAACTTCTGTTAGCCTGGTACAGAAGCCTCACATAATACAGTTGTAGGAAATAGAAAATGACCTTTACTCCCTTTGAAATAATTACAAGACTGAGCCTTGGCCTTGCTGTGAGATGGAACATTTTATTCTGCTTGTGCAACTCCAAGTACTTTCTACATCTCCACGTGTCAGACAAGATTTGTCACCACACTGAGAGTTTTTAATTAATTATCTTTTAGAAGCACAAGCATTTGTTTAATTTATTTTTCTCGTCTTCCACTGACCTGAATGCCTAACACATTAAAATAATTTCTTTTGAGCTCCTTCACTTATTGAGAAAAAGTCTTTAAAAATATCTTGGAAAAAAAAAACGAGATGAGAACAGATTTGTGTTGAAGACAAAGAAAATATTGTTCAAAGCAGAACACATTCTGAGTTTATCAACCCATAGATTTCATATATTTTGAAAACAATAGCAGTGCTTATGGGCTGACAATGATCTAAAGGAAGACTTCAGCTAAACACACTGAAAATAATGTGAAAAGTGTCAAATATGTAGAATTCAGAGTACATAAACACTGTTCACACATGTACTTAAATATGAACTGGGCAATTAGTACAAAAGGATCTTTAACCCACTGCTGAGGAAAAAAAAACTTCATACTTGAAAGTATATTACAATTGAGCAGCAGACAATTCACACAATAATACTGAGGGGTTAGAAGCCTGGGAAGCAAACCAAGCAGTTGTGATTCTCAGCCCTGAAGCTCCTCTATTCAACGACAGGCAGAATCAAAGTTTTTCATAACCGAATGCTTTTCGGAAATGTAGAGAGTGAAGACTCATTTTTAATATCCTGACAATTTGTCTTTCTGAATTTATTACCAGCCACTATACGGAAATGTCACTAGTTCAGATAACTCCTGCAAAAGCCACTGGTCTAGAACTGTGCATCTGATAAGATATTGAGCCTAAGAAACACCTTTTTTTGTTGTTAATAAAAAAGCAGGCATATGCTGCTGACCTTACCAACCTCAACATTTGCACTAAAGCTGCTCCCATAGAATATGGCTTGGAAAGCAGAAGAGCACTGCAGTTCTATACCACGCTGCCATGGAAATGAATAAAGTCCTTGGTGTTAAAGTTCCTTATGGCAATACTTCATCTGAAAACCTGGGGTTCCTTTACTTCCATAGTGACAGAATGTTGATGCCTACAGTGACCCTACAGAAAATTTCAAATTCTCTGTATACTTTATGACTTTCCTAGTTTCAGTGTGTGAAAGAACTCCATTCAGATTTGATCGGCCATATCCTCACTCCTGAAATGCATTTTCTCACCTTCTACTTTAAACACTCAAAATGCCCTTAGTCCTACTCGTATGAGATCAACTTTCTATTACAAAAACGCAAGAATGAGCATACTAATTACATCTCACATATATTCTTATGGTGTTAAATTCATCCTTGTGTAAGGCTTTATTTAAATAAAGATTTGGCTGGTGTGGACACCTGTGAAAACCATCTGCCCAGGCATGAGTTTTTCAAACAATAAATGCAAACAAACCCCGTTTCATAGTGCGGTATTCTGTAAGACACATTCTACATTTCACTTCAGGAGAGTAGTGTTAAATGCAAAATAAATAAATAAATGAACACCCACAAATGAAGATTTAAAATAGAAATTACACCCAGTTTTAACATTACGTGTAATTCCAAAAGGTCAAAAATCATGAGTCACTTCCTGGGAAATGAGAAATATTTGTGGTTCGGGGAGGTGTTTATTGGGCAGAGGGCAGCATGGTAGAATTATTTTGACTCATTTACTCAATTGACTCAATTTTTGCTTCTGAGCTTTTCTTTGGGAGCATGAGAACTAGAAATTTGCTCTTTGCATATGAAAACCTGAGATTTTCATAAAGAATACAGTGATCCTAAAGCCAAGAAGCAAGAGGGAAAAGTAATCGGAATAATGAGAACCACCAACACTGAATTAAATTGCACATGACATAATATTTTTATCATGCAAATTGAGAATTCTGAATCTCAAAACCTTTCTATCTTCAGGTGCTGCTATACTAGACTCAAAAAGAAATAAATGATGAGGAAGCCATCAGAAAAGAAAATCAAGTAATGAAAGGCACACGTAGTCACCGTGATTTGCAGAGAGATGATGAAACCCCCCTTACTGAAGTCAGTAAGGGTTATTCGTTGATTTCTGGATTTGACTCAAGATTTACATGAGGGAGCCATTTAAAGGAAATTAACAGAGGGAGACTTAAACAGAATAAAGAGAGCACTGCTTTAAGCAAGGTTCTCATTGCATGTTATGCAAACACCAGTTGGAATGTCAGCAGGTCCTGAGGCAATCGTTTCATCCAATCACATACAGACTGATCATGAAGTTTGGCTTGTCTTCTGTATACTTTCTAATATCAATTGGCATAGAAGAAAGAAACAAATAACTCAAAGCCTGAATAATTTATCCTCTTGTCTGTATAATTATTAAAGGTGCTAAACATTTTATAAAGGTATGATTAACTTTTTATCTCCAAAAGTGACTAAGTAAAACACATTGCTTTTTGACCATAGTTTGATATCTAGGGCACAATGGTTTGGTGATATTTTAATTCTTTCTTTTTTTCTTTCTTGTTTTCTTCCCATTTTGGAGAGAAACTTTTCATTGTTTCAGGCTTTAACCTCTTCTTTTTAATCACTGAAGGAGTTCAGAAAGAGTATTCCCAATCTCTAAAGTTCTACCTCTCCATCTGATAGTGAATTCAAGTCATTTTTGTAAGAAATGCTATTAAGATTTGGCACTAAGATTCTTCAAGGATGATAAATATCTTTTTAAAGGGTCTACATATCCATTTAATGCATAGCTCTGTCCTAAAAATGAAAGTCACAGTCAAAGTACTGAAGGGTGGGCTATGAAAATGCAAATTAGAATGGCTTTATTGGCTGAAATGAATTCAGTTCTCCCGTCACTAAGCAGTGTGACTGTGGTAGGCATCCATTAACTGGAAACAAAATATGACGAACTCTTTTGTGAGACTATCTAGAACAGGAACTTTCTTTTTATGAGCACTTTCTTTGTGAATATATGTTTATTACGAGCATTTTATCACATATCCAATAAAAAGTGTGCATCTTCCATGACACTGGAAATCTTGTTAATTTAAGTTATTCAAGAAGTAATTTGCCAGCACTGTTGTCTGAACAGACAGCTACTTTCCTTCCCAAATTAAAGATCCCTGGAAGAGGAACTATTCAGTTTGCTGAGATATAGCCTTAGCATTCATTTGTACAGAGCCCAAAGTACTCTGGAGTCCATTCTGCTTGGGGCCAGGAAATATATGACAAGTGTATGAGAGCATTTCCATGGCACCTCCATTTGAAGTTTAGCTGTGCTGATTTCTCCCCAGTCTCTGATCTGCCTGGAAACCAATCATTTTTCTGCTTCCTTCCAGTCACATCTGTTCACTGAATGAAGACACTGGAGAGCTGTGAGAAAGCAGGAAAGCTCAGCCCGAGAAACGCGTCTGGGTGCAAAATCATCACAGCCTACACTTCATCTGGTTGGGTTGCCAAGACACTGCAGTATTATAAATAGCTGGGATCATGTTCCAGAGTACTGGGCATCAAACGGCTTCCACAACCATCAACATGACTTAAGCAATGTGAAACAAAGCATTCATGAGATTATGAGGCATAATGAAGAAGCTCTTCCCTGTTGCTGGGACCTGAGGTTATGCCATGATGTAATCAAAGGTTATGTCTGCTATGATTTACCTCAGTTAGCTTTGCCAGTTGAACAATGCAATCAAGATGCATCACCTACACTGCAAAATGCAACACTGCTAAAGGTAGAACCAGAATGAGAAGAAAAATGGTAAACTATCATGATGTGGTGCTGGAGTAAATGAATCTACTTAGAAGTGCCTAGCACTCAAAGATGCATCGCCTAGTAATGATATCCTGTTCTATTTTTCTGCTAAGGAGCAGAAAATTATTTTATTAAACTGCTTCTGAGATTCAAGCTGCTGGATTGGAGCATACGTCCATGCTGTGAATGCAGCCAATGGGCTCAGACATCAGAAATCATTATAGGGCTCTGGATAGTCTCTTATACTGAAATCCTTCCTACCACATCTTCCATGCATCAGAGCTTCTTCTAGCTCAACTAAAGCAAGCTTTGACTTGGGAATCCCACAGAAAACATTATTATTATCATCTCTTTCTGATAATATTTCATAGTTTCCAGATTCCAGAGTAGAATTGTTCATACTCTTGTACCAGTCCTGACTCATAACTTCATTAACTTTTTTCCTCTCTAAGTCTTCAGTTTGTTAAATTAGTCAAACCAAATTCTTCTACTCTCCTATAGTATCCAATCCTTTTATTGTCTTGGTAACTTTCCACTGTGTCTGCTAAAGTTTGCATGTTTGCAAAGTACACAAAGAATTCTAGGAGGACTCTTCAAGGCCTGGTAAATTATATTCATATTTCCTTAGGCCTGAAGTAAGTTGCCTAATGCTTCCTAACATTCCCTTTCCTTTTTAAAGTCTTATCATATTGATGGATCACAATCATTTTAAAATTAACCAACACACTAAAAAGAACTGAAAAAATTGACATCAGTGAAGATACTGCTTCTATTTAGCTCCAACAATGTTATGCAGCCTTTGCAAACAGTCAGGATTAATCTTTATGAAATACAAACACAGATGCAAACTCTCATGCATTGCTAAACCTGTGCCCTTTCTGATAGGAAGCAGCTTTGCTTGCAAATGGCAGGCATTGTACAGCACAGAGCTTCAGCTTCCATCTCAGTAGAGCTTATTAGCTCAGACTCAAAATTTACTGATAAAACACAACTTCCAAGTCAAGAAGGGCAGTACCTGCATGGCTCAGAGCCTCCTCTTTCATCTGCGAGACATATCTGAACATTGTTTGGATTGTTCTAAGCCAGGCAACAACTATCATCCTAGTTCATTAAATATTTTAATGATTAATAACTGAGACCACAATGTGTTACTTGTGCTCAAAGGGAGTAACATGTTAAATTACTCAATTATTTACCAAGTAAATACCTACCCCTCGTGATTAATGACCCCATTTAATAAATTGGACTCCTCAGGCAAGAGGATGAGTTGGGCCCCAAGGTTATTTTTTTGTTTATTTCCAAGCGTTATGAAAAGTGTAATCACATTTTGCTGAAACCCATACAGCACTGGAATGAGATTACAACTGGTTAGCCTATTTAGAGAAGCTGCATAATAAATTCATTTTACAGGGCACAGAATAATGCAAATTAGCCATTCAGTAGCACTTCTGTACCAGCAAAAGAGGCATAAAGAAGAAACATTGAAAGTCAGTGTTCTGTTCTGGTTATACTGCAAGATATGGAACTACTGAAACCTAAACTGCACGACAACAATAACCTGTTCACAGATTTGTTTATGCTGACTATTTTAGTTATTTATCACCTAATGAACTAAACACGTCGATCCTATTTCCCAACAATAATGACGAAACACTTAGATGAATGAAAATATAAATCTCTCTCTTATAAAAGGAAATAAATTAAGGATTTTTTAAATATGTTTATGACCCTTCACAAGAAGTTGCATGGGGCAAAGTCGTTATTCCACACAGGAAAATGCTGATGTGGCAAAAGCCATTAGGGAAAAAATTGAAACAATACATTTCTCAGAGCAGATAGTGTTTTTTTCAGGCATGATGTCTAGAACCTTTAAAGAACATGATTTATGTTTAATTCCCCAACAGTTTGATCATTATCAATAAAGGTCCAACCTCCCGCCTGTTGTTTTCTTTATATTCCACAAAGTTATAAAATAAAGCAATTATTACCGTACCACAAAACTCAATTTTGTGTAACACTTTTACACTAGTAAGCTAAAATTGAGATTGTACTTGGATGAAAACTATCTTTCAAAGAGTAGCATGGTTTTGTGCATTAAGCACATGCACAATGCAATCACTTTGATATCAAAAGCAGGAGCCAAACCTCAGAACTCTTATCTTTAAAAAAAGTATGAGGAAAAAGTGAAAATGTCCATTTTTCAGCTTCAAGAAAACATTTGCTGAACGTTTTCTGATGCTTTCCCACACAGTCACAAACATAAGATTTTTTTTTAATGAAAACTTCCAGGTAAATCCCTTGATTCCAGCAAGAGTATTGGAGAGCAGCAAAAATGAGTCCAAAATCTACACTCCTAATAAAAATTGAAAAATGACTGCTGTGCAAGAGTCCTAGTGCAAATCTGTGTGCTGACTTTGAGTTAAAGAGGAGTTGGACATGATGATCCCCATGGTCCCTTCCAACTCTAGGTATTCTATGATTCCAGTGAAGTGAAAATTCTGTAGAACAACAAGCTATAGACAATCAGCATCACATTCCCTGCATATCACCTGCTTGTTGTCATGTTGTGTTACAAAACCAAGCTGTTAGGTGGATTCTCTTTTTGTAAGGATAGGGCATGTTAACCATGTTGATCTTTCTGTCAGATGTCAATATGACCTCTATGTTCTCACTTCTCTCCATTTAACAAAACTAGTATAAAACTCATGCGTACTAAATATGACTGAAACTGCCCAGTGGTTTGAAGTGCTATAACATGAAGATCACCAAAAATATGATCAAGAAATAAGAGAATAAGGCTTATTCAACCTTGGGAAACCAGACTAGAAATCTTGCAAGTGATACATGCATCTATTTGTCCAGTCAAAGAAAAAAAAAAACTGCTGTATATGTCAATTTTTCATTCCAGCTGATAAAGCTTAGGTACACAAATCATTTCAGGATGCAATACTTAGCAAATATTGTTACATATACCTTTAGGAGAGGAAATTGAGATTCAATGAACTATGACAAAATAGAAACCAGAGACTGCTCACCTGCACAATACCTTCTGCACACTGGATAGGTATACTGAACAAACTCAAAAAAATATATAGAATTTAAACCTTTATCAGATGTACTTACTGAAAAGATTGGTAATCAGTTATTGCACACAGGACACAACGCTTAGGTACATCATCTATTTTATCATCATCTTACAACTTAGAGAACAGAAAATCTAGAAAGGAAAACTGAAGATTAGCTGTTACCTGCCGAGTCAAGCTCCTGAACGGACACACTGCTATGTGTTACAAAAGATCAACATATTGATCTGAGTTATGTAATTACACTGCAGTGAATCCATTGCTATCTTTTTGTGCTCCTTTCCCCCCCACACACACACTGTACGCTTGTCAAAATCAAACACCACTGTCGCCAGATAACCCTGATGGCTGATGTACAACTACAAGAAGTTATAAGGTTTAGTCCAAAGAAAATACCAGATCAGCTTTAAGATAATTGCTCCTTAAAAGAAGGAAAGTACTTGATGAAGCGAATAAATGATATCTATATACGATATGTGTATATACATAATGTATTGAACTTTTATATGGATTTTAAATTGTTTTAGCAGAAGCAGAATAGCGATCATATAATTTCACATTATTTCAACCTAGAATTCATTCCCTAAACTGATTACTAAAATCACTTACACACTTCTGAACTTTTTTGTGCAACGCTTTGTTTTTTCAAGTTATTTTATTTCGTTTGTAAAAAGCATTACCTATGCCTTATTATAGGTAGGCTAGCTACCATGCAAATTTTTAATTTGTTTCACTTGTATGGTCCAATTTGTTGCATCACTCTTCATTTGATCAATCAAGGGCTCGTGCGTTTAGTTAAAGCAGGCATTAATTTTCAAGCTGCTTGTCATCCAGAAATTAAAAAAAAAATAAAAAAAAATCCAAGTCTTTTTGCAAGCGTCAGCTGCTACTTGGAGTGTTTTTAATGAAACACAAAATACAGCCAAAGAACTTAAAAGAATTTGTACCAACTCTACTGACTCTAGAGAAAGGATGCCTTGGGGGAAAGACAGCAAGTAGCTGAACATTTCTGAGCACATCACAATAAAGCAAAGTCTCCAAAGCTTACAGTCTCCCTTGTGTTACCAGTGACATTACATTGAGAATGACCTTTCCAAAGAAATAAAACCCATTAGTGCTAGGAACATGGTAACTCTTAAAGATCAACACTTAGTAGTCAAAGGGAAAAAAAATAAAAGAATTTTACAATCTGGTAAATTAATTAGAACATAAATAATATGAAACCAAGACCTTGGTCTATAACCCTCTCTCATATAATTGCTTGCCATTTAAAAGCAGAATGAAATGTTTTATGCAAAAGATACAGCTATTGACCCTCCCCTCCATGTATTCAAAAGTCAAAGGAAATCCTGTGAGAATGAAATCTGGTGTGTCCTGGAGAATGCTTTAGTAAAATCCTACTGAATAATAATTTACTTTTATTTTCTCCACTGTAAAACTTAATCTCAATTTTCAAGAGATAATGATACTGGAAAATATTGCAAGTTAACTTGTATATTTCATGGATGTATTTGGTCATTTTGTAAAACCAACTGTCACCAAAAATATTGGACAAATGATATGTACTCGGGTGAACATGATTTTCTTATACAAAGTGATAGTTCTGTGCCATAAGGACACACTTGGGATTGTATTCCACAAATTCCACAACGAAATCTCTACAACAAACAACTACTTGCTTTTGAAAGCAATTATTTAGGCTTTTGCTATGGATGGTAACTCGGTATGTTAGTGTAACCCATCCACTTAACGCTGTAGACAGCCTTTTCAGTATTCATTGGTTCTGTGTTATCTGTATTTAGCAAGTCTAACATCTGTTCTACAGGAGATTCGACAAGTGAAAAAGAAAAGCAACAAACACAAAACATGAAAGTTTGTGGAAAAAGGTGAATCTCTGCCTTAAGCTGCAAGAGCCATGTCTGTGCTAATATGAATATAATCACTAAAATTGTTGAGAGGTCAGATGCACATCTTTGTTTAACAAATTTCTGGATGGAAAGCACACAAGGGTATGCTTTAGCACCCACCTACGTTGAACAGGTAAAGCGATCTGATAGTTCCTATTTGAAGGGTTCTGAAAGAGGCCTATTTTTCATTCTTAGATACAGACTAAAGACTTTTTCATTTATTTGAGCTATGCATAATAACAAAAGTATTGAGAATTCCGACAGCATCAGACATGCAGTTGATAATTGAATGTCCTACCATCACTATTTGCAACAGCAAGTAATTTAATTTGTTTAGACGTTTATACAATCAGATCTTTTGGTCCATTTTGACAAAGTAAAGCTGTTCAGGTTGTACATAAAAATAAGAAATCTTAAGGAACAAATTTAAGTATCCAATAATTTAAAGGCATTTTTTCTTGTACATAGCAATTTAAAATTACTGGAGCACTTCAATTTTTTTATTTTTTTTTCGTAAGTGCTTCAGCCTGGAAGTGATTGGGGTTCTGTGCTTGCACAGTATAAAGCAATTTAGAATTATTCAACTGCTTCACTTTTTATAGGAACTTCTATTTGAAAATGATTGGGGTTCTGATCATGTTCAGTACTGAACAATTTTAAATTATTTAAATGTGATTTTTTTTTTTTTTAAATCAGTGCCTTATGTTTGTGACTGAATTCTGGGAGATTATAATGGAGCATAAGGAAAGTTAAATTACAGGAGCATTTTAGTGTTTTTTCATCTCCTCAATATGAATTTCAGTTTGCAAGACTAAAACCATGAAACATTACACTTCAAAATAAATCAACATTACATAAAATACTAATCATTTCTTTCTAAAATATTTAAAGACTTTCATAATCAAATTCCCATGCCTTATAACATAACTATGAAATACAAGCATGTCAGAAACTACAGACATATTTTAGTAAATAAAAATATTTTCCAAGGATGAGAACAGTTTCTTAAGTGTTTTGAGTTCTGCAAAACTGAGAAAGATGTATTCCCATAGAATTTCACTAATCCAACCTCAGGTCAAGCAATGTTCAAGTCTGTTGTGCTCAACAGGTTCTAGTTCAGTCTGCAACTTTAAGAACATTACTCTTCCTTTTGCAGGATTGGTACATAGAAGCCTGTTACGGTTTTTCCCCCTTTATCTGATCAATGGAGTTACCTTTTTCAATAGTCAAAAACCCACTGTGCTCTTAAACTCTGCCCTTTGAGAGATGAAATTAAGCTGCGATGTCTGAAAATAGCACTTTTTTTCATGAAGGTGATGTACAAATGGAGCACTGAATAATACAGCTGACAGACATCACACTATTAGTGAATCCTGCATTTTATTATGACTTTGTGTCCTTCTCCAATATTGTACATTTAATATGATTACATCTACTACTAAACATACAGCAAAAGTCCAACGCAGGTATTTTTGTACTTTCCACAGAAGTATTCAATTAATATGAATGTGATTTAAACTCCATTTTAAAATGTGGTATTCTGGAAGAGAAAATGAGATACTCGTTTCTTCAAAAGCTTGTCTTCATATTTCACCTTTTGCTTTTCAGCATAAAAGATGAAGAAGAAATAGGGTAATTTCTGACCAAGAAAAATAACTTGGTGCTCCTCTGCACATTCATTTGAAAGGAGAGCGGCTAGTCCTTGAAGATATTTCATTGGCATGCCTTACTAATCATAGACGTTTAATTTTGTCTCTCCAGTTTCAATTGTAAGTAAACACAGACATCCTCAATTGCACTACACAGAGCTCCCCTTTATCCAGAGTTAATCACGTTCACTACAGCTATTCCCTAAGCTGAAGTTCCAGAGTTCCTTGCTTCTGTAAATCCTCAGTATTACGTCTTTTGATTCAGAAACAAAAAAACAGCAGTGTATCTTATCATTCACAAACATGTGCCCTGGGTTCAAGGGCTGTTTTCCTCTCTCCCACTAGTGAGCTGCTGTGCTCCACATACGGAATTAAGTTGTAAAGCGTTGCAAAACTCATTTGAAATATTTTGCTTAGGTAAAACCTCATATTACTGTAATTAAAGAAGCTGTGAGAAACAGTAATTAGACTGAGTGTCCCACAAATATTAATCAGTAAAGTAATATTCTATTATTAAGAAGCAGCTATTCACAGTAGGAGCTTCTCTTGCGAGAAACAGGATTAGGAACGAAGCCAAAAACAAGGCAGAAGGCATATCAAATCAGCTTATTTGGTGCCTTGTTTTAGCATGAATACTTTCACCTGTAGTTTACTTATTTGTGTACTGCATTTTAATGGAGAATGTGTGGGAAGGCTTTGGGCTCACGTCCTAGACCTGCCTCTTAGTGTCAGTGCTCCTGAATGTTCAGTAAGAACTTCCATTGTCTTTTGGCTTGAAATGCAGTGGAGGAACTGAAGCACACTGTGGACAAATCTACTGAACCTCCCTAATTTTCCCTATCTGCAAATGAAAACAACCCACATAGCAGGGAAGCTCTGCGATTTACTTGAGTAAGAAAAATAATACTTGAGATAGGTGAGTAAGAAGTACTACCTAAATACCTACATATATTGACTGCTTGAGGCACCATCAGTAATAATTTTGAGCAAGCAAGAAGTAAAGGATCATGTCAAAAGCTTCAAAGTCTCTAAAACCTTAGGCCAGATTAGCTTTTTGTGTTCCCCCATCCCTCTGCCCTTCAGTAGGAAAAAAAACAATAGTCAAGACCAATTGTAGAGCTTTTTCTTTTAAGTACATTTCTCTCTGCAATGTGAAAATACCTTGAGATTCAGACTAGAATCCAAAAGGAGTAAGCATCAGGTGGTTAATGTCAGATACAGCTATTTTTATGCCAAAATTATTTCTAAGTTACCCTGTTAATTATAGGTGTAGAGCAATACAGTGCAAGACTACAGATTTTTTAGGGGGAGAATCTGTACTGCAGTGGTTTATAAGCAACAAACTATATGGATCGGTTAATCAAGTATCTGTCCTTTACACTTCTGAGTTACTCTACATAGATCAAGCAGCAGCAATAAACTATGCTGGTTGACTTTTCCACTGCTGTCCAAAAGAATTATCTTTTTAACAGCATTTTAAATCACAGATTGTTATCTGAGCTGTTAAAAATAGATTTAAAATTGAGAATTTATTTAAGCTATATCTATTTACTATATCTAGAATTCAACCATTAACTTCCTTATATATTGCTCCTGCATGTATTCACCACCACTAGGAGATAGGTTTTCTTCAGAACAGAGGAGGAAGATGAAATCTATAAAGCCCAAGACTTAAAAATTTAGGTCAGATTTTTTTAAAATTATTTTACAACAGGTACATTTATATAGATAACTATACAAGTCAAGCATCAGCTATTACAATATTATGTTAAAATTATAATCAAGACCAACATCAGTTCTCCAAACTCCAGCACTCATAGATGTTCTTTGTTACTGAGGAAACAAAAAGCCAACTAATGGCAACATCCACCAGCCTCCATAATGAAGTGCAGCTCAATTAGAAGAGTCATTTCAGTAGTTTATGGATACAGTAGTGCTACTTCTCTCTTTTTGCACTTGTTTTCACCTTGACAAGTGCTTCATTAAGAACTTGCCTAAAATCAATATTAATATGCAAAATTGAAAAGTAAAACTCCTGCAGGAGGTTTGTGCTCAATGTGATACTAAGTGACAAAGGACATCTAAACATTCAAACAAAGCAGTGATCTACTCTGTAGAAGACAACAGAAAATTTGAAAAACAAAGCCATAATGCAAATGAGACAGTTTTGTTTGTTTCTGCCAAAAATAAAACTACAAATCCCTTGCATCTATTGGCCACTGAAATAAAACCAAAGTAGTAGCAGGAACAAATATTATACAGAACAGATGGAGAATGAGAAAGTGTTTGGTCACATATCAGGGAAACCACTCATTCTATTACTTTCTTTCAGCAGTAACCAAAATCCATATAGTTAGGCCCACTAGATTTGGCAAAAGTAGAAACATTCCTGAAGAGCAAGAGTTTGCTACAATACGTTATTCTCATGTAGCGAGATTTTATTTTTTCCAAACCAATTGATTGAGGATCTAGACTCATTAGTGAAAGACAATTAGCACCAAGGGGAAGCATGCAACTACAAAGATAACTTGAAGTAGAAAAGGAGAGGGGACAAAATGCTTGGTTAGAAAGCTTCCAGGGGATGCTACACAACAGTGTTGTATGCATGATGGATCTACATTGAGCACCACCAAATAGCACCATCAAAATCACAGGCTGCATACTTCTTTATCCAATATAAACACATCAGTGTTTCTTGGCACGTAGTATGTTTGACTAACGCTAGTAAATTTTGTTTCCATGCTCACCAAAAATTGTTAAAAGAGGATAGCAAAGAAGGAATAATTATTCTTTTTTTTCAAATAGGTTGTTCCAGCCAGCTTAGGGGATGGAGGATGCTCCTGCCAAACTGCAAGGGCAAAATCCTAACCCTCGTGCACATCTCATCTGCCAGAATCCCATCCCACTTATTTTTATTTCAACTCTGTGCCTTTTTAGTTGGCAATTTACCACTTGTCATTAGCTGCCTTTCATGGCCTAGATTTGGTTTCCCTCTTTTGGCTTTCATTTCTGTTCCCTATCCCATATCCCAGAGGCTGCCAGGATTATTGGACAGTTCAAAGGGCCACATGTGCACGAATTCCCTTCACAGCCATGACAAAGACAAGAGCATCTATTTTGCACTAAGTAGTGCTCAGCTGCCAGCTATGAAAATGCAGGTGGCATGTGTGCTTCTAGTAAAGACTTTTAGAGAGGAATTCATATGAACACATATACAACCGCATGTGCAACTCAAGTTTCCACTGGAAACTGCAGTATGATTGACAGACTACACCAAGACTAATATACTTCATAACTCTTACCTTCACAACAGTGTTAACTCATTTTATAACGCTTTAAGAGCTGAAAAGCTAGAAATTATTAGTTAACCTGTTAGCAGGTGTGCATCGCTAATTAAGTAGAAGTACAAATGTATGCTGTAAGATTTCTCTCCAGTTAAATCAAGGGAAGTTTGGTAGGTAGAAAATTTATACTGAATAATCGATATATATCTTTCTGCCGGTGAAAAGCCTTGGGAAAAAACAATGAAGTAAATATCTTCAGGGTAGGTCAATATTAAAGAACTGCGATAGGAAAGCAGAAAACCATCTGAGACTAGTGAAGATTAAATTAGGACCAGAAATGAAGATGTATAAGACTTCAAAAAACAGAAATAAAACTATCTAATTCAGTTAATATTAATGGCATTTGTTGTGATCTGTTATGCATGCTTAGATAAAATATTCCATAAGAATAATTCAAGTGCGATTTTCCCTCCCTTGGGCAATATTGCTGTTCTAAGGGGGGTATGCTGGTAAAAACCAACAAAATAGTTTTGTAGTTTAGAAGTGCATAGGAAAACAAATCAACAACAAATGGTCTTGAAATGCTGAATCATTTTGGGGCCATTTTTGAACAAAATGAGAAGTTAAAAGACTCCCAAATCAGAGTGCTTCATTGTTTCATTCACGTTAGTTCATTATGCATCGTCACTGCTGCTGTATAGCCTAGAAGCCAGTAATTCTGCCCCTTCTGAATGCTTCTGTCAGTCACGCTTGTGGGACAAGACAACTGAGCTACAGCTTAGGAGGCTTTGCATCTTTGATACTGGAGGTGACATAAGCTAAATTAAAGAAATTTCATTGCTGATTTCCAAATGGAAGAGGAAAGAAAGGTGAAATTACTTAGAAAATACCAGGAAGAATTTTCAGGCAGAGCATCTTGAACCACTTGTATGGCTGGACTTCTCTGGCTTGCTGAACCACCAGCTCTCCCTTACTTTTGGAATTGTTTGAAGTTATTTCATTATGTCATTACAGTGATATTTAAGACCTTTATTGTCCAGCATAATGTTCTGTAGGCACACCAAGATGGCAAAACCAACAGTGTAAGCGTTAGACAGGCATCCCAACACAGGCTGATGCAGCTTTAGCCCAGAAGGGTATGCACAGCAATGCAACTGAAGTGTTTTGAGTGACCAGCTGACACCTCTCAGAGTAACACAAAGTCAAGCTCTGCCTAGCTGGAGACATGCTTTAATGCCCCAGCTGAGGTTGTAGTACAAGAAAAAGTCAAAAATGAAGTTGTGGGGTTAAGCACTGAAGAGGTGCTCCCAGAATAAGAACTACTTTCCAAAGTAGTTCAGATTTCAACCAGCTTACCTACATGTAAGTTACAAAGAAATAAAAAAAGGGACTTGTCATCTCTGCATGTTTTCCGTGTACTGAATCACATGAGTTTTGGCACTAAAAGAACTGCTACTAATGAAAACTACCCCTTAAAATGTATTTGAACGTCAGACCTATAGATAAGATTGTGCTTCGTGAAGCTACAATAGCAACTCCAGTTCACCTGACCTAGTTTCTATGAAGCTATACTGTAAGCAATGCTGTCATTATGCTTAAGCAAATGCCCACCGAAGCAGATTCTGGCAGGCAGGAATAAGGCATAACTCCAAAGGTTGTGCAAGATGCCTTCCTTCTATTATCCTTTTTTGTTTGTATTCCCCATTGTATTTACGGTTCCCCATTGTGCCATAAAGAATGGTGAATCTACCTTGAGCATAAATTACCATGAAGCTATTGCATAAGTTTCTTTCTTCCAATATAAATTCTCTCTACCACACACCTGGCTTAGGCATGCAGTAATTATTTTGCTGTTACCTGCCAGGAAAAAAAAAAAGAAAAAAAAAAAAAAGGAAGCTTGATAGTGATGAATTCAACTTGCCCTTTGTCCTCTTTCATTGTATCTACCTACAGCAGGCAGCACCAAAATGCAACTCAATTAAACACATCCCTCTTGTCATAATGTACACAGAAGCTCTCCTCACAGCAGAGGCAGGAAAGATTTGCCATGACACTCCTTGTTGCATTTGACGAGTTTATTCAAAAACAAATATGTCAGTGGGGAGGTCTGTCATTCTAATCCTGTTCTTTATGTGAGAGCAGCTAATGCAATTTCAGCTACCTGAATAGAAAGGCTCTTGCTTCCAGATGTTCCATTGTGCCTTGCAGACAAGCACTGTAGGACTGACACCAAAAGAGACGAGCATTTTTCCCCCATCGATAGCTTCCTCTTAGCACAGGATTTACAGCTGCCCTGTTGATTCCTGTAATTCTGATAGGTATAGCATATTCTAAACCAGTATAATGCTATCCCTCTATAGGTCTGTTGCATAATAGCAATGGAAAGAGAACAATTGTACTGAACAAGGTGGCAAACTTCAGATACTCTAAGCTATTCTAACCATTGGAAGACTGCTTAACAGATGAAAGAAAAACAAAGATTGATTCTATTAATCAAGACCTGGATAAAATTATAGACTATTTGTACTTCAGGACACAAACCTCAAATTGCAGCATCATAGATTAGCCATTCTCATACTAATTGGAGATGCAGCAAACCTGCAGGAAAACCTCTGCAGAGGACATCAGGACTGAGAAAGATAAGGAGCTGGAGTGGCCAAGCTGGTGTGAGTGGTACAGTCAGCTGAGAAGAGCTGGGAGGAAGCTCAACTAAGCTCTGGCAGCAGCCTAAGGTATACACACTTCTCTGATGCCCTCTGGTTTGCAGTAAAGCTAAGAAGTGATGGAAAATAAACAAGAAAAAACCCTAATAACAAAGCAGGCATTAACTTTTCCTGTCACATTTGTTAACATTGGCTAGCAAATAAGCTGGATTTATTTCATTAATAATGTATTGCTCTTTTCTAATCAGCATAGCATGCTTTTTTTTATTATTCCATGCAGCCTCTGCAAATATTAAAGAAATAAGCCTTGTTATTAAACATTTGGAGATATATTTTTTTATGTTAATGTAATTTGAAAATAGCAGAAGTAAATAAAGCTGTGCAAAAGAAAGAAGAGTAAAAGAAGAACACAAGAGTTTAAGTTTTCATATAGATATGCTTTTAACAAATTGAGACCAATGTTTGGCCTTGCTTCTAAATACCAATTTAAACTTTTCTTTTCATATATTGTTTATTGCCCAATAGCAACATGCTTTCTTCCCACTCCCTATCATTTGTGATGTATACGTGGTATTTATCTAGACATTATGTGTTTTTGTTTTGCTGCTTTTCTGTTGTTGCTTGTTTGTTTTAAACTAGGAGCTTCTGCAAGGAAATAAAGAGCTTTCCTTCAAATGTGTAACACAGCTATTAAGCCGCTCCACAGGACTGCAGTGTGTTTGCAATTCTGTCTACAGTCAGCGGAGGCTGGACGTGCCCAGTAATTTTCCATGGCTAAGAGATTCCCATGTTCACACATGAGAGAACTGAACCTGAGCAGGTCTTCCACCTGTGCCAAGCACAATGGGCTTTGCCCAGAACAACCGTGGAGGGATGCATAGTTGCAGTAGTAGTGCAGTTGCAGGGCAGTGCAGTTACTGAGCATGGCAGTCTAGAGTTTCACTCTACATACAGTTACTTAGGCATATGAGCAAACACTATGCAGCAGCATCTATTATATGTTTTCTAGTGGCTAAAGCCGTGGGGAAAATAACCTGCTCTTCTCATCTTCTCCTTTACAAAATTAAGCATGCTTTATAAAGATCAAGATCCAAATCTGATTTAAGTACAAGAGGAGTCATTGGTATTTAAGAAGTGGCATCATTGCTGCATATCCAATTCAACAGCAAAAATCTATTTCCTAAGAGCAGAGATGCAGTCATATTCCACGAAGGGCTCACACTCAGCAAGATGGAAAGGAATGGCAGCGTGTCAGCTTACACAGAGAAAGATTCTTTTTCTTTAGGCCATTGGAAAAATTGTCTTATTTTAAAGTACTGTAAGTGATCCTCTCTTTTCTGAAAGAAAAAATTGCTTCTGATTTGCTTGTTATCGAAGTATGATGATGCATCCTTTTACTCTGTAAAAATTCATGTAGCAGAGGTAGATAGACACTGAGATATGCCATTTCTCATTCACATACCATTTTCCTTACCTAGTTTTTAGAGAAAAAAGTCTATAGTGCAAAAGTAAAGTGAGCAAAAATGCAAACCTGTGCACTGAGCAGCAATAGAGATGTTCTTTCAGAGACTTGACTGCAAATTGCACCTCCCTTGTTACACATGATAACTTATGTGAGTAAATTAACCACCTGGTCTACATTCAAATTCCTTTTCAAACATCAGTTTGCAATTCCTTTCTGTGCTGAAATAGAAGAAAATCTGCACAGCCTTAGAATATAATCATTATCAGGTGGTAATCTGGTTCTCTATCTATATAAAGTACATTGTTTTTCTACCTACAAAAGGACAGAAGGATTGGCTTACGATTAAGACACTGTGCTCTGAGAAAATGGGTCAAGTCTCCAGCTGACTCCTTTGTGCTATCAAATGCCTTTCAGATGGGTTAGCAGACTTGTGACTGATGTCTGTGGGGTTTGGCTCATGTCCTTTACAACTTCAAGGAAATGTGGACAGCAGCTGCCTCCTCTGCCTGCCTGATCCCCTTCCTCCTTGCTTGCCAGGTAATTTGGGGGGACAGATTATCAGAGTGATGCCTCTTGGCAGTGTATAACCTCATGTTTCCCAAATCTCAGTCAAATGAGAAGAGAATTCCTTGAGGCCATGTCTAGATTTCCTCCCCTTTTCTACATCACAGAGCATACTTCTCCTCTTATAATAAATCATTCTCTGAAATGGTAACTGACAGAGTAAAAACACTTTGAATAGTAGCATATTTACACCAGATGTGAACATAGGTCACCAGAAAGATGTTCAAATTAAAACAGATGGAGAATCAATGAGGCGGGGAGCTATAGGAAAGTGCTTCTGCATGGCAGAAGTAGCAAAGGCAGCTGTGCCTTGACTCCAGAAAAGGAGACAAACTGAGAGAATACAAGGGAAAAAAAAGCCACCACGGTCCTCACAATTTTCCTCCTTCTACATCAACACAAGCTGCTTTTGTACTGAAAACCTCAGAAGAACTGTTCCAAATCTTAGGAAAATCAGTGGGAATACATCCAGAAACAAAAGCGGGTTTTGGATCAGGCACACAGTGAAATATTCCCTCATAATAAAAAAAAAGATCAGATTTATAAGATCATGAAGTGAGAGTAATGAGTACCCTGATATCTGTCATAGTGTTTGCCAGGGGATAACAGTACATACATAATAGAGGGTATTCAGTTTTACACTGATCCAGTTGGATTCATGATACCTTATACTCAGAGAAGAACAAGCAGAATGTTACAAATAGAAAAGGATAAAAGGTTGTATTATTTTCCATGTTCAGTTCCTACAAACAGAAACAAAGGCATAATGCTTTCAAATGACTCATGGATTATATACGTATCTTAACACTGAAAAGACTATTTAATGATTATATGGCTTTTTGATATGCATGTGGATAATTCTTTCCTGTAGAAAACTTCTATTGCTAGCTCAGGTTTCATCCCAGTGAGTCAGAAACTACACCTAAACGTTTATATCACCACGTTCTTCCTCTGAGGCTTTGAGAACTTCATTGTGCAAATGCCATTAGTTCGTGTCCTTCCTTTTTCTCTGCTGTTCAGTTAAAAACATTCCCTGGGTAGACACAGAAGTCACATTGGGAAGAAAGCTTATTGTGCATGCTTACCACTATCAAATAGATTCACTGCTTTCTGTGCTACAGGGCTAGTTACCAAGGCTGCTTCAGGACTTCTCCCCTGTTGCCCACTTACTATAGAGCAAGAGAGCTTCCTTTTCCTCACTCACATTCATAAACCCATTTCAATATTAAGTCTGTCTATCCAGCAAACAAAAGCCATCTCTAAAATGGAAAAAGCTGACTTTGCTAGCAGAGATTTTATTTTCACATATTGGGTACCACAGCAATCCCATCTCTCTACCTCATTTTGGTGAAGGAAGATGGAAAATGTGGATGAAAGAAGTTCTCAAACTGACAACTTCACTGCTGAGGCAGCTTCCTCAGCCTTTCAAAAGGGAATCCCACCTGACAGGGCTTCTTCTGTAGTTGGGATTCACACTCACAATAAGGAGAGATAATAGCGAGGTGGGAAACTGGGCAGCACTAAAGAGAAACTGCTTGAAGGAGATAAAATAGACAGACGTAGCAAAAGAAGGTAAAATCAGAAGTGCTGTTGCTTTTGTGAACTCTTTGGCAAACCACTCGAGTACTGTGGCTGAAAAGCCAAGCTTCAGGTTGCATTTTTAATTTCCTTCCCCTCAGAATTGCTCCAAAGTGAGATTTTCAGTAGGCTGCAGCCCTGTGCAATATGTAAAGCTTGTGACTTCCCAGATGACTCTAGATCATTTTAATAACACAGATAAGCTATCATAGGAAATATTCCCAATGAATCAATTGTAAATCTACAGTTCCTAAGAGTTTGTAGATTTTGAAGTCAAAGTAAAATAAAGTGATCAACTAAGTCCAACCTGCTACATAACAAACACCAAATATTTTTCCTCAGTAATTCCTGCATCTGGCTTGAAGTCCTGAGCTACATGCCAAGGATGAGATGTTTTCGCTCACTGAATAGCCTACTTAGAGATAATTTCAACAAGGGATGTAAAACTATTACAGTAATGTCTTCATTCAATGGAAACCCTTGCTACAGACCAGAGCCTGTTTAGAGATCTGAAACCCAGAGGCAACTGCCAAAGCATTTCCACCATCTTCTTGCCCACTGGAGAGGAGACTTATCTACCACAGCCCAGAGGGCTTTCCCTGGTGTGGACTTCAGCTAATGGCCCATGCTAACTCCAAACTAGTTGGTACGGTAACTTTATCATCTCAACAATTAACTTATCCTACAGAAGGCTGATGACATATCTACACCAACACAGGAAATAACAAACACACCCCGTCATAGATGTTTATTATGTAACATGCATGCATGCATGCCCAAAAGTACCTTTTACCCAATTCTAGGTCTCAGAAAGTAGAGGTTGAGGGTCTGGTAGAAGAATCGGCTTGAAAGAGAAGTAGTAATACTCAAATGGAATAACCCTTGCTGAAATACATAGTGGATCAATTAGTTTTCAACATAATTGTATCTATCAGTGAAGGCAAGTTTCACTGAGACAGAAACATTTCAGAGGAGAGCATTTTTTTTCTGCTTAAATCTGATTTCAGTGAAGTCAAAAGAAATTAATAGTGTTTTGATTTGCATTATATCAAGTAATATATAAGGCCAAAGTATTTAATATTTAAAATCAAAATACAGCACTTTCACATCACTGAAACACAGCATTTGGATTATTCCAGAGGGTCATTTTGGCGTTTATGTTCTGCAGTAATTTTTATTGGAAAAAATTCAAAGCACAGTTTTGAAGTGTTTTTCTTTCCCTGAGAATATCAGCTTCACTTCCCAGCCAGAGCTAATCTAATCTACTTAACTGAAATTTGGTTTCACTCGATCTCAGAAATCCCAACTCAGACACTCTAAACTTGACTGCCTCCTAGGGTATCATCACTAATTGTAACCCTGAAAAGAAACATAGCATTATCTCTGCTAATTCATAAAACTGGGGAAGGTTTCTCAGCCTATAAGCATCATAGCTGGCAACAAGCCTTGTAGATACCTCTTAAATATCAGCTACTGCTTGTACCTGAATTGGTTTTCACCTAAGCTGCACAATTCTCAGGCATACTGACTTCTGATTTTCAAGAGCAGCCATCTCATCCCTCTAAAGACACTATGTACTAAATTGATTATGAAATTTGTATTCTTTATATATTGGATGATGATATTGTGAATATATATATTATTAAAATGGGTTTCTTTTCTATTTGTGAATTACGTGTGCTGATCAATCTTCCCGTCATTTAAACACTACTTTCTGATTATAAAATTAACCAGGGACTTTTAATTTTAACACTAACTACTGCTCAGTATGGTAACATGGATTAAAAAAGCTGCAAGCAAGATCAGATTGCTTTTAATAGGCAACGTTAAAGTGCACAGGTATAGTTTAATCCTATAGGGTTACGTCTAACTCAGGAGAGAGAGGATGCACTGATATAACTACATAGGCATAACTTGATTGCATTGGCAAAGCATTAAATGAAAGCAGAATTAGGCCAACAATGAACACTTCCTAAAGTCTACTTCTCATTTTGAGTGGGAGCCCAAACAATAGCACTTGAAAATTCAACGTAGAATGACAATAGAAAGAAGTGGCACACATCACCCAGCCTTCCTTGCCATACACAGGGAACCATATAATCAGAAGAAAAGCAGCACAACGGACATACAATCACACGTGTCGTACAAAGGCAGGAGAACTACTCCAGCCCTCCTGCCGCTGCAGTTTGGAAAATTGCAGGCTCACCTCCTTCCTGCAAGAGATCACCTGAACTCTTAACAAAAACACACAGAACAAAAGCGATGCGTATGAGCATCTCCTCCAACACCATTTCACTAATTCGGTACAAACTATGACACCTGGGTGCCACATCTAAAAATCAGCATGATTTCCTTCAGCCCTTAATTGTCATGCAGCGTATAATGCACCTTACCCTGATGTTTCTGGCAGGAGACAACAATATTAGCTATGAAGTATGCGGGTTTCTGCCAAATTCATAAATACTGGCAGAAAAACCTATGGAATGGGCAGACTGGGCTGCGAAAATGAGGAGTAATTTAATGCAAATGTTCTACAGCACTCCCCAGGCTCCAAGATTAGGGATGTCAAAAAATTTAAGTGCTCCTTCTGGTTATTACTGTGGAGAACTGATTATTGCTCACTGTATATGAGGTTTTCTAAAATGATTGTATTTTCCTTAAGTAAGTCTCTCATTATTTCGTTCGCCAAAGTATATTTTGCTGCATGCTCAGTAATACTCCCCTTCCCCTCAAAGTGAAAGCTAATTGTTAAGTTCTGATTTTAACCGTGATTTCCTTTCACTTAACTTATTTTTACTCCCTGGTGTAGCAGATAATGATGTACGTTCGAGAAAAAAAAAAAAAAAGGAAAAAAAAATACATTTACTAATGTAAGTAGGCATAACTTGCTTTGGGAAAGAGATTGTTTCAAACATACACCATCTAATTTTCTCAAAAAATGTTTAAAAAAGAACACATTTAGAGACACATTGCTTTTAAAGGTGAGAGTACCCATGTGCACAAGGTGATTAGAAGTTACATAAATAAATTTGCTCAGCTTCCAAATGCCATAGAGAATATTCCTACAGGCCGCTTTCACTCACTGAGATGGATACACCTTAAAGTCACGTTTATGCAACAGAAATAATCCTGATTAATTACTGAAAATTTCTAGATTAACAGCTGCGCTCTCATGCACAGCTGAACAGTTCATTAGAGAATTTAATCTAAACTGCAATCTGTCCAAAGAGGAATAAAATATATTGAAGAACTGTAATGAGATAAGCACAGTCAGCAGACCTTTCTTCAAAGAAAAGAAACAGACTTCTACTTCTGATTTATTTTTTTTTTTCTTTAAGTAGAAGCTGAAATAAGGAAAGTTTGTGCCTTGAATCAATATAGAGAAAGCTGCTAATGATAAGTGATCTCTGATTTATAAGCATTTTTATTCCTCAAAAGTAAATATTTAAGTGACAACATCCAAGAGGTAGTTCTTCACAGAAATTATCTGCTTTCTTAAAAAAAAAGGGAAAGGAAAAAAAGAAAAAAAAAAAAGAAGAAAAAAAAAGCAGCCAGATTTCATAGAAATACAGATACAGCTTGAAGCTGCTCAAAAAGTTCTTTGGTTTGGTGGATTTTCATCAGGCAAGCTGTGCTCCTGCAACTGTGGTCAGTCCCACAGTGTGCAAAAGTGATGTACGGATAAACCACTGTGGTGAAACTCTGAGCAGATCCAGAACTGAAATGGGGTGGATGTGTCCTGTAGAAGTACCATCATTTTTTAGTACTTTATGTTCATCTGTTCTGAACATTTGAACCAATGTAAGTTTGAAATTTGATTATTTTCCAGGTTAAAAAAAAAAAAAAAAGTCACATCTAAGAATGGGATTCGCCCATTGTTGGTCTTCCAAGCCATAGAAAGAATTCTTCCTTTCATCTGACTACTTTTAGAAGTGTGCATCAGGTAAACAAGAACTACACTCCAAAGAACAAGCCTAATCTTTTTCATTCAACATGAAAATAACAACAGAATAGAATCATAGAATGGCCTGGGCTGAAAAGGACCACAATGCTCATCCAGTTCCAACCCCCTGCTGTGTGCAGGGTCACCAACCAGCAGCCCAGGCTGCCCAGAGCCACATCCAGCCTGGCCTTGAATGCCTGCAGGGATGGGGCATCCACAGCCTCCTTGGGCAACCTGTTCCAGTGCGTCACCACCCTCTGAGTGAAAACCTTCCTCCTAATATCTAAGTTAAAGAGAATTAGGCCAGGTACAGACATGCACACAGGTGAAGTCTAAAATAAGATGAGATGTGTAAAATAGAGTACCAGGGAAGGGTGACTTATGAGAATCTGGTTATCTTTCTGCCTACACGCAAGCATATATGCTGACTGTGATCCAGCTGTTCCTGTAGTGGATAAAAAGCCACCTTCGTTTACTGCAGGGAAAACTGATACCTCAGTTCCCATTAGAGCCACAAAATTATTTTCAACTGCTTTTTAAGAGGTATGTATTTCTCTTCCTTATTTACTGAAAACGGTCATAATGAAACTCAAGTGGTTAGAAATAAAGCATTTAAGAAACAACAATATAGTCAAGATAAAATCACTGATGAAGTGAAAGTGTTCATTAATCACTGGCTGCTCAAGTATATGGGAGATACAAGTCTATATTTTGGTTGAGAAAGGGGTAATTTACAGTTTCCCACATTCCTTAGAATTGATCCAAGTCAGAGATGCGTAGCAAATTTGTCCATAATCAAGTGTTCTAACAAGATTTAAACTTTTTTTTTTCCTTTAATTAATCTACAGTCAATGGAATGCTTGCTTATTACCCAAAGTCTAGAGCAAAATGGGAAATTAAGGACAAGGAATTTACCACAAAGTTGGTATCAGTTATAGGGATTTGGAGTATGATTAATTAGGCATTTACTGTGAATGATTTATCCTGCCTTGTCTCCAATTGTGTTGCAAATGTCTGCAGTGGACATCAAGTATATTACCTTCTTTTACATATTAATGTGATTCTAGAGCTATTCATGAAACATTGTCTTCAAGATTTGCTGCAGCTCTCTGGAATGTCAGAGCTCCTAATATTTCCAGTAGAAGGATCTGGTAACTGTGGATTGACCTTAACTCAGGATGGAGAAACTAATACTCAACTGGTAAAATGCAATGAACAAGTGTTTGTATGCTCTGTCAAACCTGTGCATCTGCTTACTGCCAGTTCAAAAATCTGGAGGAAGTCACATAGGAAAACAAAAGAGCAGAAGTCTGTAATTAGATGATTGTTCATCTTCTAGATCCATGCTTTTCTGTAGTGCAAGAATACACTTCAATAACTGGGCCAAAAATCGCAGCCCAAAAGGGACTATTATAGCAATTGGCTATTTATCTATCCCAAATAAAACCACAAAGCTTCCTCAATCTTGACTATACCATTACTGTGGAGTAATCTTATAATTACAAAAGTGTAGCTCATTCCACCACCAAAGCAGGGAACCATTTGCTGCAAGAGCCTGCTTGGTTTTACTTCTTCTGTGTTGTTTTTATTCAGATGAAAGCATGCCCACTCTTTTCTGGAAATCTTAGAATTTAATAAATCAGTGGTTATTCTCAGCAGTAAACAACATGAAAGAGGTTCAGATGTGCAGCATCTTTAACTGAAGGTTCTTCCTTGCATCAGATATCCAGATGTGCACATAATGCCGCAGGATCTTTACAGCTGAGGGCCCTGCAGTGTGCCAGCAGCACCCCTGCCTCACAAACATTAAAAAAAAAAAAAAGAATCCCAGGTGTGAATGAAACAAAGGCAGGGGAAATGTCTCCTTTACTCTCCAGTCTGTTTCATTTGATAACACAGGTTTGTTCCACGTATGTGTGGAATATACAATCATTATTCTTTTGTGCAAACGAATCCATGAGAGTTACACACATCACTTTTCCATAATGTCTTGAAATCACACAAAGCTATCAGCTGAACAGATATGGGAAGGGGAGAAGAAACCTTGAATGCTCTAAGAGCATGTTTTGCGTGTACCACCCAGCTGCCTAAGCCCAAATTTCCCCAATTAGAGGACCACTGCTGTGGTTCACCAAAGACCACTGTGCCTGATGGGTGCTGGGCTCAAGTCACAGAAGAGCTAACACATTTAACACATAGCACAGACTCCCAGACATGCAGAAATGGCATTGGGAAAGGCTCTGCAGATTCACTGGCTTTATGACTTCAAATTGCCACTGAATCTGGCTTGATACCACTATGACAAAAATAGGCTGTTGTTTCTTCTACTTAGATGCTCAACTGCTGCCAACCACCAGGTCATTAAAAGGGGAAAGATGAGAAATGGCAACTTGAAATTTTGATGAACATCTGTCAGTTAAAGATTCTAAGCTGCAATGCAGAAGATGCAGTTGAACAGAGTACAAGCTAAAATAAATAAAACTTCACCTTTTTCTGTGGCACCAGCTCTGAAGCAAAGAAACACCAAAAGATAAACTCAGCCCATCCCAAATACCTACTATTCATTCTACTGGATTTGCAAATACACTTTATTCTGGCTCATGACCCAAGAGTACAGAAAAGTTTTACTTGTTTCATAATAAAGAAGTTCAGAGGGTTGCTTTACTTTTCAATTTTGCTTCATCAACTTCCCAGCCCTTGGGGGACTCAGCTTGAATTGCATATGTATTGAAAATGAGTTAGGCAGCCTGCAGTGCCCACACTGCATATAAATGCATATTCATTCATCCATTTTGGACTAGTGTCTGGAGATGTCCATTCAAAAGAACAATATTGAGGTAAAATAGCATAAACATCAAGAATGACCAATCCTTGCAGAATTATCAGCAAGATTGCCTTGCATTTTGTGCACTAGTTCAGGCAGTTAGGAATCAAAGTCAGATCTTTACAGGAGCTGATCAGAAGGGAACATCTGATTTCTGAACTAAACCAAGCAGTCAAAGCACACAGTCTTTGCTCAGCAGCCAAGACTCTAACATCCAGTTTTGTATCCAAATAGAACCCATCATGATATGACAATTAATCAGCCTGATTTTGAATAATGTTTTCACCAAATGAGAATGGCTGCACATTAACATTCATCCTTTAAAATCTGCAAACATATCCCCCTACCATTCACGACAAAGCAACTAATTCTGCCAGCACACTGGGGTTGGGCACAAATTCCCGTGACTCATCTGGAAAGGATGGAGTCCTGCCTAAAATAAGAAGTGCAAGGTTTCAACATATTCAAAGGGTAAAAGCCACCATTACCTGCACTAAACACTGCTCATAGGCATCTGTGCCCAGTTATATGCTGACTTGTGACTTTGAACAGCTCTTTTCCTGATCCATGTGCTAGAAGTACACAGAGAATTTTCTTGTTGACTAATAGATCAGATTTCCATATGCTTCATCCAACATAATAGCAGGAACTACGGAAATAGCTGACATGCACGTAAAACAATTAAAATTGCACTTGGTGAATGTTATTTAAAACTGGAGTTGATCAGACTTGGTAAAACGTTGTTTCAAGAAAAGCAAGACAGAGTTCTGCTAATTCCTTCACAACGCACACAACTGAATGTCCAGTTTCAGACCTCCCTGGAAGGTGTCCATTTGTGGATGTTCATTTCGAAATGGGAAAAGTTTGCTCTGGCAAATCCAGAGTAAACATCTGAACTGATGAAGAGAAAAGAAAGCAGCCAAGCAGATGGGGAGAACAAGAGCATTCCACCTAAGTGGAAATTGTTAACATCAGCAAAGAACTGGACCAAATGAGTTTCCTTTGAACAAACCAAACAAATTCTATCTCCCTTTGTGTAGAGCATGAAAATGCCATTACAGAAATGAGTCTGAAGACACCACAACAAAGTGCCTACATGGCACCCTCTTCATCCACAGCCTCCCTGCTTCTCTCCACAATTAAATGAACATTTCCCCAGACTTGTCTAACCATTTCATTTGTGTCTTGGCACAAAAAATGAAAAACCTTACCCCACTGAATTTAAATAACACTGAAGTCGCAACAGGAGACAATGAAGCCAACATTCAACATTAATAGTGGAATCCATTCTTCATCTCTGCAGGCTGATTTCCCAGGAGAAGAGAATACTGTCATCAAGACGTTCTCATTGCTTTTTCTAAGTGCTCCATAATTCACAGAATTACTTATGTTTTTGTCTAAATTATCCAGTTTTTTATACTTTTGCATTCACTCTAAGTCCAATATAAAGTAAAGACAATCTGAAGGTCTTTGCCAAAGGGAGCTTGTAGCATAGATTTAGCTTTTGAGGTTTGGGGATTTTATTATTATTTTTATTAGGAAAACCATATTGAGGATCACACGCTTGTTCCCTTTAGAGAAATTCTAAGAGGGTCTTTTAGCATATAAGCAGTGGACCCTTGCTCAAAAATGCCTATATCAATACTACAGCAGCAAAATCAGAGGAAAACCTCCTCACAACAGTCTGTGTGAGGAGTTCGTGAGAAAATTTCCTGTATGGCTGGCTATGAGCAATTAACTTGGAAAATACTCCAAGGAGGCATTCTCATTGCTTAGCATCACATTTAGCATGATGAGGTCTCAGGGAAAGATTAAGACAGAACCACAGTGTAATTAAATAATTATTTTTAAAGCTCAAGAGCCCTCATACCTCCTATTGCAGGAAAAGGCCATCTTCTACCAAAATAGAGCCACAGTACAAAAACAGCAGAGGATGACTGTCAAAGATGCTGCACAGCTAATGAGAAAACAAGATGAGAATGGAATTTTCTTGTAGATCTACAGGTAGAGAACACAAACATCTCCCGAATGATCCAATTTCCGTTGAGCAGGCAACACAATGAGCTGTACAGCTGCTTGTTGTGAGCCATGTGCATAGGGATGGGACTTGATGGAAATTGTTGGCTGGCCCCATGTTACTGTATTCCTCTCCCAGATTCTCACTCTTTAAAACAAAAAGCTAAACATTCATTAGGCTTTTTTTTTTCTTTTGTTATTTTCCCATTCAGTTAATTATGTAATCACAAGCAGGAATGTTATATGGCTGAGAAAAGGCAAAAGGCAATAGCCTGTGAAAGACACAATGCAGTTCTCAATTGAAGCAGGCACTTCACCTTTCTGGTTTGAAGTTCAAAATCTAGATGGCTCTCCCCTAAATAACACTGAACCACACATTTCCAAGCTACAGAGGTACATAACTCAAGCAACTGCACTGCAGATACTCCTTTCTGGCCGCACTTTGACCAGCAGTGCTCTGCTCACACAGTGTAACTACCATTTGCAGAACAAAATGGTTTTTTTTCCTCCTGACCCAACTGGCCCATAGAAATAAAATAAATAAATAAATGGAAGGGATCCAGGGTTTTTTGCCACCCGTTTTAGAGGCTTCCTTTAAAAATGTGTGTTCTTCTGCTTGTAGGAAAAATAAAATGAAAGCCTTCAATTAACACTAAAAAGGTGACTACAGCTGTAAGTATTGATTCAATAAGAGTGAAGGCACAGATTTACTGGTAAGGAAATCATTTTATGCAAGGAAAAAGTAAATTAACCAACATGGGGAGGAGAGTATAATGTATGTAAATGTGAATGGTCTCAGAGATTAATTTTGGATGAAAAATTACATATTAGCAGTTGTACCGCAGAAATGATTAAAGTAATCAAAGCAATACAGACATGCATAACACAAGAGGATCCTGATGTTTTGTTTGGGATATACAGATGTTGCATTTCAATAATTATCAGTAGCAAAAAATGAGATTCAGCTGCATAAAAGTCTAATTATAATTCTTAATCAAAACATGAGAAATGAAAAAGTTACTGGAATACCTTTGAAGTACATTAGGAATGAGAAATAACATAAGCCCTCTGGTATCATGCTGGTTAAACAAACACTAAAAAACTAATACTTGCATCTAGTCAAAAGAGAGCCTTCAGTCAAGGCCACATGAACACCAGGCAGACATACAGCCTGTGCTTTCCCTGCAGATGCTCCTGAAGGGTTAAACCTGCCCCAGGCAACTGCAGCAGGGGATGCAAAGGTGAAATTCGTTGCAGTTGTTCCTACAGTGCAGTCATTTGCCCAATTACCAGCTCCACAGTAATGCCTCTGGGCCTGTGATTGTCATCAGCGCTGCTTTGTTTTAAGGAAAACAAACATCCAAGGAGAGCTGCTCCTTGCCCTGAGGGGTTTAACTTCCAGAGGCACAGAAGAGACAAGGTACAGAAGAATGGCAGGACTTCAGAAAGCCCTTTCCTCGCCACACATCCCCAAGTCCTGGAAAGTTTGGAAACCTTAGATAGACGAAGAGCTGCAATTTGAATAAGCTCATACTAAAAACAGGACGCATCTATATTGCACCTGCAACTTTTTCATGGATCCCTATAGGTCATTAACTGTCAGTGTTCGAACACCTGTGATAGCTCAGACATTGCTTAAGTTATTTCAGAGCTGTTACAGTCTAAAGAGTATTTTATATTGTTCTTTCATATCACATCTCCTAGCTCAGTTGCAGAGGTAAAGAGAAACCATCTGTCTATTTCTTTTTGCATGTCCTCATTTGCATGCCATTAATACAATTAATATTGCATTGGAATTTACACAAACATATTTCTGATTCTTCCAGCTCCAGGAACACTCCAATCTGTAGCCTGCAAGACAATTTCAGGCATAAGTGAATGTGAGGTCACTTCAGAAGCCAACTAAATTGGGAAATAACGGTGTTTGTTGTGAGATGACAGGTCACTGGAATCCTAATGAGATTACATCAACAGCCAGTTACATGTTTGGCTCAATGCAGGAATCAAATCATTCGTGAGAGCATTATAACACTAATGAAAAAAGATGAAACAGGTTCTGTTTAATCATGTTTCTACTTTTGGTAGCGCTACGCATTAAGAGGCGATTAAAGAAGCTATAATGTTGTTGGATTTTTGCTTTGTTTTCACAATGGCACTTTGCTTCAGAAACAAATCCAATAAGCCAACTGAAATTATCTTTGAAATTGTGTTTGCAACACTTACTTTAAACCACAGAAAAGCAATAGATGTACTAACATAATTTATTTTTTGACTTCCAGAGGGAACTTTTATTTGCTGCATTTGAATAGCGAGATTGAAGCCCACCTCTGATTAATTCTGAGTGCCAGGTTCTCACCCACGTTTACTAAACATGCTGCTTCACACACTGAAAAGAAAATCCCCTTTCCCCAGCAGACTTGCGTAGATTTAGCAACAGATAAGAGGCCAATTAGGCTTCCATCCCCAGAGGTTTTCAAGGAGGGTGTAGGAGCAGCAAAGAGGAACATGGTTTAGTGGGAATGATGGGGAGGGGATGACTGTTAGACTAGATGATCTTGACAGCCTTCACCTACCTTAATGATTCTATGGTTCTAATTTACTGACCTGATCACAACTACAGCACACAACAGGGCCATACCATGACATTCCCTGCAGCCCCTTCTTCCCAGTGCCCTTATCAGGTCTCTAGAAGTGTGCATGGGCTCCATCCTATACACTTGCCCAGATTCCCTCAGGGAGGAGTTGTGGAGCAGGATGGAGCCACTTTCCTTCTATGCAACTGCTGACTCAGAGACATGGAAAAACATCACTCCAGAAGAGAACAGACTCAGCAGACTCCACAATGAGTTTTTAAATCAATTGCAAACTTTTTTTTTACCACTGTAAGATATCTGCAGGAATTCATTTATTTTTCCTATTCACTTCCAGAGACCAAGCTGTCCTTTCATCTTTCTTACAACTATATTCAGCATGGGGAAGTGTTTCAGGATTTTCATAATCAAGCATCATCATTTCTCAACATAAGAGTACTAAGAACAGATGGATAAAGAACTGCTAACATTTTGCCATTGTAACAGCTTTCTCAGCTGTTGTTTGTGCGTGTACTCAAACAACTCACAAAAATCAGCCCCTGCACAGAACTGGAGACGTGGCAGAACACGGACAAGTTCACAGTGAGACAGGAACCATTCGCTTTTAGCGTAGAAGGAGCAACAAAACCGTGTACATGAAGCAGTGTTAGTATTAGCCAACGGCAAATGCACTGCCAGAGATGTGATAATCTGAAAGCCATTGTGCTGTAAATTGCCATTTTAAAATGACTGCTCTTCTGAGGGAATTGCCCAGCTAAAGGAAATTGCCAAAAAGTTCGAGTTTAAGAAATAAACTCGTATTACTTTTCAGATCGTGTTTAAATTGCTGTAAATGGAATAGCCTACTAAGGGAGAAAAAGAACAGCATGCTGGTCTCAGAGGAACCCGCCGTCAGTTGGAACACCACCTGTGCTACAGTGATAAATCATTAAGAAGAGAAAACATCCCTGCTTGCTTTTTAACCTGACAAATTAATTGAGAAGGTCTGTAGTGTACAATATTGGTACGTCCAAGTCAGACTGGCTGCTTATCAGCAACACAATATCCCTCTCTGTTCTATCAGCTATTTTTCTTAGTGGAAGGAACAGAGACAGGTTAACAATTTTACCAGGATCCAGGCCATTGCCTGCACCACCATCGTTCCAACCAGCCTGGAAGAGATCAGCTAGATGGATGGAATAAACATCAGCATGTTCTGTAACCTTCAGAGACAGCAGCTACTAGGGTGGGTTACAAATCAGGCTGTGGCAGCACTATAGGAGTGGAGAGTAAAAGCTGCAATCTCAGCCCCAAACTGCTCTGAGCTGGAGAGGATTTCTGCCCATTACAAAGTGTGGTTTGGAGTCTATTAAAGAACCTTTTACAATCACATTTACCACTGATATACACTTCTAGCTTTCATAGTTAGCCCAACTACTTAAAAATGGCATGCATTAAGGGATCATATTTTAGGTGAAACAAGGTTAAATTTGGTGCCAAAAGAAGGATATAAAGCAATTTCCTTTTTATTAAGAGAAGATAACAATTTACAGGCAATCAATTCTGGTTCTACTGAGCCCTCAAAATCTTGAGTAACTGTGGCTGGGATAGGAAATGTCGCTCTGTGTATAAGACAGATGGGTCCAAATCAACATTCTGATGAATAAATTAATCTCTTCTGATACCAGACTGTTGTCAGTGTACATTTCTCACACATATCAACACACTCAGTTTGGACTTCAGGGCAGAAATCATCTTTCTGAATTTCTTATAATGAATTTTACTCCCCAAACCCATTTGTTGTCCTGCCTTTGTTTACACGAATGACCCTGACTTTGTGCAAAGTCTTTAAGAATGCCAGAATTATATATAAGGGGTCTCTAGGCAACCAAGAATTGAATGCTTGGAAAGGAAAGATGATGTGCGTAGCTGTAGTAAGAAAAATTTGAAAGGAGAGAGAGTAGATGGCCAATCTCTCCATACTTAATTACACAGCTTAAGGCTATGATTTCCCACCTTCACAGCACTCAGTCCCCCACATATAGAAATGTTTTCTTCATATTTTTAAATAAAAAGCTACCATTCGAGTCAGTCAGGACTATTTGTATTATAAATGCTTTGAAGTAGTGTTAGTCTGAGTCCTGGCAAAGAATTAAAAGTGACACCTGAGGTGGAGCTGAAGGAAAATTTCTCTAAATGCAAAGCAGTTGTAACAACAACTGCAAGAAGTAGCAGTTTTTAGTTGACTTCATTTCCTTTTCTCAGACTGTTTGGATGACCTATATATAAATGTGCCCTGCCAAGTGGGTATTGTATCCTTAAGGGGCAGCTTGCTTCTGCCCCAGATCTTTGAGATTACATTTGGCTGTTGAAAGCACGCACTACTGACTACACACACTGCAAGACATTCTTTCTTCATTAGCAATGTGATCCTCTCCAGACTGTCAGAGGGGAAAACGTTAGTGCAGACAGCAATGATTATTTTGGCTAATTAATTTTAGCTGAGATGCTTGAGCTGACACTTTCTAAACTTGTGCATCTGTGAGTTGGGATGTACTTCCCCAACAGATTCATTTATTCTGAGAACACTTGTCCCAAAGAAAACATCTCCACCAGCTTTCTTCCCTACACTTCCAGTGCTGATGATCTCAGAGCAGTAAGGCACCTCATCACCCACCCTTAGGCCCACACTTTGATTACCATCTCCTGTCTCCTCTCCAAAGGTATCAATAGCCTGCCTGCTGCCATTGTACATCAGGAGTTTCTTCAGCTCCAGATCAGCTTAGATGGGATAAGTTATCACTTCATTGTTTTACTCACGTTTTACTCATGTATCTGAGACAGTTCAATCAGGAAAATTGTAAGTGCTACGTTGACTTATGAAATGGTAGTCAAAATTATTACTTTCTGCCCTGTCTCTGAAATAAAATAAAAATAAAACATTACTGTTTTCATTTTTTTTTCATAGTATATTTGTAATACTGTAGCAAAAGTCCTGTTCCAGAACCTTGTTCAACTTCAGTCATCATCTCAAGAGTTCAACTGACCAGACAGTACAGGGGAGAAATTAGTTCAGTAATGACACACGGGATGCTCATACTCAGTGTGTCCTTCCCCAGGCTATGAACAGAAGATAAAGAAAATGATGTGTACAGCTACTCAAAACCCAGAAAGAACAGGTTAAACATTAATTTGAAAAATACCTCTTTAATGTATCTTAAACCCTCACCATCAATGTTTAAATAAAAGAGGTTACTGGCTGTGCTGACAGAGCAGAAAAGTACATTGCACCATAAAAGGAAGTTCTGATTTATAACCATAACTCATCCTGTTCCAAAACACACAAAACAAATCAGTAGCCAACAATTTTAAATGACAACCTCTCTACCAAATAACTTCCTGGACACTATAACATCCAAAAAGCAACTTCAGGTTTGTTAAAGCTCTATCCAGATATTATCTTGTGGTAGAAAATAAAAAGAGAGCTTTTAAATGGCCAGGGTGCATTTGTATCCCTTATTTGTGCATGGAAGAACGGTGATTGCGTTTGTAATTTGGGTAATTGTGCATGCACAACTGGCCAGCTGCATGCAGAATCGCCCAATTTGCACATGCTGCCTTAATTACCACTTGAATTATGACATTTTACAGTTATGTGTATGCAAATATGAGCAGAAAAAGACTCATTTGATAAACAAAGCACTTGGCATTGGTTTTCAGTCCTTCCTAATCAGTCAGAGTACTTGAGGCCATTTCTGCTGACTCTCGAAGCAGTAGATGTATCCTGCATTTGGTACAGAGCGCTTCTACTGAAGAAATGTCTCCTGACTTTAAAAAGCATAGTTAAGAAATACTAGAAACAGAGCTATGCTGCATGACTAGAACTTCAAAAGTAGTCACTTCTCAGTTTCACTTTGTAGACCCCTATAATATTGCTTGCAGTCAACCTGAATGATTCACTGATGTTAAAAATCAGTCCCGTGAAATCCTTCACAGCTCTGTGAAATTTCGTCCACTGGTCTGCAAGTAAAACAAATCCTAGAAGACAAAGCAATGAAAAAGCAACCAGGAATACCACAAAGCAAAGTTACTCTCTGTGGCTAAAATGATCCATGTTGGAGAATCTGCATTATGCTGAAGACCAAACATGCAGATGAGATAGAGGTAGAGATGATCTCCCACGGAGCAGAAAAGCCTTCAGGTCAGGAGATAGCCAAGAACTGGGCTAAGCTTAGCTCTTGAAGTCTGCACCAGTAGTATGCAAATACCACGAGCTGGAGCACCCTTAAGATCACAGATCAAGATGTAGCTCATCGAGCAAAATTAGCTTTAAGGTACACTGCACCTTGGAAAAGAAAATAATTGAATTCAAAAAGATTTCCTGAACAGAAGATGAAAAGAAATGGCCAGAAGAGACTGGAGAAAAAAAAAAATGGAAAAGAAAAAAAAGAATCAGGCACACGACTCCTTCTTTACAATGGTAGGAAAGAATCCATTATGTTGGCTAAAAGCTCAGCAGCCAAGAAATATCCACAGTTTCTAACTACTCAATTATCCAATGTGATTAAAGGAATAGGAAATGGAAGAGTAACTGAAATATTATTTACTAGGATTCCAAAATGAACCAACACACATACACCAGTGACTATTTCCTAAATCAATATTTGGAAATCAACCATAAAGCAATAATTGAGGACCACCTTGTAGTCACACAAGATTAAAAGGCTTAGGTTTGGAGTTCTTTTTTCCCCCCAAGCATCTGCAGGTAATAAACAGAAGGCTTGTTATTTCGTACTGAGCTAGCCATGATTAAGACATTTATATACATGAGAACAAAATGTTCAAACATAGCTTTCAGCACATTGCAAAAGAGAATTAGTCATCAAATGGAGGAAGTGAGGGAGGGAATAAACCCTATCTGTTACCTAAATGCAGTTTTTAGGTAGTATTCATTTGTCATAGTAATCTTCGGTCTTCTCCCCTTCAGTACTACACAGTATTTACATATTCCATTAAAATATCCAATGTGAATTGTGCACAAACTTGAGAAATCACCTTTTGAGTATTTGGAAGAATATATACAGAGATCCAGTGGGAAACAAGTCACTCTCTGAAGTTCGGTCCAGCCACAGCACCTGCCTCAGCAACGCCTTGTTAACAATGTCTGAAACGAAGAGCATCCTGTAGGTTTTTGTTGAGATCTTTATTTTTCTGCCCAGCCTAAAGCACTGCAGAATCTGCAGGTCTTCTGCAGTTTTTGTATGTATTGTTATGACACTTTAGTGCAGTTGGAAAGTAACTTTGACACTTTGTTCAAAAGCAAACCAACAAGAACAACCACAACACATATCTTCTCGATCTCCTCAGTCTGACAGAGCAAGTCCACCTGAGACGTGATATTTTTCTGTCTCTAGCAACAGTTCAAATGAATTCATGTCACCCACCAGCCAAATAGCCTCAGCACACTCTTTCTTAGGGAAGAAAAGGATGGAACTTTGATTTCCACTATACTATTGAATGTAAACTACTGCTTCTACTTCTTTTCTACACTCTATCAGAAATCAAGTGAAATATAAGCAAGTATAAAGATGTTACACAGTGGATGAATTTTGAAGTAATCTTTTTATAGTCCAATTCTCATGTGGGACGTAATTCTATCTTTATTCCTTCGATATTACACACAGGTAGTTGAACAAAATTTCAGGCTCTAGCAGTCATCTGCCTAAAAATATGGGATACTCAAAGACACGATATTCCATTTTAATCTCAAATGGTGATCTTGTTGCTCCTTATTCAACTAAGATCCCATGCACTTGAAATTATCTCAGCCAAACTGTGCCTTTTTTTTTTTTTTTCCTGCTGTATTTCTTGCAGTTCTCAGGCTTTGTTTAGTCTTGTTTTAACTGCAAGTTTTTTCCTATTGAGTCATGGCATGCTGATGCATTTCACTGGTGTTACTAATAGCCATCTGAATAAATAATCCTCTATTTTTTGGTAAATCCAAGGCACGCCATGGATACAAGAAGCTTCTGTCTATGATAGAGTTGGGTGGATACTCCTGAAGGTTATAGCCACATTCCGTAACTTCTTGAAGAAAAACTCTCAAGTCATCTGCAGTCCCTGAAACAAATTTTCCAATACCTTCCAGCTTTTAAGAATGACAAAGCTGCATTTGGGTAAGGTTTTTCCACTGGAGTTTTTTGGAGGTTTTGGTTTTCCCCTTTATTTTCAGGGATTGGAGACAACAGAAATATTCTGCGCCCCACTGAAATACTGCAGCCTGCATTCCATTCAACAGAAATATTGCTAACTGTTTAAAGGGAAATAATTCCTCCTTACATTCTTCTCTGGATCACAGCACACAATTCTGCAGCATGTCTCATTCTTTTTGAAAATGTTCTCTGTTAATAAGAGCACAAGAATAAGAATCTCCACAATCTATTTCAGCTCATCACCACCACCCACCTTCCATACAAACCCATTTTTTTGTTTCATGATTGTCAGTTACTCCAGACATCCCTTATTTATATATAAGGTAGAAGCAGTCGTGATCACAGGCCTTCTGTAGTGTTATGCCCTCAAGCAACCTTGCCAGTACCTATTTGGCAATTTTGTGCTGACAAAACAACATCCTCACTTAGCAAAAAGCAGAAAGTGATCACCACCACCACCCCTAAAACCTCACAACTTACTAACTTAGAAGGCTTTGTAAGCTTATAAAAAATGAAAATAAAATAAAACGATGGGAGAGGGGAAGAACACAGCGAAAAACAGAAAATGAATGCTTCATTACTAATACAGTTTTCAGAGCTTTTGTCCCCTTTCTATCAGAAAGAAGGTTCTCCTTCACAGAATCTCTCAACCAGTGTAACAGAATCAGAAACAGATTCCATGAAAACATCAGAACTTAGTCACACAAAAATGGAGAACTACATTAATGGGGACCAACTGAGAGCTTGGCTCAAGATTGTTTCTTAAAATAAATCTTGTTCCAAGATTTAGAGGCTACATTCTAGATATCCATGCAGAAAAACAGTAAGGGAGAGGCACACACTATAGGACAAGGGAGAACAGATTTAAACTATAAAAGGCAGATTTAGGTTAGATATTAGGAAGAAATTTTTTACTCAGAGAGTGGTGCTGTCACAGCTGCCCAGAGAGGATGTGAATGTCCCATTTTTGGAGGCATTCAAGGCCAGGCTGGATGGGGTCTTGAGCAGCCTGATCTGGTGGGGGGCAGCCAGCCCACAGTTGGATGATGAAAGTGGATGATGTCCTTTCCAACCTAAGTCCTTCTATGATTCTTGATTTTAAAAAATTAAATTAAATTAAAAAAATCATAACAAGCTTGCTGACAACACCATTGCCATATTGAAACCTCTTACTTTCTGGGTGAGGCATCTAATACACAGAACTTTCCAGATTTGTATATTTAACCACATCTGTCAAGAACAGGAAGATAACAAACTACCATTTATAAATCAAGAGAGGAATCCAGCACTGCCAAATAAAATTTTCCTCAATCATGGATAGGAAGAGAGGAAAAAAAAAAAGAAAAAAAAATCAATCCAGACCCCAAAATATTTCATTTATATCAATTACAAATCTAAAGTTCCTCTGAAGCCCAGGAAACCACTTTTCATCACCCCAGTACTCCCTCCCATAAAGTGCAGAAAGCTCTCCAAGTTCCCAAGCAAGTTCATTAGAAAACCAAAGAGCCCTTCAGTTGAGAAAGTGTAGTTCAAACCTATTTTAAATGGAAAACTTAATGGAAATGGACCCTGTGCACACCGCAGATCTCCAAAACATTCACCACCTCTGGTGTTGTGCCTCAGCCCAAATTAATGTCAGCAGGATGCCAGCCACCTTTCCTCTGCAATAGCGCAGTTTTATTATGATGATATATATTTTTTTAAAGCGCTAGCAAAAAAAAGTTTCCCTTCCCTTTAGAAGGTCATCATTTAAAAGCATAAAATATACATGTATGTTTTTGAATTATCTATGAGTGAAAAGGTTTAAATAGCTGTACTATCTGGTTTCTATTTTAGAAAACCACTGTGGAGCCCGTATGCATATCAGTTCCCTACTGCCACTTTCCACACTTCGACTTTCACTGTGAAAATCTACTGTGCTGCCATAAATCTGGCACCCATGGGAATAAAAATCTAAATTAAATATTAGGCATTTTTACCAACATGATTTATAAATGTGCTAATCATTTCTTAAAAGGAAAGCTTTATGCTGTATAGAATAGGAACCACTTCTGACTATTCTGTATGATCTCTGTCCACTAAGTCTTCAATTACTGGCTTCACACATGGCAGGGAAGGGATACACATGTAATTGTTGCTCACAATTTATTACACTATGTCCTGAAATTAGGTCAATCACATTATTTTTAATAGACTCCTGAAAGAATTTTTAAGTACATTCTTTAGACTTTCTGTAGTTCACCAACATTTTCTTTCAGCACATGATGGATAGTTTCCATTTTAAAATATGACATTTTTTGTAATATAATTTAAATTACTTTTCTTCCCAGAGCATGTGTTATTCAGAGTTACCATTATGCACAAGAAATTGTACATTATGTTGCTGCTTTATCTCCTTTTATGGCTCTTGTTACAGTTGTGTCCATTCAGGTATGATTACACTGGGGAAAAAGTGATTTAACATTTGTATTAAGAACAATCCTGTTCAGCAAATTTATTTTACCTTTTGGTTAATTACCGAAGAGTACTGAGAATAACCTGAAACAGCTACATTATATAGCTTTTTTAATTAAGTAAATAAAACATATTTCCTCCAATAGAAGTACAGTACAACAGATGTACTGCACTGTACTTAAAGTTATAGTAATCTTTGTGCATTGTATGAATTAGTTCTACCATAGGTTAGGGACATTTTTCACTAAAGGATTAGCTTTTAGTATTAGTTTGCTTTTTGCCTGCATCCTCACAAGTTTTGCTAAGGAGAGTTTCACAATGTGAATTTCATGGACAAAAATATGTGTTTATATATTATGGCTAGTAATAAATTTCTCAGATTTAAGGCACTTTCTTGTTGTTGTGAGACTTCAAATATCACAGTGAAGATCTGTTCAGAACTAAGTAGTTACCTTCTCACTTTCAGCATAAAGCCAAAAGGAATTTCTCCCTTCTCTCACCACCCCATCAGTTATTATTATACCTATGGATATGCACAGTGAAAAGTTATGTTGTAAGTCAGAATCCGTTTTGTTCCTGCTGCCGGTAATACAGGGAAACAATATTTTATATATACACTGGGTAACCTGTTGGATGAGTACAAAGACATTTTAATCACGATGTAATAGGTATTCTTATTCTGTTCATTAAGATAAAGAAATGTTTGGCAGGCAAATGTTTCATTAGGTTGTAATTTGCCTTGATATGCAAATTAAGATGTAATTAGTTCTGAATTTCTGAAGAGGTAGCGTCTATGTGCTAGACATATTCATGTTCTAAATAATGTAGCTACTTGAATTTTCATTATCTCCAAAACTTGTCCCCTTTTTCCCCCTCAAAAAACATCCACCCTCTTGTTCCTTATACTCTTAAAACCAAAAGTTTTCCATGTACTTCCTTCACAGCTGCTTTCATTCTTAAATTTGCTTTAAAAAACAGAAGGCTGCCTATTGAAGTTTCAGTTTTTCCTATTTCAAATCTATTCTGTGACACCAGACACTGTGAGATGGAATGAAAAGCTATTGTAAATAAACATGGGTACAGCACCAGTAGGACAGCTATATCAATTTACACCAGCTGTGAACCTGACATACATACTGTGAAAAGAGCTTGAGGTTAAGTAGGGTTGCATATTTGAAATAAGAGAATTAAACGTAAGACACAGAGGTATCCAGGGTTATTAACAAGCTGCTAAGTGAAGCACAATTAATTCTATACTTGCCTTATTAAAGATATGACTTACAGTATAATACCAGAGCTAAAATTCTAAAATAATCCATCTATTTAGTTCAGCTCATTGCGATAACTCAGTAGGAATTAGGTGGTGTAGTGAAGTATGAAAGCCATAACTGCACAGCTCTTGGGAGTTTCCACATATTCTAAATCATCACCCTGAACACCGAGTAAGGTGTCCAGCCCAAGGCAAATCAGCTACAAGGTCAGAGCGTGACCCAGTGGTAACATCACCAGCACCAATGGTACCGCAGGGCAGCGCCCAGCCCCAGAACAATGCTCTCCAAGCCCAAGCAGTTTCTTTGGCACTCTGACAGGTTGGAAGAGCCAGAGAGAAATCCCTGGCAATGTTTCTCAGCACTGCTATGCTGAGCTGGAAGTCACGCTGGTGTCTGCCAGGCTGCACACATTCCATACAATAGCTGCTCATCCCTCTGATCCATCACAATTCAGCAGCAGCCCTTTCCCTATGACTAGGGCCCATTACCACTTCAGATTTTGAAGATATTTTTGTTAGAATAAACAATTAGCTAGAAACTTAGAAACATGGCACCTATAATAATATGGTTAAAAATATTTGCATTCAGAACATCTTCCACTGCAAAATAGTGACTGTGCTGTTATCAGATTTCTTAAAGTAGAGAAAAGCACATTAAGTAAAATCTACACAAAAGAAGTTATGGAATTGTCATATAGAATTAGGAGGGGATGTTCATTTTTTACTTTTTTTATTATTACTTCTGCATTAATTCTCAATTATTTCAGCATCTCAATGAATTAACTTTTTCAACAATGAATGGAAAAGGAATTATTCAGTGATGGAGTTAACCATGCCAGTAGAAATATTTCACATTAAAAAAAAAAACAAACAAAATTTCATACAAGAAGTTAAAGCTATCTTAGCATAGATTTATTTTAGTCCTCAGCCAAGCTGAAAATAATTTCAAACATTTCACACACAATAGAATAATTAAGATTTCAGCTAGCTCCATCATTATTATTTGGAAGGAGAGTGAATTGACTGCTTTTCCTTTCTTCTCTGAAAAAGGGTTGTGGAATGGATATGCAACTCTGTCCCCTTATTTGCATCCTCCCAGACAATGTGAAGGTTGCCAGCACTGTCCTCCTGAGAGGTGTAAGTGCCACACCAGCAAAGCAATCACTTTTCAACAGCATGAGTTGTCTTCACACAACTTGCACATAACATGGATTCCCTTGGGTTGTCAGATGATAGACAGGAATTTGTGACTGAATAAGAGTTATTCAACATCACCCTTGCCCATAGAGTTTGACTGCTCATTACCAAAATCATAACATCAAGGACTAAAGAAGCAGTGGCAACACAATCTGCCACAACCTTTGCTTCTAATAGTGAGGAGTGCCTGTTAATTGCAGATGAGAATTTGTGCTTAATGCACAAATGCACAAAGTAGTCACCAACATACAGAAGCAACACTTAGGGCATTCCAAGAAGTTCAAGGTATGCACGCACTTAACCCATCAAACAGAACCTTACTTCTCTGCTAATGCATTAAAATTCAGAAGTTTATCTTGCCCTCGCTTTTACCTAATAAGCAGAACCTATTGTAAGTCTGCCTGACACACATTTATGCTTACACAACAACTTCAAATAAACAACAGATACCACTAGAGATGAGGAAAAAATATCTTCGGATCTAATCAGTACAACACTGGCTTTCAAATGCATGAATGACATTTACAGATCATCTAAAGGCTTTTGGTCTTCTTAAAAGATGAACTGTTCTTCAGAGAACATATCTTTTATCCCACAAATTCAGAGTGCTGAGATCTATCATGCTAAGAATTTATTACACTTGCAAAGAAAAGTATAACTGTCAAAATAAACAAGAGTTTACAGGGATCCTATATCCTGACATTTCATACTTCGTGTGGCACATTATGTTTCCCTCTGTGTTTACTTTCTCTATCTGAAATCAGAAAGATATGGGTTTAATAAATTCACACCTTTTACCAAAGCACAGACCAAGCAAACAGAAGTGATCAAAAATTTCACATTTTTACAAAGGAAATCATGGGGAGACATTCACAAGAGATAAGAAATGATTGATACTGATCTACAAAGATTTAGAAGAATAACCTGTCATGTTCTGGACGAGTCTAATTTAAAGCCTGTCAGGCTCAATGGAAATACTCCCCTCAACTCCACTCTGCTAAGGGTGCAAGCCCTTAATCTTTAATCTTAACAACATCTACGGGCTAGAATTTCAAGTTGGAAATACTTGACTGGAAATGAGATCACAGTTTCTTAAATGAGTTGCTCCCCAGCTTTCCAAGTTGCATAATGGATTGACCCATCAGTGGAGTCTTTAGGAAGGCACTGAATCTTGACTTGAAAGATATTTCAGTCACAAGGTTCAGACAGGAATTATTCAGGACTATGGACACACCAGGAAGGAGCAGGTCCTCAAGTTGAGCAGTTCGTTATATTCCAAAAGAAAAAAAAAAAAACACCTGTTAACTGTTAAAAAGAAAGAGAACAAATTGATCAGCATTGTTGATAGGTGTCCGGTGTCATCATTGCTCCTACGGGGGACTACAGATTAATATTTCAATCATAAGGGAGAGCATACATGAAAACCAACAGGAAGGTACTCATGGTTATGCATGCGGGATGACACCTGAAGTGTTATGCTCCAAACAAACAGCACCACAGCTTCATCACAAAGATATGTTAGAAGCTATGCCAAAAGTCTAAAATAACACCGAATGTGTTTTTCTTTTGTGGCACCTTCCCTTTGATAATATTCAAGTGCAGTGCAAACATGAATTAATCAGTTTTTAAACAGCTCAGAGCACAAACGATGGCTTTGAGTGTCTTACAGACAGGGGAAACATGATAAAAGAGTTACAAATGTTTGTGCTGTAGAAGTTATGATAAGTACCTAATATAATACTACATTATCCAGTTTCCAAGTGAAAGGGTTTGTGGCAGCCTTCAAGAAATTAAGGAACTACTCATTAAGGAATGCTTTTTAAGAGGTGGCTTTGCACCAGTCTATGTCTTGTACACAGTGTTAACCTAACTCTGCCGTGATAGAAACATTTAAGAGCGCTATTATAGACTTAATCAGTTAGGCAGGAAGACAAATAATGCATGTTTTCATCAATGTCACCCTCAAAGACTTTTGCTCCAGTTTAGCATGAAGCATTCCATGGAAGTTTTCCTTCTCCGGACATTAGTTTTATCATCATTTCCAAACGCTCAGGTAACAGTCCATTTTTAGAGTTATTTCAATATTTTGCTATGTGAGGAACTCTTCATTTCACAGCTGTGATGCAATTGGCAATTATGGTATTTTTTGCTGCATAACCTTAGCTAACAAATTTTGGCTGTAATGGACCTGTCAAGCTCATGAACGTTCTCATACACAGAATCATCTCAGTATGCATTTGTAAAGGAATATGTCAGACATTTAATTGACAAGGACAAAACGTTCCTTTAAAGAGATTGCATAACCCAAACAGAGCCACCAATAGCTGAAGTTAAAGCCCTCAAGTGGAATTCAAACAAAGGTGTTAGTGATACGAAATTGCACAGTTTGTTACAAATGGGATCTGCTTAGCCAGCACAGCGGTGTTAACTGCTTTTGAAAGAACATTCACAATATTAGCTTTCAATAACCCTGCACATAATATTCTTATTGATTTATTCTCATCGCTAAGCTGCTTTTGAATATCTGCACTAAAGCATGAATGTACAACTTTTTTATGTACAAAAAAAGCAAGATTCTCACTTCTACAGAGAATTTATAGCCTAATTGTTTTTGTCACTGATAATGAATAATATGTGGTCTAAAGCTTCACTTTCGTATGATAAGCAGAGAAGAAATCTGAAAGGGAGAGAAGCAACCAAATTTAATAGCATGCTCTAATCTACTTCAAATTTGCAGCACAATGCAACTCTAAAAAAAAAAAGAAAAACAAAAAAAACAAAGGAGCCCAGTGAGTCTTCAAGCATCTTTAACCCTTGAGCATGGGCAGATGCAGTACATCATAACATCTCCAGAAGACTTCAAATGAAAGCTCAATCAGGAAAGGAGAAAAAAAAAAAGACCAGACAGCAACCTGACAGATGCTCTCAAAGTCATTTAATTTTGGAAACTTCTCTCCTTCTAAATGTTTTCTGAAACTCTTTTATGAATCTATAGCATCTCATTATCAGTCTCCCGTAAATTTATATATACTAGAAAGAATTTCAACTGGTTTCTTTGACAATAAGAAGGGATGCAGTGAGCTGCTCTATTCTCTACTAAGTTGCTGTGAAGTTGTTCATTACAGACCTTAAAGTTCTAACTGCAAGCAAACCAATGAAGTGAAATTCTAACTCCATGCATCTTGATGAACTGGAAAAATGTGTACATGTGACAGTCACGTGATCCCAAGTTACCATGCTTTCTGCTCACAGAGTATTAATATATAATGAAAAGGCTGATCTGCTTTATTGATCCTCAGACCATGGCTAAGTGCTCGGATGCTTCAAGTACACCAAAATGTTTCATTCTTCACGTGTATGTGTGTGTGTGTGTTGCATCATGCTAACCTTTGTGAAGCAGTTTTCATTCTTTGCCATGTTGGTGGGCTTTTCACCTTGAAATTGTTGACAGGTGAATAGAATGCTCTGTGTTGTATTTTTAATCTCTACTCAAATATACATCTTGCTGTTTTTCACTCTGTCAAGTTAATCCCCTGAAAGTATCATAAAATAGCACGGAGGTATAAAAATGTAGAGCTGCTTAGTAGTGGGACAGAGCACAAATGTGCCAAGCATCAGCACTGAAGGATTCGCCTCCCCCAAAATGGAAAAGAATCCCCTTGGGCTTTTGCTTGTCATCTCAAACTGAAAGCTGTTTCAGCAGTAAGGTAACCTGAAATAGAAAACCTTGCAAATAAAGCAGTCTGCCTTTATGCTTTCTAGGATCAGGTGTGTGTTTACTTGCCTTTATTCTACTTGTCTTTACTCACTTCACAGCTTTTTCTTCCTAGGATTTAAATTATGAACTGTAGGGAGCCCACCTAATATTCCCTTTCCTGTATTTCACTATTTCTCACTCATGTCCTGACCTGTTCATAACCATTTTATTAAAGCAATGTGACAAAAAAGCCTTTGAGAATGCTGGTACACAGAACAGACTATATCACAGACCTTGATCAGCTGCTCTATTCCCAAAGCATACATTCAGGAAAGCAAAGGAGGCTTTTTTTGGTCCCTGCATGGATCCATAGAAAAGGACTAGCTGAAGATCCCTCTTCCATGAGATTTGTTGGGTGCTCAAGTCATTGTAATCAGTATTTTATAATGTATGAATTAGGAACTTCAAAATACTATGCATAAAAGGCGAGCCTTGGCATTTTAATGAACTTCTTCCTTTTTCAGAACAGTCTGAAGTAGTTGAGCTCTCAAAGAGGAATGGAGTAAGTCACAAATGAGTTAATGTGCATTCTACGGTAGAGCCAGGTTCTAACTACAGAATTAAGGTCATGGCTACTGCAGAGAGCCACTGAACTGCCATGAGACCAAAAATCCAAAGTCCTTGTCTGGAAACATCAGAACTCTTGCTGTGCAGTCTCAGTCTTAACCTAAGACTCGGTGATAAATGAGATATCATACGTAAACTGGACTCAAATTTCACATGACCTGTTTCGTACTGACTAACATAAAAACTGGTGTTGCCAAAGCTTTAACTCAATACTAATTTTAATGTCCTTTAAATCACGACCTAGATTTTGTAATGGTTGAATGATTCCTGGAGCAATATTCTCCACTTGAAGCCACTATTAAGAAAAGTCAGAAGTTGAACTAGTTGAACAGATCCTCCACTTGATTTTAGCTACAGGTAAACACTGTTCCTCTCTTCAAAATATAGCAATGGGATAAATTTTAAACTGGCTTAATAGCAGGCATTAGGTGCTAATGCCATCACACTGACTAACTGAACACAGAGAACAGAAGTACATTTCATATGAGTGTCCAGTCCATTCCCATGGGACATTTTTATACTCCATTCTGTCATTTCACAGCATATTTGCTTGTATTCACATTCAGTAAAACAATAAAACACTGAAACCTGTGGAGAACCTAATGGAGTCTCTAATGGGTAAAACAAACATGCAATATATGCATTAAGCTTCTACTTCTTGTATAGAAATCTTTCCACAGGAGATTATTTAAAGTTCTGTAATAGAAGTCTGTCAGTATTTCTACTGGTACTGATTGGCTTACAGCGGGAAGGGAAGATGGACCAAGGTTAGCTCAAGTTGGCTCTGACTCCCTCAGTGAACCAAACAATATTAACATTTTTTTGTGACAATCAAATTGAGGGAAGAAATGTTTTGGAATACACAGAGTAAACCTATAGGCAAGGCCATGGGGGATGCTTTATTTATGCTATACTCATTTAGCAACCATTCCCACAGCATGTGCAGATTAGGTTTTCATTTGCTTTTGAATGATTTAGAGTTGTTAGGATCTGACCTTTCTGTGGGAATATGTTGATTTGATTAAATTTTTGTCAGAAAAAACATTCTTTAGCTGCACATCTTCAGGTACAGATAAACACTCTCCCAGACAGCCAACAAATCAATGATTAGAGCAAATCAGTTCAAGCTCTACCAGACTTCTTTTCCTACTGGCTATTCAAGAATGCTTCTATCGATTGTTTAAGAAAAAAAAATCAGAAAGCTTTAGATGAACAGTGCCAAAGGAAAACCATTAAAATCTCAAACATTTTCATGAGATAAGAATATTTCCCACCCAAACACTTACTAAAACTACTTTCACCTGAGCTTTATAATTTATGATCAAGTGCTTTTTGCTGTAAGAAGCTACACTTCCCACTCCTGTCCATTATGAGATGATCTAAAAATATACTTGTTTTATTTAAACCTTAAGGATAAAACTGCATCATGAACACACAAAACGAAGATTAGGACTCCAATTAAGGTTGCTATTGCTTCCACTTAGTAAATTATGGTTGTCTCATGGTCGTCTTAATAACAACTGTGTTCCCTTTTCCATGTAGATAACAATATTTATGGTTTTTAAAAAAATCTGTTGTGTTATCAGCTCTGGTTTTCATTGCTGCTAGACTCAAAAAGGCTGGCTTACTTATCTCAGTACGCACCTGAAAAGCAAAATTGAGACTGTGCTTTGTCCATTTTATGATTCAAATAGCAAACAATCTTCACTCTCCCATTTGCGAGAGTGTATGAGTTGCTTTTAAGTGTAGTTTGCTTATCAGGCAGCACCTCTGAAATCCATCAGCAGCTCAGCAGAAAGCAGACCGGGGCTCTTCAGAGAGCACACCAGGCACAGGCACCCTGCTCCCGTATCCTGTAGCGCAGAGAAAGCAGGAGCGGAGCCACTTTCACTGCTTTGTTCCCTCATTTTGTTACTATCAGATCTAACATTGCAGAGAATTGCCTACTTGGACTTCTCTTCAGGCTTGCTCCAATTCTGGTCCTTAGAAGGGCCATGGTCATTCAGAATGGAAAGAGACAGAGTGCTTGGAAGAGAGATCACCATTTTATTGAAGGTGTCTCTCAATTTTCAGAGTTTTTTTAATATTCAGCAATGCATCCTTTAACTTAAAACAGAACAGTCATCAAAATTCTTGCAGATTCTATTACCCATGGATTCTTCTAAGTAATAGTGCACAAAATGCACTTCAGAATCCTCACAGTTGCCTACATTGTTAAAGACCACTCCAGACTAAGCCTTGAATTGTCATTGAGATATACTGGAGGTAGTGCTACCAAAATGGGAATAAACAAAACTGAATCTGTGTTAAGAATGCACTGCACAATGGATATTACACAAAAATTCCTCTAAAGATTCAGTTCCTCCATTTCTGATTGAAAAGAATAAGTATAATCAATGTGGTACAAAGGTTTCTAGAATTAGAAAGACTACATATCAGATAGTAACTATTTTTAGTCAGTCGCAGCCCTGTTTAGTATAGCTTAAAACAGGCCTGCTGTAATTGCATCCTCCTCAAAGCTTCAAGGATTTTGTGCCTGTGGGTGACCAAGGCACATGTTGCTAACTACAAGTGATTAAATTAATTTAATGAAACAAGTTTTCCATTGTCAGAAAGTGCTCTTACAGTCTAAGTAAACTTGAGATTTTTGCTTGATTGACTACTGAAGCAGTACAAAGAGATAAATAAAATTTAGCGCAACACCATGAGAAGAGAATTAAGAAATCTAGCTAAAGGATAGACACAATACAGAGGGGCCTGAAAAGTGTACTGATGCATAGGAAATTCTCAGGACTAACTCCCATTAGCACTAATTGAATTTACACATTCCAAGTCCCATCACCATTAGTACAAGTCATCCCCTGACTCTGGCAGACAAGTAGACTCTATGAAGTGGAGAGTAGAAAAAACCTGAAGCAAAGACAAAACTTAAAGTCTGTCTCATCTCCAAAAGCATCTGCTGAACAAAAGCAGCTAGTGAGAACAAAGGCTTAGAAAATAGACAGATAGACACTTCATATCAGTAAATAACATCTCAACTGTTTTCCTACACAACTATTTGAGGAACTTGGAAATAGGCTGGGTAATTACAAACAGAAGGATCGATGAAAGTGTAGCTATGGAGAAAACAACATTGCTACATAGCCTTATTTTCAAGTGGTCTAAACAATTCCATCTATTCCAACTCCAAAAAGAAAAATCAATCAATCTCTGGATTTGCATTTTGATTCTCAAAGCACCGCAGTGATGCATGTACAAATTGCATTACATTTAAAATCACTGAGTACCATAAGCACATAACATTCACAGTTGCTCCAAAGTGAAAACATGTATAGGTTAGTCAAAGTTACACATTTCCCTGAAGTTCACCTTTGCTATCTTTTCTTGAGACTAAGCCTGCAGAGTTGCTCTGGCTGCTGTTTCCCTTCACACCCAAGAAATATTAGCACCTTGAGTGAGAGTGACCAGAATAAATAAAAATCAGCCAAACCAAAATTAGAATAAGTCAGCAGAAGTGATTCTATGTCTCTGTAAAACACCAGTGTCTGTCATTACTGATGACGCAGCAGAAGATCTGTGTTTTCTTTTCTAAGGCCCTGAGATTTTGCAAGCTAGTCCAAATGGAGACTTTACAAAAACAGTTTCACATTACCAATTACAAAAGGGATGAACAGAAGGTGAGAGACAGGAAGATGTGATAGCAAAGACGTGATAGCCAATAGAAGTTGTTTATAATAGCTATAAACTACTTGGGGAAAACATCACCCTTCTACATCAAGAAAGGCAATTTTCAGTCAAGATAATGTAGATGTCATAATAAATCATATGTTGGTATTCACATATCTATTAATCATCTCACAGAACGTGTCCCCGTGTCCTACTTTGCCTGTTGTAATGGCAGGGATAACCTTCTACAAATGACTGTGCCTCTGTGTTTGTAAGAGATGCAGTAGACTGCCAAAGTGACAAACACTTTGTTCTATGTACTCTTGGTCAGGGTGTGATAACTGCTGAATATACACTTTAATAACATGCCCAAAGCAGAGTACAGATGATAACAATGGTCAGATCAAAAGCAACTCCTGGCTCATTGAATTGAAAAGATGAAAGTAATTTTTTGCATTCAGCCCTCGGGAACAGTGATCAGGACACTCTATCACCTTCCAGATAGAGGTGAATCCCATTTAGAATTTGAAGATTGGCTACTGCAATTGCTATTGGACTGCAGTATTTCAATTCAGGTGAGATACTCATCCTTTTAAACCTACACAAGCTTCATTTTCCAGCGCTAGAAAGAACATACACCAGTTGTAACCACAACCAGAACAGCTTCAGATTTACCCCTTTGGGCACATTCCCTCTACCTTTGCATTATATTTTTACACAAGCTTTCCATGAAGTTTCCAGAGGACAGCAGCTGCTAATGTGGAAAGGACCAGTAATCTGCATATGCAAAATGCAGTTCTTACGGGCCCAAAACAGAAATTGTTTATCTGCCCAGTAGAACCACACACAGGAAGACATTAGACCATAAAGCCTATTACCTTCTTCAGAGCATTTTCCTCCTAGACTGCAGGATCATGAAAGGCTTCTCTGAGAGCTAGGAATACTTTTCCATTCCTCGGATCTGTTCCACTTGCAACAACTTCTGCTTGTATTTAAACAAAACGTCCTCTCCCATTAGGCAATAAACATCTGCTGTGAGGTGTTCAGGGCCTACCAAGGCAAAGACAACTGTATCTCACCAGTCTTTCCAAACTCGTGCTCCTAATTGCCTGCTTAATGACTGGTAAAAAATACAGATTTGATGCATAAACAAGCAGCTGCTTCATCTATCTGGAACCCATTAAATTAGTTCAGTAGCTATCAGAGAAGTCAACTAACCCCACCAATCCTTCTGCTGAAGGCTCAGTGCTACAAACACAAGCTGCTAGTATCACCAACATTCACACAAAACATCAGAAGAGATTATGAGCAGAACATGGTTATGTTCCAGTCATACTAAAGTGCTGGTATTTCAAACAGAACTCTTCTGTCCCACAAGCTCAATCCAAGACTGCATTGGGCTTTTTTCTTTCAGGTCAGCAGTAAGGAACATTTTAATTTTTAGACAGAATGCATATAATTGAAGATTGGCAGAGAGTAGTCTCTCAGATAAAAAATTAACTGCAACCAATTAACTAATGTAATAACGATTCGTACTGAAAAGAGAAAAATGAGTAGTTGCCATTTCTCAGGTGAGCGCCCTGCTATGAAACCCAAATGGATCCAACTCTTAACTTCACCACAGCTGTCCCTAATCCTCAGCACAGTTGCTCTGATCATGTTGCCTGGCTTTTAAACAGGGCCCAAATTAACACAGCATCAGTACGTGGCTCAGGTATGCTGAAATATGCACACAGAGGGAACTAAGCTACAGTATCTGAGAACAGTTGCTTGTCTCTATTTTTAAATGTAATTTGCTAATGCTATAGTGAGTTGCACAGTTAGGTTCTCCGATGATTTGGATATAATCTACCTCAGGCAATAGCAAGGCTGGCAAGTGAGCTCATCTATCCCAGTCAGCCCCAATTAGCCGTTGTGTTGGATGCTTTCTCATCTACTGAAATAAGAATGCATTCATTTTTGCAGCGTTCACTCTAAAATCTAGAGTAGGTGTAGAATAAAAAAGCCCAGAGGTACTGTGAAATCAAGCCAAAGGACAACTCAGAACAGAGCCTCAGATTTAGAAAAGTGCAAAGATGCAAACATAAATAGTTTGATTGCATGTTCACTGAATAACTCCAGAGGGACAAGAAAGAAAACACCCATTTCATTATCCTTTGTCATCAGAATAAGCAACGGACAGAGAAACTGCACTTGCATGAGCTAATGCATACTATTCTTTCCACAGAAAAGATCCATTTATCACATCTAATCCAATTTTTGTTTCTGAAAAAGACAGTCAAGAGGGCACTGTCAAGGCATTTTGGCACAAAGATCGATACACTGCAGCAGCTGTTGCTCACTTGGAAGACTTGGCTTCCTCAAATCCGAGGATTTAGTCTTCCTACCAGCCACCACGCTTCATTCTCATACATTAGTTTGAATTAACATAAGTAAACCAATCTGTCGTTAAACTGACAACATCAAATACCTCCTTTTTATTTGAATTTCACAGGAAATATCGGCAGGTGGAGAAACGAAGGACATCCTTCAGATCTTGTACAGGGCCACAGACAGCACTGCTAAGGGTTATTGACAGTGGAAACAAAGAGCATTGCTTTGATCAAGCTGCACATTAAATATCTTCCTTCCATGCAAAAAGTGCCTGCTTGCCATGTAAGCACCAATTCTGAGCAATAAATGTTAAAGATTAATGTATGTGAATACTGACCAAATCCCCAGTGTCCAATTCAGGCAGAATCCCATTGACTTTTTGGTCAACATTTAACAACAGAATGCTAGTAGATAGAACCTTATGGGCTTTTTGATGAAAGCACAGCCAGTCTGGAATGAATCGTGTGTGAACATTTCATTAACAAATTTTCACTCAGTTCATAAATATGCATAAATATTTGGGGCTTATTCTTTGCCATTTAGAGTCTGATCTAAAATCCTCTAAAGTCAATGCAGAGATTTCCATTAGCTTCTCTGGAAGCAGGCCCTGCCACTTAAGTTGAAAAGATAATGGAAACGAAAATAAATTATGTGCATTGAATATTTGTAAGATATTATAAAATTAACAGGAAAAAAAAGTGTCATTCTGTCAGCTCTAATCTTTATCTTCATCAATGTATGGAATTTTTTTCCCTCGCAAAGTCTGAAACTCACTGCAATCTGTGTTTTTCTTAAATTCCAATCTACCAGTTCCCATTAAAAAGGTCACAAATGAAACAGGCTGCCTGCTGCAAGGTCCTGTACATTTTATTGATATGCTCTTCTTGCTATGTCAATCAGGACGTTAGCAATGAATAAATTCATCTCTGTTGGGGAAAAATATCTTAAGTGCACTTAAAGGCTAAGGGTACTAAAATAAACAGTTTGCTAATCCTCCAAATGCCAAAATAAATAAATAAATAAATAAATAAATAAATAAATAAATAAATAAAATAAAAAAGGTCCAGACATCCAAAACAGCCTCTATCTTCAGGCAATTCTATGGCAAATGAATGCACAAGCCTTTGAAGTGCCAACACTTATGACATTTTATTTGCATAATAAATCTTTCAATAAACTTTTCCATGCACATACTACAATAAAGAAAGATGTACAGCTGTATGATTTGCACTGCAGTGCCCTGACTATCCTACACACTGTTATTCATCCCATAGCCCACCCCACATTCATTTATTCATGCTCTACTTTGTCTTCTTGCAGCTTCAGAACAGCATTGGTCAGACTCAAATCATCAAAACAAATCATCTCTAGTACTTTTGATTATTTCAAAGCTGTTATATTACAGTTTTTCTTCTAGAAACTTTTGTCATGTCAAAAGTAGATGTTAATTTATCATGGTTGATGTGTTATGAGGTTACATATAGCTTTCATTTTAGCCAGAGAGAAGTTTGGCCTGGTCTTTCAATCTCTGACACTTAATACATCCCTACTGCCCTGAAAAACTTCATTGCACATTATTACTAAACTCTTCATAAATTTGCTGTCTTAACATCTCTAAGCTTCTGTATGAATATCTCAACACATCTCAATTGTACAGGAAATACAAGAGCCCTGTATGGCTTGTAAAACAAATTTATTTATTTATTTGTTTGTTTGTTTGTTTGGAGGAAAAGGAAACATTTTAATAATTACATCTGCTGGTCTGAGTAAATTTCAAGTGAAGAACAGCCCATCAACTTCATTCCAATGGTGCTTTTTCACATTGGTATTGAATACACAGCTGTAGGAATAATATTGCATTTTATTGTAGCAGAAATTGAAATTGTTTTCATGCCACAGAGGGGAGAAGCTTTTTCCAACAACCAACCAGGTGCTCTACATATAGCACAGCAGGACAGAAATAATGATAAAGCAAGGAAAAGAAAAGGGGAAAAAAAAAAAAGAAAAAAAAAAAAAAAGCAGAGGACAGTCTTATCCTCTCTGAAAATAGAAGATTCTTGAAGAAGATAAAGTTGGGCAGCCTTTCCATATGGTATTCTATCCATCTTTCCTCATTTCATGTAAAATCAGCAGTTCTCAAGTCTCACCACTATCAGTGGAGCTACTGACTCTTGCAAAGTAAGGATGAGGTTCAACATTCCCTAAACACTTCACTTTCCAAATCAAAAACAGACTTTAAAACCCAGGATTCTTCTCTTTGAATCGCTCTATCAGAACTCCCCAGCTGCCCCTCCTAACTGCTTGCACAGTCCAAAGGAATTTGATTTTCTGTTTGTAAAATCTCTCATGAACTGTTTGGTAAGGAATTCTCCTTGTTAGAGAGCTTCTGTACTTGGTTTATGTTTAGCTTCTACATTATTTATCAAACAGTCCTTCAGCACATTTCGTGAGTATTTATTACTTGTTCATTTCATGCAAGTACATTCTGACCATCTCCTTTCAATATGCCATGCAAAATATTAACCTACTGCTAGTAAAACATCTAATACTGAATTCTGGATTGCTTAAATCTATTGTGAATACATGAATAGTTTACCACACACACGCACACACAAAGGCTCCTGGATAGCTTTGCATCTTTTGCAGTTGTTGTTTGTCTTGTTTTTCAACCAATTTTTGAACATTATCCCCTCAAGCTGTCAGTGTGAGAGGATTAGAATTTAGGAATGCCCATATACACACTCATCTCTGGCTTTAGACACTTTTCCTACATAGGATCATAGAATGATTTGTGTTGAAAGAGACCTTCAAGATCATCTTAGCTGCAGTCTCTATGCTGTGGGCTGGTTGCCATCCAGTAGATCAAGCTGCCCAGGCCCCCACCTTCTCTGGGCAATGCCAGGTACAAATCAAATTCTTCAGCTTCTCATCTAAATCTGTAGATCACGTTATGAAATCTACAACTTGACAAGTGCAGATAATTAGAGCAAAAAGAAATCTGCTAATGACTTAAAACTAAGCACACAGATTTAAAACAGCTTTTAACAAAAGCTGAAAAGAGGTATCCTTCCAAGCTGCAAAAAAAATATATATTGGGAATATATATATATGTACAGTTTTTAAGAAGAAACAAATTACAGTTTCTATAAAGCATGAAGAACTTCTAAAGGAATAAGATAATGGAATGAGTACAAATGGCATGAATCAGGAGCAGCCAAGTCACATTAATGTGCTCAGCACTGAAGAAAGAAAACTCAGATAACTGGATCAAAGAATGCTGCTGTCAAGGCTTTCAACAGCCATGTTAGCCACTGGGAGAGTGACTACTGATCTTTTTCTATCCTTCAGACTCTCTTTTTCTCATTAAAACAAAATCTTATATATAATGAAACATTTTTCAGTGGGCAAAGCAACACTGAACAGGTAGCAAATGATGTCTCTCTCTTGCACAGAGACAACAAAGAAACAGGCAATAACCTTGTTACAGTGACAAAATTCACCACGTTAAGTGACAAAATGAAGACAGATCCTGTGCTATGCCAATTCCAGTAGTTCACATCCTTTAGAATCTATACCCAAATTAACTATTCATTGGTGACACAATAGGTAAGCTCAGAACAAAGAACAAACATCTGAACTCCTTCAGAAATACATTTCCCATGGATTTATCCAGACTGAAGTGGAGGAACTTCCAGCCTCATGGAAGGCTGGAATATTTCCCACTTCTCTATCATATGCAAGAGTTCTGAAGCTAATGGAATTTTACCTTTCTCATTTATAATAACCATTGCTAGATGTTTCCAGGTAGTTCCATTTGTAGAAATCTGTTACAGCAAGGCAGTGTAAATAGTTAACTAGTGTGAGAGTAACTATTTCCCTGTCACCCACTCTGCTAACAATAGCATTCCAGATGTTTAGTTTTTACTGTTTAGGGTATAAAACAGTAATAGCTAGCTCTTATACAAAGCTTTAATAGTGCATTGCTGCAGCTTAATGCGATTTAGAAAAGATGCCATCATCGTTTTCCACATTTTGAGAAGTGGAACATGAGCAAGCAATCAAACACCAGAGACAATCACCCCTAACTCCTAGTGCAGCACTCTGCACCAGGTTATATCACTTTCTAAAGCTGGTTTAATGGAGCTGCTTGTTAAAAGCGAATAGAAAAGCATCCTTTCCCTTCAGAGCATTTCAAGAAAACCTCTCCAAACCCTTACAAGAGCAAACAATGACCATGATTTTTTCAGTGCAGACTTCAGAATTTAAACCAAGTGATGCTTATATCAGCAACATCGTGCTCCATTTTAGTTTTGTTTGCTTGGCTGAGAACAGCAACCTATCCTCCCTAGCTGCCATGCCCCCCTACCTTTCCATCCATGACAAGCAAAATTATAGCAGCTTGACTGCCATAGATTCACTGTAGCATACACTGACATGTCACACCTGGTATGCAGCATTCAATTAGTCATTCATAGATGCTGAATTTGTGGCAGACAAGGTCAAAAGCCAAGTTTGAGCAGGTATTAGTCGATTTGGCATGTGAACAAACAGTGAGTGAAGATGCCAAGAAACCATTGAGATAAATTGTCAAATGAGCAGTTGCGCAGGGGAAGAAAGCCTATTAAAGTTATTGCTGGTGAGAGCACAGCAGAGCTGAGTATTCCTAGTGTGAGCATCAGAAGCAAGCCTGTAAAAGTATTTGCAAAGCATGAGGTTTGTCAACATTTGTTAATAGATGCCATGCTGTTAGCACCAGAGCTAGGCACACCATATGCTGAGGCACAGGCTCGCAGCCATGCCGTGATGAGGTTATGCCCTGTGCTCAGTGCAGGAATTCACCTGTGCCTCAAATGCTTAGAGCTTGTCCTGGGAGACAGAAATCATCACTTCTGTTGGAACAAGGGGGTGATAATAAAAACAGAACTTGCTTTTTCCTCTATCCTCAGTGTGCTAACTAGCACATCGAGTTGATATGGATGAGACCAGCTGCAGGGCATTAACCTCCATACTGTAAGCAAGCACTGGGATAGACTCTGATGGAGATCTGTCTCTGAATACTTACACACTCTGCCAGCATCCTCTGTTGCAAAGTTTGCTTTGTTCTTAATTTTTTTTTTAAAACAAAAATCAATAGTATTTTTATTACATACTTGTCCTCATCCCCTGCCCCTTTCTCCTACATTCTAATCTCTTTCACATTGATTGCTGACATTCAGACAACTTTTGTCCAAATGTACCTCTAGCTCAACACTAAGAGATACAAGGGCAAGAGGACCTGCCTTACAGCAGGACAAATTTTAAGCATCTTCTCTCAATAACTTCTTTTAACCAAGTAATCAAAAGAAGATGGACCAAGGACTACAAGATCCCAAGTGAAGAAGCGGGTAGGCTAAAGCCTACAGAGTAACAGGGCTATGAAGGACGGGTCTTTCAGCACTGCAGGATGCTCCAAAGGCTCAATAAAATAAATCAGTTCACAGAGTGCATAACCACTGATTTTTTTTTCATCTAGCAGCTACACTGTGCAGTAGAGGAGACACTGCAATCAATACTGCTAAAGATTGAACTTCAGTTCAATTTGTTTCTGCCAATCACATGTATGTGGCATATTATCTTTCACAAGTAGCTTTTGGGACAACTGGAACAAATATGTAATTGTTTATTTCTGTGTGTGCTTATCTACAGGTGCTGTTTATTGCTGTGAATCATCACCATTGTTCATGTTCCTGAACACATCATCACTTTTCTCTCTAACAGCATGTTGTATTGCAGCTACAGTGTTCACTATGGCATTAAATGGGCAAAAGATATTGCTTCCCCTTTGTACCAAGGCAGACATGTTGTAAACCATTGTCTTATGGAAGAAATCTATTCACAAAGGAAAACTTAGAGCACTCCTAAAACTCTTCCTAGACCAATGCAGCACCTGTCACAACCAACTGGGTACTATAATACATTGCAATATCTCCTAAATGTTGTGTTTTCCCTCTTTTAATATACACTTTCTCATAAGTTTTGTATTTGATATCAAAGCTCCCTGAAGTATCTGCCAATGCACAGCATCCCAAGGGTCCCCTGACTCTGACCCAGCCCATTATTTTCCGGGTGCTAGCATTAGTCACCTTCCTGCTGTTGTAACAGATGCCTCACTAGAGAAGCGCAGACTAATAAAGATTTTAGCCCAAGAATTCTCTTCCAGCTTACAGGCAATTGAACTGAGAAAAGTACCAACACATCTACTGCCACCAATTCAGACCTCCACCAGCTCAACACCTGCTTGTGCTTCACATGTGTATTTCAGCAGCTCTTTCCCAGTGAGCAGCACCTGAACTCAAATATGGGAGTTTCTGCAGAAGTTATCCTTAAGAAAACAGATACTTTTGATCTGCAAGAAAAACTCTTCAGCAAAGAACAATAAACAGCTTTCTCCACTTCTAATTCACAAAGCATATTGTTCATTCTGAATAAAAAATCTGGATCTAATTGTTTATAAATAACCGCTGCTTGTAGCAGACAAGCTGTGGAATTCAATGGTGTTTTGCTTCCTAAAAGTGTACTTTCTTTATATGATGTCTCCACTTCAGCTGTATTCATTCAGATTACAAGCTAATGGAGGCTGACAGCACTAAAAGGCAGTCTGACCTCTGGTATATTTGCCAGAGATGCATCTCACATCATGAAACAGAATAAAGGGTCATGCCTTTAAGTGCCACAGCGGAACACAAAAATAGGGAAAACAACTTTTTTTTTTTTTTACACCAGATTTAAACAGGCCTTTGATAGCAACGTTTTATCTGAGCCGTGAAATAAGTGACACAACATCCAACAACAAGGAGCTGAAAAATCCTATGTACTGAACTCAGAAACCACATAGGACATTTAACAAGAATCATAGCAAGGAGGAGAAAATGTTAATCATGCTTTCTTTGTCTCCTCTCAGGCAGTTCGTACAGCCATCAGAAAGCCATAGGTATCTAATTTAGGTTCTTAAATATGAATACATCCCTTTCTCCTCTCTTGCTCTCCAAGTTGTCTTCTATTCACTAATTGGTAAGTGTCAGAATGAAGAAAAACAGAAAATCCCATTAGAAAACCTGCCTGTGAGTTAATACAGGAAGTGTCACGAGCATGTACAAGAGAATCAGCTCCAGAGTCAATATCATGAATATTTCCTACTAAATTTGCTCAGATTGATCTACTGCCTCAAGGAACACCCTGGGATTTGACTTAACATCCATTACTGGGATGTGTAGTAGTATGGTTCCTAGGTTGGGCCATGTCCATACATGGACACAGGAGCAAAAACAAGTGCCTTGGCTTCAAGTCAAGGATACAAGAGGTCATTTGACAAGGAGTATAATAAGATAGCACTGATTTGTGCTATCTGCAGTTAACTCAGAGCAGTCACTGATGCATTACAACAGAAGAGAATTGCAAAAAATAGTGAAGCAAAAATTATAAAGTGGTCTTGCAAATAGTACCTCCCAGGCCAAAACAGCAGCACTGGAGAAAGTATTTGTATCAATTGCTAGAGCAGCTTTTAAGTCTAAATTTACTAATGAGACTGAATAGGCTCGCTTCACTGTTACACAAACACTGGGAGAACTTGCTGATTCCTTTCAAAATGAAAATATCATAACATATAACAGTGGAGTAAAATGTCCTCCACAATAGCAGCCCTCTTACAGGAGCACAGATGCTGTAAAGTTGGAAGCCTGAATTACCTCGCTCAGAAAAGAAAGCCAAATTCAAGCCCTATCAACTGTGAGTTGCTATTACACCACAACACAAGCTACAGCAGCACTTGGGAAATTATTGAAATTGCAGTTGATGCAGTTTGTCATCAAAGAGCAAAAATGAAATATAGGAAATGAAAGACATAAGCAGAAACGCTGACAATTAGGTTTTCTTTTCTGGTCATCAAAAAACTACTTTCAGTTTGCAATCATACCAGGGAGTCTCTTCCCTTGCAATATATAGTTTATATCCTTCCCATTTTTAAAAGGTACAGTAAAGCCACAATCCAGTATCAGTTTGTGAGATAAATGCACCCATGAGGAGAAAGGGATATTTTGAAGAAGAGTACTACAGATAGTGAGATAAGCAGAGTTGCAAGCTGCTCAGAGTTGGAAGAGGCAGCTATTGCAACCCCCTGCTCAAAGCGGGGCCAGCCTCAAAACCAGCCCACACTGCTCAGGGCTTCATCCAGTTGGGATTTGAAAAATCTTCATAATCTCCTCAGTTCCAACAGAGAACAGCTGTACTACCTTCAGCAGAGCTCTCCTGATTTAGGTGAATTAGAATCTTACAAGGAGGAGCACTACTGTCTTTGGCTGAAATAGATTAGGAAAGCAGCCATAAAAAAAATTTGACATGATGACACTTGGCATGCATGCTCTACGTGAAATAAATCTTTGCCATCTTAACCCGTTTCTCTTGCAGGCTTGAGGTTAAACAGCCCATGCTGAAACAACCATTGCCTTTTTACAGGCTTACTGGTTACAAGGAACTTGTGAATTCCAGATCCACTGCCCCAGAACGTGGGAGTCTCCGAGGCATTTGTGCTGTTCCCTACATGGGAAATGTCAGGGACAACTGCAGTCCAGAAGACCCAGTACATAAAAAAGGGAATAAAAAACCTGCAGCAGACAAATGCCTGCAGACAGCTGGTGCTCTGCAAGAGCTCTCAGATTATCCCAGCTCCTACTCCTGACTGCTCCTTGGCACATTTGGGAATTAGCACTGGACAGGAACTACTCCCAGCAGGCATTCTTCATGCAGAGTAAGAGGATTTGATACTGTAGACACACACAACAGCAAGGTAGTTGATTCGCGACACAGTCCTACGCATGTATGTGAATAGCTAATGACAGCTTAAGAGTTGCTGGAAGACGCTACTTCTATCTGGGGAGTCTTAGTAGACTTAATACCTAAGAATTAATTTATCCTTTTATTATAACCTAGCCCTTCTCTGTCAGAGGATCAGCCTTTTCAAGTGACACAGGAAGATGACAAGGTAATGTTTTCATGTCCTCTTTACTTTCCTTGTCTAAAGCTAAGAGCGTTTATTCACAATCTGTTTCATCTTCCATCCAAAGGAGGCTCAAATCCATGCTTTTCTCTTTCCCCAGAGAGGACTCTAATTTGTTAATGTGGATGAAAAACTCCTGTTCAAGCTGCAGCAGCTCTATCCTGGTGATGGTGTTGTTGCATTTGCTACTTGAAAGAGCATTGTATACCAAAACCACTAAGATTCAATAGCAAGAGAATCCACTGTACACACAACCCAACTGAGATCCTGCAAACACCTTGAAATGAACACAAGAACAATACAAGAGCTTGTATACTTTACACATGCATTAAAAATGACAAGATTTAGGTCATAGTTTGTGGTGAACTTCCTAATCTTGAGAATAAGATGTCACACAGAATTGTTAAGCAATTGATTAAGATGGATTAGATTAAATAAGAATTCAAGTATCATCATTTTGTTTTTAGGTAATAGGTTTAAGGTGAAATCCTGGCATAGTGAGGTCAAGGGAGTTTAACAATCATCCCACTGGGAACTAGAATGCCATCCATAATGAATTATCATTCAAAATTGCTGATATTTAGCATCCTCCTACAGACTGGAGCTATAATTATAAGCTATATGCGCTTGAACTTCCTTATTCTAATGTCAATTTACAGGTAAAAAACTCCTGAATCAACCATCAAAAGTGTCACTTTAAGAGAAAATAAGAAGGATTTTTTCTAGTTGAACATGCCTAAATGCGTCTACACAGCCACAGATCATCTTATCCTGCAACAAATATATTCAGACTCGTGGTAGGCACAGATGAAGTTGCCGGAAGGGTGACTTTTAATCACTGCAGGAAATAAACAAACATCAAAAGAAAACCAATGCTCCAGACAGAAATAAACTTCATTGTGCTCATGTTCTTAAAGAGTCCTCTTGTGTCCTTACTAGGAAGTGAAATGAAAAAACAGCCAGCCAGCATCACATTTAACTGTTTGCCCTCGTCAGGAATCCTTATTGTGAATACAGAGTGAGAAAATCTATTCATGTGTCAGATATCTTCAACATTATTCTATCCTTGAGGTGATATCATTCAGTACAGGCACAGCTTAAACACCAGTGGATAAATGGATTGCTAGAATATTGGTGCCTTAAATGGAATTCTCACCCCGGAGGAATCAGCAAGGAGGTCCAGAAGAGACTGAATAGATGTGAATGCCATGTGTAGCTCTTCAGTGCTCTGCAATACTTCTGAGATCTGAATCTGCAGCTGTATAAATTCCATCATTGACTTTGGAATGACCAGGATCTGCTACAAGTCAGGTTATTTCACTAACAATTCTACTCGCAGGAGCAAATTTAAAAGGAACAGTATATAAAGACATATCAAACGAACTGATACTTCATTGTGTGCATCCAGCTCTGCCACACACGATTGTTCCTATTGCTAGGAATCTCTGCAGTACCCTAGAATGAGTAATACCCCTGTCATAAACAGTGACATTCTCCATGTCAAGGGAAGCCTGAGCAGGTACAGCTGATGCTACATCATCTTCAGTGAAAAAAAATGTATCTGGTGCCCTGGGACAGAAAGAGAAAGCCTGAGATGTGAAACTCGAGAATGGGCATCTGGGTGGTATTACAGGTTGCATGGCAAACCACAGCAACCCAACGGTACAGCCTCTGTGTTTGCTCTCTTTGTGCTCTTTGTGGCTGCTCATGCAGCCCACATGAGATTCAAAGGAAACGCGTAGGCTCATTGTCAAATTAGAACAGGTCAGTAAAAGAAGCATACTGCTGAGAAGAAAAATACTGTTGTCACCTCAATTTTATCTTGTTTTCAATTTTTTGTTTATTGTTTTTCTTCTGGTGCTCAAAGAACAGAAATGTAATTATATGCACATCGGTGCACTCAAAGTGCTGGAAAATTTCCCATATAGGAGTAGGGAATGACAAGAAGTTCTGTGATTTGTTGAGGCTGTGTTAATAACATGCACATCAGAACCAAAACATTGGTATGTTGAAGGACTAGAATTCATTTTAGGAATTTTTTTTAAACTTCTCATTTTATTTCAGTTTTGGTTTTTGTGGGTTTTTTGTTGTTGTTGTTTTGTTGTTGTTGTTGTTGTTTTTAATATAAATACACCGCTTTTCCTTTTTTACTCACTCCTTTGGCTTATGCATGTTTTGAACAGTAGCTTGTCTTCAACTCACCCTTTCTTCTGACCAGGCCTATTTCCTGTTGGACTTACAAAGCCAGTACTTCTAGGAAAATTAATTGTGACAACTATGGGTAAAATCATGTTTTGTTTATATTGCAGGTACTAAGCAGATGCTACTAGATATTGCTACCAGATGTTCTAGAATTATATGCAACATTATGCTCAATTTTAACTTTTACAAAATTACAAGCTAATAAAAGATGACACTGCTATAGTCAAATGATTTATTAAAGGAAAAGCCATTAAATTCCTTTTAAGCTTCACCACCCCACTACCCCAAATAGCTCGTCACTGTATACATCAGTGAACAGATGCAAATGTCTGTACCATTTTGAGATTTCAGTATTATCCCATACAATAATTATATATCCAGATGCCTTTTGCTCTAACAGCATCAAACACATCTGTCCATCTTAACCTAAATGCATGGTAAGCATTCATTTCACAGTTAAACTGCCTGCAAGAGGACACAAGCCTGGAATCCAAACCCACGTCAGGATCATCTTTTTCTGCCACAGAGGTGAACTTGCACACAGATGAGGACATTTGATGCACTGAAAGCACTCTGAATCTAAAGGTTGGAATGATTAACTTACAGAGCATACAAAACTTTGAAGTATTGCATTCAATTGCATTTAGACTTCCATTTCCAAATCCCTTAAATGCTGCAACATTTGTTGCCATGGGGTGGGGTTTTGTTTGCCTGGTGCTGATGGGAGCGTTTTTTTTTGTTGTCATCGTTTTGGTTCCGTTTTTTGTTTGTTTTTAGTATATGAAGTGCTGTACCCTGATGGTGAACAGAAACTACACACTTTATTTTGTGCAAGCTCCCCAAGCTGAAGTCACAGGGCAGCCCACGACAGCCAGCGCAGCCAACATCCCTCCCCATCCACCACTGCAATAAACAGAAGTAACATCAAATAGGACTGACAGCCAGTAATTATAGAACTGAAAAATTGTCGTGGATTCTTCTGTATTAATGAAGCCAGGCACAAATATAGAAAATCTAAATAGCTCCTTTCAATCTTCTAGCGGGAAAATATACACATTAACTGATCCACAGATTATTTCAAGGGTTTGTATCAATCTGCACCTTGGCTACGAAATTAAATAGTCCACCTAATGCTACCCTAGCACATAGCAGCAGAAGGTTCTCATCAAGTAAAGCAAATCAACTCAACTCAATGCTTGTGAGAGCACCCATGGAACAACACGAGGAAAAAGAAATATAAGTGCACAGTGGCTCCAGTTTAACTCCAGCAGTTAAACAGTTTATACTTCAGTGTGCATGCGGTACTGCATAAATTGTACCCAAAGCACATAATTTGGAGAGAAAAAAAAAAAAAAGAAAAAAAAAAAAAAGAGCAAACACTAGAAAGGAAAATGAGGAAGGATAAGGGAGATCAGCCAGAAACCATTATTTATAAACTTAGATATCTAACTCCAAGTTAAAGCATCCCAGCCTCACTCCTCTGAGGTCGCAATAGCCACACAATTTACACAGCTGAGCATCTGGCTCTAAATATTTCACTGTTCAAAATTCCAGTGTGCATCCTTGCGTAGCAGAGCTTCTCTGACTAATCACGCTAGAGGTAACCACGTCTTAAGTGTGTAGTTCTAAATTGAGTAATATTACCATTAATAACAGAGCCTAATTAAGACATCTATAATGTTTTTAATGAGAAAAATTGAAAGTCCTTCTGGAATTTTTCCAGTCGAATTAATTCTGAGGACTTTAGACGTTATTACAAGTAATGTTACAGGAATGAAAATTAGGTCTAAATTAGGACATGTCACTGTATTTAAACAGGAGGAAAAGGAACTACGTTCTGTTTCCTCCTCTATATGGCAGTCTCTGTTATAACATGTCCCCTCAGGGGAAATGAAAACAGCACTTTGTGATCTGTAAGCTGCTCTGCATATAGTTGTATCTCATGCATCTCTAAGGTCTGCAAATATTTTAACACTTCCATTTTGGTCCCTTTTTGCATTTCTGATCCATACTCCCTTGGTACAAATATTTCCAAAAAATCTTGAAGTGTCACTCGCTTTGGTTTGTGTGGGCCCAAATACTGTTGACTCTCATTTCCATGATTTATGCTTGTTCAAACAAGAACTCGCTCTGTAACCCTGCATGTGTAAGCAGGGAACACTTGTGCAGAAGAATATCAGCTACATCTGTTAGAACTGTACAGGAAGGGAGGAACCTGCATGGTCCAAAACAATGAGGCACTTTAAAGCCTACCCAACATAGTGAGTCTTTATTTGTATCCTTCATAGACCAGTTCTTCAAACTGCTATGCAGACATACCTGCTTTGCTGTTGCCTTTTCCTTACACATGCTTCCACAGTGAGTTTAAGTTAATTAATTTCGTGCAAGCCTACTACATGCCTGGCTTATGCTGCCCTGAAGGCACGGAAAGACACCGTCCTTGCTCTTCAAAACAACTCATTTGAGCACTTGCTTTCATACCAGGTATGAGAGTTTGTGTTCAAGAATAGACAAGTTCAAAACGTAAGAACAAAGTCATTCCATGACTGGGTTTTATACAACGATCTAAGCCTTCATTTAGTGGAACTTCAAGTGAAACTCCAATCTTAAGGTGTATGTTAAGAGGGGGAAAAAAAACCTACAAGTATTTCTCTGTTAGGACTGAGAAATCACTGCAGTATGACAAAAGCCATGAAATTCACCTTTTGTTTTTACTGATCTACACTGTGGGTATGATCCTACAGGCAGTATTCAGATACACCTTCACATGCACATCTCTGCACCAACACACACACACACAGAGACACAGAGCATTCACATAATTGGAGTACCTTCACATTTTATTTTACCTTTCAACCATAAAATGCTCCACCACCCTCATCTTTCAGATTCCAAAACTCAAACTGGAATTCTGCAATTTGTGGTGCCTTAGTAAGCAGAAACACAATCGTGTACATTTCAGGCAGGGCAGCTAATGAGGTTGTTTGTCCTTGAGAGCAAACACTGCACAAAAAGTGCTCTTTATTTATTTCTTTTGAATGCATTTTACTAATGCTGAGGAGGTTTTTAGTGCTCAGATAATATTTTGAATAGGTTTATAGCTTTCAACAATTAGTTATGAGAATAGCAAGGACATTTAGACATGTATATTCCCTAAAAGCCTGGGAGGCTTACTCTCTTCCAAATCAGTTTTGTATACAAAATGCCAGCTTAATTGAATTGTAAGGACTCCTCAGAGAAAGCAAATCTGATTTCTATCTTCTGTTGATACCATAAATATTAAAAGCAGAAAATAAACAAAATCCTTATCTGTTACTGATACATGACAGATACATATCTGGAATTTTTAGAAACATTAGAATTATCACTCTCAAGTACAATGCCAAAAGGATGACAAATTTGTAAAGCAATGCTTGATTTTTAAAGTCTTGCAATTTAAATGCTACATTCTTTCAAATACAAAGAAATCTAAGAAAAAAATGTTGGTATTAAACTAATATATGCATATGACTGCCATAAATGTAAATTCCTACTTAAATATTTAACCCCCATATAGGCCATTATTACTTTGCTTCTTACTGAGTGTTTCACATACTGAAGCCGGACGGATAATTCAAATAACTAATTCTTAGCTGTTAGCTTTAACCTCTGCTTCAAAGCTTGCTATAAACAAAATCCATTTGCAATATTCAGCAGCAAATTATTTGATGCATGACTTCTAGTTCATATTGCCCTCCAAACCCTAAATTATTGTATATTTCAAGGCTGCACAGGATGCTATACACAGACAGAAGACCACCAATGTGTTCATGCAGAGAAGTCTGGACAGCCAACACTTCCCACTCATTCCTCTCTTGGACCAGCTTAGGGGGAAACAGCAAACTGCAGCCAAGAGTGCCTTGGGAAGCACCTTGAGCAGCAAGAGAGAAAAGAAAATAGTCTCTGCCTCACTACTTCACTGAGTTGTTGACTGAGCTTAGAAGCAGGTAGGTGAACACGTTTTGGAGAAAGAGAAAACTGTGGTAATTTGTTCTTTCATGTAGAAGGAGAGAAGCAGACCACCTCCACTCCTTCCTTTGATCACATCTCTCCTGCAGGCAGCACATGGAGAGCACAGGGACCTCATTCTTTAGAAGTTTAAAACATGACAGGAACATGCATCCAGCAATTGCCACATGTGCTACTGAGTTGTTCTACAATGTGTTGCTAAGAATACCTACATTTTTGTTCCGTGATTCCCAAATATCTTTGCTCATAAATACCTATGAAGGTAACAAAGGAGGGTGACCTTAAAAGGGAGAGCAGCCTGATGACTTCAGTAAGCCTATGCAAGATGAGGCCTACCCAGCAATGATAAAGAACAGCTCAGAGAGAAGCCAGCAGCCCATCTGCCAGGTCTCACACTGATCACCATATAAAATATTTTTCAGTGTCTGGTGATCACAATTTGGTGAGCAGAGGGCACAGAGTAAGTGTAGGAGAAACAAGAGAACTTGTAACATAAGAAATCTTTTCTGCTATTATTCTCAGATTTGTAATCATGCAACTCATTTTAAAAGCTTACAAGCTCTTAATTTAAGTTGTCAAGCAAAGAAAATGACTGAGCGCTCCCAAAGAAATAAAAGAAAAAGACAAGACAAAACTAGACAGGAAGAAGGAAAATATTCTTCAAAACACATTGATCTCCGTGTTATTTTACTTTCAGTACACTATGGATGTCAACAATGTATTTCAGATTATTGAACAAGAAGAAAATGATAAAAGCAAAGCTTCCCCTTCGGGTGAAGTCATTCTGTTAACCATAATTCCCCAAGCATGCTAAAAATACATCTTCATTGTCACAAGATGACTGTAACCTATCTTTAAGGCAAGGATTAAATGTCAGCAGTAAGATGTGCTGCAGAAATGAAGTAGATGTATCTTCATTATAAAAAAAAAATAATAATAAAAATTAAAATAAAAAAAAAATCAATCTATTTACTGCAATTAAAGTTTTAGCTGTTCTAATAAATAGAAACAGTGCAAGACTCTTTGCAAGGCTTTCCCCCCAACAAAACATGCTGCTCAGGGCTCTCAGTACCAGGGACAATGAGCACTGACAGGTGATTTGGAGCTCCCAAGCTGCTACTGCCTCATTTGCTAAAGGCCTCCCATAGGACTGTGCGAGCTACTTCTGTTGCTTTATACTTGAAGTTTATCCCTTCCTTGATAGGGAAGGAGAAAACTTCCCTTTTAATAAACTAACTTCACAAAGAAGTTGAGAAAACAAAAGTTAGTGATTCAGTAGCCTAAAGAAAGGGAGGTCCCTTCCTCATGGCGTTCCTAACAGCCAGCAATGCAGCTCTGCCTTGAAAGATTTATCCACTTAGTACACTTAACTATAAGAAATAGCTATAAAATGCAATTTAGAAGAGGCAGTCCCAGAATAAGTCCTTGTCTTTCCCTGTTTTTGCACTGCAATCCACCCCAGGGCCTGTCTTCATGCAAATCCTATCCAGCTTGGATTTTGCAAGATGCAAGCACCTCACCATTAAGCCAGCCACCAGAGGAGAACAGTGTCCAGCAACTCTTGAATCTCAGCTCATCCAAGTCTGAGCTGTGCTCTTAGTTATATCCTCGAAAGAACAGAAAAGCTCATGGCTTAATTTCTAACTCTTCCAAATGCTTGCACCTTTTGACTAAGGACTTGTTTTTGCAGTTTCTCATTTATCTGCTTCTGTCTCTCTGGAGCCAAGATATTAAAATCCCTTTCTGATTGGCCTCCAGCAGTCCATAAAAATCTCACAGTAAACCCTGCAGCTGGAGACACACTGCTGGTACTGGCTGGATGTGCTAGACAGCAAAACAAAATAAATGTCCACTGTAAGAAAGAGCATTAGCTTAGTTTCACAGAGCATTTAGAGTCTTCGATTACTTTCGGTTTCTCGTGGTTTATAAAGCAACTTGTGAAAACTTGTGAAGTTCCCTGCAAAGCGGAGTTGTTGTTCCCTGCCACCAGACCAAGCACCAGTGCAATCAGCCTGGCAAATTTACTCAACCTCTGGAAGCCCTGCAGATCTCATTCCAGGAGGGTCTGACAGATGGTAGCCAGCCATCTTGGCACACTTTCTATCTTAAACTCTACTCTAGAGGGGCTTCTTACTATTAGGATTCAAAGCCCTTTGCAAATAGAGAAAAGTAGGCAGAGGCCTGCTCGTTAGGCCTTACAAACCCCTGGATAGCAGCAGCTTATCTTTTTAATCATTATACAAACACACAACAGCCACAGGACCCCAGGCTGATGCCGCAACCCTGAGATCTCCACACAAGTCCATTCACAGAGAGATGTATGTGGACACTTAGTTTGCAGTATGGTTCCTTTTTGCATTACAGACACAGTTTAATGTTGGACATGTTAGGGGATGGTACAGGCAGCAAACAAAGGGTTAACACTTTCCAAAGTGCACTTACAAGACTGTTCTGACATTTCAGAAGTTAAGAGGAACTATTCTTAGCCGTGTCTAATAATATTGCAGTTTCCCACCCATGGAATCTGTGTGCAATCCTCCATTGAATTGGCAGCCTTTGGTGGTATCACTGCCACATGATTTGAACCAGGCAAAATTCAAAAACATTGCCATAGCACTGTGCAGCCAGCCTGAAAATATCTTCACCGCTCTTGGGAGATGAGTGATCCCTTTGGAATTTGGTTTTTGGAACTGTAAACTAATGAATCACTAACAGCTTTAAAGTAGACAAAATGTATTGCAACACAGCATGTAGTGCAGCAGAACTGAAGGAAATCTGTTTACAGTGCTTCAACAGACACTAGAAATCAAGATGCTCAAGAAGGATGAGGCTGTTAAGAGGAAAAAAAAAAAAAAAGAAAAAAAAAGTTTCAAGTGCTGTGAGCACAGTTATCTCTTCCATGGCCAGCAGCCACCTTTGGTTCCAGAAGTGTGTTCTAACCCCCCAGGGTTACCAGCCAGCACCACACAGCAATTAGCAGCTTGATCCACATGGAAACATGGCTAGTGATGGAGCAAGAATGAGCCCTACTCTGGGTCTGTTTGTGTTTGTGCTTCAGGGATAAGCAACACAATCAGAAATCACTTCTGTCACACAGCCACATTCACAACTTAGATACTGCAACCGTGACCACAGCTGCCTGGAAACCTTGTCAGCAAGATTTATGCTATATTTGGTAATGGGACAAGGCTGACCCCAAACTTCTACTCAAGCCAAGGGGCAGCCTTATGCTCACAGCTGGTGGGAAAAGGCACTGTTTTGCAGTCCAGATTCCTGGTGAAGCAGCACAGCCTAGAGAAGCTCTAGAAAACAAAGTTCACAGGGACACTGCTGGGCAACAGGAAATCCAAAGCTCGCGATTCCCATCCTGAGCCACAACTGTTTCTTAAGAAAGCTCCCTGCCCTACATATGTCCAGCCAAAGTTGGGCTGTTACACAAATAAGTTGCCTTGAGTTTGAAAGAGACTAAGCAAAGAGAAGCACAGCTCTGAATGCAGCAGTTAAAATCTCACCTGCAAAAGATGTCAAGTTTGATGTTGTAGTGGCTATCCAGAGTAGAATTACATATTTACAACAAAGAGTTACTATGGATAAATACCAAGAGACTCCTTGCTTGAAGGATGTCCTCTACCCGCTAGACTGCAGTCACACTCTCTTGCCTCCCTTTCAGCAAGAAGTGTTGCCGATAGCACTGAACAAAAACAGAGATTTGTATACAGGTACAAACACAGCCAGCTGATCAGGTAATTCACTGATTCACAACAATATATGAAAGAAGGGCAAATTAAAAGGCGAGCTCGTGGATCATTCAAGATTTGCTATTAAAAAATTTAATGTTACCACCGCAGCAGAAAGCAACTACAGTGAGCCAGGAAATAAGAAAGTGGGATGAAAAGCAAAAACATTTTTCTCTCTACTGCACTGAGCTTGACCAGTATATGTGAGGCAGAAGGGTATTACAAATAAATCAAGAAGGAACACTGTTTCCATTTCACCAGCTTCTGACCCTAGAAAGATATCCTAATTCCAGTACACAGGTCACAAAAGTAGGCGTAGAAACTCCATACTGGAGATGTATCCACTACCCCAGTTGCTGCATGGCCTTCTCTCCCTCCCTCGAAGAGGCTTAAGAAAAAAATGTACCCTTCTCTCTTAGTCTAAAGTCTCCCCACCCCCAAAGCCTGGCACAAAGCTCTGCACACTGTGTACGCCTCTTGCTTACAGGCTGGAAAAGATGTACTGTGTGTACTTCCTCTGCTTCTAAAGCAAAGGAATGTGCTCACAAATCAGAAACAGTTTTACGAGGAAGAGGAGGGAGAATCTTCTGTTCCCATCATATTTTGAGCCATATTGAGAACCCCACACATTCCTCAGCAGCAGTCACGGCATGAGGAGCAGCAGCATAACAGGCCTGGCATGCCCCTGACTCAGCCACTATGCTATTTTAAAAAACCCAGCCCTTCCAGGACGGGTTAGCTCAGGGCAAGGCAAGGCAGAGCCCTGCTGGGGATCCTCCGCACCACTAACTGGGCAGAGACTTTGACACCATACAGAGCCCACGGAATTACTTGCTTTTTAAAGCTGCCCAGAGCAGTATGAAGGGGAGACAGCACCCAAGCTAAGCAAGGCTGTCAGCTAGCTTGGGAGAAGCACACAGCTCCCAGGCACAGCTCAACAAGTCAGGGCCCTGCACCACCTCTGTGCAAACAACTTCAGTCTAGAGACAGTGGAAGAACCTTTCCATGGGTCTTACTTCTGTATTGGTACCACTGCTGATATTAAGTGACAGCTGTGGTGATACCTTACACTTGAAGACAGTTTCCTACCCATCAGGCAAGTGAATCAAGACCAACATACTGGTTATACAGGCACCAAACAGTAAGATTTTTGGGATGCAGCAGACCTGTACTACAGTCACTGACCTAGAGAAAATCAGAGCTGATTTGAACCTCTACTCCAGTAGCTTCCCAGGTCAACTCACATTGTCCTATACAATAAGCCTCAGTTTCAGAAGCCCCTGTGCTACCAAGGCTGCCAAACAGGAGTAAGGATGTTACTTTGCTCACAATCTTTGCAGTTTTTCTTGCACATGTTTTGAGTAACTTTTTCCCCCCTATAATTTCCAGTATTTTAAAATGTCAAATGTATTTACACTGTGTTCTCTTGCACTTCACATGAATCATGAGTCACGCAAACACCACAGAAATACAATGTCAGAACCAGACCCATTGTACATGAATTGTATGCTCAGTTGTCAGGGGAGAGTTGTTCCATTTTAAGGACAAAATAACCTGCAGAAACATCTGGCATGTTTGCTAACTAGCCATAAGGTTGTGTTCTCTTCTCTTTAATCTTTACTCTGCAGCTGACCTCCCAAAGATGTCAGAAGATACATTAAAATGGCATGGATCTGCAAAATGGTATTAACAGAGGTGAAGGAATGGTGGAGAAGGATAAAAATGCCATAATATCTAAGCCTGTCTCACAGAACATCAGAGTACTTCTCTCTCATAATTGCTTATCCATAATACTCATTTCAGCAAGGCATTGCCTACTTTCAGCTTGTTCTGGGAACTGGCTCTCCTCATACTTAATGCCAGAAAACCATGAGAGCTGAACTCTGCCAGGCCTCTCTGGAATACACTTATTTCTATCAGTATTCAGTTAAAAAGTATGCTTGTGTTACACGTGACACACGGGAAGTGACCTAGTATACATAAAATCTTTTCAGACTCTATAAGAAGCGACATACAGTTTAAGGAGAAACTCCAAGGTGCTGTCCTGCAATGAAGGCTGCTTTAGCCTCATACCTTATCCCCATTCTCTCCCCGTGCAAGTAGTCAATTAAGGGAAAGACATTGCCTAGGTTTTATTTCACCTACACTTGTAAAAAATTTCTTGGAGAATCAGTAGAATGGATTTAATGATCACGGGCACAACAATGCTAAACAAGCAGACAAAAATATTGTCCATTACGACAAAGCATGCGGCAAACAAAAATAAAGAAGTCTCACCAAAACATAAAATGTAGAAGAGACGAATTCTGTGGTTGGGCAGCTAATGAATGCTCTGAGCCAGGGAAAAGATACAGAGTTAATAAGGGATTAGATTTCCTGCCTCTTGTAAATTAGTATGTAATATATACAACAAAGGGGCATAAAAGAAAGCACCAGCACACTGTTTCTTGGTGCTGACAAAAGATAGAAGCAAAAGCACTGGATACAAGTGTCAGCCTAAACTAACATGTAAGATTACTGAATTTCCATATCTTCATTTAAACACGGAGTCACTCTCTATTCCAATGTACGTCTGTTAACTGTATAACAAACATATTTTCTAAATGTTAACAGCTGTAAATAAATTACATTCTTTCCTCCCCATCCCCCCCTTTATCCTTCTTTTGTTTTCCCTTCCAGCTGGAGTGGTAAGGTTTGATCTTTGTTCTCATCTTCTTCTGTCAACCAAGGAATGGGGCAAGAAATTCAGCAGTTATGTCAGCAAGTTTATTACTACTTAACAACCCAGCACTTCAGGCTCTTCAAGAGATCAGCAGCTTAAAACCATTACCAGGAAGGTAAATTCAATATTTCCCTCCAACCGCCAAGTGCAGCTAGAACTAGACTGCCTTACAGAAAAGAGAGGTTGAAGAGGTCTGCGGCTCAGGCAATGCTTGCATAGGTGGCAGTAGATTAAGGGATTTTTTGTTTATTTGTTTGGTGTATCTGAACTTACCAAGAAATGTGAAAGCTTAGTACACAACTACTGACGGTATCATGCGTACAGTTGCCTATCTACCTACATCAGTGAAAGATTACAGTTTAATGCTGCACTGTCTCTAGGCAATCCGAAGTCTACCCAGCGGAAAAATAAAAGCAGAACCTATTTAAGATGCTAAAGGAATGTGACTTTGCTTAGGTGCATCTGTTTTTTCTCATGCTGCAGGGAAACCCATCGTCTTCTGATCTGCCACCAAAGGAAAAGTCTCATCTGTAGGTGAGTTCTATAAGCATAAAGATTAAAAAAAAAAAAGAAGAAAGAAAGAAAGAACAGGGAGTAAGTTTCCAAAAAGAGCCTGCTGACGCTCATCTAGGCAACAAGTTAAAAACAACGTAGATTAAATTATTCAACCATTAAATGGTTCCATCACCAGAAGTTCTAGAAGAAAAAAAAAAGAAAAAAAAAAAAAGAACAAAAACTAAAAGCACTCAGACTACCTGATTTTTTTATTTTTTTTTATTTTTTTTTTTTTTTGAGCAGACAAAGTGGAACAGGGAAAAGTAATCAAAGAAGGAAATTACAGGTGTGCTGGTGCTTCGAGCCAGCCTGGAGGTAAGGCAGTGAGAACGGCTCATGCTGTGCATGATCACTTTTTTCTTTCTCATACAGAAACCAGAAGTCAAGAACAAGTTTGAAAAGCAGCTTTGTTCAAGTTCGAGTTCTGGCAGACAACCAAGTCTGTTTCTATTTGAGCCATATTCCTTCAGCCACCCATAATCAATGTTTCCCACACACAGTAAATAAGAAACAGGTTCTCTGCTTTGTATGCTTGAGAAAGAACAAATGCTTTGAAAATTACATTCTTCAGAAGCAAATGTGAAAAGATTGCATCCTTGTTTCAGAGGAACGTTATCAAACAGGAGGAGGTGTTTGTTCCACAGTCACAGAACAGCTTTTAATAGTCCAAACAAGTCTACAGTTTCTCATATTTTGGGCTTGCAAGAAATAGTGTCTCCCCTCAATCAAAAAAAAAAAAAGCAAAAACAAAAAAAAACCCAGTGAGACTTTAGGACAGCAACATCATGCTTCCAGCAGGTAGGCATAGAATTGGAACAGCCATGACCAGTCAGCTCATCACCTACAGGAGTAACATAGGCTCCTGGCAGCTTTGCTACTCCAGGATGTGGAAGGAAGGAAAGACTGTTCCCATGATATCACAGTGATATCATGTTGATATCATATCAGATTGGAACAGACATGGCTGAGGTGGAAAATACTCCACCTTTGAGACTATGTCTTTCCTGTACCCAAACATTAGAAGCACAGCTGTATGTATATTGTCTGTCATCTTCCCAAACTCACTGCCAGCCCCATCCCCTTCCTGTTCCAATGGAGGGTTTTGCCAGCAACCATCATGTAAGCCCTAGTGATAAGCAAGTATGCATTTTTCTTGCACTTAGGACAACTCTGTGCAGTTATGGTTAGCTAAACACTTTCTTTTTATAGTTCCTCTGTATGCAAAATATAAGCTGTATAGAGATAGACAGCTCTTTGGCAAATCATAACTAATTATATTCTAGAGAGTTGAGCAGGGTTATTAAAATAATATCATGAGCACCAGTTGCTGATTGGCCTAAAGACTGAATTTATTCCAGGCTCCCTCCAATCAGAATTAATCTTTCGATAGCACAATGAACTGTCACTGCTGAATCAACAGCAGCAGCAAAAATGACAGCAGCCTGCATCATTATTCAACTAAGATAATAGAACTAAAGTCATTGGAACAGGCAGATGTTGGAGGATGTCTCCCATTTCAGAATAATGTTCCTGTCATAACTCAACATTTATTTTAGGGAAGCAAGGATAAATTCATTACTATTTGCAGGGTGCTCAGATATAACAGTAATAGGAGCCATGTAAGCTTCCAATACAAAGACAGTAGAAATGCACATGGTATCAATACTAACCATCCTTCACCTGGATGACACAAAGCAGGGCAATGCAATCAATCCATGCCTGCCGAAAACCTGTTCCTGTGTTAGAGTGCACAACAATAATCTGCCATTGCAAACTCAACGCTGAAGAGATGTGCAAGAGAAGTAATTTCCACACGATGCAGTATTCCATGCTTTATTCCCACTAACCTTATTTTCCAGTAGCATGTTGTGTCTGAAATCATCATCTAAAAAGCTGTTTGCCAGATTGCAGTAATCAGTGTTCCCAATGCACAGAACGATGCATTTCTGCAGCCATAACCAAACTGCATAGATACAACAATTAGGAACTACTACTAATTACATTTAAAACTGGAGACTGCAGAATGCATGATTGTTTCTAAATGACATCTTTTAATTTAAAAGATCAGAAGAAAATGATGATTCTGTAAATAGAAGCAGATGTCAGACCCTAATCTATTTCAGAGCAGCAGCGTACATGGGTGTACAAAAGTGTACATCCCATTACTGCTGGGCTTTAAGGACCATCTTATGTCTTTGTCCCACTGAATAATACCTCCTGCAGTGGTATTATGGTGATTGAGTGTGTTCTAACTGCTTTGGTATTCAGATCAGAGTTTTGTATTAGTAAATTAACAGGATTATCGATATTCATAAGCCAAGATTAATGGAGTTCATAGTCTGGTTAGTTCAATCAGATCATGAATTATGACAACAAGACATTTTCAAAAAGAATAAAACCACTCAGCCTGACACCAAATACCATCTTCAAATAGTAGACTAATATAAATACCCAGAAACTGAGTTTTATGTATAGTTCTATTTTAATTTCAATCTCATTTTTCTATACTCAGAGATTTTTCATTCTGCATTTCACCTGGATAAGAATGACAGATAATATCCAGGACTTCCTGGCACATGCAAAGCCAGTTATCATATCTTGGCAGAAGGTCAAGCTGAACACCTTTTAATTTGGCCAGTTATCTAGCTACAGAACAGCAAAAACCTGGAGCTGAGATAGCCATTCCTGACACTTACCCTGGTTGGAGTTGCTCAGCTTCCTCCGACAGAGCTCAGAAACAATGGATTTAATGGGGAGGGAAATACCATCCAATTCTAATGGCTAATTCTGTTTCCTTTCACTTAGAGAGCAAAGTACTAGATGCTCTAGATTTCCTGCTTTGTCAACTGTAGAGGAGTATTCTGTTCAGCTCTCACACTCTGATATAGCTGTTTGTTGCTTGATAAAAGGTGGTTCCCCAGGGAAAACATAGGACTCTCTCTAGAGAAATGTACAATACCTTATTTGGAAGTGGAACTCAAAGCCTTCGAGTTTATCTAGGGAATAATTCAAGATTTTTGGAACACTGCTGCCTGGACTTCCTCTGTTCCTCAACCAGGTACCAATAATTAGCTTAAAGTTGAAGTGCACCTATTACATTTTAAAGACCATCTTAAATAAAGAAAATTAATTTATAGCAGTTCATTTCTTCCTTTTTATAGAGGCTACAGGGAATGCCACAAGCATTTATTCAATTCAAAATGGGTTCAAAATCCCCTACATTTGACTCTGCTCGGAGAGACCTTACTTAAAAACTCTTTGAACAGAAACCCTTCTTACAATTCCACATTATGCCAAGATAACGTAAAGAAATTGATTGACTATAAAGCAGATGAGCCAATTATCAGTGTGTTAAGTATGCTCCAAAATACCTTTTCCTCCATAGTGATTGAAACAAATCTCAATGTGCTAACAACGATTTTGTGGATTGAACTGAAATTGAAGTTATTCATCCTCCCTCTATCTGTGCCATGGATATTTGTTCTTTCAGTCCATGTGGCAGACTGCCATTAATGCACAGCATCAATACTCCTCCACCTGTGCTTCCAGCTAAGCTTGCTGACTTTGCATAGGAGCAGATAAGGAGCACTCACTACAAAACTCAAGAGGAGAAACAAGGGCTAACCTTCAACAGTAGTTTTCAGGACACAAATAATAATAGCTGAAAGAATCTCACAGGTGTAATATAAATATTTGTAAGTGGGCATATCTTATATCCTCAACTAAAGATGGAAACCTGTAATTTGCTCCATCTTCATAAGTATTTCTTGCATACAGCCATATTAAAAGTGCTGTGACAGCTTAATGGCCTAGAACCTGTGGTTTTCAGCATTTAAGTCCTTGTTACGCACAAAGTTCATCTGCCCTGACTACTCACAAACATTAGCTGTTGGAAATACATACTTTTACTACCAACAGGAAATTAAACATTAGCTTTTCTAGAAACCCATAAATTCCAGAGAGCTGCATGAGTGCTGAAATTTGAGACTTTTTAAAAGCTTGAGTGTGGATGTTCAGCTCCCTAAAAAGCAGTACACCTTAGAGATATCAAAATAGACATCCATACATGGATGTTCACAGATATCAGTAGTTATTTAAATACTTTAATCAGCTTTTCCAAGTGGTTAGAGATACTGATAGACTGCTGTGTGCTGAAAAGATTCACTCCTCCCCACTCTTAATAGCACATACTTATTTTAGTCTGTTCCAACCAGCTCCATCAAACCAAATCTTAAATTCCCCCCCCCCCCCTTTCTTTTTTTTTTTTCAAGCAAGAAAAATTAATGATGCAAAACATAGTAGAATATTGAATAAGTTAGCACTGGAATGACTACCCTACATAGAAAACAGTAAGGATTTTAAAGAATCTGATTTTTCTACCTGATAGAGAATACAGTTCACATCACAAGTCCACACTGAAACAAGCAGGAGGCATATTTCCAAGATCTTTGAACAATGAAACAGTGGTTAATAAAGCAAATCTTATTTTTCCACTCCTCTTTGGTTTTTAATATCCTTCTGATTTGTATCTACTAGCTGCAGGACACACAAAGTAACAGAGAAGCAGTCTCTCATCAGGACTAGTGCCATCCACCCAGTGATCTGGGCAGGGCACAGTGCAACCATACAACTCTGGGTATCACCCAGAGTTATCAAGTATGTTCTGTGTCCCACTTAGTCTTCTGAGGATGGTCTACCCTCCTTTCTCTCTGTCTCCTCCCCAGCATACATGGTGGATTGTCTTTTTGTCTCCACAGATCTTCATTGGTTAGAATACACGTGATACAGCAAAAAAGTGGATTTGGTGCTGATATCTGTCAAAGAGGGAAGGAAGAAGGGATTTCCATGAAATGACTGAAGTCCCACCACCACTCACTAACCTCATATTTCTGTCTCAAGTCCCAGATAAAGCTCTTTTCCTTCCCAGAAGGTTTATGTTGGCTTAGGGACTCTGATATCTGAGTCCATAACTTTCACACAGCATGCAAATACATCCCAGCAGCTAAAGGCAAGAGATGTTCCTCCACGCAGTAATGCAGGAAAAGTATGACATCAATAACTCTGTTTTCTAGCTTGTCTCCACATATTAATAAAATGTTAAAAGCCTGCTTATCTAGTCACTAACAGGAAGAAAACGAAAGACAGAACTTTGTGTCTTCTTGAATAGTCACCACAGTTGCTATCTACATAGATTTTATATCTCCTGTTGCACTAGACTACTGAGATATCTTTTAGAAAAGCTCATTTCTTGGTTGACAAATCACTAAGAATCAAGGCAACACCCTCCAATGGATTATGACACACTTTGCATACAACAAAATAACATGCTTTCTATTTTCGATTATCAGAAACAACATATATTGTCTGAACCACCTCTTGAATAGAAAAACAGCCTCTCCAGTAGTACATAGAAATACGGGTTCAATTGTAATGCCATAACTCACAGAATTTCATGAATAGTTTCACTGATCTATCACAGCACATCCCCCTTGTTTGGCAGTAAAAAATCTGGTCAGATCCGGGTAAGAACGGCTTTAAATGGTTACAGCCGTTGCCCATCACCAAGGTAATTCACCAGGGGCCAACGTTCCCTCCAAAGCATCATCTGACAAATGGTAGAACATGACTGCTGGAATGGTTCTGTGTTTTGGGAGACATCATCTTTTGAATGAGATACTTCAGAGGAAGATCTTTGACTACACAACCCAATAAAAGATGACCTGTTCACAGAATGCTCGTCAATACCGAAGAATTTTACATAACAATTGGCAATGGAATTTCACTAGGCTTCTAAAATCATCCTTTTAAAAACTCAGATACAGCACAATAGATACGGGATGTTTTTCCTCTGGAATTCTGAAATCATAAGTAATCTTAAAGTAAGTACCAATAAGGTACAACAGGGAAACATTTGGTCTGAATTTCAGCATAATCATTATTCCAACAGACACTGTGAGCAAGAATTTTCTTTTTTCATGAAGCTGATAAATTCCTCTTGCTTTCAGTACCTTTGTGTCAGCTTTCAGGCTGTGCATGGAGCCCTCTTCTGGAGAAATTTGAAAAAAATGAAAGCTTAAGAATGCAGCAATGTGGTCTATGCATTTGTGGACAGTTTTAGGACTAATCTTCTCTATTCACTATAAAGACAAGCTTGTAAAATCTACACATTTTACCCAATTCACTTAATTACAACCCAGCAGAACATCACAGTTACAGTGAAGGCCATCAAAAATAGCTTTTCTTCCCCTCGTCTAAACTTCATTCAAAAATGTTGTGTTGAATTCATCTGCCTGCATGAAACACAAAACATACAAACCTCGGAACAACTTTCATTTTAGAAAAATAAAAATATTCTATATGGGCCTCAGCAAAAATTCCTTGGGAAAACACACAGAAAACAAACCTGATTCAACAGATTTACCAATCTGTAGGTATTTACTGCTAACTGTACGTTTTATAGGGAAACACACAAACTACCAGAGTATACTCTGTTTGATTGTCAACTTCAGATCAATAAAGCTGCATGTTATAGATATGCTTTGTAGTTTTACAGGTGATCGTGAATTAAAGGTGTGAGACATATCTTACACCACTACTTCAGTTAACGTCCAGTTTTCCTCTTGGTGAATGCAGAGAAACAGTCAGTAATAGTGCTGGCTAAGCCTCTGATAAATAAAAATATTTTCAACCACCTGTTTAATACAATTTTTAATCAACAATGCATACCATCAAGCATGTGCATATGAAAAACTGATGCCCCATTAATATCCTTATCCTTTCATGGCTTTGAAAGACAAGTTTTCTAAATTTAACAAATACAGCTGAATTAAATGCAGATTAAGAACACACAGACCAGAAGATACAAGTTTTACATCCTTCAATTTAAAAAAATATATATATATAAAAAGAACAGAAACACATAAACATTCCATTACTCTCACTTCATGCTCCATTACTTTCAGTTCATGCTCTCAAAATCTCACCAGATATCTCTGAGACTTTTTTGTACACTGTGAACTTTGTCATCATTATTCTGAGATGAAGTTCTTCCTATCCTCTGCTTCCACAGAAAGTATTGCATTACTAGATTGCTATTGCTTAGAAATCATTTTATCAAAATTGAGCTTTTCTTGTTCCACTAGCACTGTATTATAGCAATCATTATTGCTACTACTGAGGGAGGGAAAAAAAAAAAAAAAAAAAAAGAAAACTTATGAGAAATCCCAAAATGTGTTACAACTACTATACAGCCAGATGGCTGCATTTGTTTAGTATGTTGTTTCTCACATTCTTCTGTTTACTTTTCCTGTCACATGAAAGTTGTGCATGTGGTGTGTCAAAGAGAAAAGCTGAGCAGCATTTCAGTAATTCCCTTTTTTCTTTATCTAGAATGTCACCATTTTCACTTCATCCTGCAACCTGTCAACACTCAGCATCCTCACTCCTGAGGACAGATTTATGTACCCTTGCTTATTACAACTAATTCATTCCTTAAATCATGTGCTCTTAGACACAATACATAAAGTGAACTTGGAAGTGTGTTAAATCACCAGGTACAGGCATTGCTAAATCTGCACGTGGTAATAAAGTGGGGTGTGGTTTAAACACATAAATATAGAGCAGTGCTAAAGCTCCACAAGCTGAGCCCTGCGGGTACTTGGACTTGCCTCAGCCTAGCAAGAATAGCAACTTTGAAGTACTGCTAAAAGTTATCAATGGAGTGCAGAGTTAAGCTGCTTCCAGAATCCAGGGTTCTGCACTTTGTCAAATTTTAAGTGATTACTGACTGGTATTAAAACAAAAATAAATAAATAAATAAAAACAACCACAGGCTATGTGGTTTACTAGGTCTTAGAAGTCTGTCCTCCCTCTATCATAAACATTTTCCTACAAGGGACCTTTAAAAAAAAAAAATCCAAACTCAAGCTGATTAATTCAGTAGTATGCTGAAGAAAACTGAAAAGAAAAGAAAAATAAGAACAAGAAAAGACAAGTCATAGAGAATACCAACCAAACTGCAGTTCATCAAGCAGGTCTCAAGCCCAAGGTCAGGGACACCAGCTCGGTGTACCCCCTGGTTACACCCTGGTTACCCCAGCACCAGGTGCCCCTTCTCCCTAAACATATTGTGTCCCATGAGCAGCCCTGCCAGCCCTGCATGTCAGCCCACTTTAACAACTTCTCTGCAGAAGCCTTTTGCACACCCCTAGCTCATCCCAGAGGCTCTCAGCCTTCCCTGGGCAGTAGCTTGCATGCTGGGGATCCCCCTTACATACACACACAGCTCCAGCTGCTGGGGAGGCCTTGCAAGAAACATACATGCTGCTCTGGGACCTCAAACTCATCCTTCTCCAATACATTCAGGCACCGTGCCCACAGCCCAAAATCCATTGCTTTCATTTATTGCACTCACTGAAGCAGGACTGTAACCCTGAACCCACCCAAATGCCTCTGTGCTTGCTCACATGAGCTCCGACCATGGAGTGCCTCACTATCTTGCTTCAGCCACCCACATCAGTGCCTTTCCCCAAAATCAGGCTCAGCCAGCACCCAAACATGCCCACCCAGACCCACAGCTTGTATGTTATAGTTCACATGACTGCTGCTCACTTACACAAGCACCCTTGCTGTGCCTCCTCTCAGCAGCAGAGCTCTCCCAATATTCACTGCTCTCCCCTTTTTCTTCTATTTTGGAAAAGCAAACTTAATTCTTTCTGGAGATTGCAGTTGCTCAAGCACGAGTGCACAGACTCAGGAATCCCAGCACTACTTTGACACTAAAATCTACCAAATCCCTAAGGGTTAACAAAACCACTCGGTCACCAGTCAAAAAGGAATTAACTTTTATCTCCACTCAGAGCACAGGGTACCAGTGCCACCATCACTAAATGCAAGAGTTTACAAAGCCCCTAAGACAAAAGGAAGAAAGAGGCATTTATGCTGGACAACAAAGGATTCGCAAACCTCCCCAGAGCTTCCAAAAAGTAAGCCCTGAAACGGCAGCAAGAGGAAAAGAGAGCAACCAGAAGGTGTTGAGAAGTCAAAGCCCTGCGAGACCCTTTGCTTTGACAGACAGCAGCAGCGGGGCTTTAGCAGCTCTGTGTTTTTAAGGCTGGGTGTTTTTTCCTCTGCTTTCTGGCAGAGGGGGATCTATTACATTTAATAAGAGAAAGGCTAGTAAGTCATTAACAGTAATACACATCTATCAGGAGAGAGTACGGGAAGGGAGCCTTTTGCAAGGTCTGATTTTATTTTTCCTCTGCATTCTGCCCTCCCGTTTTTAAAAAGCAATAAATAAAGTGGGCTGCCTATAACAGCCTATCTGCCTACTACCCGGCAAAAGCCACAGAGGAAAGAGGCATTTCAAAGTTGCAGCATTTGATATGACAGAAAATATTGCTGCTGCAGCTGCTACCGAGACACTTGAAAGATTCCCCCCCCCCCACCCCCCCTCCCCTGAAAGGAAACAAAAAAATGCTGTATATCATACAGCAAATTTCTTGTAATTGTAAATCAGGCAACTGTGAGATACTATATTCCTAGCGACTGGCTTGTAGCAGAGATCTTGCATCTTTCAACAGTAATTCAAGCAATATATAATTACACAAATCAGACGTGAATTACAAATACTTTCAAATCCAAATGCATAAGAGAAAGAAGAGGAACAAAAAAACCCCCACATTTCTTACCTGGGACAGCAGAAAGGACAGAGTAAGTTGAGTTTTGTGCTGCATTTTGCCAGACTAGAACGTACCAGAGGCTTTTTCATTCATGCACTCGGCTGCACTGAGCATATTTTCACTGTGAAACAGCCTTTGAGAAGAGACTCTGCCTTGAGAGCCAGCCAACTTCCCAAATAGATCAGCAGCATCATCACTAAAGCATTGGATAGAGTCTGATGACCAGAACCAATGGCTTTACAAGGATGATTTCTTCACAAAGCATCCCCATTTTGCATCACACACATTGGGCAAGCACCTCTCACAAACACAGCACCTTTAGAAAGCATTTTGCTTTGGTGTATTTGTGTGTTTAGTTTCAGCCTAACAAATCACACCTTGCAGATCTCAACAGTATTTTCCCTTTTAGAGAATTGAATTGCAGAGAGGAATAAGAGCAACTCTGAGCACCGCTGCAAGGATGTTCTCTTTATTAAAATGTTAATAAGGTGTGCTTTATTTTCAATAAATCAAAAAAAAAAAAAAAATGACCACTGCAGTTTTAGTTACTTCTAAGCCTCAGCAGAAGAACACAGCAGAAATACAGATTATATTTTATGTTTTCCCTTCAATCTCACAAATCACAATGAAGACAGATCAATTCTAACCTGCAGAAAAAATCCATCATATGGCAATAGGTTTTATTAACTGCTCAGGTAATGGCAGGACTGGCTTTTGATTAAATGTACTTGAATCTAGGACAAAGTTTCTAAGGTGCATACTCTTCAATTACAAAAACTTTTCTTGTTTGAAAGAGAGAACCTGGTCTCTCAAGAACATGCTTTCTCTGGATTGGTTGCATTGCAACCAAGTAGCACCAACAGATAGACCACAGACTGCAATTTAATTCCCCTCACTCGAACATTTTCAGCTCCTCCTCTCCTGCCACTCCCCATTGTCACAACACAAAAAAAGGACAGCACTAGCCCTTTTCTGACTTGTCTTCTTGAAGTCACCGGGGTTATTTAGCAGTACCCTTCCCCCACCTTCAGTATTATCCCAACCCTCCTTTTCTCTTCTGACTTTACACTTTTCCCTTGCTTGCTCATCTGGCAGAGGTGGCTGCCATCACACCCTGTTCTGCCCCACCACGGGTGATTGCTGAACCCATGAAGATGAGCAGAGGACAGGCAGCCAGATGGGAAAGTACATTCAGAGAAGCTGCCAGCCGCTCTGAGTTCCTCAGCATCAGCAGGTGCTCCCTGCAGTGAATAATGTAAGTTGATGGCTTCCAAAACTACTGTTGGTCTGCTGCTCACAGCTCACACCTCACACGTTTTACTTATAAACTGGACAAAAAAATGAAGGTAAATACTGTCTTTCACATCTAGGTCCTCACATGCAGCGCTCAGTTCCAATACCTTAATCACAGCTGAGGATCAATTAACACTCAAGACAGATCACTATTTAGACATGTACATGAAAGCAGGTTTTTTGGTGTGTTTTTTTGGGGGGTGGGGGGCAATAGGGGGGAGTGGGAGAGGTAGGGGTTGTGTGGGGTTTTTTTGTTTGTTTTCTTCCTCTTTTGTGGTTGGCTAAGGAAAGTTTTACCAAGCTTTGCATGATAAAAAGAGCAAAATTAAAAAAAAAAGAAATTATGACTAAAAAAAGTGACCGACCATTTCCCGTTGCTCCTTTAAAGTCTCAGCTTTCCCCCATAGCATAAATCCCAGCCTTAGGAGAAGCACCCCAGAAGTTTACCAAACAACCTGTGGGGTCCCTGCAGGGCTCAGACTGCCCAGGGCTGTGGATCACAGACCACAAAGCCTCTATGGGACCACTGGGATTTGGACCCAGTGAACTGAACCCCACAACTGCAGCCAAACAGCTGAGTGAGTTTCCAGACCGACCAGAAGTAGGTGGTGGCTGAGAGAAACAAAAGCATATCTACATATTGTTTCACAGAAAAAAAGAGTCATTAATTAAAAAAAACGTATTAAAAAAAAATACAAAGCTGCACTGTAGGTGATTCACTCCAGAGTAATGCTTGTGGCAAGGCAAGATTTGGCTGCTGTTAGCGGTGAGCTTCAATGTGAGATACCACACAGTGAAGGGACCACCCCACCAAGGAGGGCGGGAAAGGAAGGATAGGTTTGAGCCGTTCCTGTGCTGCCACAGCCGTGGGAAGCCATGTTGGACTTGGAGCCTCCATCCTCACCATAGGATGTTACAGCACAGCCCCAGGGGATTTGGGGCCAGCCTCTGACCTTCCACTAGAATACCAGCACGCTATTAGAAAAATAATTCTCTAACTCCTTACCTCCAGTTCGCCTTTGCAAGAAGCTGCCAGGTCCAATATGGTGGAGCGCAAGGTCTGCCTCAGAGCCATGGCTGCAGGGTCTGAACGCCTCCCGGAAAAGACGCTGTGCTGCGTGATGGCAGCCCTGGGTACTGACTGGAGCTGAGTGTGGGTCAGTAGGAACCTCCAGCAGGCAGACTCCAAAAATTAGCCCTGAGAACCAGCACAAGGCAATGGCTTGTTACAGGTAGGCTCCCAGAAGGAGCAGGGTCATCTCTGATAATTACACTGCTAATGAAAAGCCGGTGGAGTTTAATCCAGGAAGTTTACCCCCAGTAGGGCAGGATTTTGGGCCTAGTCGAGAGAGAAACTCTAGAATTCAGCCTTTTGCTTTTAAAGGCTTCTATGGTGAGCTGTGCTTCTCTTGTCCACTGGCTGCTGATGTAAATTGTGAGGCAGTTTTAAGCAATGACTGAAATGGGTTTTGGTTTGTGAAGGAAGAAGATTCCTGCTGATACCTTTTCTGGATCCAAGCCTAAATTAACTGATGGCTGCAACATGCTCTGTAGTCTTTAGATATGAGATGCCACCCTTTTCGCTTACAAAAATTTAGGCAATTTGACACTGCAGCTCACTTCTTTTTCCTCGGTGTACTCTGGCAGTAGAGGCTAATGCTGAACTGGTGCTAATAGGAACAATTCTAATTGCCTGCAGCACATAGGGTATTGCCAGAGACAGACCCATTAGTGGATGAGGGAGGGACTTTATGGAGCAAAACACCTCTGTGCTGCCAGAAATGCCTTTTGACCTTTGGAAGATGAGTGCCCTGACTCTATCTGTAAAAGCTGGCGATTAACTGCCATGAATCTATCAGAAGAACAAGGGAAGGGAAGTTCACTTTTGTCTTAAAGTGAGTCACGTAAGAAGCCTGGATGCAAGAGAGAGGGACTAATTTCCTCTGCTGTAGCACTGGCAATCTATACACTCCTGGCTGCTACACCATACTGCAGTTTCTGACTCCTTCAAGTATGGAAAAAGAGTATAGCACAGGGCAGCAAGTGGGAGTTTGTAAGCATGTCTCAAGGACAGAAGGAACAAAAAGAGCACATCTCCAGTGTGAAAGCACAATGAGTCCAAGACAGCTCAATCCTTTTCTGAACAGTGGCTGGCCCTCAGAATAGGTATGGTCAAATTTATTTTATTTATAATTATTATATTTATAATTATATAATAATATAATATTATTATATTTATAATTATTATTATTTAGGAAAGATAGGGCACGTGTAGAGTGGAACAGAAGTACATTTAAGCAAACTAATTTGAGAGTGAGTTTAGCTGCAGCATATTTGACATTGACCTTATTATTAGGAAAAACATACTTGTTAGGGCTTTTTGAAATCCTGCTGAGTTCACTCCAAGAACTGCCAGGGAAGAGAGGAAAACAAGTCTGACCTGCTGTGTCCATCAGACTTGGTACTGCTATGCCTACAGAGCCACCACCACTTCCTAAGGCCAAGAAGTTTTAGTAAATACACCTGACTAGAGCTGGAATCTGTAGCAAGAGTGAAATCTCATCTTGTGCCTGAGGTTCTCAAGCAGGAAGATGTGAAGTAACTAGCAGTAATGTTTTGTTCCGGAGGACAGAAATGCAGAGGACTGCTCTGGAGTTAAATTAGCAGGGCAGTTAAGGAATGTGTTTTCAATCACTGTGGTTTTCTGCCAAAATATGTTTGGATAGGGATTTTCAGCCTTAATGTAGCTGAATTGTCTATGAGAAGACATCACAAAAACATGAAAATGGGAGTTTTGCAGCTTGAAGGTGAGTCCACAGCTTTTTGTTATGTACCTTACACAGTACTTCCATAGCACCTCTCCTACCAGTATTTCTTATGCTTCTTGGCATTAATGCAGCTTTCTATAAAACCTGTGGGACTGCTGAGTGCATTGTCTACTGTTATTTCTCTATATCCCACCCCAAGTTCTAGAATAGTAAATGGGTTTTGTTTTCACACATGCAAACAGGAAAGTTACAGGCAACTAGAACAGCCTGATACTGCAGTGAGAAGAAATAGGGTGTGTTTCATTGTCAGGAGAGGGATAAAAACGGTGAGTCAGACAGGAATCTTACACTTCAGAATAAATCCTTAAGAGACCAGTACACTTTTCTTTCCAAAACAGAAAAATAGTCCATGTTTATTACCACAAGATCTATTTCTTCAACTTTTAAAGCAGAAAGACCAATTCCTTTTTGGTTTTTCATTTTGAGTCCTTTAAATATAAGCAACGTTCAAGTTCAACTTCTAAAATTGAGTTGCTGTAAAATATTCTGGAGTAACAGTTTACAATACTGTGCTCTAATGCTACATCTGCTTGCAGACTTTATGTTTTCCTGTGTTAATTTTTTTTTTTTTGAACTAGAATTGGGTATTAGAACTACCTATGCTGCTACTTACCCAGCTAATACTGTTCTAATCATTATCTGCTAGTAAAATGCCTTATGTTTTCAGCAGATAAGGAATGGAGACAGTTCTGCACTTTATAAAACTACTATGTGAAAATGATTATTATTTACTTCTAACTGTATAGCCTTCAAGTTAACATCCTTCAAGATTGCCTTCTTCTCTATCCCAGGCAAAATAAATAAATAAATATTTGAACTAACTGTTATTTTAAATAAACAAAGAATCATGTAATCTTCTAATCCTTGCTTAAGAAGCAAATCATTCTTTAATCCACCCTTCATCTGAACTAAACTGGGGATGAAGTGAGAAGAACTTTATGTATGCCTTGGGTAGGATGTCTCACATTTCATGGAAATGACTTTGTTTCTATCTCTTTCTCTCAGTTGGCCCCTGTGGGCCCTGCTCTTCCACTGACTTCCAGCATCTAACAGCTTTCTGGAGTGTTGGCAGGTATTTTCTCAGCTCTGTTATGGACCTGTACCTAGCAGATGAATAATTGCAACTGAGCTTGCTCTCTAACCTTGCCCCAACCATAAAGCTCTAAGGCACTTTTGCTTAGTGGTTTTCTGCAGCAACTCAGTTACTTTCAGTCCTATAGCCTTATCCATGGACAAATATTCGATTTCAACCCCATATTTACCTACTTTTCTGTAATAGAAGGACACCTCACACATTGTATTTGTCCTCTCCAAAACATAGGCATGTAGCAACTTAATCCTGCAACGATACTGAAGGAAAACAGAGACATGGAATGCAAAGGGACCTGATTAAGATCATAAGGGTGATCAAAACTGGGCCACATGCTAAATGCCTTTGGCACTGCTCCTTCCCTCTATTGAAAGAACCAGTCAGCCTTCCCTGGGGGACCTGGGAGCTTCCTTTGTTATTGAACAAAACTAAAGCTAAAATACAGTTTAATGTAAAAACAACCATTAACTGAGCTGTTTCCATTCCCCACATGTGCCCCTCCCTCATTTCACCACCACCACTCCTTTACCCTCCCTCTATAAGCATGCTTGTTTCTGGCCTAAATACAGGTGTTCTGGAAGCAATTACAGCTCTGTTGGAACAGAATATGATGCAGGGCATCTCATCAGTGCTTTCCCTTCATTAAGGGAATGACTCCTTGTTTCCTTGTTTCCTTTCTGACCTCACCTATTGTTTAGGAAATGAATGGACATAGGAGTGAAAAAATTTGTTTTGGCAATGGGATCTGTATTTTCCAAGCCTCTGTTATACTGAATTCTGCCCAGAAATATAAATCAGAATAATTAACAGCAAAAAAAAAAAAAAAAAGCACAAAGGAGCTTATCATTCCCTATTTTATTTCCTATTTTGATAGTAACTATACAAAGTCAAAGTCACTGCATAAAAATCCACTATGCAAATTTATTACAAAAGTTACTCTTTCTTTTAAATATTAAAAAAAATAATAAAAATCCACAGGAAAAACAGGAAAAAAAGCAAGTTATCACTGTCAGAGGTTCCCCTAAGACATATCCAAACTCAAGATACTCATCGTGAGTTATGGGAAAGTTGATGCTGTAGGAATAAATTAACCACAGAATTTTAATGGCTTTATTGTGTGACAGTTTCTAAAGCCCAACCAAATAGCAGCTAGGAAATTCAAATGTGAGAGATATGCTCTTAATTCCCACAGTCATAGATTTCTTTTAAAAATCCCTTCTTATGATATGAGGGTCATTTCAAATATTCTAACATGAATATATAGCTTACTTATGGGTAGCACATTTCACCATTCTCATTCAGCCAGAAGCCAGCTTAATCTTTCATCTTTTAACAGAGGAACAGCAGATGCATAAGTATATTTTAGGGGAAATAAAGTAGTTGTGAGTGAGAGGGAGAATGTGTCAGTCTTTGAATATCTCTGTGCACAGAACTACAGCTGATAGATAGGCCTAGAGCTGTTAAATGTCCTGACTTTGGGCTTTCATTGAGAAGTGTTGGGCACAGCTCTGTTCCATGACTCTTTCAGATACTCTCCTTGCACTGTCCAGTGCAGCTCTGTATTTCACACACTGTAATTAGAACAACATGACTGCAAAGCCCCTCCATCAGAATCACAATTGTAGCTGCCTTAGGCATGGCAGCAACTACAGTGGCTTGGGTTGAAAATGGGCTCAGACTGTATAGTTGTGTGTCCTAACATCTGCTCCAGAAGAATGACAAGAAGGTAGGAAAGTGATGTGAGCCAAAATTCCCTTAATTTTTTTTCCCTTACATTTTTTTTTAATGGACATTTTTTACTACCCTGACCTGGAAGCATAGAATGGGCAGCATGAGAAAGCTTAGGGTAAGCCAAGAGATATCCTTGTCCCACTGGATTCCAAATGCCAAAGGTTTTAGCTGCATCAGGATTTTACCCTCCTTCCTTAAACTCTTCCTTTCCCATTTACATTCACTACCTTTTCTTTATGCAACTGTCATGACTTTTGGGCAGATAAACATCTTACATGCTTCTCAAGGGTGTCACATGCTATTTAGTATTTTCCTTCTGGTATCAGCACCTGTTAAGCATGGAAGTAAAGTGATTAGTCTTACATGTTTGACTTCGAAAATTGATTTGAGGATGTGTCTCCACATTATTGGCAGATTTGCCAATTTGAAATAACGATACCCCCTTCAATAATAAATTTATTTAGTCTTGAAGTGTAGGAATTACACTGGGAAGTTGTCTGGATTTCCCTTTCTTTTGGAGATTTCTAGATCATCTATCCTTTTGAGACAAAGCTGGCTGAGATTTTGTAGCCCTAAAGGAAATATGTGTCTGCAGATCTAGACATGCCAAGAAATAAAGTCCTTTTGATGGAGAAGGAAAAAGCAACATGTTAAAATTTGGTGGTCTTTGAATAAGCAGAAAGATATTGAGTTTGAAAATAAACTGGGACTTTATTCAATCTAAGAAGGCCTGGTGGTCAAGTTGGATAAAAAGTAGCACTATATTACTGTGCAGTTCCTTTAGACCTAAGCTAATGGCATCTCAAAGAACAACTTAAATCAACTAGGCCCAGTTTTAATAAGTCACTAACTGCCATTACATTACCTGAGTATTCTGTTGTAACAATGTACACAACTATTTCTTATTATTGAACATATTAAAATGATCTACAAGAATGCATATTGATCCAGAACTCAAACCACAGGATCCCTTCTGTCCTCTTGCATCCTGGAGGTGCACTGTGCCTAATGCAGCTTCAGCTCTGTAAGAAGGAATACCTCCCAGGCAGAATACTCTGTGTACACCAAAATCATCTGATTCCTGAGCAGCTTTTTTACAAGCCTTTGAATATTATGCATAAATTCTCAGTTCATCGTGTATCTTGAGATCTCTTTGTATTTTGTTGTTTGTCTTCAATTTTGTATCTTTCTTATGTAAAATTCATTAAGCTTTTGTAAATATGAGGGGGGAAAAAAAAAAAAAAAACTGTTCCTTTTGCTTTTCCCCTTGGGATTCTGGAAGGTTACCTTGTTTTGTGTGCAGATATTATCTCTCTCCTGGGCGTAGTTTTTAATGCAATTTTTACTTTGTAACTTCAAAAAGGGGCAACTCACAGTGTTTTGCTAGGTCCAGCCCCAAAGTGAAATAAATCATTTCCTTTGAATTAATGGCCCTTTATGCTAGAACAGAACTTAATCATATTATCTTGCATTAGTAGTTGTGTCCAGAAAATTCCATCTTTTTGCTGTATAGACCCCTTAGAGGAGGTAAAATCAGGTTGCTCTGGGTCATTCTGGAGCTCTGAGGTATCACACAGTTCTTGCACTGAAGTCTCTTGTCGACTGCTCATGTACTAGAACACTTTTGGAATTTTGCTTCCATTGAGAGAGGAAGAAAGAACTTACTTAGCTTAGAGGAATGGAATGCAGGATGAAGTTTTTCACACAGAGGGTGGTGAGGCACTGGAACAGGTTGCCCAAGGAGGCTGTGGATGCCCCATCCCTGGAGGCATTCAAGGCCAGGCTGGATGTGGCTCTGGGCAGCCTGGGCTGCTGGTTGGTGACCCTGCACATAGCAGGGGGGTAGAAACTAGATGAGCATTGTGGTCCTTTTCATCCCAGGCCATTCTATGATTCTATAATTCTATGAACAGTCTACATCCAGGTATTTAATTCCTTATTTTAAATTATGTTTTCAGTCAAAGTAGGACTTTGGTAAATCTAAGAAAACCTGCTGGGCATACTTGAGAAAAAGTTGTGCTGCACATTCTCTTGCATGCTATCCAGGCAGTATCAGCAAGTCAGTGGCCTCTTGGGAGCTGCAATCAACTGGCACAAATTACAGCAGTTCTAGGCATGTTCTGCATTAAGCTGAACCCAGTACAGGCAAGTCAATAGATCTAAGAAGCCACAGCCAGCTCCATAATACCTTTTGTCCTTAACCTTGTGGTTAAGACCATCAGAGCAGGAAATCCCCTGAGCAGCAAGTATTTGGAAGCTGGAAAAGCACTCAAGGGAAAGACTGTATGAGAGCGACATTCCTGCTCCTTCTTAGGCATTTGTTTATGGTTACTGTTTCTCTTGGTCCCCTCCAAGACACAAGCATCACTGCATTCCCAGAAACTTTTAAAATCTGCATAAGGTGAAGGGTCTGTGCAGCTGCAGGGCAAGAGCAGTTTTTCACCAAGGGAAAGATGACACAGGCAGATGGATGGAGCCGGGACAGCTGTTCTCATGTTAGGCACTGAATAGATCCAAGCAAAGAAAAATAACCAAAACAAACAAAGAGGAAGAAAGAAAGAAAAGATGAAAGAAATAGGATCTACTGCGGAATATTAGAAGTATTCTACAGGAATAGAAGTATTTTCTAAGCAGCACTTTTTTTCCTCATGTAGGAAATAAATATCTTTCTGACAGCAGTTGCAATTTGGTGAAACCAAAATCACTTCCTGAGTGCATCCTCACAGGGATCAATGTCTGGCTCCAAAAAATGGTCAGCATTAGCTCTCACACATCCTGTGTGGTCAGATTTTCTAGCTTCAGCTCTGGGGAAAGCATCTTCTCTGCATCATGGTTTGGGGATGTAGCAAAGGTGAGATACTGAGAGATGGCAGTTTTCCACTTCTCAGAGAGTCTCAAAGAGTTTCAGTAGTATCCAGGCAGTAAGAGCTCTTACTGGAAAGCTCAGGTGAGAAACCATCATAAGTGCACATCCTGGAACAGCTCAGGTAGATGGCACAGAGTGGGGACAGTTGCCAGGTCTCTTCCTTTGGTCTAAACTTCTCTGGGAATAGTAAAGTGTTTGTGTCCCACCATTCTTGACAATCCAGCAGATGCGGGATGCTGCAAAAACAACATTTCATTATAAAACTTATAGCTTAAGGTACTGGCTTCATGCCCAAAACCCAGCCTGCTCACGAGAGATGCTAAGATTTTGTGCTACAGCAAGGGAGAAGTTGTTTTTTCAAGTTCTTTGAATCTTTTTATATCTTATTTGGACTTCTTCCTTTTAAGTAAAGAAGGATTAAAATAAAACTCCAGGCCAGAATGTACAAACTGAAATACTGCACTATTTTTGGAAGAAAGCTTGTGGGAATGCTGACTCAGCTATTAGATTCAGTGCCTCCCCTCTTTCCTTCACATTGAGACCATATTTAAATAGTTAAATGAGCTACACATACGGATGTGTGGGCACAGATGATTTTCTAGCCAGTGGCTCGAGGCTGCACCAGTGGTCCAATGGGAGCAAATAAGGTAATTAACCCTTTCAGTTTATTGAATCCTGAAAACTAGGGATACAAAATAATAGCAATCAAATGTTATTAAACATGCTGAGTACTTTTAACAGATAATCATATACAATCAAGCTCCAATAATTAGAAATAAAATTTACCTATGATTACATCCAAGTCAAAGCAGTCAAAGCAGATGCAAAAGGGGATTGCAAACTCAGCATAAAAAAAAAACTTCAGGGTATCTGTTTATACCAAGATCTAATGGAATTTACTAAATAAGTGAATCAACTGACTAAAAAGTGATAAAAGCAGCTTTCTGAAGTGAACAATCAGATTGTATACTCTTTGGGAAACATCATTATATATCTACATAACGCTTTTTCAAAGCACATAGTTATAACGTTGCCAGGGTGCCATCAGCCTGAAAGTGAAAAAACAATAGTTGTTGAAAAACTTCCTCAAAAACAGCTTTTAAGCATGGAAAGGTGTGAAGATCTGGGTTTAATCATAGATCAAGTTAAGAAGGAAAAAAATAATGAAACAGCATGCCAGTGTAGACAGAACGTTTCTGCAATACTTTAAGTTGCAAAGAATAGCTGCAGACAACGCTTTATACTCTATTCAAAATGTGTCAGCTCCTAAATTAGGAGGCCTATTCTGCCATGGCGAGATATTGGGTCAGTAACATAGGAAAAGAAAATATTAATAACATTTTCTGTGTAATAAACAGATGTGAATAGAGGGGCATTTCTTTATCAGTAGCTTTCAAGCAACTTCAGATTGTGGTGGGGAGGGGGGGTTGTGCCTCTATGCAGCCAGATAATATGAGAGTTGATCCAAGTGTTTTGTAGCTTTGAACTGATGTGGAAAAGAGAAAACTATGCACCGATCAGCGCTGTAGTAGAAGAACTGAACCCAGTGAACCAATTGAGCTCCTTAGGAGTTGTTTCTCCAAGTGGTAGAAAAGGAGTATAATTTCTTTCTGCCTCACTATGAACCCTTCTGTGCAGTGTCACTATTTGGTCTATGATGGAAGAAGCAGGAAAATGTATAATGTAATATCGTTCTCTTTCAAAGTACAGCATTCAGTTCTGACCTACTATTGCTGATGTATTGACCATTTATAAAATACTGGTGAATTTTCCAACAGAGTATTGGAGTAATCTTCCAATTGCTTGTGAGCTGCTGCACCAGCATGAAGAGCCACTGCTTCCTTCTCTCCCCAGCATAATCCAAGGCTTCAGCAGAAAGAGAACTGCCTTCAGACTGCCTGCCACTGCTTTTATGCAAAATGCTGCATATTGTAAACCTGTATTAAGCATATTGTAAACCTAATAACAAGAATAGGCAAAACTCCCTGAGGAAAAAGCCCTGAGCCTGCTGGCAACAGAGCCCTAACTGGAAATTGTTTCTGCTGGTTAACCACAGAGGAGTCAGGAGGAGCTGGTACATCCTGAGGGCACTGATTAAAGAAATCAGTGCTGTCACATATTTATGCTGGATTTCATTTGCTGCCATACCTCTTATTTTATGTTCCTCAGGCTCCACAAAAGCCTGGTGAGACATTGCTGCTTCAAATACCTATTGTTGAACACAAATTTTGCCTGGGTTCATGTGGTTTCATGGGTTTTTGCAGCAGTGAGTTCAGTGAAGCTTAGCTCCTTGCTCTGACAGTTTGTAGGGAATTTATCCCATACCATTTCTTCCACACCAAGAAATACATTAACCTTAGTCAGCAAGTACGATGCTGTCAGAGATGACAGGTTGCATCGTTCCTTACTCTTTGCAACGAAACGAGTAGCCTGAAAACACATTTAGGTTGATACATTTTTCAGGCCTTTTACAATATGTACACAGCTGCTTTGGTTGACAGAACTATCCAAGTATTATAAAGCACCCAAACATCACGTCTTTATCTCCATGCTGGTCTAGCAAGCAAAAATAGTTTTAGTCCCCATCAGAGAGCTCAAGCAGGTGCTGTTTGTCTACAGCTAAATCACCTAAAGAAGTTGTTTCTTACTATCTATGTTTGCTGAGGCAATTCATAACTATGGCAGAATTGGTCAATGTGTAGCACTGACCATTACATGTGTGAGTAATGCAGACTTGAAAGTTTCATGGAATATTTTGTCTCCTTTCATACATAAACTGAAAAGGGTCATGGATTTCAGACCTATGACTATAATTCTTTATCGGGGAGGTTCAGTCAAGAGGCAAGCTTTATGAGTGATTTTGGTAGGAACCACATCACAGCTGATGTTTTGCATTTCACGAGAGGAGACTCCTTGGATATCCAGATGAACAGAGCAAGACAGACAATGTACAATAGCACCATCTGGTGACTCCCTGTAATCATACTGTTGCCCCCAATTCTTAGCGAATGGATCTGTTACAAAAAGAAGGAAAAATAAAACAAAAATATTTCTAAATAGGAGCAGAATTCAATACGAAATTGTTTTAAGGTAGAGCCAGCACATCACCTCCATATGTGTTCAATTCTCATATTGTGTGAAAAGACAACAGTGAGGAAGGTGCTTCCTAGTGGATTCAAAGAATCTGTTCTTATTAAAATACTGTGTAATTTTCCATTCTTAATCTCGTAGATTTTAAATTTAACTAAATATTCAAAAGCTGACCCAAACTCCTAGATAAAAATACTTGACTAATATTTAGTAACCAAGTCCATACCTAACACAATTCAAATGAATTGGATCGTGTTTATAATTTCACTACAACTAATTTGGGTCAAAAATCGTCCCCTATGTTACTATGTTACATCTGGGTGAAAAAGGCAGACACAAGAGTGTTGTTTCGTGGAGTATCTGGGAGACAGTGATTCGATCACAAATATTGGTGAAATAATTACAAAGCTAATTCCTTCTGAGCATCACCAGTAAAGATACCCTAATGGGTTTAAGAGATCTTCCAAATTCTTTAATTTCCTTCCTTGCTAGCCTAGCCCACTCTGTGAGCTGAATTCTGTAGTTGCTGTACTACTACTAACATTCCAGTTTTCTGCTATCTGATTAGAGACATGCTATGTGACTTCAGGCTGCATGTGACTAGAGACAGTATCTAAGCAATAAGTTGAGAAGCATGAACAAGACAGGGCACTTCTTTGCATAGTTATGTGTAGTTGGTTATCATTAAAAATGGAGTTGCAGGAGAAATGCTGAATATAAAGTTTCAACTTCCCATGACTGCAGCTGTGTTTATTTTTTCTAATGAATATCTGGAATAGCCAAGCACAATAAAAATTTCTGCAGAGCTGAAGTCGAAGGAGAAGACTTGAGAACTTGCATAGCAGTCCTGAAGCTTATGAGAAGTCACAGGAGAGTAAGCTAGTAATTATAGGGTCACTATATGGTTTATGTGTCCCACTGATACCTTTAATGCATTTTTCTACTGCACATGGATCCCAAATGATTTCCATTTCTCCATTCAGTTCAGCTTGGATGTGAATCTCCTTCTGTGCCTTGAATTCCTCACTGAAAGCACAAAGTTTTATGTTGGCTAGAAACTGTCTCTTCTTATCTGATTTTCTGTATTCGGTCTTGTTGAAGGATGCATATGAAGGAACAATCTTTCTGCAGAGTGTTTTCCATTTATGCATGTCTTCAAACTGTAAAGAAACCATTTTGAGCTGTCTTATGTGGTTAAGAATAAATTATTGTCCTTTTGATTTGTTGTACGCATACCTAATATTGAAATGACCTGCAGCCTACAGAGCTGAGACTTTTTCTGTCACGTACCATACGCTGCTTTTATTTATTCATGAAGAGGGAACAATCCACTCTCTCACTATATGTGCACGTACATTTTTTTAACAAGTATATAAATTGGAAATGTCCAGAGTGGCCTAGGAAACTATTGACTGAATGCCACGCATCTTTCCAAATCAAAATAAAAAAGAACTAATAATCCTTGTTGTGCTTGTCAACTGTGGCCAAGCTAATGATATGATAATAAAAATAAACAAGCAGTTTCACAGATCGGCTGTAGCACACTATGGAACTTATAATATTCCACTTGTGATTGGCCTTTCCTCCTGATTTTTCCATTTCTAGAGCCTCTTTCACATTGTTTGCTGTCTGAAATACCAGTTGGGTCTTAACTGGGTCTTGGTGTGCTCTGTATGACTGATGGATGCACATGTGGGTGAGAGAAGCTTTGAACATCATTACATCCTCAGAGGGCTTGAGCCAGCCAGATCTTTGGGGTTGTGCAAATTCCTCCGTTTGCAGAGAAAGACACATAAGAAATGCTTGTGCAGACAAAGATTTCTTCAAGAAGACAGAACTTTGCTCTTGTTCTGCAACATCATCCTCTGGTGAGCTCTTGACTTCTTGTTTGGGATCTATGAAATATCATTCTGAATACAGAGAACCGCTTCAGGATGATATATTACATCAAAACAATTGGCACAAGCAGAGGAATACATTCTGGTTACCACTTATTTGCTGGTCCCATGTGTGCTCCTATCCCTCCTGATCCTTTGCTAAATACACAGGGGAATGAGTGCGTAGGTGTAAATATGTATTATTTATTTCTTGAGCTGAGAGTGAGGTCTGACACATAGACGATCTGCAGCATTTCCCACATCTTACTGTAGGGAATGCATGCAATGTGAGAATAAGCATTATTTAGTTCTCCTTAACAAATTGCAGGATTTGGGGAGAAAATACTTATGAATACAACACCCTGTCCCTCATATTGCCCAGCTCCCTCAGTGCACATTCACTGTGTCATGTCAGTGTTCAGAGCATTGGGATGCTGGAAGGGAGGTGCACAGCCAGTAAATTGCTGCTCCTCTCATCTGGAGAGCAAGACAGTCCTGGCAGTGCTGCACTGGTTATTTCTGCTGCCATTTTGATGCATTTCTTCTCTTGGAACTCCTCTGAAAACCCCTCCCCAAATCAGCCTGCATCTTTAGATATTTAAGTATTTAAGCAGATACGGGACCAGTTCCCGAGTGTGTTTCATTCTCTCTACTTGTGAAAGTCATTGTATTTTCTGTCATTTTTAAGTAACATTTTGATAGCCTCAGAAATCTTGACCAGGCTTATTACTGAAAAGAAAAGCAACCTCATCGGTATTGCTGCTTTGAACACCAGGAGAGTTGTGCCAACAAGATGCTCAGAGCTCTGACAAGCTCCTGCATTGGCATGCAGCTGGTCTGCAGCACCGGCTGTGCCATGCCCTCAAACGCACACAGGCATGTCAGTGCCTTGCTTGGGTGATTCATGGGAGGTGTTAACAACCACTGTGTCTCACAGGGAGTGTTAATGTAACCCCCTTTCATTTCTATAATCACTTAACACTGATGTTTCAGTATTATACTCCTCGTTCTGTTAGTCAGACTTTCCTCTTTTATATATCACTTTCCACACCTAGTGACAGAGTTGGCAAAGTGCTGCTTGCATGGGAAGAGGACTGTTTAGGAATTCAGTCTGTTACATTTGAAAATAGGGCCCCCAATTACTTTATGTTCCAACTTTTGCAATCTTCAAATAGTAAATCATTCCTGCCAGGTGTTTTTTAAAGAACAGAATTTTAGATATTGGGGGAAACTGCAAAGGAGCAGAGATCAATTTATTCTTGGTATAGTTTTCCTGTCATGTTCTAAACCCTTAAAAATGAAAGTTTCACTGTGGCTAGAGATAGAAATGTATTACAAAAGGAGTTTCTCAGGCTTATAAGCCATTTACTGAAAGTCAAATGTGTATTGAAGGGTAGGTGCAATTTAAAGTTGTTTCCTATAAAGCATTATTAGTATTTGGTGGACAATGGTAGACGTTATTAGAACATCTTTGAAAGGCAATGGAATAATTCAGCCAACTGTTCCCCTGATTTCACTCTCCAATATACCCATATAAAAATAATATCCTTTTGATGGATTTTTTCCAGAATAGAGTACTGTGTAGTTGAGAAACAGGAGGAAAATATTTCCTGCAGTATTTCTTCATTGATTAAGAGCTTGTAAGAAGAAAAAACTCTCTGTGCTGGGGTGCAACAAAATAATTATCTGGATATAATTATTACAAATAGGCAACAGTTACCTGGATGGCTTGAAACCTATGGTGGCATCCGATTTACTGGTATTACTGCAGTTCTATGAAACTTTCAGACCTTTCTTCTTTCCTCTTGCAATTATACAGGGTGCTGTCATGCTCGCTTGGAATTTTTGTGACACATTTTTCAATCTTATATCTCCAAGTGCCTTTAAAAATTTTACAGGATGACCTTTAACATTTCTTTGTTGGGAGGAACAGAGAAAGTAAATAACTTACCAGGCTGCAAACTCTGAATACAGTAAACTATGAATCTAATCCAGACTCGTTCTGTAATAACAGTCTCTTGCCAATTGAAATGGCCATGGTAAGGAAATGGGAAAAAGTGGCACTTCCAGCTAGAGAAGTCAAACTCCTGGTTGCTGCAAAATCAAATAAATAAACTGGACCTGGGGGAATATCTTATCTGCTCTTCATCTATAAGCCCAGTTCAATTGCACTTCAGTCAAGTTGTCACAATAAGGCAGAAGACAGACAAGTTCTGCCTGAGATGCACTTTTTACATAGTTTCCTACTCATGAAAAGCTATTAACTAAAATATTGGGTCTGTTTTTTGCCTTTGTGTAGCTTCATTTTTTCTAATTCGGTCCTGCTGATGACTCTTTGCTGCTAAACTTTTGTACAAGACTGTTCTGAAACTGCTTTTGCATGAGTATCTCCCTTAGCTTCAGTCCCTGCCCTGTTTCTTTTTAATTATTTAGCAGTGCAGATAACTTATTGGCATGAATCTATCACCTTCACCAAGAGTTCATCTGCCTCTTCCCTACAATAATCCCCCATGGCTAGCTAATCTTTCCTTTTGACTCGTGTTCCCTGAACCCCTGAACCCTTATTTTTTGTTGTTGCTACAGCTCCACCAATTCAATCTCTGCTGAGAGTGTCTTATGTTTCAAGGACCAAAACTGCTCATAAAACGTTAATGGTGTCTATCTTGTTTCCCCATAATGCTAAAATAACGGTAATGTTCTGTGGGCTTGTCTACCCAGAAGTAGTGCACAGCAAAGCAAGGTTTGAATTTATAGCTCCACACTTTACACATAGACATTTTAAGGGCATACTGAGTAGCAGATGACTTCTTCCACTATACAAAGTGGAGTAAGCCACCGTGAACTTAAATGTGCATGGAGCTTTGAAAAGTGGTAATTAGGGCAGAGCAAATCCATAACAGCTCACTACCTCCCGTGATAGAGAAGCCCTGTATTTTTAGGCACTCCTTCCCTGTCTGTAAGAAGGATTTTCCTCTGTTTGCAGTCGTGTGGAAGAGAGCTTTGTCCAAGTCTTCCACGCACCTGCTGTTGGGTGGACACCAAATAACTTCTTATAAGCTGGTTAAAAATTTACTTTCAAATCAGAGTTTCCTTAAATTGGAAGCCTGGTTTGCAGAGAAATAATGTTCATATTAATGATTTCATGCTTGTGCTTCTTTTGAAAAGGCTTTTCTTGAGAGTGCAGGATAGGAAAAGACATGCAAGAATATTTTCATTGTTTCCTTGTTGTAACCCAAAACACAGAGGTTTTAGCTGCAACTCAAAATTTCCCATGAGAACTGTGACAAAATTTAAATATTTTTCATTTTCAGCTCTATTTTTAATTAAAAGGTCACATTTTTCCAAACAGCTCAAGCTTTACCATCTCCATGCCTCAGTTTTCTGTCTGTCATTGGGGATTATAATTCTTTTCTATCTTTTTGTTTCCCCTGTCTGTTTAGATTATAAAATGCCTCTTACTGTGTGTTGATGCAGAGCCTAGCAGAATGAGATCCTGCACTCTGCTGGTGTATAAAGTCGCTACTATAATACAAATCAATAATAATAAATGAGCATCAACCTGCTTTCCTTTTCACCTTTTACATTTCACATGTTTCAGTCAATATGCTCTTGAAATTGTTGCTGGACTTTCTCCACTCTGATAAATAACAGAGTATTTTACTGTATCTTCTACAATCGTCCTGAAGTCTCTTTCATGATCAGTGTTTCCTGAGACCATAGCCTTAGAATTATTTTCTGTCCCCTGCTGCATTACCTTATATGTTCCAGTGGGAAAGTATATCACGCATTTGCTTGCACATAAGCCTAATTAATTTCCCCAAATTATTTTTAATTTGTTGGCTTTGTTCCATTGCATTTGTTGCCCTTCTTCCCTGATACCAATAAATTAATTCTCTTTTGAAAATACACCTGCTGCCAAGTTTACATATGTAATACAAGGAGTAGTCCCTAAATCATCTTTAATGGGACCAATCCTATTGCCTCACTTACCCTTTTAAAACATTGCCTGTGACTTATTTCTTGTCAATCAGCAGCCTTTTTTGGAGCCAAACAAGCAGTGGTCTCCCCACTTACCAGGTAAACCGGCTCCATAAATTAACCTTATGTGGATATGGCTTTTAAATTTGCATAATTGATATCATTTACTTCACCTCTGTCCACTGTGTTGCTAATGTACCCAGCAATCTCACGCACATCTCTCACAGGAACAAGGGAGAAGGCTGCCATGTGTGCTGAATTCTGCTGCACGGCCCCTCATCATCCAGTGTTGTGGCCTTTGATTTCTCCTGAAAACAGCAGAGGTAAGAGAAGGCAAAGAAAAAAAAAAATAGCGATCCAGAATATGGCTTCCTGAGGTTTAGAGAAGGGTTTGCTTTACCTCATTTTTCCTAGGAGAAAAGAAGGGAGGATTAACAGTGCTGTGATGAATTAAATAAAGCAAGACATGACACTATGCTCTAATGCTGAGAACACTTTCAAGTGGAGGATTTAAAAGATATTTTGAAGGGAATTTCATCATCGCATGAGCTGAACACTCATCAAAATACTACAGCAGGTTGACCTTCCTTTGCTGCCCAAGAGATCTCAGCTAGAAAGACCTGATATCTCACAAGCTCATCGGGTATCTCTCATAGATTGACGGGCCTTCTTTGCATCTACAGAATTAAGCTGGAGAGTCTTTATTCTTCGGCGCTATCAGTTCTGGCCCTGTGAGCTTCTTCCAGCCAAAGTTTTCACAAGAGGAAACTGGAACAAAGATAGGAAGTAATCTTAGGAAAAGAAAGAATCAATTAATAAAGTGGATTTGCTCCAGCTCTAGCTTTGCAGCAGCATCTTTAGAAGCACAGCCATCTATAAGCAGTCAGGATTCCCCAGACAGCACAAGATTGTTCAGCGTGTGAATTATAGACTTCAGCCTTGAGAGTATAAATGATGGTCAGGAACAAGAGGGCAAACAGAGTGGTAATCATTCCAACTTCGAAGTTAACTCAGTACTATATTGCTTCATTACAGAACAACAAATCAGCAAGGAGATCTGATTAATCCTTGATGTAACTTCCTTGACATGCCCTGGTTGCTAAAACATGCTGACTTTCTCTAGCACCTTCATACAGTTTCAAAAATAAGCATCTGAATAGCTAGCACAGCACACAGCAGAAAAGCCAAGTGATCTATATTATAAGCTCATCCTTAGAAAGCAATGAGTCAAGATGACAGAATGTCCTAGTACATGAGGACAATGCAGTTACCTAATCAGTTCATCGCCCTGTATCAATAAACTTATATGATGCTAGACCATAGCACGAAGCACAACCTTTTCTCTGTGTTTGGTGACTGATAACTTTTTAATGGGAACCATTAAAATGCAGCTAGGTAGGTGTAGTTCTTCCTGCCTGGAACAACAGAAGATATAGGAGCTATTCTGTTGTATTTGCTAGCGTCTGAAAATCTCCAAAAGCTAATGCTGGGTAAACACCTGCCTAGGAGCCTGCAAGATCAAAGCAATTGTGTGTACTGATATACAGATATACAGATCCACAGACATATAGCTATATGGCTACGTAGAGATACGGATGTGTAGTTATATGGATATATATGTGGAATGAATTAAATGCACAATGTGCTTCCCCCACATCTGGAAAAGCAGTCATGTACAGATAGTAGAATGCTACTGACCCACAGCCCCTGCAGCTAGTCACCAAAGGGAAGAGGTGATTAATTCTCAGAAATGATCTCTGGGGCTGTAACAAGTACTTTGTTTAATACAGCGATGGTGGATCTTAGGGTCATGGGGAGAGTGAGCAGTGGGCTTTGTAATGAACTATCAAAAGACAAACCCTCTCAGAGCTTCATCTTTGTACATCCTGTCACACAGATCTGTGTTGTCCCTTTGTGCATTCCAACCCCAGCTGTCAAAATGAGGTACATACACATGCACCCACGTACACAAACAAACAAAAAGCAGCTCACACACAAAATAAATCCCTTTTAACACTGTTTCTCCATCTTAATAATCTCTCTGCCTTTGTGAAAAGTCTTACTTCAGGATAATCTCATTATGAAGAATCTCCTTTACAGGTTAATCTTCTCAACTACCTCCCAAAGATTTTGTCATCTTTTAATCTGGAATGTGATCGGATAACATCTAGAGATCAATATCTTCTTTGTAGTCATGTTCCAAAGGCTATGAGAGCCATTCTCCCATGCAGTTCAAATGCCTCATTAAGAGTTTCTTAAACTGCAAAACCCTGCCAGAGATATCGTGCGTTCATTTGGTACACATCTCCTATCATACTCCTTAATTCTGTCAAATGTTTTAATGTCTGTCACGGTGACTGTTCCTTCCTTAAAGCCAATATATTTCCTTAAAATAAACTTAACAGCTCCTACACATTTTCAACAAGCAGTATATTAATTTGAACAAGCTTTAAGTGAATGATATCAGAGCATTTCTTATGATGCTCTGTCATATTTATGGCACATTTCAGCATGAATATGGTATCTTCTCATTTGTTAGCTTTACATCTCTTGCGACAGTAAATTAAAATGATTCAATGAACTCTGATTTTTTCTTTTTGTATTCTGTTCCTTACATAATTGCTTTTCAACATTTCATTGGATTTTTTTCCTGTAGTAAGATGATTCACATATATCAAGTTATTTGATATTATATTAAGAAAAAAAAAAAGTAAGGTTACCTGTTGAACATTCTTTGCTCTGTGCATGTTATTAATCATTAAGATTTCTGATGCAATCACTGAAATTTGAATGTGCTTCTTTTCCAAACAGGACTGATAAAGGGATTATATAGGCCAACGGATTCGTAACCCTTCCTTGTTGCTGAGTGCAATTTTGTACATTGATGAATCCTGCTTGCTACAAAGCAGTGAATAAATGAACTAGACATTTCCTTCTGGTGGGAAACATCCTGGTGACAAAAAGAAAGAACAGAGCATCTCAGGAAGACATACGGGAAAAGCCAGCTGTGGGTACACGAAGAGGTAAGACTAACATTGAATGTGTTTCACTCACAAAGCAGAAAAAAAAATGATTTGCCATTTTGCTTCCTTGTAAGCTGCAGCGATTAAGAGTCTGAAAATATACCTGGTCTCCATTTACACAGCAAGGTGTTTATTAGTTTGTCAGAACTCACATAGGCAGAAGCTAATTTGCTTCTGTATGGTATGCTGTAATTATATCACTGAATGGTTGTTTTAAGGATTCCAGTTTTAATTTCTTCCCCTTTGATATAGTCATTTAATTACAACTCAGCACGATTGATTAATTGCAATTACAGTATTTTCTTTCTGAGAAGTCACCTTACAATGTACAGTAGAATACTACAGAGTGCAAGGGAAAGCTGCAGGATTCAGCTGGCAAGGCCAGCTGCTTGAACACAGAAATAACCTGTTTTCTTTAGTCAGAAATACAGCTACACTGGTGAGGTGATTCTGTGTTTAGTTCCTTGCTTCCATCTCTTTTTAATACCTGGTGGGGAAAAAATCTCTAATGTTCCTCTGTGCCCACTTGTCAAAGCTCTCTTAGTGGCCCTGATCCAAAACTCACTGAAGTTGATGAAAAGATTTCTCTTGACTTCAGAAGCCTTTGGACTGAGCTAGTTACAAGCTCATCTTTCTTTCTGATCTGCAAGTTACCTCAAGCCTTTGAGGGCAGTGCAGATAGCCATAATTGGATCAGTGTGGATCCTAACCTCTGCTTGCTGTTTGGGTTACACTGGAGTAGCCACTGTCATTTTGCCCATAGGAGATGATGGAAATCAGAAGCTCTCAGATGATGCTGAAATTGCTTTGCTACCTTTGTCTCAATAATTTTTCCAATAAACACAAAGGTTAGAGACAGGCTAATAGCCGGTGAGACAATCAGTGTCAACAGACAGTGAGGGTATAATAGCAGTTAACTGAGTGCAGGAGGGACAAAAGGACATAGGCATTGTGACATTAACACATAGACTGGCTTTTGGGACCCTCAGGAATCCACAGTCTGGTTAGAGGCTGCCAGTAATAAGAGCTGTGTGCAGCTCTGTGCTAATGCAGCAATATTCCCTGTCAAATTAGAGGTGGGGTTGGAAGGTCCTGAGCTGCCGTGAGTGCATGAGCACTCCATGCCACAAGCCCCAGTACACAAGGAGTCAGAGTAACGTTAAGCCACTCTCATGTGGTAATGCTGAGAGGAGATGCAGATGTGAGCTCTCTCTTCACACACCTCAGTCTTTGTGCACCTGAGGAGAGAGGAAGGAGACTGGGGACCTGCAGTCTTTAACGCAAACACCTCAATCCTTCCAGAGCCAGTTTCTGGTCTTGGCCTTCAAGTCTTAGTTTCTCAAGCAATTTGCCATGATGATCAGTAAAACAATATAGGAGTATTCTTTAACGCACCGTGAAAAGGTTGAGCTTTAAGTCTAATGAAAAGTAATTACAGCATTAACGTTGTACAGACACTGATTTCAGTTCAGAACATCAGAGTCGTAGGGAGAATCTCAGGAATTAACTCTATCCTAACTTACCCTGCTTTGTGTGGTAGATATTCTCTGTAGACTAGAGCGGAAGTATTTTAGTGCTAAATTCACAGTTAAGATGCTGCTTTGACATATCTCTGAATAGTGCACTCAGCAGAGTTCAAACAGCTCGACATTCAAAATTAATACCATAAATATGACCCTACAAATGCCTGGAGTTCTAAAGTAGTGGGCCATTAGCTTTTACGGCGTCGACCTATTCACTTTTACATCAGTTTAATTAGTGTACAACGTAAGATATAAGGGTAAATATCACATGGACAAGCACAATAATCATTGTTGGCTTCAAACAGATAAACTTTTTGATGAGCTGCAAAGCATTAATACAACCACCTACACATTGCCCACACATACCCATGGCAACAAACATACATCAACATAAAGCAGAAAAAAGCTGCAACCTTTCGAAGTTTTAATATTCATCATCTGAGGCTCGTGTGATTACATTTGCATGCCTTTGCTGCTTTTTTTTTCCCCCCAAGGACAAAATGAGGGGAATAAAAAGTGTAAAAATGTACGCGAAAGTGCTTTGAAGCCTCAGAATGGTTTTGATCATATGTCTAAAATGAATCAACAGTTACTTAGTGCAAGTGTGTGTTACAGGACGTTGCCTATGCCCTCTGTAAATAAATCAAGATAGACATTAATCAATATGTGAATGTGCACAGCAAAGCAACTGGTGGCACTAGCGCCTGCTTCCTGGATGAGTGATCCACCACCAAATGGAGGAGAGATGTCATAAATTCAATGCAATTAAGAATCTCTTTCACTCTCTTTCAAGAGAAAGGTCTTTGCTATTTGTGTATCTATTATTCTTCAGTGGTAAAACAAAACATCTGATAAATGATACTCTGAAATGTTATAAAATATTGTTTCCTTTCTGTACATGTGTATTGACTTTCTTTGTCCTGGCATGGGCTCAAATCTGCTTTTTGGATGCAGTAATTTTTATATCTCCTTTTGATTTTTCCATTCTATTATGTGGCACTCATCCAATACTTAGGATATTCAGATTGTTTTTACTGCAGCAGAGAGGGGCTCAAATTTACCAGAAGTCCAACATTCCCTGCAAAATGCTGTTTGCTTTTTGCTTGGTAAAATGAGAACATACTATATCCTGCAGAACTTTTCTATGTGAATGGCTCTCAAGGCGACATCCAAAGGGTTATGAGCTTCTGTTGTTGGGTGGTTTTTCTTTTCTAATAGGTTGTGAAATGGGTCCTGACATTGTTTTAGCTGTGATATTGTAGCTTGAATTGGAACCACTGGCCTATGAGATTCTTCATTAATGTCAGTTCAACATCTTTTCTTCCTCTCCTCTGCAAAGTTTATGAACTTGACCACTCTATCTCAGCAAAGGCTCCATGTGCAGATAGGGGTAGTAAAAGTGATTAGCAGTAAAATCTTCCCAGAAAGGGAGACTGAAAAAAAGAATAGACCATTTAATCTAGAAGCAAGAGAAACCACATGGAAGGGAGGCAGTGAGATATGTTCTGTGGGATAGGAAAAATACATCTGTACTACTATTTATCCTCTCACTTAATGAAGTCACAATCAATTGATCCGAAAGGCAACAAACTAACAGCTGATAAAAAATTAAAAGAAAACAGCATGATCCACTGCAGCACTAACCAAAATGAAAGATCAATCCAAAACCAGATTAGATATGCAAATAATGTGAATGTGGATAGTTACACTACAGAGCACCACAATTGATTTTATTCACATGAAGTAAAAATTACTGTGATACAGGTTATAAGTCAACTGCCACTAATAAGGTTTAGAAGAACTTTCCCTAGGATCATTTTCCTCTGGACTAGGCAGACTAAAGAGCCAATAACTCCTGTGTTCTTCCAGCAATTACAGCAGTGCTTTTCACTGTAGATATATAGTTGTGCTGAGGATGGAACAAAGTTTGCATATATACTCAGCATACAAGACAATGTCTGGAAATGAATAGCTCTGTGTACAGTGGAACCAATGATGCTGCGTGCAGCTGTCTTAAATCAGAGCTGCTGTGAATTCTTTTTTAATAATGCCACTTTTCTCATCTGATACAAAAGGATTTTCTCCTGTTTTTCTCCTTCCAAGAGCTAAGCATCCAAGAAAATTGTTCCTGGGCACTGGTCAGATGCAGTAACCCTTATCTCAGTGAGAATTAGAAGTCTCTATATTGTCCCTGTTTAACTGTGGAAAACTTACAGGACTGTAATTCCTGTGGAAGTAGCCAATGGGTATAGGATGGGTATGAAAAAATATTTAAAAGAGACCAATAAATTGAAACATATAGACTATAATTGCATAAGCATTACAGTTAGAAACCAGGACAGCACATTTATATGGGAAGTGCACTGCAGCTCAGCCGCTTGCCTCCCTCCCTCCCACCCCCAGCATCACATTTGGGAACAGCAAATTGCAAAGAGCAATCATACCAGCCACAGGTTGGCAATCACATCTTCTCCAAACAGCAATCATGGCTCCTCCTGATGGACAACAACATGTGAGAAACTGTCATTTTGATATTTAAAATCTGTGGAGTGTAAAACACTGACTGTCAGTCTCAGCTGCTGGAATCCGTGTTTCTGGAGAAGGAACAACAGGAATTGCTCGATCTGAAATGGACCCTACCAGTCAAAATTTTCTTTTTTTTCCCAACTTTTCAGCTTTATTTGTCTACACTGCAGACTGTATAGCTCATTTATTTAGGTGACACAGTACCTCAGTAAACAATATTTGGACTTAGGACTTCAAAACTGATTTTTTTCTCTCTCGATCTCTTCTTACCTGATATTTTTTTTCTAACTCTGTAGGCACAAAAAGGTGTATTCTTGCTTTCAGTTCCAATGCTCAAAGTACAGTTGCCTAAGGCTGCTTTGTCAGGAGAGAAAGACTGTGTTAGCACCATCTTTCCTGTTCTCTCCCTATATATAGTACTGCTATAATGATGATAATGTGATCAGTGATGCTGAAGAAGGATTAAGGGCTTGACCTAGTCAGACTTTATGGTTTCCCAGCTGGCAGTGAGAAATTACTTCTTGTGTTCCCAGTGCCAAAGAGTGACTTAACTGGAGGAATTGGATTTTTTGCTTTCTTTTAAGATAGGCAGAAGGAGGGAGTCCTGATGTCTTTATGAGAAGAACAGAACAGCAAAAAATTTTAATGGATTGTCCAGCACAAAATGTCCATGGGATGAATGAGGCCCTTAAAACATCATGGCTTAGGCTGAAATATTGCCAGGCTTTTGAGTAGTTTCAAGACTTTGCTCTCAACCTAAATTTTAAATCAATTATCCCATTCAGTTCAAAATGAAATTTCAAAGCATATGGGGTAATGTAACCTCACTGATATTTATAAAGGGGAGTGGAAAGGTATACGAATACATTTCTAAAATGCACCATTTTTTAAATAAACCACTTGAGAAGTCAAAAGACTGAACAAACATTGACATATCTAGCAGGGAATCCTTCTGAACAAACTGGGGTGCCCTGATAGTGCTAAGCAGTGAGAATCTCATCCAAAGGACAATAATTTTTCTAACGTTCTACTGAATGCTGCTTCAAAGAAAGTAAATTGATGACTACACAGAGAGTGGAAAAAAACACTGAAATAAAAATTGGTATTAAAATATTGCCACACTTTTTTACAATGGATCAAATTCTATTTTCTTCATTAACAGAATAGTTTCTGAGAACTGACCTGTTGTATCTAATAACAGAGGAGGCGCATTCACTATGTAAATTGCTAAAAATTGATTCGGCAGTTTACGATTTAGAATGGGCTAATGGAAAGCTCGTAATGCAGAGAAAAGGTGTTTCTTGCTAAGTGACACCTACTTATTCCACCTGGAGTTTCTCCATTAAACTTCAGTTGCATTCAGCCTGGAGGTACATGTGCTTCTGCACTGTCTTCTCTGAAGCAGGTATAAACCCTTCTAACTCAAAGGAACCATTTGGCATATTTCACTGCAGAGACTTTAGTCATTTTTGAAGCCATAGACTTTTTGGATACCCAACATCCAGGAGATGTCAGAGAACCTGACTTTGGTATTGATGCTGATGCAGCACAGCTTTGTAGCTTCTGTGGTAGCCTTGACATTGTTTTAAGTCATGTTGTTCCAGCACAGCAACCATGGCCTAGGATGTGTAGGTACTTGCTCTCCTGCTTCAGCATGCCAACAGTAACCAGCTATAGGTAATGCAAGGCCAAATCAGCCTTCTCTGGGACAAGGGCAAGCCACACAGGCATGCTAGTCCTGCCACAGAGCCACAGGTGGAGCTCTGAGAAGTGCCAACCACAGCAGTTGCTGCTCTTGATTTTAGGTTTCACAACCTTCAGCTGCTTTGGTTCTCCTTTAGAGATGCTTCTGCCCAAAAATTTGGCTGTGGGGCTTCTCATTTGTTTTTTGTTTTATTTCTCAGAGAATTACTGACAAACCAGCACAGTGCTGTTTAGTAATTCATGAGTTTCAGGCAAATATTCAGTGTTTCTACAATGAAGAGCTTTGCTGCAGCTGGAAGGAAGGCTGGTCTGGAGAAGAGACCCATCTGTTCCTTAACAAAGTTTAGGGGCAATATTCCATTTCTACGTGGAAGGCAAACCTTCCAGAAGAAGGTTTATAATGATATATAATCACTATAAATATAATATGTATATATATATATATATATATATTTATGTATTTTTATAATTATATATAAAAATAATGATTTTTGATTAAGTATTTAGAAAACTATCAGAGATTTCTGCTTCTTATAGTCACTGTATCTACTACTGCTATTTCTTATGCTCTAGAGGTTTGGACTTGTGACAGAAAATTCATCTTTGGGAGGATATATCTGCAAGTTCTGTGGCGTATAGAATTGATCAACTTCAGTTTCTGCTCTGCTGTGTATGGTTCTTTTTCTAGATATATGGTCGGTGTGATAGGTGGTCAATTTTTCCCCTTTTTTAGAGCAGGGATTACTTCCTGCTCTTAAGGCAAAAAAGGATTATGATAATGTACAAGGACTCTGGCCACTATCCAGAATTTGTACTGGAGAAGACAGTGGAGTGCCTCCGTACATCCATTTCAGCTCACCTAGAAGAAAAGCAGGCTGCCAACTGTACAGACTTTTCTGCATAGTAAATCTGAATTTTCAGGCTCTAAATAAATATGAAGTTCATTCCACTGAATGACAGGAATGGAAAAGTAATCACTATAAGGAAGAGGAAAAGATAAAATTCTGTCGCTCTATGGTACTTTTCATGAGAGGATTTTACTCATGTTAATGAGGCCTTGTAACAAAATAGTGATATTGAATTTCTTAAGGAGGGTAAATTCAGCCTTTCCAGAGATGTGTGGCATAAAGTCACAGTGCTGAGGGCAAAAGTGGAGTTTGGGGAACAGCTTAGTAGTCCAGAAACTGTGGTCCTTTAGCCAACCACTGAAACATCATGACTTAAAGGAAGAAAAAAAAAGAGAAATTTTCAGATTGGATACTGGGAAAAAATTCTTCTCAGAAAGAGTCTTGAGGCATTGGAACAGGCTGCCCAGGGAAGTCTTGGAGTCACCATCCCTGGAGGTGTTCAGGAAAAGGGCAGATGTGGCACGGACTGATACGGTCTAGAGCGGGCACAGGCATAGGTTGATGGTGGGACTGGATGACCTTATTAATCTTTCCAATCTTAATGATTCTATGACTTCCCAAGGCTCTGTGCCCACCTTCCAAGTGCAGTGAGATATACACAAAAACAGCAAAAGTGAGGAAGTGACTGAGTCTATTCTACTTCCCTCTAACTAATCTTCCAGAGGGACTCGGGGATGGATCTACACCATGGGATGGGTAGCAGTGCGCTATGGCACATAAACTGGTCTCAGCAGGACTGTTTCCACAATTAATGCATACCAAAAAAGCAAGCCTGGTTTTCTCTTTTCCAGCGCTACTGGGAGATGGACTCTGCAAAATTAATTTCTCAAGCTGATGTCTCTTTTGCCCACAGATTTCATTCATGCTGTTTCATTCTTCTCTTCCTCCTCCTCCTCAGCTGTCAGAGCCAGGACACCCTCATTGCACTTCACAAACAGTTTGAGCCTAATTATAGACTTTTTCAGAGTGGATCTTAGCGAGTTTAAGTGGAAGACAAAATATTTAGTTTCTACAAATTAATGAGGACAACAGAGCACACATCCTTTGTATGTCAATTAGCAACATATGGTGTAAGGCTTGCAAAACAATCAAATGATCAAACAATGAAGAAATGAAAGAATGTAGCAGTTTCTCCCGCTCTCTTATTAGCTAAATATAGCACAGGATGCTTTTTTTCTCACAGACTTTCCAAGCAGATTGTGGAACACCTGCAAACACGTAGGTATTGTTTTATCAGAGTGAACATTAGGTATATTTTCTATATAAACCATTATGTTTAAATCCTTTTAAACAGTTAGAATTGCATTTAGAGGAAAAAAAAAAAAAAAAAGAAAACAACAACTAAAGATATCTGACAGCTTGCAGTTGTTTTTCACAAAAGCAGTAGGGTAGGCCATGGAAAGTATTTCTTAAAACCTTGATACCTATTAGTTTGTGCACCCACAAAGTTGGGTTTTGGGTACAAATGGGAGCAGTGAGGGAAGATGGGAAAGGGCTGGAAACTCTTCTTTCCTTATACAGACAGCATGTCCCTGGTGAATGACAGTGGTCTGTAAAGGGAAGAAATTTGGATTAAACTTGACTGGAGTCTGCCTCACTCTCCTTTAGCATCTGCTATAGACCGGGCACCTCAGGAGAGTATTTGGGAGCGAGGAATGGAGGAGAAGAGGAAGAAATGTTCACTTGTTGCGGCTTCTGTCTCTTTGGCAACGTGCTTCTCTTTCATATTCTCACTTCTGAACACAGCTCATGAACCCAAAAGAGCCAAACTTTTTTGTTAGCACTTCAGAAAATCTGGCCATTTATTTAAATGTGAAATATAAATTAGGACTTGTATTGAAATCTGGCTCTAAAGCCTTGGGTAGCTTTGTTATATGAAACCTTTATTAGTCTCACACTACGAGCTATCTGTAGGAAAATCTCCCTATTACTACATATAGCTATGCTCTTTGTAGCTAATATATGTACATCCTCAGATCCTGAATTTCTAAGGTAATAAATCCAATACTCAGAAGCACAGCAGCAAATCTGGTACTTGAAAACACACTTTACTGTTGATGATGATGAAAAGTACTATTCAGTGGTTTCAGCAGCAGAACAGACTTCTTGATCCATTTTGCCTAGATACCTAAACCATAAAGTTAAAGTATTTGTCTGAAGAAATGCCTCTGGTACAATGCCAAGAGGTTGAATAGAAGGCCAAATGGAGATACCGGGCTGTAGAGATCAGGAGGAAGAGGGGACAGCTGAGATATAAAAAAAAGGATATGGGTCTACAAAATAAATCCCAACATTTTTGGTGCCAGGCAGACCATAATGGAAGTTTTACAGTTATACTTTTAGAGGACTTAAGGTAAAGGTAAAGGTAGAAGGGAGGAGAGTCATTGCAATAAATACAGTTAAAATAGTTGGCTTCCCTTTCTCACCTCACCAACCATCTCTTCCAAGACATCTCCATGGTCTCTCCCAAATCCCATTCAGATGACAGCATCAATAGCAAGATGACCATTGAGACCGTGCCACTGTGATAGAAAGAGCTGCGTTTCTGGTGCAAAGGTATCTGTCAAGGAATAACTTCTTAGTGGAGGGAAAGCCAGCTAGTTTTCTCAGCTGCACAAGGTCAAGTCCAAATAGGGAATATAACACTGCCCTTGACTGTATTGAGAAGGAAAAATTACTTCGGTAATGTCACAGAGTTCAGTCGTTTCCAAAAAGTAATCTTAGTGTCAAATTATGCCTGGTTTGTTGGTGAGGAGCCTGAGTGGATTTTTGTGCCCTATCCGTTGAAAACTAAACTGAAAACATCTCGTTTACATAGGCCTACAACTATCTAATTATAATGGATTACATTCTCCACCTACAAAGCTGGATTTGAACCACTGATCAAAGGATTTATACCAATAGCATAAAAAAAATACACTGGGCTGTTTCAGCTCACACAAGTGATTAAACATTCCTCTTTAAGCATTATTATTTTTTCTTTCTCTCTTGTAGAATCAGAAATCAAAAAAATTCTTTCCTTTTTGTTGTACCATGAAATCTCCCTTTTCTAATGAGTATATGAGCCAGTCATTTTGCTCTTAATAGGCCACTTAGTGAATTTGATGGAGGAGATAATTAAATGTGACAGATACTCGCGTACATCTATCTTAAAACTAACACTCAAAGATTATAAAAGCTATAACATTCTCTTAATGAAATATAGCTGAACATGAGAAAAACACATTATAATGTATCTGAAAACAATTGCAAAATTTAGAGATAAACACTGTTAACACTTGATAAGCCTTTACAGTGTTGGTATGTACAGCAGACATAACAGTTGCAAACAAAAAAAACACACACCTTTTTGAAGTAGATGAAAGCTGGAGATAAATTTGAATGTGTTTGGCATCCAAACAAGAGAGAATTAGTTTGTAGGTCCAACAGAATATATGTGTTGTAACTACTGAAGCAGAAGAGAGGCTTTTCATATCTTATAAGGAAAATGCTGAGGAAAATACATTTAAATAAACTCTTTCAAAACTTCAGTGCTGAATTTCATTGGCCATTCAAGTCAAACTTCATATTCCTGGCGGTGTTAAATGGCTGCATGGCAAAATGTGTTGGGAGATCACCTGGATTGATAGCTCCCAGTATTTTCTCCATTCAGTCTCAGTTCTTGGTACTTACGCTTTGCCCACTCATCTAAGGCACAAGGAAATGCAGTGAAAGGTGGGAAAGTAATTTTAAAAGCATTCAGGAACTATGAAGATGGGAGGATTCTTCGAGGCCATTAGATAGCAGATAGAATCGTGTGCTGCCAGAAAAGCAACTGTGTGCAGATGTGGTCCAAAGGCACTGACGGGAAGAGTGATGCCCCCCTTCTCATAGCATAGGGCATCGGCACCATATGAATGCAAGTACTTGTTGAGCAGCAGTTCTACCAATATATGAGCAGCTAAGCTTTCATGACAGATGAAAGATACCAGAAGAAAAAATAGTAATAGAAAAAAAAAAGCTTTGAAAAAGAACAGCAAATCGATGTGAAGAGAAATGTTTCCTTACGAGGAGAGAAAAAGCTGAGAACTCAAGAACTCCTGGCCACTTAGATTTGAATTTGTATGGCTCCATCCAGGGTGCTACACAGGTCTTGTTTAGTCTGGTTTTAATCTTTATTACAATAAAAAGCTAAAACATTTGAGCAGCTGATGAGTTTTTGAGAGTATCTTCTGAAAATGTGAAACATTCCTGAGCCTCATGCTGTTTGGTTTACTCATTACTGCAAGAGTAGGAGAGGATGGCAGGCTCCTATGAGATGATACAGGGGAAAGCGTGGGAACAGGTGAAGTAGAGAAAGTGAAATAACTGTTCATTGTGTAAGAGCACTTTATGTTGACTTTAGCTAAAAGTAGAATTGTTGATTATTATTTCCATTATGTGGATATTAATATTTATATGCAGTATTTCCTACCTCCTTCATTTGATTGTCATTCGGAGTTGCCTACTTTGTCCTGAGACCTACTGTGGGGAAGATGGGGGAACGGGCGAGGGCACTTGGTAGCCCTACTACTAGGCCTCAGATGCAGAAAACTTGGGCTTTAGTCGCTATAGACTAAACCATACATGTTGAGCAGCATTTCGGTAGGATGGTGTGATGCTGTGGGCTCCTCTGGGATGCCTCTCCAAGGCTGGTGATGGGATTCCACTCTAACTTTAATGCTCGATAAAAATATATATGCTTCCTGTGGGGAAGGACTAGTTGAAGTATTTCTGTAACTGTTGTCCTGTCTGCTTCAATTCCAAAACCATACTGGATCCAAGTAATCTGAAGGGAAACAACCTTTTCTGGTTTAGGGACAATTCTGCCTCAGAAAGAATTGCTGTCCATGCCTTAGCTTTATTTTCCGGAGATCCCTTGTTTACACCAGAGTTAGGCTTAAAATTCCCTTCTGGGGAAAAATTCAAACAAATAAACAAAACCCCACATCTTTCCAGGACTGCAAAACCTGTTTGTAGAGTAGATAATCTCTCCTATTTCTCCCCTGCCTCTGAGGATCCTCTCTTGGGTTAAACGGTTTGATGAGAAGCTTCTGACAGAGAAAAGTACTTGTCCCAGCGTTCTGCATCAAGAGCTGAATGTGAGGTTCCAAGGCAACCGTTGAGTTCTATCGTGTAAGTGGTTGGTACATGCCCTCTCGGATGATTACTGCTGTTAGGACCCAAAACAGCCTCATACATAGAAATTGGCATTTCCAAGCGGAGCGGTGGCGGGCCTTCTTCCAGGAGTGCGCAGAGCTGAGCGAGATGCCTGAATTCCCTCTGGGGCGAATGGAGAGGATTAAGTGCGTCAGAATGAGATTCAAAGCAGGCAGCGAGTAAAGCAGGGAACACTTAAGCCTGCCTTAGGAAATACTAAAGAGAAGGGTATAGCTGAAATCCTCCATATATCCTAGGTTTAGCATTGACCCACATCCATGAGATAGGAGACGCTGTGAAAATGGGATTCAGAGCCCATAACCCCTTTCCAGAATTAATTTGTCACTTTGAGTAAAAGACTTCTGCTTGCTGCTGATGGCAGGGTCGGGATCCAGACAGAGTGGGAAGTGAAGGCACTAACCACAGCCACCCTTAGCAGCTAAATCACATCTCTGGGAAGCTTGGAACCTGCATCCAATTTTCTGCTCAGTTCTGAACAGGTAAAAATGTATATTTCCCTCTAGAACATGGGGTGCATTCACCTCAGGGTCTGTTTTCCCTTTCTTCTATCGGAATAACAGTACAGCAAATGCTGTGGGATTCCTGGGGCCAGAGATGGGGAAGGGAAACAAGGCCAGGAGTGGTAAGGAGAAATGAACATCCTGATCTTTCCTTCAGTGCTCCACAATGCTTCCCAGTGTGTGTCAGTAGGGGATATAATCCACACCCTTCTCCTCCTCCTATCTGCATCATTAATGGCAACATTTAGCAGGCATGATTTTCAGTCTCCCACCTTCCTCTCTCTCACAGCTAACTGCCTTTTGTCAGGCACATGAGTGGGACTTCAAAGCTCCCCACTTTCTCCAGCATCCAGAACAATTTATCCTGCCTACTTTATAGATGCTGAGATAAATAAGATCAACTGCAGTTCCTCTGCTTGCTTAATCTATTGCTTTTGGGATTTGGTCAAAAAAAACATCAGGATATTTTGGCATGAGCTATTTTTAGAAAATCTTAGCTGCAGTTTTTGTTCTCCGCTCATCAGAATGTTTTTTTTCCACCTTGGACAGAGGGTTTACCAGCAGTGATGAATCTTTTTGGTGCACTGTGGCAACCACATGTTTTTTAAATACACTGATGCCCTCTAGCTGGTGGCATCCCAAATCTCTCTCTGTGCCAAACTCAACTCTACAACCAATGGTTTGTCACTGGGTTAAATAAAATGGATTAAATCAAGATACCCACTCTTGCCAAAGTAATGCTGTCTTTGCTGTTTCCCAGTCACACCTGTGTCATCCCAGTTCAAGCAGCAGGACCTGCAGTCTGTTCTGCCTTCCCCTTTGGAAGCCTGGGATGGAAATTATCTAGTCCCCATTCCAGAGATGCATAAAGGTTTTTTACTTTAAAGGAATCTTAAAAATGCAAACAAACAGCAATGGAGAAAAGTACAATTTTTCAGTCTTCTTGAATAGAAGGAACTTTTTTTTCTTTCAGCGTTCTGATATGAGGAGGTTAATGTGTCACTATAAAAGAAATGCAGCACTCTGCTGTTCTCTCACGGAATACATTACTTAAATTCTCACTATGAATTTACATCTTTTCTTTTTTTTTTCTTTCCCTGAAATATAGTTTGGCACTTAGTGAGAAATGAATCTTAAATATTTTGAAAGTATAATTTAACATCTCAGCAAAACCTTGAATTATGAATTGTGCTTTATAGAAACTTTAGGGGCTAGCTCAATCTGACTTGAAAAAGAATAGAGAATTACATCTTTAGGTGGTGCTTTAGCTGCAAATGAATCTCCTACAGTTATTACACTGTTTGTTTATCCAGCTGTATACATGTGTTATACTCTTCATAGATGTCCTTTAAGGTGATTTTTATATTGAATAAGTTTTGATTCTTTGTTTAAATATCAACTACACATATGCATACACACATATGAAAAGTTGTGTGCTACCAAAAAACAGTTTTTAACTAAATCACTTCAAAAATTCAGTTAACTAATCCCAGTGCCAGACTTCATACAGACAGAGAGATATGGATGTTCTATAATTGTTCATTTGTATGATTTATAATGCTTGGAGACACGTGTAAACCATGGAAGACAATGAGACATGAAGCAGAACTGGTGCTGGACTCATCATTCTCTGCGACTCCCATCCAATTTGTTAGGAATTATCTGCCCTTCTGCTTATATCAATTTAACATCAGTGTAAATTTATGTTCACATCAATCAGTTCTGTCTTGCAGGAATTTAAGTCAGAAATTAGGGAGGTTCTGAGTATATGTTTGGAAAGCTCAAAACATTCACAAGATTTAAAAAAAACAAACAAACAGTTTTGCTTTGTAGAGGGCCATTACTGGATTGCCTCAAGCCATTGTTCCCGCACAAAAAATGCCCCCCTGCAGAACCACTCGTCCATCTTGTATTTCCTTTTACCTTTTTTCCTTTTAGTGAAATACCAGCTTGTCCTGGGGCTCTACCACTTCTGATGGACTTGAACGCAGTCAGGATCACGAAGAGGTGGGTGTGCTGGGACACCCTGAACTTGGCAGCCCACCTGACCAGTGTGTTTGCCCACACCTCATACCTGCCTGATGGTTGATGATTGGCATTAAGTGTGATCGTTATGTTTCCTCCTGAAGGCCGGATCCAATATCCATTAAGTCAATAGGAATCTTTCTTCCAGCCTCAATGAATGTCACTTCAGCTCTTGGAAAGGTGCCCATTTTAAACTCTCTTTTTGCTCATGTATTTCATATGCACTCAAAGGGGTTATATTTTAACAACATTCCCTCTGGACAAATCCACTGTTTTACTCAGCAACTCATTAACATCTTAATGGTCATCCCGGTCATGTTGGCAAACAAGAAAAAAAAGCCTGAAAACTTGCATTAATGCTCAGTTTTTAAGGCCGGGAAATTGATGTGTACATATAACTGCTGATAATGCCAATATGCATTTCACCTAAAGCCAGGCAGAATATGCTACATACTAATTACACATTGTATATTGTATTATTTTTTCATTATATTCAGCATCACCTTGTTCTTATTACAGGAAATATTGAATGGAATAATCTGATTGGCCTCTAGGCTAGCACCCTTTATTCAATATGGTAACATCCTCTTGTGTTGTGTTTTTTTTTGTTATAAAAATGAAGAATTCTCAAATGTCTTCTTTTATTGAAGCTTCAACTATTTTTATTTTATTTTATTTTATTTTTTTGGCCTTTCCCTTTGGATCCTGTCTATTTTTGTAGTTTCTTTTTTGAAGCAAGAATGCCAAAATTAAACACATGACATATACAAGGTCACTGGAAGTCTTGTACTTCCATCATAGCTTCGCCCCTGGGTTGGTCTGCATATGCTGACTCAGAACATTCTTATTTCTCAGGCTGGCTGCATCCCTATTTATTTCCTCTAATCAGACTGAGTCAAGCATATGCTCTTCATGCTCCCTTCTTCTGGAACTCTCTCCTCTCTGAGATTGTTTTGGCTGAGGCTTTATTAGGCTTTTAGATCTATGCTGTTTGCCCTCTTGTTCAAATCTGCTTTGGGGTTTTTGTTTTTTATGCTTGTCTCCCATCAGTTCTTTTAAAATGAGTGAGTGTCAGAGCTCTGTGATTTATTTTTATTCTTACTATCGGTTTCTGCTAACAGAATGACCCGCTCAATAACATGTTCCTTTGGTTGACTTTCTCCTCTTTCTCACATAAGGAATAAATGCTGAAGAGAATGTTTGGAGGAACCAGAGAGGGTCTGGACCAAGAGAGAAGTAGGGGATCCAAGAGTCCCCAGATCAGAGAAGGAGACATATTTGAAAGAAGTGAATTTCAGCTGCAGACTGATTTCTGAAGCTCCTATTTTGCAGCTAATGAAGCAAAAGAGAAGCTGGAGGCAGAGAGAAGGAAAGGAGCTAGAGAGAAATAAGAGGAGTCATAGAGGGAAAGAAAAATCTTTGTGTTTAGGATATTTTTAAGCTTAAGCTAAATGATAATTGAAAGAAGGAAAAAAGCAGACAATGAGACTGCAATAAAACAAAAGAAAGACAAGGTTAAATGTGAAGAGACACAAATCTCTCGATATATCAGGCTCCCAGAGCACCTGTGCTACAGGTATGCTCCTGATCCAAAGCTTCCAGCCCAGGCCAGGCCTTCTACTTGTGTGGAGCTGCTCCCAAACTGCCAAAGGGGTGTTCAAAAGCCAGGAGCTGCCAGGAGCCTGCGGATACACATCTGTGCTCAGGCAGACAGGAACAAAACCCACATGCATTTATATGAAACTTTCTTCATTTGGGCAAATGAGCCTTTTTTGATGAAAAAAAAAAAAAAAGAAAAAAAAAAAGAAAAGAAAAAACAGTCTGATTAATTTGCATCATAAATCTTCACTTATCGTGATTTACTTTCTTCTGACTAGAGCAGGAAGAAGCAGGAAGGTGAGAATCGTAATGGTGAAATGCGTGGCTGCTCATCATCATCTCCAGACCATGATGATTATTTTGCTTCACTTTCTTATGCTGTGAAAAGATAATTGGCATTTGTGAATTTTGAGCTCAAAACTTCAAGGAGTAGGGAATGTGTTTATTACAGGCCCAAGACTCAGGCAACTCAGTTGTAAGCTGTACGTATTTGTGATCTGGAAGAATTTTGTTATACCAAGGGGGCAGTTGTCAAAGATAGAAGCTTAATTTGCCTCTCCATCTGCATGAACAAATGCCTGCATATGGTCTTTGATACCCATATGGAAGTAGTAGCTATTCACGTGCAAGACATCTGAGTTAAAAGCTCCAAAACACAAATTAAAGCTACAATTCAATTTATACCATTTCCCATTGATACCAGGGGATAGTCACTGGCTGGTCCTCACCAATCAGAACTGAGGTTATACGCTCAGCTTCATAGAGAGCAAAAACACTGAAAAGCTCTTTCCCTTAGCTCAGGTTTAATTTTGCTCTCCTGGATGCCCTGCCTTCTGCAGCACATCGCAGCATGTTGAGCCACAGCAGAGGGAGAAGTGCAGAATCCAGGTAGGCAGCAATACTCTGGACTGCTGTTTTTGTATGCAGTTTCTGAGCCAAATCTGGCCACCTGCATTTTGATCAGCATTTTGGCTTGTGAATAGAGAATATTTGCAGCTGGGTAATTAAATCTATTTGTACTTATCTGCATATGCATGTTTTGCAGGTAGATGTTACGCATCCGTTTTGCAAAATGTAACCTTTGATGTGAAGAGGAGATGGCAGTAGTTATAAAAGAAAACATTATTTCCATATCAAAATGCAGCTTTCCTCATATTTTTTTGCTTGGATTTTTGAGGAGACTTGGTCTCAGCTATTTTCAGCAAAAGTATGAGAAACCAGTGGCAAGTAGCAAACGTGTCTCTTAAACGTGTTAGAGCAGACACACAGCAACATGTCCCACATGGACCATTCCCACAGTACTGGCAGCAGTACACAACAGAGAAACTTTGATGTTCCCCTGCCATCTTCTTTTGAACCCCTACCCAATTATATCTTTTATTTCCTTGTGTGTGTGTGTGTGAGTAAGTGTAAGGCACATAAAATTCAGCCATCATTCACAGCCGCACAGCTACAAAGAACCTATTCTTTAGAGTGACTCTAAGATGTGTACCACAGAGGAAATCAGCAACAATGATCTAATGAACCCCAAATCTGTAAACCTATTAAACTGTGAACAACGAAACACTCAGATCTTTGCTTGATATGTTATATAAAAGTATCTCTGTTAATGGGCATCATTCTCAAATGGGAAACACAGTTGTTAGCAATGCAGGAAATTCGATTCTGAAACCAGTCATGGTATATTATACAATCTGTAATGACAGTGGCAACCAGAAGAACCATTTTATCCCATGTTTTGACAGAGTTTTAATACATAGTTGATTTAGAACATGATCACGAAGACCAGGTTTCAGCCCAGGAGTAACTTTGCTTTTAATACTTTACATTAAACATGGTTTATCATTGGTCCATACCAAAGTTATAGAGCAGAAGGGCAGAATAAAACAAAAGTTGGTGTCTTTTGGCAGTTTTTTGGCAGTTCTGATCGTATTCTGAGCGGAGTCCTCAAATTATGTCCTACTGACAAGCTGAACCTATACCAACCTGACCAAGCTGAACCTAACCTATAAATGAAACAAGGGAAGATTCGGTACTGTCTTTGTTTGTTTTTCAAGATGTGGGCTTTCTTTCTAAAAGATTTACAGTTTAAACTCATGAGTGGTGCTTATGCCTCTTCTGAACTTCAAATTGCTGAACACAGGCAATAATTTATAAAATAATCTCACCATTCTGTACCTCTCCACCTCTTTTCCCCAGGTGTTGACACTGCATTGAGCAGCATCTTGGTGTCCCTTGGTCTGTCCCATGCCCACCAGATGTCAGGTTCACAGAGCTGATGGATTAATCAGTGTATCTGTGCAAAAGGCATCAGGTGCTGTCTGAAACATGCAGCTCCCAGCTGGTAACACACTGGTAACAGGGAGGATAGAGATAATTAATGACTGTTTTCATCCATCCTATCAGGCTGAAGTGAAACAGTCCTGTCCATCATGTGTCCTGCTTTACTACACACCCCTTACTATTTTATTAGAAGAAAAAACCTCTCAGCACATCAACTCTGCTTGCATACCTGGTGATCCACGGGGTTCTGGTTTTTATATTTATGGCCAACTGTCTATAAAGTCCATAGCTGCTGTTTTGTTTTTAGTGTCTGATTACAGCTTGATTGCCCATTACTGAGGCAATCACATGGTTCTTTGCATTCAGCAAGCAGCACAGGTTAGAGGATGAAGAGATTGCATTTGGCATTTACCAGTTGGGAAGCTTCTTCATGTTAAATACTTGACTTTAAAGGAAATTTATAATCTTCATTCTTTCACCATCTCAAATAAGAATTTTACACATTTTTTTTCCATTAATTACTGTTCTTTTAAAACTTTCAACGTGGATCTAAACATTTAGAATATCACTTATGAAAGCCCAAGGAATGAATATGAATGGATGACTAATCCTAGAAAACATGCAGTTTGCAGCTAAGGAGTTATATCAGCAAACGCAAGTTAGGCAGCCTAACCCAGCTCCAGTGCCAGAAAAATGCTGTTGTTGTACTCCCCAACAGCACCATGAGTAAATTGTTGAGTCAACAGATCCAAAAAGCTGGCACAGAGCATCCAGCAACATGGAAAGCTTTCAGAGTTGAAAGCTTTACAAGTGCCTTGTATAAAGGTTGAGGTCAAGCCCAGACTGTACTCTTCGTTTGAGGTGCAATGGGAACTGCAAGGAAGACCCTGAACACCAAATTTTTGTCCATAGAATGACTTAGGTTGGAAGTGACCTTAAAGGCCATCATGTTTCAACTTCCTACCATAGCTGCCACCCACCAAATCAGGCTGCCCAGGGCCCATCCAGCCTAGCCTTGAATACCTCCAGGGATGGGGCATCCACAGCTTCTCTGATAGCTATATCCAACTTTTCTTTCAACCTTTCACCACTCATGTAGATATGTGTGAATTTATCAGCTGTAGGAGATTCTGTATTGTCTCTCAACACAGTGGTCACAAGAGCAGAGCTGGTAAGGAGGGAAAACAATGGTTATTTGTGGAGCCCCAAGCTGCAGCTCTGCCCAGGTTTGCCAGGGATCCATCTACTTTCCCAACAGAACTAAGAATTCAAAGTGGGTAAGAGTGGGACATCCCAATTGAAGAATACTTCTGGAGCTGAGCCAAATGCTTCTGTCCTTGATCCTTCTGCCTGCAGGACTGGGCAAGCATCACAGATCTGCTCCTTAGCTGCATGACCAGAGGATGGCTTCTCACATTGCTCATGTTTCACTCCCTGAGAGCTGCACAGAAGGATTTAGAGCTGCCTCAGTAGCCTGTGATATTCTCACTCTGGCTTGAAATTCTTCTAAATATTGACTCTTTCAGAGGAGATTTGACAGAGAAAGGCATATCTTGGACCACAATATTTGCACTAAAACCCTTGAAGATCAATGAGCCATTGTGATCAGACAGTTCCAGCTGCTTTTGGGGACTGCATTTATCTTACAAACCAGCCTTAAAATTTGGATTTCATACATTATTCAAAGTCCAGATACACCCCATCTTTACATATTTCTTTTTGCTTGTAAAGTTTCTTCACTGCTTTTATTGCCACTGTAATAATCAAGCAAGCTTTTTTACATGCACAGTAAGAACTCCAAAGATGTACGTATTAAGTAAACATTTTGCATCAAGTCTGTTCTGCGCAGATCAGAGACAGAAGTCTCCAAATGGAAACCTCTTTCCTGAGGAGCTCCCGGGAGGTAGGAAATCAGATGGAAGTGCTGCCCTATGTCTGACACAGATGGGCCCTGTAACACAGGGAAAACACTTTGGTGGTGGTGTTACTAACCATGTTGCAACAAGCACTTTTCCTCTAATTTAAAATGGTTTGCAGAGAGTCAAGATGTGTATATCTGCAGCATAAACTCCAGGATTATTTCCCTCTAGTTAGCAGCTCTTGCTGGATCAAGGCTTTAGGAAAATGCAGATTATTATCATACAAAGATATATAGTCCATGAATATGAATAAATACATACACACATATTTTAGTAGGTATTCAATGGCAGTAATTCACCTTCTAAACTGTAAGGGCTCTCTAAGCTGGCCCCAATTCTGAGGGTATCCGTCTGCTCACAGAGCGCTATGGACACCAAAACATCCTCAATGGATGGAGCAAAAGCTTCTGAAGCAGCCAGCACAGAACATGAGAGAGGTTCATAAGCCCATCTGTGTTCCCTCAGCAAAGTTTCGTTGCTATTTGGGCTGAAGTCAGTCTTACACTTAGGAAGAGGCTTTGAGGTGTGTGACTGCTGTGGGCTGTGCTGTGTCCCCAGCTGTGCTCCCAGCTGTGCTCCTGGTTTGCTGGGAGCACCTCCTTCCCTGCAGCTTCCTCTGTTCCTTCTAGAGTAAAGTGGTCCCATGGGTTTTGAAAGCTTGAGCCTAAATTACTGATATCTATAGGTAAGCAGAAAAAGGAGGAGGTGGATGGAAAGATCAGTTGTGCTGTATCCAAGTGTGGTTTGTGAGCTCAGAATAACTCGGGCTTTAGATGGAGTTTCTCTGGATTTATACCGGTGTAATTAAGAACAGTGCATGGTTCACTGTGGTTAAGTGGGATAGGAAGACACGATCCATTAAATGAGGCAACTGCATTCCTGTGGCTGTGTTTTATTCATTTGCTGTTATCTTGCAATGATTCTTTTTTGTGTTTTCTTTGTTTTCTCTCTGCAGCTTGTTTATTTGCCAACACTTGGGAATTTTGCTTTTACAAGGTGTTTACGGTGTTAGCTTAAAGGCATATATTTAAGCATCTGAAACATTCTGGATTTTTAATGTTTGAAGTAAATACAACATTACTCTGCCGTGTACGACATGTAAATATCTACACCGTGAGCATTTTAAGTTCTCTGATCTGAAGTCCCCAATGTGTTGCTTTCAGTAGAAGAGGACTAAATATAAAAAGGCTGCACAAATGAACACCGAAATTAGACATGCTGTCCCCTGTGCAGCCAGGTGGGCCTCTGCCCAGGTGGGCTGGTTTGAGGCTGTGCTGGGGATTTGTTGGGCATGGGGCGAGCTGGAGGCTCAGGACTGTGGGGTCAAATTCTTTGCTCTGCTACAGTCTGCTTTAATTCACGGTGTACCTCAGTTCAGCCAAAAGAACTTCACCACTGCTGAGGAAAGTTGAGATAAAGGTGCTGAAAGCTGCGAAAGCCTCAAATCGGAGGCAGCAGGGTGGTGTTGGTGGAGGTGTGCACTGCTCCACTGATCGCTTGCCAGTGCAGCCTGCAGAGAGGTGGGAGGCATTGTGCTGAATGAGTGTGACAGGGTCACGCAGGACTCCGTGCGCCTCGGGGATGAAGTTTCAGAACGGAGTTTCAGGTTTTTATCAGCAGTCTCGGTGGCTGAAATGCAAACAAAATTGTTTAAAGAGCTCCAGCAGTGCTGCACAGCCGGCAGTCCTGGGGGGAGCAGGCTGCTTGTTAGACCAGCACCGGTGTCAGCTTATTGACCACGGAGCTGGAGAGACAATAAGCACAGATGTACGTCTGCAACTCAAAACCCTTTGGAGAAGTCTTTGTGAATGCTCAGGTTCTCAGAGGATGTTTCCCACCTCCCTATCGATCTGTTGATGGAAGTCACAATGGCCACCCTGCTCTTAAGAAAGGGATTGTTTCCTCGCAACTCGTGTTGGATAAAGGTTGTAATCATTGCTCCCTAACAGCAGTAAAAACATCCACAATGTCTCTGCATGCAGTGGGCATGAAAGCCTCAGATGGGAGGGGTGTCTCTGTAGTTAATTGCTGTTCTCTGGATTATTAAGGTATTATCTATACACCAAGCTCCGTTTCACTTGCTGGTCCCAGCTTGCTTTGACGGCAACGTTTGACGTAGACAGAAGCAAGGGTGCTTAGCACTCTGGAGGAGCCAGCAGCCTGCAGCAAGGCTCTGGGTATGCTGGGAGATGACAAACCACAGCCTGCATTTCCCATCCACTCCTCACTGGGTTGCTGTGTTTATAGCTGTCCTTGTGATGTGATGGTTCACATTCCGCTGAGAATTACTCTGGTGGAGGAATGAGCTCTTGCCTCCTACTGGCCTCAGTGCTCTGTTCCAGCTCATGATGGTGCTCCAGAAGGGCATGAATCCAATTGCAAAGCCATCTTGACTTCATAACTTATTAAAGCTGGGAAAAACAAGTTACCCTAGTCACAAATATGTGGGTAACATTGTTCAATCCTCCAAAGGAAATGCTCTTATCACAAAAAGTTCAACATCAAATAAATTGTTTCTGAGCCTGGGAACACATTTACAAATGTGACCGAAGCTACCAGCAGTGGCTGGAACTGCTTAAGATGGAGATGCAGTGTTTTTTAGATTGTGAAATAGTGATGCTGAGGATAGTCTTGAAATGGGCACTCTTACTGTTGTAGCTGAGAGTGCTTAACAGCTGTATCATGGCATGGACTTCATGCAAAGCAACAAATTAAAACCAGATCGAATTGTGCATTGCCTAGTGGTGACATATTGCATGCAATGAGTTGAATGAATCTTTTGCACTGCAGCTGTGCAATGTTTGCTGCTCTAGGGGAGTTGCTTTCCCAGCTCCTATTTGGAAATGATTCATCCTCTTGAAATTAGGAGTTTGCATTCCCTTCTGTGGGTGATTTCAGAGAACTAAGTCTGCTTGCTTTTGAGCAGGCAAATCATTAAAGTTGCTGATATAAGAGCAGAGATTAGGATTACTCAAAGCCAGGATGGTATTCTTTTAAGATTAATGCACTGTCCTTGTAATGATTATATGCAGTGGGCACATGCCCATATCTCTCCTTCCTGTTACAAGCATTGTGGTCACTGTTTGATGGGTTATTACCTGTCTACTATGTGCTGTAAAGCAGCGAGAAACACAGGTTTGCTCAAGTTTCAGTTGAATTACTTCTCATGCTGGTAGGTTTGCCTTATTTTATTTCTTAAGGATGAGGGTCAGAAACCCACATGTAGGCAGGTTTCAAACCCTCTCAGAAAAAACTAATCTGCATCTCTTCTTTTAGATCGTGCTCTAATCCCTTTGCTGTTATGATTGCAGCAGACTTCAGACGGTTTTCCACCAATTATAGTCTTATTTCTAGATGTCATCCACAGAGCTTAGAAGGGTACTTTTTGTCTTCCTCTCTCCTCGTAATATAGCAGCTGCACGGAAAACAGATGGCACAGAGTCAATCCAGTTGAAATTAATGGAGTCAGGCTATCCACACAAATCTTTGCAATGGAAAAGGAGAGATTCTTTCTTCACTGAGTTGTGTGCAAGATGTATGCTCTTTGTAAAGGAATTTAGTTCACGTAAGGGATAAAAAACTGTAACTACTGAAGAGGAAAGCCAGCTTTTAAAATCAAAACTCAGATATGATTTTGTTGGGAGCAATTGTATGGTCGACATGAAAACATCCACAATTTTGAATGAAAACATTTGCAGTTAAGGATGCAATAATATTTCTGCTCATACAAAGCTTAATGTGTAACTAGGCACAATGCTACAACACACAGCTGAGTTGTACATGCAGATTAGTAATGAATTGCAAACTGGACGTGATTCATTGGAACCGCTGTGGAGCAAGGACCACATAAGTCTACAAGGAGTCAACCAATCACATTGCATGAGTAGGCTCTTGTACACTGGTGTTTATAGTCTGTGTCCATAAAAACCTGGTTGCATAGGGGAGCAGATTTACAAAGGTCTTCTGTTGTCTACCGGGAGTTTCAAAACCACTTAAGCAATTAGGCTCTGAATACCTCTACGGCTGGTGCAAATTAGGTGACTAACTTCTGCAGGTGCTTTTCCAAGTCCCACTAGGCTCATATGTGCATAAATAGGTGCCTAAACAATGTTTATATGTTTGCTCCATAGCCCTTAAACCTTTCCGTGACATATTTTGTTCCTTCCTCTGAGTAATAGAATTGTCTCCTTGCTGTGAGTAATCCACTTGTCAGGAACTAATGCCATGTCTTGCAGCTGCTCCATGCAGGTGGGGTCAGGGCTGGTGCTGAGCCAACCCAACAAATTCTCCTTCTTCTGTTGCTGCTTCTTGGGAAGAGTCCAGGAGCAGACTGCACATAAGAAGGAGCGAAGCGCATTTGCTGGGGCACACCTGCATTTAGCACTAGGGAATAGTAGCCTGGCTTTCTAAGAATGGTTTGTTAAATACACAGTTGTAGAGTGTGGCGGGTGTGTAGCAGCCAGCTTGGTTAGCACTGCGCTGGGAGAAGCGCGGGGTGGATGTGTTAGAGACTTCTTGCTAAGAATGTGTCACAGTCTGCATGCATTAAATATATCTGTGTCGAGGCTGGAGTCTTATGCTGTTGTGATGAGGCAAAATGACGAATGTAGTCTGAGCAACAATTCTACAGATTTTCAACAAAAATGTAAAAGCAATATTTTTGTTCTTCACGTTAACATGGGAATTTGAAGAAGAAGTGGCAGATAGGGGATGGTAGGGATGAAAAAGCATTGTAAAAATATCAGAAGATGCTGATTAGCAATGAGAAGTGGCAGGTTACGTATAAACAGAGCTGCCTCAGGATTACAGCAGAATCCCATTGTCAAAGGTATAAGCTCTTTACAAACAAAGCATCAGCAAACCTTATGCAGAGCTCACTCCTGAAGTAGAGAAGCACCAGGGTCATGAGCAGCTGCCACACTTGTGTTTTCTGCTATTTTGACACAGGTGACATTACATGGAGTGTGGCCCTTATTTGCATTAGGTTTGGGCTTATGTGCTGACATTCCAGTTTCCATTGAAGTATGGACACTTGGTGTACGAGTGTCAGCTGGAAAAGAAAACTTTTTAAAAGGGAGCCCATTAGTAGAATAGGGAAAACTATTAGCAGCTGATACCAGGGTGAAACTTTATGACTGCCAGCCAAACCATCAGGTGTTTTACCCATATGCTTTCCTGCATGAAATATTTTATTCTCTTCAAGGCTCAAACAGCCTTCTGGGATTTATAGCATTTATTTAAAAACAGCAAACATTTTCATTATTTCCACACTGTTTGGGGACCATAATTTACTTAATGCTATGAACAATCACATTTCTCATGGACTGCTGTGAAATGTCACCTCTAAAAGATGGCTCCCTTGTTGGTAGAAGTGAAAGCCCCATTTGTAGTTTTCATTTTTTATTTTGATTTAATTTTCAGACAATTCAACTTTCACAACATGCATGAGTGACTAAATTCATTTCACTTGTCAGAAGAGAAAAATTTTCATAATAAAAATCTAAAACAAGAATGGCCTTTTGCTTGCCGACCACGTATTTCACATCTGCTTTATTTCCTTCTCCTGTGGTTGGCTCAGTTGGCTTTGTTTTGGGCACTGACTCAGGCTGGATATTTTCTTCTTTCCCGGTCTGTTATCAGTGACGACCTACAATAATTTATCTGAACTTCAGAAGGGTTTCAATGAAAGGGCCAGAAACACCCTGTCCACATGGAGACAGTCCGTCCTTGTTTGTAAGGCCAGTGCACTGCAAATTGATATCAAGGGTAGTCCCAAAGGTGAAATCTCTTTATGTGCAGGAATTCCCCAGGATTATCCTGGCATGAAAACCCATGCAAACTTTTTTTCTTAGCTCTGCATTAAACTTGAGCTGTGGAAGCAAGGAGGTCCTGATACGTTTATCTTATCCCACTTTGGTTCATCTCCTGCACTTTAGTTGATCGCCCATCATGCAGGAAGTCTCTGTGCACTGGGCTTATCTGTCCCCTCACTGAGCTACTGAGCCATTCTGCACCAGCCAGCAGTGAGCTACTACATGGTAGTAACTCAAATGTCTTTCCAGTGATGTGAATTGTCACTGAGAAAAAAAGCTGAAGGTGAAAAATCCCATTCCCATCAAACAGGCAGTGAGCAAAGACTAATTCAGTTGCTGCTTGCACCAGCTGTGGACCCCAAACTAGTTTAAGGCAGCAGCCTGGGGAGCAGCAAAATGGTTATGGTTCTACTAACCTGCTTTGCCCATGGATACTGAAGTTCCTTGCATCCTTTCTCCATACAGACATGCAGGCTAATTCCTGTTTGACAGCATCTGTCATTTCAAGACGTATCTGGAAAAAGCATGCTGAGCTTTTCTTCTAGAAGTTGAGCTGGTTTTCATTAAGAACCCACGTGCTGCTCTCTGAATGTACTTGCCACTAAAACCTTATGCAAATAATTATTACAGCTAAGCCATGGTCATAATTTCCATTTCACTGAGGTCAGTTGTGCTACATTTTTTGGATTGGTTGCTATTGGTATAAATGGCTTACATTCATCTGTGAGGGTGCTGGATTTAAATTAAATATAGAGCTGGGATACGTGCATCTGCTTTAGGCTTGCAAGCTGCTAACGTGCTCCCTTTAATCAAAATCCATTATCTTTCACGTGATGTAAAGGATTAACCCTTCAGTAACTCTGGGGACACTGTTCAGTTAAAACAGCACTGATAAAATCATTGCTACATGATGTTTATGCTCTCCTTTTGTGAGGAAGAGCTAAAGTGGGCAAACCAGCAAGCACAGCACTTCAGAAGTTAATTGTATTCATGGTCTTTTCCAAACATGGCCTTACAAGGGTTATTTCTTCGTTCTTTGTTTTCAGGCTGGCTAAAACTTTAGTGCTGCATCCATCCTCGGTGCAAGCTGGTGATGTTTTCCCTGTTGCCAGGCACGTGCCTGTTTAAAGGTATGAAAACACAGATGAGGGTGCACTTCTGCTAACAACAATTCATCTTGCAGTTATCCAAGATAGAACAAGTTCAAGAGTGGAGAAAAATCAGAATTTTCAGTTGCTACAGAAGGTGAAGGAGAAAAGATTTAATTTTAAGTTGGGTATACCGCATACTGGAAAAAAATTGTACTTTTAATTAAGTTTGTCAGCGTGTTATGCATTGCTGAAGCTTAAGGAAATATTATAGGAGTGAGGAAATGGGTATGTTTGGCAGGAGAAACACAGTATGTGTGAAAGATCAACCACCACCAGCAAACCTGAGCCATAAAAATAATCTATCCATTGGTCTAATTAAAGATTTCTCCCCACCAACCTTTCTTTACCAATATCCATCAGTCTCTGTGCTTTTTCTTTTTTAAATAAACTACTGCAGTAAATCCAGTGCTATCCAAATAGAGAAAATATATTATTTAGCACAAGTATAGTTGCAAATCTACTAACAAACTTAGTTTAGCCAATACATTGGATTTATAAGATTTGTGCAACAAAATTAATTACTTGGGACTACTAAATCCAAAATTACCATCCAAGAAAGCCTTATGTAGTGACAGTGTACCACTGATACCTCTCATGCATGACATGCCTATTTGTCCTGGAGGTTCCTTATGTTCCAGCAGATATCCTTCTGTCTGAGCCCAAACCAAACCTCACACACTGGTGTCTTTAGAAGCCAAGCAATGAGACGAAATGCTTTCAGGACTCGAAATAAACTGAGGGCAAACCCAGTGAGCCTGGTGAGGAAAGAGGGTCTGTGAAAGTCCAGAGAAGGTTGTGTAACCACCTAAGAATAATCTAAATATTTGAGTACACGGAAGGAAATAAGAAAAGAGCATGTTATTTCTCCCCTTTTCACGAACAAATGGGAATGTCTGTGTTGATCCTGGTAAATCTACTTAAGCATTGATTCTTCCCCATCAAAGGGAATTGAAGCAATTCATTGTTCTGACAAGCATCTCCTAACCACTTTTTCAAGGTGTTTGCCTTCTTGCTCTTAATCTTGAGGGAGCAGAGCAATCTTCCTTTAATCGTGGTTCTTTTTCTCTCTCCTCTACAATCGTTTGAGAACAGGGACCTTTGTGCCCATCCTGTTCTTATCCCAGAGGCCAAGTGAACCTCTGGGGCTGAGGCGGGTGGAGATGTCCTCTGAGCCACCTTTGGGACATAAGTATTGGGTGCTGTTAACCCTGCTGGATGGGGGCAGGAGATGATAGTCGAGTTTTGGTGCTCTCCCTTGCTGTGACAGGGAATTTGCTTTAATAACAATAGCTACTTTTCTGGAAAACATGCAGATGTCCAACCTGAAAAGGGGGGAAAGGTGCTGCTGTACCAAAAGGAGGTTTGCCATGGTTTTTCCAAAGGAGTAGGATTTCATCTGAAACTTTTACTGTCACTGACTATTTATAAAATCCCGAGGTCTCCGTTTACTTGTTCCAAGTTGCAAACTCATTTATTCACTATACACCACCCTCACTGTGCCTCAGGAGTCATTAACCTACGTAAATTAAGTGTTTCCTCAAAATGCATAAACAAGCTGATTTTAAGCATCCTCTATATCTGTGTGAAATGCATTTTGTGTGCAAAAACATTGAAAATTAGAATACATTATGGTGAGAAAAATAGTACTTAACATTCTGAATGCTTTTAATCTTCAGAGAGCTTAACAAATATTAGTTGATTTAATAATTTAATAAATGATGTATATTCAAGTGCAAATAGTTTAAATGCAGGCCTCTCTGTATTACGATTGGTCTTCTGTGGCTCATGATTTTCATTTCTATTTTTTTCTAATAATGTTGGTTAATTATTTGAGCAGCTACACTAGCTCCTGCATGCACTTATCTTTTCAACTCTTAGTCGCAAATGTTATTGCAGCAAAAAGCAACAAAAAACCCTCAGAGTGTTTCAAAATCAAGAATTGCGTGCTTCTTTATCTTTAATTTCTGGATTGGATGGTCAATAAATAAGATGGCTGATAAATAAACAATAGTTAGAAAAGCCCTGTGCTGCATGTCACACGAGCTGTCATGCTAAATTACATTGCCAAATGACACATCTTCCGTTTGACGTTTATGGAGCAAATTAGGCAGAAAAGTACTTCATATTCCTAAATACTTTTAGCCATTGGGCTTTTCAAGGTTAAATAGACAACATACATGATCTTTGAAGTAGCAAATGGTGCTACTAAAAATCCATTAATATGCACATTAGCAAAAAATTGACAGGCCCTTGTGGCAGCTCTTGGAGAAAAGCTAACAAGGGATGTTTCATAGGACCAATCAGATTCCATGAGGTTCACTTTGTTAATTATTTGTAACTTTGAGTTCAGTGATAAAAGCATGCTAATATGCCATAGAAGCCTTTTTTTACTTCTGTCCTAATTAAGGATAAACTCATATTTTGGGCAAGACAGTACAGTGATGTGTCTTCAAAAAGGTTCTTTTAACTTGATTTCCTTTTCACTCTGCTTCTGATTCACCTAATTATTATCAGGGAGGGAGGAAGCCACTGGTTGTGGCTAGCTGAGTAGCATTAGCTGTCAAATGAATATTATCTTCATTTGCAACATCCAGAAAAAAATACAAGCATATTGTGAGAATCCTAAATAAATGTTTGGGAAATGGATCCTTATCTGCTACAAGCTGTCACTGGACCACTGGCTTCCTTGGACAGGAATTTATACTAGCAATGAATTTGCCCACTGATTATGTAGGCTGAGCACGCAGACAGCATTCCTGCATAATCACCCTTTTGTAAAATTTAGCTATTTATATAGAGCTCTTATGTTTGACAGTTTGGGCTTAAGGAAACACATGGGTTGATGTATTCAGGCTCCGACATAGGTAGGCTGGGTGATTGCTAAGGTTGAGGTTTCCTGTAAGCCTTACTTCTGTTCAGCATGTTCACTTTTAAAATGCTTAGGCTTAAGCTTCAGGATAACGACATTCCTGTCCTGCAAAGCACTTAAGCAAATGCTTAAACTTCAGGTTAACAGCAGTCTTGCAGTAAGTTCTTGTATTTAAAGAAGCAGGCCAACATTTCTTTGTCGATATTTCCTCTGGCTGCCAGCTGCAGATCACCCAACTCTTGCTGTGCTTCCATCACAATCAGGATCAGGATCGCTTCAGCCTGTTACAAGATCTTCGAGGATTTATCCCATTACTGAATCCCATGAGGATTCATCCGGGATGTTCCTGAGGTGCCTTCCTCTCTAGTTATTTGGCCACTGCTCCCATCCAACGTCCTGAGACGGATATTTTCAGTATGCATAGCAATGACAGCCATGGAGGCCCTCAGGACATTCTGAACTATCTGAAAGTTAGTTTTGCAGTGTCACAAGTGTTGGTGCTATGCTTCTCTTTATAAGTGCTTGAGCTATTTAACAGTACTGAAGCTGTCTGCTTCTGAGTTTTTCTCCTCCTCTACCATCTTCTCGGAGGTACCATAAGTGCTCCATCACATTTTTTTCTACAACATTGTTCCCTTGGAGAACTTGAATCATGTACTTGACCATCATAGGGACAGGCTTTTCATTCTGTCTTTCACAAGGCTTTCTGGGGTACTGTGTTACCTCCCCCTTTGTGTATCAGTGCAGCCTCTGCTCTTCTCTCACTAAACATTGCATCACTATGTCTTCCCTGAAGAGCATAATGGCCCTTTAAGCTTTTCTATTTAGTTCTCCTTCAGAATTACATGGTTACATCCATTTAGCTTCTTGTCAGTTTACTCTGCTTGAATATTGAAAGATTTCTTTTTTCCTTTAGACAGTCACTATGGAGTATCATCAAGAATTTCAGCATTGCTTAAATCCCTTTAAAAAAGAAGTGCAAAGTGATTCATGATTATGCTTGCTCACAACAGGCCACAGCATTCTACATAATCAGCCTTTTTCGATATGTATGAAAAATTAATTTCCATTCTGCCTTAAATACACCTCATTGAACCAAATTGAGAAAGTAAAATTATTATAAATGGATGATAATATTAAATGTCTGGAAACCACCTTCAGAGGCTATTCAGATATCAAGAAGAGAAAAATAAAAGGAACAATGGAGTATTGATGAGGAAATTATTACTAATGACTTGAAAGTTTAATTGTCTCCAGGTAGAGCTTGGCTTGAAATATGGCAGCGTTGATTCAGCTCAGGTGTGAGCTGAATGGGTCTCCATCGGGCACACAAATGACTGGCAGGGTGAGTTTTGTGCCCGCCGGTTTCACCAGCCTGCTCCTTGAGTTCAGCAGCCCTTTCTCTTGGCTTTCCTTTGGGCATGAAGGTGAGCCACAGCCCCTCAGCTTTATGGGGATGATTGAGGATCATCTCCACGATGATTAAGCCATATGCCATTTGCCGTACACACCTTTGCCGCTTCATTGTAAATGTTTGTGCATACCTGGTGCATGTGACATATTTTACCATTGCCCATAAAAACCTCACAACTTTAAGTGCATTTTTCCCCAGATGAAGAGCTATTTCCATCTCCCCTAGGGTGTTGATGGACAAAACATATTTAGAAGAACAAGGAACTGAACTCCTGTTGACGTCTCAGTGGTATACCATCTTGCTTCCCACCACGCGCGCTGTTTGTACAAAGGGAGAAGGTCTTGGAGAAGAAATTCGGCAACTGTTGAAAATGACAGACTGGCAGTGTGAGCCATCCTTCACCCCTCTCCTACATAATAAGAGCTGGATTCCTTCTCTTTGAAGCTGGCTAATGTAGTTTATCGTATAAAACCCATTAACTCAGGCTACATGCGGGAGGAAGAAGGGTGAACTTCCCCGTAATGCTCACAAAACACTTTGATATCTTAGCCTGGAAGGCACCATAGAAGTGCAATGGATTATTATTAATGAATTAACTAAATGATTAATTTAGTTAAAAGCTAAATTATTTAATTATTCATTAAATTAGCCCCAGATGTGACAGCAGCAATGAGACAAGCACTCAGTCTACGAAGCAATAACACTACTCACATTAAAAAGTTGTTTTCTCCATTATTTAGTGAATTAAAGCTTTAGTTATAAACAAGTCATCCAACAGCCTTTTCAGTCGTGGAGCGACTGATGTCTCTCTGGTGCATCGTTACAGATGATAGCAGTGTGAGATTGGAGACAAGATGAGGTCGTTCCTAATGAAGAAGAGCTTAACCTTTCTGGTAGTTGGATGTCTAGAACTAATTAATCCTATTCTTAGAAACTCTGAGGTGAATAAAGGTGTGTCATTTAACAGAAACTTCCCCCAGGAGAACAACTGTGGGTTTATCTGAACTATGGAGGTTTTCTACAACTTGAGCAAATTTTCTAACACCACAACTTTGTCTTCCCAGGATTATGGGAGGGTCTGCTTCTTAGTTCTTAGCTGAGAGGTCCAATTAGATATTTCCCCCTTTCTTTTGGGATGCTTCATCTTGGAAGTTAGAAATGTTTCCACACAAAAATTTTGGTGAATATACTGAAAGGTGTATTTTTCTTTTTTTTTTTTTAATGGCATACTGGCATTTCTGAACAGAAAGATGCTCCATCAAATACCCTCAGTCATCTTCAGTGAGCATTTAATTGAACTAGTTTACTTACATCCTGAAGCCTCCAGAACACCTCTAATATGCTTTTGAGCTCTGCTTGTTCTTCCCAAGACTGTATGGATTGGCCCAGGCAGGTATCTGAGCTTGACCTGGGCATTCCAAAATGTAAAGGCAGTCAGACCTGCAAGGAAATCATCCTCAGCTTTGGTAGTACCTTCCAATGCAGTGAATTTTCTTTTCTGCTCAACCCTTTTCCTTTTCAATTCTCTTTTGTAGGCACATGAATGCTAGCAGACACTGCCATTATAATCTCACAAGGCAGAAGTCAAGATACATTTGGGAAGAGCTGTTTAGCTAGTTCTGTGAACTCATGCAATTTAGATTATCAATCAACCGCTGGAGTCCCAGGCCTTGATTCTTCGATGTCCCAGGCATACAATTATACCTATCATGCTAACTTGGCCTATTGAAATCTGCTGACAACATGAGGTTTAAGTTATGTATGTCCTTGAAGGATTAGTCCCCTTATTCTTCTCTAGCACTTCAAATAGACTAGCTGGATGCCAAATTTCTTGTCAGGTTCACTGTTTCTCCACCTGCAGAGTAGCTGTCGGCAAAAGGGCCTGTATTTTATGTTTATTAATAATTCTAGCTTGTGCTACAGGAATATAAGAAACTTCAGCAATTTTCTCAGCTCAGTACTTAAATTCTTGAATTAGACTTTGAGACATCTTGTTTCACACATACTGCAGAGGCGGAGAGTGGAGACAAGTTGTCATGCATGAATGAAGATGCTGGGAATTGAATGAAAGAGATTTTCCCACCTCCTAATAAAAGTCAAAAATGACTCACCTGAAATAGAGGAGATTAACAGTGGCCAATAATTTATTGAGTACTTCTTTGTTGATGTTGGATGTTGGCTATTCTTAAGAAAAGTACAACCCAAGAAAACCTATGTGAGCACCAGTCAGCCAAAGGGACTTAATGGCTTCATGCAAGAGCCAATATTCAAGGCCAGAACTTTGAGACAGAAGTCTCCCTGTTCTGTTCTTCCTCAGATCCAGTGTTCCTTAACTTTAAAAATATTTAAAGATTTTTCTTTCAATCTGTTCCTAAAACAAGAAGTGACAGATTTCAGAAAATCTATTTTGTAAAACAAGAAAAATGGGCTTAGGTTAGTGGCCATTAACATGTCATCTAGATAAATCAGAAGGCTTCTAGAAAGGATCTTAATAATAATAATAAAAAACTCCACCTAGGACAATGAAAAGTAGGAAAATAATCACCAGTAGACCTTTATTTTTCCCAGGTTCCAGGGGAGAACTATGAAAATGTTAATTCACAGAGGTACTTAGAAAGGCATTGCTTAACTTTATCTACATCATAAATTCTGGCTGACAAAAATCTTACTATAAACTAATTTACACTATCCATCATGAAGTATCATTTCAAATGAAAAGATTTAGGTTTTAACATAGCCCTGTAAACTCCCAAGGACTTTTGGACTGCAAACAATGAGCTCAACCATGCTCTTAAGAAGCCTATGTGATCTACAGCCTGTGGAAGTCCCATATCTGACTAGTTATTGCTGCGGGGACATCCTGCAAGACCAGTGAGCTTCACAGGGTACTACTCAAATGGCAGTAACAGGAACTGACTCTGGATGAGTGAACAAAAAGACTCAGCAGAGCTGTTATTGATATGTTGTCTAAGAAACCAAGATTTTCCTTTTCCCTTTTAAGACAGATGAGACCACCAGTTCTGTATTTCATAGGCCATACTGGAGGGGTCTTGGGGCTTGTTCAGGTACACTCCTCAGTGAAACTTCACTGAGGGAAGCACCATATATTTCCTAAACCATTGTCTTCCTGTAGATCAAGAGGAGAGTTCCGGTAGAAGTGGGTTCTCTTCCCTGCTTCTGCAGGGAGATAAATGATATGTTGAAAAATTCCTGTTCTGATGCCTTTTTAAATGGATTCCTGAAAAAGAGCTACAGAACCTTTTCCCTGTGAATCTCCATTCATTCCATCTCACAACTGAGCTACTTACAAGAAATCCCCCAACTTCATTCCAAGTTCAGGATTTTCGCACATGTGTAGGCTTTGGCCTCTTTAATGGGAGAGAGCTGAGAGAGATGACATCATCATAAATTAACATCAATAAGCTATTTACCATCTCTCTGACACTAGAACTTGGCTCTGGGGAGGCAGTCAGTGTCATCTACTTGAAGGGGCAAAGGTGAGGCACTGCACTGGTGTTTTTATGAATATTTCATATCTTGGAGTAGGAATCTGTCTATTCCCATTGCAGATACTTATACTTTAAACAAAGTGCAGAGTGTAGCTATAAGCTACCCTTGTTTAAATTTTCCTTTGTACATTAGTAAGCTTGCCAAAATTGCATGGGCAGAATGGGAAAATGGTGTACAGTATAAAGAAAAGGGGCAAAGAAGAGACCTTAAGGGTTTAACAGCAATTTTTGCATACTTCAGCCAAAATATACGAAAGCACAGTCAAAGAACAGATAACAAACCTTATCCACTATCAGTGCCTTGCACCTGGGCATGCTGGTGTGACAGTAAGATGTGGTGCAGCAGTGGGACTGATCCTGCAGTTTGTGGGATGCACTTCTGCTGCACAATGCCGTAGAAAGTCTGTCCTCATGCACCAGTTGAGCTGTACCAACATGCAGCTTTTATTCCATCACACCAAAGACAACAATAGTGCACATGCCTGTAACATCAACTGGCCTTTCTATGACTCTCGCTGTTTCATTTATTCGGCAGTTTCAAGGCCAAGATGTTTCTTTGACAGATATTACTAGAAAAAAAAAATAAAAACCTCAAGTCTTTCTTAGTAGCATTTTATGTCTCATATACAGGTGTTAAACTCTAGCAGAGCTCCCCAGAATTATCACTGATGGTGGCCAATGGATCAACTCTAAATTTTGTTCCCTGGCATTCTTTGGACTTCCCACGGTATGAAGTGCTCGTGGCTTTGTAGTAGTGAAAATTGCGTGCAGTTTTTTGGTATTAAGTTAATGACAACTTCTGTCAAACTTTCTATTTCACAAACTTTCACAGCTAACCATCTCCAAAAGTAGCAATATCCAGCATATTATTCCATGTGCTTGTACAGCAAGAGGAAAGTAGGCAGCTTTGAGGAGCAGCGTCTAAATGCTGCATGTGGTAATTTGACACACAACTGCCATTAACAATAATGGAAATTGTATGTCTGATGATACATCACACAGAGTAAAGAAAATTCAGCCCTGGGGGTTTGCTGCTCAGTGTTCAGAAGTGCAATACAAAATGTGAAGAGAAGTGAAGAGTAAGAAGCTTGTTTCTCCTTTCATGCCCATCAAGGGATGTGTAGAACACTGTTTTAAAGAAAAATCCAAATCCGTGGGTTTTTCTGTTTGTCTTTTGTAAATTGATAGTAAAAAGTAAGGAGCTTCTAAGCCTGACTATTTAAGGACACATTTTGAACCCAGGTGCTTGTAACCAGGAGCTTAAGAACCCTTCTTGCTCTCAACCTCAGGACTAGACACTTATAGGGTCAAGAGCTCTGCTTGCTGGCTTGCTTCCCTCTTGAAATAAGCAGGCAAAGCTGTGTAAATGGCATGAAGGCCCAGAAGAGCTTTGGCTGTGCTTGTCTCCCTGGTGTTATTTGACGAGCTACCTCAGCATAGAAGCCAATTGAAAAACTAAAAATAATGCAGTTTGTATCTGAGTTCTTCCAGCTATTTAATTATTAATTTATGAAATCGTGAGTGTAAAAACATTCTGGAATAGCTTAGATATTTCTTTAGTCTCTTTTCATTTGGTTTCCTAGCCAAATGTAGTTAAGCCCCACCTTGCAAAGTTTGTCCCATATCCATCTGAACAGAGAGGCAGCAAGATCTGTGCAAGACGACTTCAGTGGAAATCAGGGCAGTGCCTTGTGCACAAGGACAAAAGCAATTCATCAGATTTCTAAAACCAGGTGGGCCACTGGATCAACTTCTCTGACTTCTCATATAACACTGACTGCATAAATTCAGCCCATCCTTATTTACTGACCCAATAGGCCCTTGCATAGTAAAATTTTTTTCTCACTTATGTTCTTATTTAAGATACTCGTTATCAAAGTCAAACTCTTGGCAAAAGGTCAGCTTCTATGAACTCAGGAATCTGTCTGTCCATGTCAGCAACAAACTATTTTCACTTTATACTGAGCAATCAGTGAAGAAAACCAATCACAAGCAGAGGCCTGAGCTTTCAGCCTTGTCTCTCTCATACTCAATACCACAAGCTCAAATGAGTTAAAGTTGTTCGATTCTGCTAAAAACAGTCAATCTGTGATCAGGGAGCCTTGTTTAACCTAAAATTCCTTTGCTATTTGTAAGTGCGAAAAGAAAAAATGGGAGAAGAAATCCATGTGAAGTCCATAGAACTGGCACACAAAGATGCTTTGAGTTGGAAATGGGGCACATCTGATATCAAGGTTTGAGGAAGTTAAAAGTGACACATAGGAGACCAGCATTACCTTCATGTTTTGTGCTAAGCTGGGAGTTCATCTTCCCTGAAGTTTTTTCCCTTCCAGCTTTCTTCTCTCTTCTTACGACTACCTGCAAAAATAAGTGACATGAAAGATGAGCTGGGGGGCAGTACTTAGGTACAAAGTTTTCTTACAGTTTGTTGGAGCTCCTCACCATGCCCTTCTGAAGGCCTCTCCATAGTGTGACGTTTCCAAAGGAACAGAAGAGCAGCCACGAGTTGCTGGCAGAAGAGATTTGATTTGTTAAAGTGCTTTTTCTTGGCTTTTTTTTCTTTGTCTTGGGAAGTAAAATTGCCTCCCAAAGTGTGAAGAGCTGTTTTGTTTGGAGCATTTAAGAACAGTGGAAAAAGTATTAAAAATGCATGATCTGGTTCAGCACTAATGGTTTTGGTTGGATTAGAGGCAAAGTATGGACAAAGTGGCCTAAGAGCCACAGTTTTAATGGTCCTAAAATACACTTCACTTAAATAATTCACTGCTCTCTGTTCCCAGTCAGTTCCCACCTCTACCTCTTACAGCACGCACCTGTACCTTATTAATAAATTAGGTTATATTTATTAACTCATTGCACTGCCAACTCTCTCTTTTATTTTTTATAGGTTTTGTGATCCAAGAAAGTCCTTTGGAAAAAAAATCTCACTTAATCTTTTAGTTATACATGTCCCAGAATTTTATAGTAACATCAAACAAAGGGAGGATGAGTATATTTTTACCAGTATAAATACAGAACCTTGTGCTCAGTAATATATGGTGATGCAATGCTGGAGACTGTATGCAAATGGCACAATTACAGGCTTCTGCAATGAAGTAATCATTTGTCCATAGAAGTTTCTCACTTCCATGCACAGTGGCACATGTGCAATATATTGCAGGTGTTTATGCTCTAGCTAAGAAAAATAAGGTCTCGATATTAAAGTTTGTGGTCTGCATTTATTTTTACTTTTTTTAACTTTTTTTGTCATTTTCTGATCGACGGCTATTCAGAAACATATTTCTTTGGGCTATGTCTGTTTGTATTTTCCAGATATTGTATCTATTAAGACCTTGTATTGTCTGTCACTTCCATTTTATTCAATCATGTACCTGTCGGCTTTGCTAAAACATGACTCTCATTTTTATGCGGGCTGTTTTTTCTCTCTTCCAAAATGCCTTGAAAGTTAGCTTTTCTGAAATCACAGACTGCACCTCCAGAACCAGCCCTTAAATCTGCTCCAGCAATCAACCGCAGGTGCAATTTTGTGAGTACAACCAATTGCAGGAGGAAATTATAGAACTTAAAGATCAAGCATCTCCCTGATTTGTAAGCACAAATAGCAAGTATAAATGAAGTCGATGGAAACTGTAAGTGCTCAGAGCTTCACAGTGTAAAGCTGTTGTTTGCACCCACAAATTAGATGATAAGAAATCAAAGCCTCCTATCCATGCTCTCAGTTGATTGCAGGATTGATGTGGGAGCCTTAGATGGAGTCTCTCTAGAAATGCAACCCTTCAAGACCCTGCTTGTGCATTTTCCAACATGGGACTCATTGTACATAGTTTGATTATGTCTCATTTGGCATCTCCAGTATCCCCTGTAATTAAAAATTAAAAAACTAGACACAGAAAATATAGGGATGTAGGGATGCAAAGAACTTGCTAGCAGGAAGCTGAGGGATGCCATGTTCAGCTCCTTGTATGTTGTCACTTTCTAAGGTGAGCCTCAGTTATGAGAGTAAGCTCATGGGGACAAGAGCTAGGCAAGAAATGCAACGTTCAATTTCCCCTCCTTTCCTTAGCATGCTTGTGCCTCTAGCTTCTGTTCTTCAGGTCAAGTTCTCTCCTGTTACATCTCTGTACGTGAATTGTCCCCATCTCGGTGTGGACAAGTGGCAACAGAAGCTGTAGCAGGTTGCACAGAATTGTAAGTCACTGCACAACCTCTGTACCTTTGTGAGTGTGTGTTTCTTAAAAAGTGTGAAATGTCTTGCGTAGTCCCAGTGTTGGGTTAAAGGTTAAGGTCAAACCCAGCTGTATTTTTTGTATTGTTAGAGCCTCTTATACTTTGGACTAAGGTAATCATTTACTACTGGCTATCCAGAATTTTAAATCTGTATATATCTTGGGGGTTTCCTAATATACACTTAGGAGTTTGAACTTGACCATAATTACACCCTGATTATCTTCAAAAGCTTTACTTATCTCATTATCAACTCCTTCCTATGTTGGAGGTCAGTAGCATATCCCTTTTATTAGCCATTTAATCTTTTTACCCACTAGCTCTATTCTCATTGATTCATTTACTATATTTCTCTGCAGCTAATATTTCTGACATTTCAGACTAACCTCTCCCCTTGCCTTTTACTCTGTCCAAAGTAATCTGTACCCCTATAGATTTTGAGTTCATTACCGTCCACTTTAGGAGTACTGGAGGTCACCATTAAAATCTTTATGATTCTGCCTTTAGTGTCACGTACAGTCACATCACTGCAGTTTGCTCTGCTGCACTTCCCTAGCACAGGACGTAACTGGGGAAGACTATCATAATACCTACTGTTGCAAAGAGAGAGGCAAAGGCTGCCGTGGTGGTGACAATAAATAAAAGGAACTCATTCCCATAACAGAAGCAAAACTGCTCTGGAATTACCATTCTTATAACACAATATTTTTGCTCGCTCATTTCACATATTTTTGCTGCTATGAACCAGTTTTTTAGAAATAGCATTTATTGATTTTGCTTTCCCTGTGAGATATAATTAACATTTCCAAGGCTTGGGTTTCCTATTATCTTTCCATCATGTTGTCATTTGCACGTGATTCCTTTTGATGAGAATTCTTGTTCGTCTTTCTGACTGGGTTTCTCTCCATGAATTGGAACTTCTGTGGGGGGAACAGTTTGTTTTTGACATATCTTTCACTGGCTTTCCCAAATAAATTATTTCCTGCATGCTAACTTTTTTTGATGACCATCACTGCATTTAAAGAACCTTTTTTAAAAAAAGGTGACTCTTCAGCATTCCGAATGTACTTCAATTCTTGGCAGCCTGAAGCATACAGCTGAATGCATGCTAAGTCTAGCAAGGATAATTACACCAGCTGTGACCTTTTTGAACACATATTTGGACCAAAGCAGTTTTCAGTCACTTCTGATTGACTTAGAGCTTACTTGAATTTCCATTTCCGCAGACTTCAAATACCATCTTCCTGAGGTTAAATCCAGCAGGGTACATGTGTGTCATCACAGGTTTTATCATTTGATATTTGTTCCTCTTTATGGCATCTGATGATTTACGGGAGGTTTTACAGAAGATAGGGCCACATGTTTATCACAGCTTTGGGCTCAAGTGACCATAAGAGGCTGAGAACGGGGTCCCAGGGGCGAGCACCTTGTTCTTGTCCTTGGGTCAACGAGGAATGGAGTCCACCCATAGTGCTTTTGCAGAGCAGTGATTCTCCATTTAACACCACGTGCTACATGACTAAGCTCTTCAGAAAATAAAGAAAAGAAGAAAATGAAAGCAGATGAAAAATTACTAGTTTCGGCATGTATTTTCAAAAGTGTATTTATATATATACACATATATATTATTGGAATGCACTCATTGAGAAAACCAGAACACTTTTGGTTTTGCTGAAACTCTCCTCCAATTGGAGTGGAATTTCTGATCCACTTAATGCTTTTTTGATCTGTAACACTACATGTGTGACACTTGTTTATTGTTAGAGGACAGATGCTTAATTAAGATGGCCTAATTCAAGAATATCCTGCTTTGCAACTAACAGAATTTTCATGTCTGTTTTGGAGATACACCCCTGAGACTTCATGCTGGATAGCAGGGTCAATTAATGCAGCTTTATTACTGATTACATCCAGTGATTGATCAGTTTAGACTTCTTAGAAAGTGCATGTGAATAATTTTTAGCTACTTACTTAGGATCATCTCCTTTCTACAGTTGCTGAGCTCATATCAAGTATAGTTGCATTCCGTTATTTTCACCTTTAGAATTTTTAGCTTTCTCTAGACAACCTTTTTGGCTTCTGTGCCATGGGGCAGGCAGTGTTGGCAGCACTCCTTTACTGGAATTGGTTGCTTTCCACCAAACAATTTCACTGTTGACCAAACAATATGCTCATTTATATCAAAAAGGTACTTCTACTGCAAAGGCTAAATAGCTGTCATAGCAAAGACAAATAACTTTAGGCTGATGTGAAGGCCATAGTTGCTGAAAGGACTCTCAGAGCTCTCAGTAGCCTTGCTGGAATGATATGGTTGAGCCTGGGAGGCAGCATCCAGCACTTTTGCGTGGAATCGAGCCAGATTATGCAGGGATCAGTGCGTCTTTCAAAGGAAGATCAGCAGGAGCAACTCTGCATCTGGATAAGCTGTTTCTAAAAGGATTAAAGAGATGACACTTTTACCAGCTCTCTGATTATTTGGTAAAACAAGGATGATGTTCAAATTAATATGGCCCTTTCTGTGATGCCCATGTCTAACTGGGACTAGGCAAGAGAGCTGCTTCCCTTCAGCAGCCCATTTTGAGGACATCCATGATAACCAGACACTTGCACCATCCCTCTGGCTTGCTTACATCTGGGTAGTTTAGCCATCAGGAGTAAAGCAGTTACTGCTGTGGACCTGCCATCCACACTGCACTAATTTTACTCCCAAAGTTATCTCTTGTTTAACCCTGTTGACTGAATGTCTGTTAGTGATGGGAGCATGCTATCTGTCCCTGGAGCACATCATCTGGGGTGGTTTCATTCTGGTGTTAAAACCCTGGGGCTGCTCCACGATGTGAACCAAATCCCAGTCTGAATTACTGAGCAGTGCAGTTCAACAGAGCACTGCTGATCTGCCATAAAACACTGGCACAGAGGCAGCCTCTCTATTTTGTAGTGAGAACAAAGCAAAGAAAGTGCTTTTAAAAGAACGCATAATCTACACACATCTGTATTGCTTAAACCCTTCTCTTGGTCTCTGATATGTTGTGCTCAGATCCAACTCGAGGGCTGGGGCCACCTGTCTCCTGTTAAGCCTCCTGATGTTTTTCTGCCTTTCCTGGCTTTGAGCTGTGCCAGAGTTGGTTCTGCTGCTTGGTGAGGGGTGTCCCACCCAATTACCCAGACCTTGTCTCCTAACAGCCCTTAAGTGGTTGCTAAAAGATGGTACATCTTAGATCCTTCTTTCTGTCACCTCTTCCCTCCAGGTTCATGTTTGTTTAAACCAGTGGAGTCACATACAAAACACAATCAACACATGCTCAACATGCCTGAAACAGCTTGTCTTCTTCAGTAATCCTTCAGTGCTCCTTGCACAGAAATGTTGCAGGTAGGGATTTTGCTCACAGGGAGGCATTAGACTGAGTGTCCCTGTAAATCCCACCCTAACTATGCATTTGGCATAATCATGTTATTTTAAAAGATGGTAAAAGCAAATAGATGGGATGTAATATCCCATTAGCTAATAATGCATGCTCCGCTGAGCTGGATTCATTTGCAGTACAGGTTATATCCAGTGCTATAGGTGTTTTGGCCAAAAAGAATAGCCCTGGTGCTACTATTTAACAAAGCAATGCTCTGTGCTGAATCTGGGCTGTGGAAGTGGCACACACAGCAGTGGTGATTGCCAGAAGATGTGTGAGCCCCACTGAAGGCAAAACCACGTGTGAAATAGTGGCATGATGAAGGCTCTGAGCAAAACTGCTTTTTGCTTTTGAGCAAAACAAATGCCCAGCATGAAGCAAATTGCCTCAGGAACAAGGATGCAGACAGGTTGGCCCCCAAGAGGCTGCAGCACAAAGGCCAAATATTGCATTGATTTAGAGGGTCTGGAAGCAAAGGAGAGGTTTTGGGGGGATTTGTTTCTTTTTTTGCTGCTAGCAACAGCTTCAGCATCTGTACTGAGCCACAGGTGTGAGCCAATGTGTAATGTGTTTTGGAGTCCCCCTCTGCTCTATCCTTTACTGGGAGGAGAAAAAAAAACCCTGCACCCAGCATCAATCCAGAGCCCATGGGTGCTGCAGTGCATCTTCTCCTCATACATCAGGAGCTCAGCCCCTCCAAGGATCCAGGGCAGGTGATCTCATTAAATATATGTGATCTAACAGTGCCTTCCTCCTTCTCACATGTGAGGGGAATAGAGGTGTTCATTGAGCATTCTGCTCACACAGAGGAAGCTAGAAGAGCTGGAGGAAGATGCAGGGTGGGTGTCTGTCAGACCTGCACATGTGCTGCTATTCCTTATTGACAAAGCCATATGGGCCCCATCTAGGAACTATCACTACGAAGACTTCGGCCATAATGGGAGCTTGGGAGTTTCCTAGAAGTTACTGTTTTGGGATAGAATATCCTGAAAAATTTTCTTGCAAATACATCGCAGGACTGTGGAATATTTTTTTTTCCTTGGAGAGAATCCAGGGCTCATTCTTCTAAGCTATAAATTCTTTAGTGCAAGGATCTTTGTTTTCTTTCAAGTCTGAAATGAACCTTGTGCCACGGTATGCACAGCCCAAACCGAGCAATATATTACCATACAAAAACATCATTTACATTCAGCCAAGGTTCATTTTAATGAGAACTTAGATGTCTGACAACCAGACTGGGGTACCTAGTGGCTGAAGGCTGCTGGCATAGGTCAGCCAAAGCCCAGTGCTGCCCCATGACATCCCACCTACCTGCATTTCACATTCCTCGAGAGGCACAGCCTGCATCAGAGTTTGGCTGTGGGATATGACCTGTGGGAAAAAAAAATCAAGGTAAAATCACACAGAACATCCAGTGAGGAAAAAAAATTACAGGAAGGAAATCTCTCCGGTACAAGTCCTGACAATCTTGTGAATTCTTGTACTCTGCATAATGTTAAGGATCATTAAAATGAAAACACTCCTCCATTGCAGCCAGGAAAGGAATCTATACCACTTATATGATAATACTATGGAGCTACATAGAGGTTCATGAAATATGGATGTGTTTATGTGCAACATGCTCCAACTTAAATTTGGAATGCTAAGTAAAGTAACTACCTGCAAAACACATTCATTCAAAACATTCAAGTGGTGAAGGCTTAATTTGATTTACCATGCTTTAACGCTGTATTATTTTCCTGTTATTGTGGCATTTTGTTGTTCTTGTTCTGCAGAAAGTCTGGCACTGGGTTTTCTAATGCTTATATTGATAGATTGGAGGTCACTGAGGTTCAGCCTTGGGCCGTTTTCTGCTTCTCCCTTTTCTTAACAGCTATCTCTAGTTTTAAATTCCTGTGTAAATCTTGGGCTCTCCACTTTGGAAACTGCAAATAATGCACATATGTTCTATATTTGAGTATGTCCTAAACATGCAGATTATGTGGCAATATTGCTCTTATTTATTCATTTTTACATTATTTCATTATAAGTATGAACAGCCCATATACAAGACTGTTCAAATACCCAGAAAATTGTTTTCCATTGCAAAGAGCTCATAAAGGCTATGCATATTTAGTGTGGTACACTGCAGATGTCAGCATGTGAACAACAGCATGCATGGGAACATATATGGGGCTGCAGCCTAAAGACTAGATGTGCTAAGTGAAAGAGGTCAAAATATATCCTAAACTCATAGAAGGCTAGGGCAAATATTGAGAAAATCTGGATTTAACATTTTAATATGCATTTATATGGCTGAATTACGGCTTCAGTTTGCAACTGTCAAGAATTGCCCAGCATACAAATTTACTAAAACAACCCAGAGTGTGATGCACTGTATTAGAAAATGGACTGTAGAGGATTTAATAAAAATAATGGAACCATAGCTATAAAAGACTTTTCTGTTGCTCATTGGTACTATATAATTGCTTTAAAGTGTTGTGTTTTAGGAAAGGAAAGAAAACCAAGTATGTGAATGAGCAAGAGAGAAGCAGACAGACCCTGCTGTCATGGTGAACCCTACCCAAGGCATGCTGAGCCATCCATTGGCATCCCCAGACTTTGGCTCGCTTCCCTCCTCAACAGGAGCTGCAGCTCAGAGACCAATGTGCAACCCAGCCAGTGCTTGGTTAAACAAGTCGACACTGACAGTGTTTGTTACAGAACACTGTTTGTCCTCTTGTATGTCTTGAGTTGTAGTGAAACCTCTGCCTCTTCCAGTTGTTGGGGGATTTGCTGTTGGGATTTGGTAATAGATGGACCATGCATCCAAGCATAATCACAGAAGATCGGAAAGTGTTTTTCGTCAGTCCTTTATACTGTGTGAGGAGCTCAGGCTTGCTTTTGCTGGTGCTTCTCTTCACTGCAGATAGGTGACATATTAAAGCTTTCAGACGTAGCATCTCATTCGCACCATGGAGATTCTGTCGGAGGTGTCTGCTGGAGGGCTCAGACCCAAACCTGTTGCTCCATTGGGACCCTGGGGGCCAAGCCTTGCCCCAGCAGTGCGTGGGATGTAATTGCATAGACAGGAGCTGACAAGGGCAATTCAAAGATAAACTCTCATCTTGCAGCTTGGTGCACTTACAAACACTTCTTTTTCTTGCCACGTTTAGGACAAGTATCTAACAGCCTATTTTTCCTAGGGTTTGTTTTTTGAAGTCTGTTTCTCCCCAGGAAGTTGAATGCATGAGCAAGAGTTTGATATTATCTGCCCCTTGCTGTGGAAAATGTCACAGGCATGTCATGACAAATGTCACTGCTTTCCTGTTTCATAGGCAGGAGCATCAGTTGCCAGTCACACAAACTGGTGGTGTGTATTACCAAGGAAGTGCAGCTGGCTTGTACCCAAATCCACATTTGTGAAAGAAAAAATGCCTGTGTGTTCCCTCTGTGGCAGAAATGAAAACCAAGATCAATGACTTACTCTTTCTAAGTCTTACGTGCAAGGTAAAACTACTCTTTCACTCTGTGATAATGTCAAGTGGAGAGAAATATACACCCGGTGAGGTCATGGTCAGTTCAGGAAAAATATGCTATAAAAGAAATCACTTGTGTTTTCTCCATGTGAGGAGGCAGAGGTGTTTGTAAGGAAAAAACATGAATTAACTGATCATTGCCACATTTGGATTAAATATAAGGAAAATGAAAAATGGTGAAGATCTTGTTTATTTTTAATCAGGGTGGCCTTTCTGCTCTGTGCTTCCTGGCTATTCCAGCTCTTCTGGGTTGTTCAACACATGGATTTAAATGGTGCCAGCTGCATTGTGAAGTGCAGCCCTATAGGTTTTCTGGTATTCATGGCAGTGCGATGAGGAGACATTCATAGAGCTGCTGTGGAAAAACTGGAAAATAGGAGATAATGTGCTCTTCAGGTTAGGAGAGGAATCTCCCAGCTCAGATATCTGCTGGGTGACAAATGCCTCAAAGAAGGTTTCTATCAAGAAAACCGAGAGGTGATCCTGAAGTTGCACATTACCAGTGCTGAGTGAAAAACAGATCTTCCAGAGCTGGTGGAGAACCACAGGATGCTGCTCCCAGCTCCAGAGCCAGGGCAGAGGCAATTACTGCTGCTTCCAATAGAGGTGGTCAGGATGACAGGCAAGGGGCTGCTCCAGGCAGCAGTTTCCATCTCACATTCTCCCATCGGAAGCAATATGAGGTGGTGATGACATTGCTGGATACTGCTGAGCAGATGCATGCAGAACAATGTGTGCAAATGAAGGTGGCAGCTGCTGCAGAAGCCCCATAAAGGCTGACGTGCCCTCAACTATCTATTATTTTGGTTCAAGAAGAATGGGGAAATATGAGGAAAAATGAGGTAATAATGTTCTGAATGAGTAGATAACAGAAACCAGTAATCCTGCACCTCTAGTCCCTGAGGAAGTAACGTAAGAAATACTGAGATGATAAAATCTGTAAGTACCTTGAAACCCATATAAAGGGTAAAAGACCTAAGCTCTCATATTTAGGATAGCTTTTACAAGTATCAGAGCAGAGCCTGAATTTCTCTGTTTGCCATCTTTCTGCTCGTCTATGTTGTAGGGCACTTGAGATACCAGGCGACTTGTTAATGTTCTGCTGTCACATTCTCTGTGAATGTTTCTTCTGTGCTGAGCACCTCTCCATTTTGTTTAGCTTGAGATGCTTCTAGAGTAAGCTAAGTCAGAGTTAATTCAGGGAAAAAAGAAATCAAAACTTGGAACATGCACAGCCGAGGATTTGCTCAGGAACAGCTTTTCCACTTTGTCGTCGCATCTGTCCATAATCTGAATTTACTGTTTCTGTTGCAAGCACTAAAGTTTAATAGAACCTTCCATAATAAGTAATACAGTGGGGTAAGCATTCCAATTTTTTTCCTTTATAGATAAAGGCAGTTCTTGCCTTTGGTTTGTGTAACCCTGTATTTAATTTAGACTTCTAAGTAATTTATTAAAATTACCGTTTGACAAGATCTCCTTTCTTAGTTCAAGCAAATAGCACTGTATTTCAGTTTGGGGATCCTATATCTGCTGCAGCAAAATGTACAAAAAAAGGTAATAGGTGGCTGAAATGAATTCTCTGCTTCTCTATGTAGATATTTTCTTCAAGGCTTGTGCACCCAAGGTTGAAATCTGGATCCCTCAGAGAGGAGGTTTGCCAAACCATTGTTAGCTTGATTGCCTCTTTATTAAAATTACAAAACTGGTCATTAGAGGAAAGGCACTGCTTATAATCCATCTACATTTTATAACAGGCTGACTCCAGAGCTTTTCAAAATCCTGCTTGGAAAAGATGAGCAAAGGAAGCTGACTCTGAGCGTGATCACATGGAATCTGTGCTGGCTGAAGGACAAACAGTGGTGTATCAATTTGGAGAGAAATATTCATTAGGGGCACTTTGGGGATTGTTGTTAAGCCTCATTCTATTTAATGAACTGGAAGATAGAGTAAACAGGAGATTAAATGCAAGGTTTTTCTAAATTATGAAGGATTGTATCACTGTGAAAAACAGACTAAATGGTAAATAAAAAGAGGGGAAGGAGAAGACTGGGCAACAAAGTAAAATTCAGGTCCTCTTAATATGTAGTTAAAACAATTGCAAATAAAGTAATCTGAGAAGTAAATAACCAGTGGGTCAGGGGGGAAAGGGGACTTAAAAAGTACCAGTGACCTCAGGCAGTCATGGGAAGTACAATATTGCCACACACAATGGGAGCACAGAAGGCCAGCCCACAGTAGTTCTGTAGATGCAAGTGTCTCAGTCATCACATGTAGATGATACTTCAGTGCCACAAAAGAGCCCACCATTAAAATATTTAGGACATTTTGTCTGGGAGATAGGAATTTTCATCTATACTCTGCAGTTGCCAAAGCCAGCTTCCAGCAAGGAGCTTTGTCATTGATTTCAATGGAAGTAGATTAGGGCCATCACAGAGACCTTTCTAAAATTGACCCTTAAAGTACAAAACACATTGACAAGTTAATTTGGCTTCAGAGACCGGCAGCCAGAATGATTAGAGCAATTTATTTAAAAGACAATATTAAAATAATTGACTTGATGTTGGCTGCACGGATGTTTGGCTGGATAATTGCCTAAGCATCACTTATCTGTGGGTAGCACCAAAACCTTGGGTTCATATAGGAGAGAAAAGCCTGAGCCCATCCAAAAGCAGTTCATAGAGACATAGAATATCCCTTGTTGGAAAGGACCCATAAGGATCATCAAGTTCAATTGCAGCATTAAATCCAGCTCAGGAAGGTCTAAAGAGGGAGGAGAGGGCTTTGGAGTAAAAGACAACTAGGTGAAATAAAGGTTGAGATCTGAATCCTTTCCCAGGATGAAGGTCAACAGAGGCATATTCTTCAAAAAGAAAAGATGAGTTTCAAAATTCAGTGAACAACAGTGCATGGGAAATTATGATGGTGCCTAAGTGGACTGTAGTCTCAATTATTCTACAGAAATTAATTGTAAATGTATTTGGGAACAGGCATTAGAATGTATTTTTGTTGAATCAAGGCAGAAAAAAAAAAAAAAGGAATAACTTCACATTTCTCACATCTTTCTGAATCATTGCTGTTTTATTTTAGTGAGAAGGACAGAGGACATCAGAGGCTCAGTTTCTTTTGTGAAGTGAAGACATTTGGGGGTGGGAATGTGCAAAGATGTCCCCCAAGGCTTTGAGAATTTGGGTCTGATCTCTCTTTGACAGATTACCTCTAAAGAGACATCACCCCTCGTGGGAAATAACTAGATGTTATTTGTCAGTACAGCTGGAAATGCTGTTTAGGAAAATCTGAATCTAGGTGTTTTAAGTTAGCTATCATTTGGGGGTGTGCTAACAGGCTCACTGTTAAATATGGCATTTTACATCTCCCTGCAAACCTTGCCACACTGCTGAAAACATCTTGGAACTGGCTGTCATTAATGCCCAGTAGTATGGAAGGGCTCTGCAGCAACTGATCCTCTTGGTGACACGTGATAAATGGTGTAAAGCTGTGTCAGATACTGCTTTCATCAAACCCATCGTGCAGAGGTTATCTGAAGACATCATAGGGTAATTTCCTGGGTTTCATTAAGAACCACGTGAGGATAGTATGACACTAAGACATTGAAAATAGTTAAATCCAAGTCAAGGGGAATTTTAGATGCCTTGTTCCTCAAATAACTTTCAGTTTATTATATATCATTATTTGATGTTACATATTTCATATCCTCACCCCAACCCAAATACGGGGAAATTTGCAATGCAAAGAAGGTCACTGTGTTACTACAAATGAAAAAATAACTACTGCATTTGTTAGCCCTAATCTATGATCTTGTCTGTGAAATATTTTATTCATAAATGTGTGTCTGCAAATCTGAAGGTAGCATCTACATAAAGTATAATAAACAACTACATAAAGATATTGGAGTATAAAGAGGTGAAATAAATCTTCTCACTGATATTCTGAATTTATAAAAAAAAAAAAGCGTTTTTCAATCAGCTCTTATAAATACATTTTTTGGCAGTGAGGTGAGCAGTAGATTGAATGTATTGCTGTAATTCAGTGGAAATGCAGCAAGTTTGGGAATGAAGGAGAGGGAACCTGAGTCAAGGATTCAGTGTTTTCCCCTTCGAGTACTACAAAGATTTTGATTCCACTCTAAAATGAACAAAACATTTTAAATCTACAGTTTGTTTGTCTGTAATTTACCTTTTCAGAAATGAATAAATAGTATTAGACAGTGTTATTTACTTAGAGAGTTCTGAGATTTCAGGGTGGCATTCAACAACACTGATCATTTTTCTGTGTTACTAAGGAAGCACTAACATTTTTCCTAATCCTAAGGTGCTTTCCTATTTTTCTCAATATTGACATGGATAAGGGAAAATCTCAAACACTGTGAGTTTTATACTACTGCTGGAAAGCTGACAAAATGGAAGACTGACAGGAAAACGTGGAAATTGAGACCAAGGAGAAACAATTCACAGAGCAGGAGAGAAAAGAGTGGAGACAGAGCTCGGACCACGGAGATACCAAGCAAACTGCTTGGTGATGTTGGGAAGAGAAGGTTTATTTGCTCTGGGTGCAATCCCCACTGCACCTGAGCCATACAAGCCTGCAGAAATAATAACTTTTTGGGTGCAATCCCCACTGCAGAAGTCTGCAGAAACAATAACTTTTAACATTAATGCAATTCTGAACAGTTTTATCTGAACTAGTAAAGATCAGCCATTCCTACACAGCTCTAAACTCCTAAACTGGCAGGATTTAACCTTATTCCCATGACTGCAAGAGTAAAGACTTCATTAAATAATGATTTAATAAAAGAGCCTTACATTATTGTGAGCCTAATAATTGACATTGAAGCATGTTACAATAATTAAACTGTTTAGATATTGCTCAGATATTTTTGGAGAGGTTCCAGTGCACATTGCCAGAGGCAGCACCAAGTCTCCTCCCATACACTTTCCCCACTAAAAACTTTATAATGCAATATATGCATTCCAGAACCAAGCTCCCAGCTTGCTAAACTTTCTTTGTGTGTTCAGAATGCAGCCAGAGAATGAATTCATCAGAAATAATTAATGCTGTTATAGGCAACACTGATTGCTGCAGCACTGCACTGGTGTATATAATTGCAAATAATTTCCTAGCAGTGTCATGCAAAAGCAGAAGATGCCTTTTGGAGTAGCATAGCACCCATGGAATGTAAGATTAATGCTTGTATAGTACAAGAATACATGTGAAGACTCACTGTCTTTTTTTTTTTCTTTTCTAACCTTGTTGATGTCATGAATATCAATTTACTTCTCCCTCTTCCTTTTTTTTTTTTTCTTGAGATAATTTAACACTCCATTTAGTCATCCTTGGTAATGCAAATCATATCAATTCTGCTGCCAGACTACAAGGTGATCTCCATTGTATCTCTTGGAAATGAGAGATCAATTTTTCTTCATTTATTTTTATTAAAAGAAAAATCTTTCTTTTTAAGGCTTCTGATGAGAAACAACTGAGAATTCCAGGAATTTCAATCAAGGAGCAAAGTTGTAACCATCTGAAAGTATTACCCTCTCCTCCACAGTTTGTCTGCTTCCTCTCCATCCTTCTCTCTCACAGTATTTGCATAATGTGAAGCAGTGGTACAGCTGCCCAGGGAGGTGGGGGAGTCACTGGAGGTGTTCAAGAACTGTGGGTAGGTGGCACTGAGGAATGTGGGCAGTGGGTAGGTGGGGTGGGGTAGGTTTGAGCTTGTCTTTTTTTTCCAAGATTTGTAATTCTATGTGACTAAGGAAGATGTAATTGCAACAGCACCCAAGGAACATACAGAGAAGCGCAGGGTCCTCATAGGAAGCAGCAGTGCTGTCCTGAGCCTTTTCAGAATGTGCAGAAGAGCATCTCGTGTCTTGGCTAACTTCCAGGTCTACATGAAATGTCCTCAAATCCCCTCCTGGGCAGTGTTTTCCCTCCTGTTGTGGAGATACCTGGCATCTCAGATCCTCATCAAAATCCAGAGAGGCACTAATGGCCATTGGATATTAGGAAAAATTTCTTCTCAAAAAGAATGGTCAGGCATTAGAACAGGCTGCCCAGGGAAGTGGGAGAGTTATTGTCCATGGAGGTATTCAAGAAAAGAGATATGGTACTGACTGACGTGATCTAGAGCAGCCACAGGCATGGGGTGCTGGTTGGACTCCATGGTCTTAGTTTTCTTTCCCACTTTAATGATTCTACGACCCTCTGGGGCAGCATGGGCCTCAAAGCATTTCACTCTTTTGAACCAGAGCTTATGTTCACACACAGCAGAAAGATGCTAGGCACTATGAGGGGAACACTTGTCAAATAGAAATGGAATAAGTTAAGAAGCTATGCAGAGCATTTCTGGTTTTAGTCTGCCTGGTTTTTATCATATTTTATCATATGCTTTTCATAGTTATGGTTCTTGCAGACATTTTGTGTGTATTTGGTTCATGCCCCAGACTCGTCCTACAGCTGAAGGCAGCTGGGGGCAAATCATGTCTTAGAACCAGGAAATTCGAAAAGCAATTTCAATGTCATGTTATGCCACTAGTAATCAGGATCAGCTAATTCAGTAATCACCATTCTCAAAACTTTTAAGGTTCTTTCTGTGCTCACAGCACCCCCTGAAATGGAGAGGTGTTTGGGCTCACTCCGCAAAGACCTGCAGTCCCTCCTATCCATCAGTGAGACAGCAGCATATGTTGGTTTGTGCCTCTATCCTTCTGAATTGAAGCCTGCTTATCGTAGACTGATCTTTTCAGATGGAAAAAAGATTATTTAGTACAGGTACTGCCCAAAGTGCCATCCATCACATGGACCAGTCTTCCAAACCCTGTGCTGGGGCTGTGGGGAGCCTCAGGAAAGCAAAAATCATGATGGATTTTTGGCTTCTCACAGTGAATACTGTTTGTTAAATCAAATAAATTAATGATTTCTTTTCCGATTTATTCCTGGGAGGTTTTCTTTATTCTTTAGTGACTCACTGGTTGAGCACTATTGCATAAAGACAGGTCAGTTTGGTTTGCTGAGTGAAACACTCACAATGGGAAATTGGCTTTCCTGGAGAATGAACATCCTTTGATTCCTGTGTGAGTATCTTACTGAGAAATTCATTGTGCAGAGCCGTGCATCCCATTTTTTCCTTTGAAGCCAGTGAAGTTTCAGAGCGACTTGTACCTGGAGGCACAGTTCTGCATAAGAAACAGAAGGTACAGAGGGAGGGGGCAGCTGGAGGATAAAGGAATTAAAACAGGGCTGCTCTTCCATGAATCCACACAGAAATACAAAGTTGAGTAGTGCACTGAGAAATCATTTTCTGGAGATGTTTCTGGGAGTTTAATTTGGGGACGTTGCTACAAAACTCCAGCAGAAAGATGTTGGAGCCCTTGGCTCTCGCCAAAGAAAGGAGCTGGAGCTCATGGCTCTTCATGCCAATGGATTTTTCACAGAGCTCCTGATTTTCCAGCAGTGAAATTCTGGCTTTACTCAGGCGGAAACGGCTGACAAATTTTCGCTCGGAAGGAAAAGATACCAAAAATATACTTGTGCAGTTCTTGTTTCCATGGTTAAAAACCTGTAATTATTTTAAATGTTTAATGGTAGCTCAGTGTCTACATTGGTGACTGCTCACTTCTGTTTGCCCTGTGAATTTATCCTGTTAGTACGTGCGTGTGTGCTTGCAGTTATGTGTTTAAAATACATATGTGTTGGAAAAAAATATGTATTTATCTATTAGAAGTTACTTGTTCTTCTGTCTTTTCAAACGTCTTGCTGCCAGCTGCCTGCATCAAAAGACGCAAGCAGCTGAAACATTGCAGCAGTCTAATTTTATGTCTGTTTATCAGATGCTGCTTCTTTGCTGTGTATTTTCTAAAAGAGTTTATTGTCCACAAGGGCTCTTTTAAAGGGAGGCTTGGATACTGGGGACCTTAACAGTGATGAAACTTAAATGCAAATCCATTTACCTTTTTTTCCATGCAGTATATCCTGCTACCTGCACTCTAAAATGCAGAAGATAACTGTTATGGTACCCTACTTTTTAATTCAGCATTAACTTCTTTGCATTAACTTTCTCATATTTACTGTTTCCAAAGAAGATGTAAATTGCAGGATACAGAAATCACCCAAAGGCAGGCTTTTGTTCCAGGTAGGGTATGATTTAACGTGCTTGGTCAGTGCCACGCTGGTAATTTTGCTTTCATTTCATCTTTGCTCGAGGGCCCATTCCTGCATAATGATTATGTCCCTGGATTTGAAAACAGCTATGGGAGGGGAGGTGCTGATAGGAAAAGGTGAAAATGGGTGAAAATATGAAGATGGGAGAAATATTTCCTCTTCAGAATAACAAATGGATTTCTGATATGTTTTTCCGACTCTTCCTGAGAAACCTCTACAATTAGAAGTAAACACTATGTCCTTGTGAAGAGATTTGGTCCTTGATTCAGAAATGCCTTTAACAGCCTGGGCTTAGCAATAAGCATGTGCTTAGCTCCAAGCTTGCCCTCACTGCTGCTGAGATCATGGCAAGCCACCTTCTTAAGCACTTTGACTGATGGCAGAAATAATCATTCTGCAATGCTCAGTTTTGTTGGCAAAAACTTCTTCCCGTTTGGGGGATTTGCATAATCAATTCCTGAGGCCATCTTTTCAGTTTCGACAACATTAATTAGGGAGAAGTACATCAGCAATACAGCTTATCTGCATTCTTGTTACTTGGTGAGGCCATTCACGCAGAGGGTGGTCTTTAGGTTTGGACAGGATGGAAAGGTAGGAAGAAATATCTTCTCAAGGTGCTTTTTGCAAATGGTTTTCCATGTCTTGCATCACCTGCATGGTGCTTTTAATCACCAGACGCATCAAGGCAACCTTTTTACACGGTCATGGGAATGTGCTGAGACAAGCAAAACACTGTATATCTACCCAAAGTGCAGTTCTTTTCATACCGGGAAGCTGCAAGTGTAGAGTTGATGCTTCATAAAATTCTGACATGCTGGAAAGAGAGTCCTAGATCTGTTTTATACGCTGTAGTAAAGGTGATCTTTGGAAATTGTTTGTTGAATAACTCCGCAGTCTGCTGTACATCACTTTTATTGACGATAAGGAAGATGTCATCAGTAGGACTTGCCTTGGAGAAGAAAGTGGCGAGCTGTTGATTTGGCTGAAAATGTTTTATTCTGTGCTAAAGATCTCACTGGCTACTGCGGAAAGAAAATGCTCCTACTGATGCTCCTGGGTATTGTCTGCAAAGTTTATCGACGTCCCCCAGTGCTGCAAAGGCTTGTGGCACATAACTCTATGGGATCCAGGAGGCCCCTGCCTTCGTGCTCGGGCTTCTTATTTCTCAGTGCCATTTGGTGGTAGTGTGCTGTGAGTTACCGACTTCTATTGGCAGTCCAGCTGCAGGAATGGATGCGTGCAGCTCTTCAACCTTCAAGCTCAGAATTGCACCGCTGCCTACAAAATATGGTTAAGGTGTTTTTATGAGAGCTACAAATTGTAGGCTATTAGGGGAGAATAATTTTATGAGTGAAGCAGGATCCCTCTCATCTTCTGTGTGTGCTGTGTCATAAAGGGGTCACCTATCTCATGTGGGATTTACGTGGGCAACTGCCTGCTATGTTAGTGAGAGGAGAAAGCCATTACAGGATATTATGAGAAGCAGTTTACAGATTAAACAGTGAAGTGTATGTTGCTACTAACCAAGAACATTTTGCAAATTGTCTCTCTCCCAAATCAGCTTGTGTCCACTGAAAACACACAAATCAATTAAAAATAATTGTCAAGGCAAATATTTTCTTTCCCCTTCAAATAGCTTTTTAAACCTTCTTACAGAGAATTTTCCCCTGGAGTTTTCCACCTTGGAAGGAAAAGAGTTCTTTCAGCCCTGGACATAAGGAGTATACAACCATACCAGATTTGCCATGTCTCTATAGGTGTCTGGGGTTACAACCTGGGTATGAAGACATGAATACAGTTGTTTTATTCTCGTGAAACAAATCCAAAGACAAGATCACCAACCACTAAGAAAATAGGGAGTTAGTGACTCTAAATAGCATTTAAAATTCCATCTTATTATTTAGTACTTGGGTTCACAACTGCGTTTCCTATATATCCTAGACTGTGTTGTACGCTCTATACTGTTAAATCCTAAACTTTTCCCCCTTCAGATACCATGCAACAGGGGACATCTCTGTGACTGGAGTCTTTCAGAAGCTTCTGTCAGAGGGCAGCTGCCGTAACCTCACTTCTAACGCATCTCAGCTATTTTCATCTTTTCCTCTGGGTAACCCTGGAAAGAGAGCATACTTGAATCTTGAGAGCTCACAGCATTTGTCACATGTGCATTTAATTTAATACCTAGTACTTTCTTGAGACATTTGCTTTCAGAGGTATTTTATTCCTATTTGTGGTTTTGATGGATTTTCAGCTTTTCCCATCCATTACTGAAAATGGGAATTAACCTTGAGTTTGAAGATTCATAGTTTGGTCATTACAATACCCACTGCTTAGAGATCAGTCTTGTGTGAGCAGGTGAATGCAGCTCCCTGCATCTCAATTCATGACAGTGTTTTCCTTCACCTGTCACCACTGATTATTTGTTTCTTGCCAAAATAGGTTGATTGACATGTGCCCTACCTGCTTTCTCCTTCTGATATAAAGCCTGAATTCAAAGAGTCACAGAATCATTAAGGTTGGAAAAAACCTCTAAGATCATCAAGTCCAACCACCAACCCATCCCTACCATGCACACTAACCCATGTCCCTCAGTGGCACATCTACCCTTTGCTAGAAAGTATCCAGGGACAGTCCCCTTCCTACACAGCCTGCTCCAATACCCCACCACTCTTTCAGAGAATGAATTTTTCCTAATACCCAACCTGCAACTGGTGGTGGCTTTTATGAGATTTAGGCTTTATTAGTACCCTCTGCTTTGTAATACTGGCTACTCTTTCAGTCTTTCCTGGGTGATTGGCTGTACTATGACCACAAGGAGATAAAGAACTGTAGTTAGATCACTCAGTGCCATCTGGATCCTTCCATAAAAAGAACCATAGAACTGGTTAAAAATACATCCTCTAACTTCTGTCCTTAACAGCCTGCTCTAAGGAGTCTGATATTTCTCCCTACTCACCAATACTATCTGATGCCCACCATGTCAGAAGATCAGAGGGGATGAAGGGAACTCTTATATTCAAAATTCCCAAAGTCCAGCAAAAGATCAAGGCTGCCTGGGAGGGAGGGAGAGACAACAAAGCCTTCTTGAGAACCAGCATGTGTGAGCTCCAACTGTATGGTAGTATCTAAAAATGGAGCTGTTCCCCTGGTTGGGAAGAAAAGATAGAATGGAATAGAATAAAATCATTAGGGTTGGAGAAGACCTCTAAGTTCATCTAGCCCAACTGTCCACCTACCACCAAAATTACCCACTAAACCATGTCCCTTAGTACCATATCTGCATGGTTCTTGAACAGCTCCAGAATCAGTGATTCCACCACCTCCCTTGGCAGTGCTCTTTGCCCAACTGCCCTTGGCAGTGCTCTTTGCCCAACTTCTCTTTCTGAGAAGAATTCTTTCCTAATATCCAACTTGAATGTCCCCTGGCACAATTTGAGGCTGTGTCACCACTGGAGGAGCCTCCCATTCACTGACAGACCAGATGCAGCCAAGGCAAGCCATTGCAGCGCTGCCCGCTGCTGTCAGCCCCAATTTAAAAAATTAAAAAGGCAAAAACTTATGGCAGCACTTAGGAAGTCCCAGGTTATTTGCTTGGTGTATTAAGAGACCTGCGTGTCAGATTTTATATCATTGTGAGCACCAGAAGCATATTTAATGTGCTGCACACAAAGCAGTGATATTCTGTATTTAATAAATGTGTGTATGACTGTGAGTATTGATGTACGGCACTCGATGGTGCGAGGCACAGCCTTTTTTTGCAAATGAGGCCACCTGTTCCTCCTTTCCTGATTTGACAGGTTTTAGTCTCTTCACGGCAAGTGGGCGGACAGTTGGATTTGATTTACTGGATACTTTTCTCCGGTGTGATTGCAGCATAATTATATCGATAATCAGCTCCATTTGTGGTCAAAATGTTTTCCGGCACACACGCACACACACACACACACACACACACACATTCTGGATCATAACAAATTATAAAAATGTCTCATTTTTTTGTTCAGAATGCTTAGAGAACATGATAAATATAGATTGATTTTTAAGAGCAAAGAGTTGTTACTCAATCGACCAAGTGTGTGTGGTACACGACAAAATTCACAGTTATGCTTTGCAGGTATTTTGTCATATAAGTGATCCTTGTTAGAGAAGTGGGGGAAAAAATGGATAATTGATTTTTTTTATTATTATTTTTTTTTCATGTTTTGAATCACAGGTTCACCTGAAAAATGGGAAGGAGAATAAAGCTCAGAGAGGGGAGGGACATGCTACATGGGCAGGGTGGAAAAATTTTCCACCAAAAGACTAAGCAAAACGAATTCTGCAGGAAAGTTTTTCACTTAGGTAAAAACAAAATCTTCTATTTCTTTAGACTTTGGTTGCTCTTGTTATTCTTGAGCTTCAAAAAAGTACAAAGGGAGGTGCCGTTCAAAACACAGTTTCATTTTTAATATGTATCATATAAAATATTTTTTTAAATGTATTTATAAGCTCTTATTTTGTCTTCTTTATAAATGCTATGTTTGACACATCCATGGATTATCAATTGGCCAAGTATTTTATTTTACTGTGCAAAAATTGTTCTGGTCACTTAGTCTATCTTTAAAACAGACGTAGCAACTTGCCATAAATGTTCGTGCAATGTGCATTTTTCAAGTATACTTAAAGATGATGTGAGTGCTTAATGGATTAAAAATCATGTGGAATTAGGAGTGGCCTTTCAGTACCTAAAGGAGGGCTTTAAGGAAGAAGAGGACAGACTCTTTAGCAAGGTTGATAGGACAAGGAGAAATGGTTTCAAACAAAAAGAGAGGAGAGGTGGTAGAAACCTCGTTCCTGGACAACCTCAAGGTCAGGCTGGATGGCACTCTGAGCACCTGACTGTAGGTGTCCCTGTTAATGACAGGGGAGTTGGACTAAATGATATTTAAGAGCCCTTTCCAACTCAAATGATTCTGTGATTCCTTGTGAATTATCCTCAGCACAATCCTTAGTGCTGGTCCAACACTTCTGAGCCTCCAGCAACACGGGTGCAAAACTTTTTGGCACATGTATTGCAACTTCATCAGGACTGATGGTTTCTCTGGGATTATAGTATTCCTCTGTCTGCCCACTGCTCTAAATGCTCATTGCTGTGAAGCATCCTGTGCCATCCCATTGCTTTAAGGTGGCCAAGATGTGCTGAGCTGTGCACACAGTGCCAGAGGTTTCCCTTCTGTTGGTCTCTCCCACTGCTTGGTGTGATGCACGCTGGCCTGTGGGACTGTCTGTGACAGCAATGAGAAAAAAAGGAGTCTCTAAACCTGAATTAATCATTGTAGCAAAGGCTCCCTCTGCCTTCAGCTCTGCAGTTCTCTCCATGAGGAAGTGCCAGGGGGAAGGGAATGGAAAGATTTTCTTACCAAAAATTCTGCATGAGCCTCCTTGGCTTACTCCCACAGCCCAGCAGATCAGGAGCCAAGGGAAATTGCCATGGCCTTGAGGTTTTTCTCAAGCTGAAAAGAGTGACCCAGCTTAGAAATGAACAGAAGGAAGTAAGAAGAGAAGCACTGGGAAGAGCTCCTGACATCACCCCCAGGACACTTCATGTGAGAAGCAGGACTAGGACAGCTGGCTAAGTGGAAATTTTAATTTCAATTGAAAGTTGGCTGTTCTAGAATTCTAGTTTTGCCTTTATTTTCTTCCTCTCAGAGATAATTGTATGCTGTGCATCGCAGTACACCGGCAAACACCACTGATAATTACAGATCTGACATCTGTAATTAATGTCCTAACTGGTTCCGTCCTGCATGTGATACTACCCAACGTGTGACAGAGGGCTAATTCATCAGAGCAGCAGGAAAGCTGGTCCCATTATTTACATACAGGAGAGGGCAAGCGATTGCTGGAGAGAAAGGGCAGAAAGGAAACTTGGCAGGGAGAAGTCCCCACTGTCTTGCTCAGATGTGATCTTAGAAATGACAGGCATCATTAATAAAATAAAAACGACCATTCATTATTGATTTTCTTGCAATTGCAAGATTTATATTCCTAAATAGCCCGAGTGAATATACATATATATATAATTTGGTTCGCATTGTGCATTTTTGTTTTTTGTTTGTTTTCAGTGGGCTTTGTGGTTGTTGTTTTTTTTTTTTTTTCAAGCAGAAAGGTAAAAAAAAGAAAATTCATTTCAGCTCAAAAAGGTTTCTTTCCCTATCTGCAAAGAAAATTCCTCAAGAACTTAAAAGCATCTTTAAATAAAATGCATTCTGAAAGGCAGCGGTTCAAATAAGCTCAACATTTTTTACGTATAAAATTCCAGAAGCTGTTTGCAGAGACAGATTTGTCTGACTCGAGGTCACATTGTCAGTGGTGAGGGAACTGAAATTCATCAAAGTCTAGTTATAAGTCAAGCCTTCAATTAGTGTTTCGTTATCCTAAAAAGAAAGGAGAATGCTAGTAAGGCTGAAAAGTATTCAGTGTGTGCATGCATCTGCGTGGTTTTACGTGGATATTTAATGGGAGTAGGTCTTTATCTTTAAAATTCCTATTTGAGCAGAGATTTAACTAGACCTTTGCCTTCCTCATGCTGTGAGAAAGGAGTGTGATAGGGCTTTATTGGTGAGACATGTGCATTCAAAGTGGAGCATGGCATTTAAAATCCCTTGGGAACCTTGTTTGATCGTTTTCTCCGTGATAATGTTTGCGTTGCTCTTCTGTGGCTCTCTTGTTGTTTCCTCGCTTTGACTGTCATTTCATCTACTCACCAAAGAGTATTTTTTATATATTTATTTTTATGAATTTGCTCCAGAGGATTTGTTTATTAAGATAATTGGACCAGAGAACAGAAGAGCAGGAGATTTCCCCTCTAGACAATTGAACTTTAGTTAAATGGAATTATGGAAAGGAACAGACTTCTTTCTGGTTTTTGTTTTGTGAGCTAGAGGTGGGCATTGTTTGGTGGGCATCACCTCGTGGGTGGCAACCAGCCCACAGCCGGGGGTTGGAACTAGATGATCTTTGATGTCCCCCCCACTCTAAGTCATTCCGATTCTGTGATCATTTCTTGCCTTCATCAGCCTTGTTTCTGCATGTGCCCCCCTTTCTGGTGCACCTCAACTGATGCACTACTGTAACAGCCCAAAAGTGAATCTCCTGCTCTGGGTGGAAGCAGATGGACATTGACAGTGGTAGAGCTGCAAAGACACACCAGATGCACAAGCCGTGGTGCCTCCTTTGATCACAGCAACAATAGATGAATGACATAAAGGAAGATAACTTTAACCCATCCACCTACAAGCATGCATTCATCATTGGTGACTGGGTATGACCAAGGCAGATCGCGCAGCCTTGGACAGCAGCATTCTGTACAAACAAGGGCAGATCTCCTTGAGAAGCAGCTCACTGCCCTCATCTCCTTTGCTTTGGTTTCTCACCAAGTGCACCCTGTTCAAAATCTCCCAGCTGTCATTCTAAGCTGTGCTGCAAAGTGGACTTCTACTTGCCTGGGAGATGTCCTTCCCCTTTGCTGTCACAGATGCTTTTTTCTGAAGGGAGTCAGCTGCCAAGCAGATATCACAAATGCCTGGAAGAGCCCCTGAGTGCCCTTCTCAGGAGCCTTCTGCTGCTGGAAATTACCCCAGAGCGGGTGAGAACCAGCCTCAGCTTTTCAGAACTACACTGGTTTATTTTGCTTCCTCTCACTTTCAGACACTCACAACACACTTAGATTCAACATATATTTTTACACACACACAGAAATCGCTGGCGTACACCAAACCCTGCTCTTTTCACCACTGGCTCTGTGTCAATCTTATTCTTCATTCACCTTTTAAAGATGAAAGCTATATGTATTTTTAATCTGACAAATTCTTTTGTTTGGAGGAAAGGCAGAGATGTCATCATGATTTCTATTTTTTGCAGTTTGCTTAGGGAGCACTCTGCTGGGCTTTCCGCTTACATCTCATTAGCAAGTCCTATTGGGTAAGCTCTGCTTTGTTCCTGTGGACACAACACCCAGTAGCATTTTGAATGCATTAAGCTTGCATCTCCCAGTATAGCTTCATCTAACAACAAGCCCATCTTCAAGCCGTGGGGCTGCTCTGCAAAACAAATTAAAGAAAGTGAGATGCATCTGTGGAAGGCAAATTAAGATTTGGGGAAAGGACTGGCAAGGAGACAGCAAAGCTGGGAGCATGGCTCATAGGTCTCTGCAGTGCTACTGTAGAGCTGCTGACTACTTAAGGTTGTCTTCATAGTCATGTTGACAGAGTTCCAACGTCAGTCTTCTGTAGCAAGAAATAGATTCCATCAAAAATAAAGTTCTTTGCTGATGAATTAAACCAGATTTTCAAGAGGTTTTGGTGAAATATATATGAGGACTTTCATACATCACTGTTACATTAGCTAGAAGGTGTGATTTGTTTTTTCCCTCATGCTCTTAAGTGGCAGAGCTGGGCTAGCAAAAATTCAAATATAGACCAAGCTTAAGCATGCAAGTTGTATTTTACCATTACTCCTCAAGCCGTGAGTATGGCACATTCAAGATCACTTCACTTCCACAAACAGCAGATGAAATAAAACATCCATTAACTTTTCATGAACAGAAAGGGTAATAGTGGCTGCAGAAAGGAGCTGACAGTTTATTTGAATACCAGTCTTTGCAGCATGGTTACAGCAGTGTTAGGACTGTGCTGCAGCCAGCAGTCTTTAGAGAGGGAATTTTGCCTCTCTGTATGCATCAACCTTTTCTTCAGGTTTGTGAAATGCATCAAGAAATAATCTCACAACAGTTTCTAGGGTCAGGTCCTCAAGCAGGAAATGTCTTTCCCCCAAGCTACCACTGCTCCTCTTCTGGAGCTGTGAATTACATGAGCTATGCTCTCCCATTTGCTAATTGGAACTGGTTAGATTCCTAATCCTGAATGCCCATCACATTTTTCCTCTGTTTTTGAAGGTCACCACTCAAGAAGATACTGTCATGTATTTGAATTCAACCAGGTGATTATTATTATATTTTGGTGGAAATAATAATACTTTCCATCCTAAAAGTGAGTCTTATACTTCATTGCTGTATCTATTCCATACTGATGTCTGATGCATATGGTAAATATGCTTCTGGTGGAGCCAGAAGCTTAATCTTAAGTGCATAGCACTCTTAGTATGAGTTACTTGTGTTGTCCCAAGTCAGGCAAAGCCCATTCTGAGTGCTTCTAGAGTGTTCTCCAGACTTCAGGGTCTGCTCACAAGAATTTTCTATTACTCTCCTTCATCTACCCTTGCAACAGCCCAAGTTTTCCCATGCCCCTCTCTACACCCCAGGCCAGGAGTTGCTGTCCCTGCAAGTTTGCCATTCTCCCCTCCTTCAAAATCTTTTCTCAGCTCACCCTGCTGCTGGGAAGCTCATCTGCTCTGACCCATCCTTGAAGGGAAAAAAAACGAGGGAAGGGAAAGGAGACAAAACAGAGCTATGTATCGTGTGATCACTGGGAGTCCTGGGGCTTTTTGCCTCTGCTGTGATGCTTGTCTCCCTTTGCTGGAAGACGCTCTGGGCAGGGACTCAGTCTCGGTCCCAGCAGGCAGGCTCACAGTGACAGGAATCCAAATTCTAGATGACATCCTGTCTCTGGAGGGACTCCCAAGGTTTTCAGTTCATTGCCAAATTCACTGCAGCCTTAACCCCTGACGAAGGAGCTCATTCCAGGCAAGCACCAGGAGTAGACGAAGAGCAATCCAGCTTTAAACAGCCATGCTATGATAGCAGCTACTCTGCATCATTTCAAATAAAATGTACTTTAAAAATACATAAGTATTTAGGAAAAAAAAGGTCTGCTTCAGTGACTTGTTTGAGAAAGATGAACTAAACTTTGGATACAAGGAAAAAGGTTTTTACAGCAAGGGTAATGAGGCACTGGCACAGGTTGCCCAGAGAGGGGGTAGATGCCCCATCCCTGGTGACAGTCAAAGTTAGACAGGACGGTGCTCTGAGCACCTGATGGAGCTGTAGGTGTCCCTGTTCACTGCAGGGAGTTGTACTGGGTGACTTTTAGGTGTCCCTTCCAACTCAGACAATTTTGTGATCTAAACATCATGAAAAGGCAAAATAAATTTGTACTCAAATTCAACTTATGAAGATATTAACCAGTCAAAGGGAAAAGTTACATGAAAAGATCCCCACTTGGTCTCTATTACAGAAACCTGAGCAGCAGGGAGGTCTGCAGGCTGCCTCATGATGGGGAGCTGAGGATGGCATTGGACAAGAGTCTCTGCTACTGTTGGGCATTGGTTGTACATGGACTGTGCTGGGCAGTTAGGGTGCAAATACTTCCCAGCTAGTACTGTCATCATGCATTCACAAGGTGCCAAGCAAGAAGGCCATGAGTTATTCTGTTTCTGGGCACGCAATAGGAAAAACTAATGATGTCCTGAGTTAATGCATGAAGATTGGGTGTTACAGGTGATGTGAAAAGAGAATATAGCTATGAGGCCCTACTCATATATTTTTTACATCTGCAAGAAGCCCTAGGCTGCAGCTGAAAAACAGCCACTTGTGTTAAAAAGAAAAAAAAAATACTATATAGCTATTTTTATAGCACAGAGTTGTTTTGGACAGGATATGAAGAATATTAAATCTGATTGAAAATATAACAACAGCAGAGGTGGGAAGGATGCAATTATTCAAATTGTAGCTTGGCCAGGATGCCACAAATACCCAGGTTAAAGTGCCACCAGGCTGTCGATTCCCTTCAGTGTCCAGGACACGTATCCAGCAGCCCATTCAGACATGGCACCTCCTCCACTGAAGGAGGGCAATATACTTCCATTTCACTTAACAGCCTTCTTCTTCAAAGTTGTCTAAACCCCAACTTATTATCTTTCAACAGCTCCCCAAAACTGTGTAGCTGGAGGGATCAATGACATCTTTAAATTCACACGACACATATGAGTTCTAAAGCCTCTTTTGTTCCATGGGATAGGAACATATAGTCTTTGCACAGCTAGTTCTCAGTGGATTCTGCTCCTGGTGGTGCTATTCATGTAAACTGGCTCTCCCTGAGAGCAAGAGAAAGCTGACAAACCCGTTTCTGGGTAAAAGAAATCTTTCTTCATTCCTTTTTCACTAGAAGCAATTCATGGTTCTATATCTGAAAGTGCTTTTTATTGAATATATAATTACTACAATCCGGAAATGGTCTCCAAAGTGCCACAAAGTTGCATTTAAAATATATGTTAATCTTTACATCACATATGGCCTTCTTCTTTCCTGCGTTTACAATTCCTTCCACTCATAAGAATTGTTTTTTATTTACACCTCTGTGAAAACAGAATCAATTCCCCCATACGCACTGTTGCATATTCTTTGGAGAGGATATATTGATTGAAAAGCATTCTACCAGTCTTATTAATCTCAAGCCGTATCGACTATGTACAGTTGTATGTACCAGTTGTACATGTGGAAAACTCACAAAATAACAATATCAATAATATTCTGCAACAGAAACAATCATTTTATAAATAATGAATGTGCCATATTGAATTCTACTGATATTTGGGGCACTTTTTTACTTTTACAGGCTCTGTGTCCAACTTTGTTGACACCAATATAAATAAAAAATAAATCTGTTGCATTCAATGCAGTTACGTTCGTGCTAGAGCCAATATATGAGAGTCTTAGAGCAGTCGTTTGTCAAATGAGAAAGTAGGACATAGCATAAGTACCATCTGTGGAGGGTGATTCATAAGACAAGAATGCAGCATAATCAGTTAAATAAATACTACCCTTGTGCTTTGTACTCTAAATGGACCTTACTCCAGCACAAATCATAATGCAAGGTCAAAGCAATTGCAGTGGTGTGTAGAATTTGCTATTCTGATTCTTAGAACTATGAGGAATTAACTCACTTTAAGCTGGAGCAAAGCCAGAGGCGTGCATCTATTCTTCTCCACATTCAACAGGAGCTTAATTTTTGCCTGGAGGGACATAGAGCAGGTCTTAACAAATCAGCTGAACTCAAGCTGTGAGTTTTTGAGACAAGACATCAGCCAGCTGTGCCTTGGTTATACTAGGTCAACACGTGGCCGCAGTGGGAGAGGCTGGCTCCCTGTGTACAGCCAATGGCACAGTTCCCCCTGATGTAGGATGAACAGAGATGGTCTAAAAAGGTTCCTGTGTAAACAGAGCTTAAACCTGGCCCAAGCTCTTGGAACAAACCTGCCTTGGTTTGTTAGATGGATGCGTTAGTGAGTGCTTCTGGAGCTTGCAGGAGTGTCCCAGGTCCGGAGGTGAAGGCAGAGGTGAAGGGACTGCAGCAGCAAAGGTGCAGTGAAGACACCTCCAGACCTCACATCTGCAGCTTGGAGCCTGCTGGGGGAGGATGTGACCACAGAACGTATTCGAGCCAGGAGAGGAGAGGGAAAGAACAAAAGCAGTGCTTGATTGTTATGTGGTGAATGAAGATTGTGACTTGGGCAAAGATTGGGCGAAGATTGTGACTTATAGGCAAATACATTATATCCATGTTCCCTTCTTTCTGCCAGACTTGGATTTTCTAAGGCGTTTGCCTTTTGTGTTCTCAATTTAGGAGGAGAAAACTGTGCTTTTGGTAATTGTGACTCAGCAGAGTTGTGATATCCTTCAAAAACAGAAACTAAAGCAACAAATACCTCAGCAATGAGCAAGTCCTTTAAACTGTTGCTTTAAAAGGCATGAGACTGTTATACTGAAAGGCACCATGTACTTTTTTTTTCCCCCTCGCTTTATTATTATTTGAATCATCATAAGCCCTAAAGGTCACTACCAAGATTAACATTCAACACCACCAAACTGTAGTGAAGCAAAGACCCTGTTCAAGAGGGGTTCAAAATGTCAAGTAATGAGAATAGAAAGAGGATCTGCAGGAAAAAGGGGCTGTGATTGTCTGAGGGTTACAACGTGAGTGAGCAGCAGACTGAGGAAGAGACCCGGCATCCTGCAGCTCTGAGAGCTGTGATTTTTCTTCCAGATTGCGCAGCCTCTCTGTTATCTTTTCAGATCAGTTTCGTTGCCCTTTAGCTATTGTCACCCTCAGACCCAACACCATTTCTGACTGCGGTGGCCTTGTGCCAGAAGAAAGCGCTCTTTAGTTATTAGCATCAGAGAAATTTCTGAAGATGCAGTGCTTTAGTTTAGCACCCCTGAGTTTCAAGTCCTTCTTTAGCAGGGCCTTGGGTTGGGTGTGCCACTTTGGACCAGCTCCCTCCGCATTTTGATGTGGCTAATCACGGCTGCAATGACTCATGCTCATACGTGCAAGCAGGGCTGGGAACCATCGGATCTCCCTCTGAATTTCTAGAACTCCTTGTTCCTGCTTGTTCCAACAATAACAAAGGAAAAGGCCTTTCTTTGGTGGCATTTTGGCTTTCTGCTGCAGTGAATCATGGAGAGGTATGTAATAACGAGAGTAAACTTTTCAAAACTCATTGGCACTGGAAAGAGGCAAGTGTTTATTTTAACCCAGCTTGCTTACATTTTCCCCTCTCTTTTACAATTCCATTTGCAAAACATAATGTAAATTACTGACATGGTCTTAAACATGGAAAGAGGATGAGCTTTTAGAAACTGCATTGGATATTCAATTCTACATCTACTAAAATGCAAAATAGTAAACCAGATCCCAGTATTCAGGCACTGTCTGAAGGACAAAGGATGTTAAAAACATTACAAATGAGCTAGCTTAATTTTTCAGTTTGTGATGGATTAGCTTTAACATGCATTTTAATTTGTAGTTGGATTTTATCAGCTGTAGACAAAGTTTGATAATCTCTTCTTGTTTAATTAACACAATCCTCTTAGGAGAGAGAAATGCACAGACAATAATAATTCTGTACATTTTATGACAATTTCACACTGACAACCTGAAATATCTTTCTTTAAGACGTACCTATGTGGGATTCTTTCAGAGATCTTTGCCTTCGCTGCTCGTAGTGGATGTCTGTGTGAATATGGGGGAAAAGAGAGAGGGAGCTCACATTATGAAGTGTTACCTCTGCGTAAAGAGCCAAGAGAATGTGTAAACAGACTGCATAAATAGCAGCCGGTTCCTTAGAAACCAGCAGGCACACCCTTATAGACTCAGCTCTGTTACGCTCTTAAAATGTGAAGCGACTCATCCCCAGTGAAGCCTTACTCTGCCTTTTCCCCACCATCATGCCGTGGATGAGATCTGAATTCATCCCTTATTTCCCTCAGCGTTGGCTGTCCCTGCACAGGGGCTGTCTTTTTGCTGCTGGTACAACGGGAAGAAACTTCCTTGCCTTTGTGAAACTTCCAGCCATCTAGCTCCATCCTTTCTGCATTGCCTACATAGGCATGAGTTCATGGTTGGACTTGATGATCTTACTGGTCTTTCTAACCTTAATGATTCTATAATTCTATGACTGATTCTCTGCTTTGAAGTGCTGGGGTAGATGAGTCACCTCCAGACCAGGCGCACCCAGAAGATCCGTGTTGGTGCAAGAACAGCATTGTTTCAAAGTTGAATATCAGTAAATTAGCTTCAGCCTCTGGAAACACAGGCCATGTGTCATACACACACACACACACACACGTGTTCAGCCATAGAAACCTGACATAAATATTTCAGTGCATATTTTACACTGCAGGGTTTTTTAGGTCAGGCTTTAAGAGGATTGAATATATTTTTTTCCCACTTGTGTTTTCCTTTGACTCCGCTTTTAGAAATCAAAATCTTCTTCTTTGATTCCTGCAAGCCCTAATGGCAAGTTAATGTTGTTGTGATAACTTGGGCTATGCCTTTGGATCACATCAGAGTACACTTTTATCGCCACTCCATCCCCAGCCCCAGGAGGCTGCTCTCTCTCGGGCTGTTGTCCATCCTGCCCTGCAGTTTCCAGGCTGGAACTGGAGAGCTCTGCCCAGGAGAGGGGTCATTCTGGGCCATGGCTTCAGTTTGCTCGTCCTGTTCTTTTGGTGGAGCAACTGTGCTCTGACATTTGTGCTGGTTTATGTCCTCTGCAATCAAATTTGGATTAAAACTCATATTTATTGGGTACCATCTGAGTGTTCCTCAATTTATGATAAATCCTTGATAAACCAGCACTGAATGAACCAAACCGTGCTTTCACCCGGCTCGCAGTCTGCCCTGATCAGGAGCAATCCCCTTGATTTGACCCTCTCTGAATGTCATATTTTGATCATGAAAATCCCAAAGCCTCCTTAAAAAGTTTCAGTGTTCCGCTATGTGAGAATATTCGAGATTGCAAGTGATGCAAAGCACGAGGGCTGCTCAGTGCTGATGTGATCCCCGCAGGGAGCTGGGCTCTTAATGGGGTGTAGAGCGGCTGCTGGACTGGGAAGAGGCATGGGGGCATCCAGCCATGGAGCTGCCTTCATCCTTCGCCACGAAGCTGAATGCCCTGCGTCCTTGTGAGTGCAATGCTGGAAATACTGCAAGGAATGCTCTTGATTAATTAGCTGTTAAAGCTTGGTTCCTCAATATTGTCTGATTCACACTGATGCCTCTGCCTTCTGTTCTCCAGAATTTTACCTTTGAAGTAACTTCTTTGAAAAGTCACACTCTGCGTGCTGAGGCTCCGTGGACTGGGATCGCACTCCTTCACTTCCTCACGTCTCCTGATTATTCTTCTCTGAATCAAAATATGCATATATTGTTGCATTCCTTTGCTTAATCTCAGCAGGAAACTTCACTTTAAAGCACCTTCAGGTAATTACCACCCAGCCCTTCCAACGGCAGCGTTTCTGACATGGGACACGGCTTCCCGCATGTCAATATCCAGATCAAAAAGCTCTGAGGTATTGTTTCATCTTCTGGTGATGCTTGCGCTCCTCCTGCATCAGGACAATGCCTGAAGAAAGAGCTCTCCCTGGGTTTGGAGACCCCAGAGCAGAATTTATCACTCGGAGCAACAATTTATCACTGTCCACAGGGGATAAGGAGCCAAGGGAGGGTTCACCCTGTAGGGTTCTCAACAGAAGGGGCTGGAGCCCAGGATGGAGCTTTGCAGATAATAGCAAGTGTCCTTGCTTTTATTTGGGGTAGAACAGTTTATTCATCTCCTGTATATACTGAGCAAGAGTTTATTCCCTGTCTTTATTCCTCTGTATTCCACTGCTTTCCTGCTTTGTGCAGTAATGATGTGTTAAGGCTCCCTGAGCTGTTTTTAGGCAGATCTTACTGTTGGTTTACCTGTTTTACTGCTGGCTGTGGTTGGCAAAAGGAGTTAAGGGCTTCATTTGTAGAAGCACTGTGATCCTGTGTTCAAGCTAGATAGAAAACCCAAGAATTCTGCTCACAGTGAATCACATCCTGCCTTTTCCCATCAGCAAATATTATTACCGTTATTATTATTATTAATTAAATGTTAGGACTATCAAGCAGTGATTTGCAGTGCAAGCATTAGGAGGCACAACTGAGCTCAGCTGACTTGATCCAGCAGAGGCAATGCCTGCATGCTAATGATTTCATTTCCTTAGTTGTGTCCTGATATGCTTTGAAAGATAGATTAATGTTCTTTTACCTGATAACTGATGAATACCTTACATCCTCCATTAGGAACTCACCCACTTCCCAAAACTATTGCACACGTCAGTCACTAGGAATGGTTAGAAATGTGCTGGTGCAGGGAACTGTAGTCTTCAGAGCTGCGGATTCTTTGATAATAGGAATTCTTTCATTTTCACGCTTATGTGTGCAGCTACAACAGTGTTTATATTCAGCTGATGAGCTTCAGTTGAAATATTTCTGGTATAAGTAAGAATTCACACAAAAGTAGTTGCACATCTTGTGTTTCTTTTTTTTTATCAGCACTCATATAGGAGGCTGTGTCTGTTACTAGTGTAAATAAAGGGAATGATTGATGCTCCCTTGACATTTAGGGGCTGTCTTAAATGCAGTGCTAACATTTTCTCAACACAGCAACTTTTCTGAGAGGCATTTTATTTTGCACAGCAAAAACAGGTTTTCTGTCTTGCCTTGCACACCCTCCCATCTCCGTGGGCACTGTAACAGCCTTCCCCAGGAGGAACAGCCAACAGCAGCAGCTGCAGCTTTCAGACACAGCTGTGATAGAGAACCCAGTCTACACCATTCATAATAAAGATTTCTCTTTTGGGGACAGCTGTGGGGTCCATCCCACCCATTACCTGCTCCAGCAGCAGCCAGCACCAGGTGATGCTGAGAGCCCTCCAGATGTGTCCCGCTGTAGCACATCTCCAAGGAGCTGTTCTTCTCCATCGTCCTCATGCTCTGATAGCAGTTATTGGTTTGTCAGAGGCAAACCGCTGAGCTTTGCCCTGTGCTGTGGTTCCCTGTGCAGAAATGCAGGAGTAAGGGTTGCAAGCAGGTTGGCCCTCATGTTGACCACTAAATGCTGGGCTGCTTTACATGTCCTGATATGCCACTGGGCTGCCAAGTCACAGACATTGCCAAGATTAATGCAGGATGCATGCTTTTAGCAGCAAAGTCTTGCCCTACCTGTCTTTGCTTTCACATCCACACTCAGAAAATGAAGATAAGAATCCTCAATTCCCTCTGGACAGAACAGTGAGAGGTGTTTATGTGTCAAGTCCGGGGAACACAGAATGGTAAGTATTTATTATAATGTTGCTAGGGAGGAAGGAAGCAGACTGGAGGCGTTGACAGGAGGAAAGTGCTGCTTCAAGTCCACCTAATGAATGCCAAAGTCCAGGTCACTGTCAGCCTCTGCTGCTCCATGGGAAATACTATTGCTCCTTTATTTTGTGTTACAGTAAACTGAGGTTTGCAAGCGTAGGGCAAGAGGTGGTCCAGGCCTGAAAGAGCTTTCAGTGCACCTGAGCAAGAGATGAAAAGCCAAGGGAAATGTGGTGACAGATGAGATGGCATGAGAGAGGAGCCCAGTCTCCTGCACCCCTGCCAATGTTCCATAGGAGCAGGCTCTTCCTGCAGAAACACACTGCACTAGGAAGATGATGGCCAGAGACGCATTGTCTAGAAATGTCCTTCTAAACGTTTTGTTGATGATGGTGCATCAAATGGCCAACTCTATCCAACGGGGTGTAGCAAAGCCCTACTGCAAGGCTTGTATTTTCCTAAGGATTTTTTCTTGGATTTCTGCTGTGAATGCAGCCCAACAGTGCCCACATAGGCATGTGCTGTGGGAATGTCCTCCCAGGGCCTCCCAGTCCCAGATCCCAGGAATGGGATCTTCCATAGGTACTGCTGTGTTGCTACTGGGGATGCCAAACCATCCCAGCCAAAGCTTTTTAATGCTAAGGAGGATTTACACGAAGGTTTTAAATGGCACTATATCCAATGCATTTTCAAATTAAGTATAAATTAAAAAAAAAAAAAAAAAAAGTCAGAGCAGGATGATATAAGTGGCCAGTAGTCTACTACCAGTTTTAGAGTGCAATATTTTTGACAGTAAGTGTAGGTTTCTCCATGGATAAAAGATCTTGTGATTTATTGAGCCATTTATTAATTAGGAGATTAAAGTAGGAGCAGCAAAAAAAAAGACTTAGAGTTAATTATAAATGCTGTAAAAGAGTGTAAGGAGATTCCTAATCCAGCTCACCCTTTATTCTTCCACAAAAAAACATTTAAAATACATTGAACTTTAAACCTGCTAAATCCTCTTCAGCAAAAAGACCTTAAACATACGTAGAGGCTGTTATGGCCTTTCTTAGTCAGGTCAGATCTAACTGTGCAAAATACAATTTAAGCACTAAAATCTGTCTGCATCTCAGCTGCACTCCTCCTCCTCTGCCATGCCTGAACTGTGCTCCTCACTGAGACCTTCCCATCGTGGTGCCTGCAGTTCTTCCACCCGTTCTCCTTGACATATCCTCTGTGATTCACATTTCTTTCTCTTTGCTCCTTAAGGGCCAGCTCCCTGCCCTCACATCATTGTTAGAAGGCTGTGTGGTTCCTGATACCTATCCCTCCAACATCTTCACTTTTGTGAAACAAGAAAATCCGATTCTTATCTTTTGCTAAGAGTTTTGTTCCTATTTCCCACAGGACATTTTTTTTTTTTTTTAGCAGCTTAATAGCCACAAGCTCTCTCTTTGCACTTGATAATCCCTTTGATCTTCTTCACTCATTGCTCGGCAGAGTGCCATAAAGATGGTACTACCTTTAATCTTTTTTGCCATTGATCAGTAATATTTCTGTCCGCTGCTCCTCTGTGATTCGTTTGCTGAAATTGCCACTGCATTTCCTCTGCGTGTTCTTGGAGGAAGTGTCATAACAAGGGTAGGGCTTCAGGAGAAGATCACAGTTGTTGGAATGAGCACTGTTCGAGGAGAAAGGTTATGCCCAGTAGTAACTATAGCAGAGGTGTCACACATACGTGCTGTTCTAAAATAACATTGTCTGATCTGTCTGTAAATGACTTGAGGATGAAGTTACATCCTATTACAAGACAAATACGATGTTTACGGGAGCAAATCATAACAAATTCAACTAGAGATCTGAGAGCACCTTGCTTTCCTTCTTCATGAAGTTGGTCATTGCCTGGAGCAGATCAGCTGGATGTGCCAGGTGATAACAAGGGATGCAAAGTAAAACCCAACCAATAATAATAATAACAATAATAAAAAAATTAAATAAAAAAAAAAGCACTGAAGAAAGTGAGACCAGCATGACTCAGAGCTTCACAAAAGGTAGGCACCAGATCAAGGAGGAATGCTTTGCATATCTTAATTATCCTGGATATAATTACTCTTCACTATGATTGTGCCTCACCCACTGCAGTTTGCATACAGGTTTTTAATCTTCTGCACTGTGAGGACGGTAGGAAGAAGAGGGAGAGGATTTGGTTTTGCCCATCTTAAGTATCTGGAATCTGCAAATGCGTAATTCAAATGAGTCAGAATTTTGAATGCTCTAAGGAACAACCAGAGTTACAGACTTTTATGAGACTGACATTGCAATGCAGAAGTGGGACAAATGATTCTATGTTAATCTGATAATTGTTAAAAAAGGATAGAGCCTGAGGTGGTGCATTCAGCTCACAGTGTGCTGTGCTCTGTAGGAAGTGGAAGAGGGTCTCCAAGACCTCATTTAAACTAATAAAATAAAGAACTTTTGGCTTCTTTGAATTCCAAGCAAGTAGGAGCCATTTGCATGACTGAAGGTCTTGCATTCCCCGAGGAAGGAGTCTCTTCTCTGCAGCCTCGTGTTTGGACCTATTTTGTAACCAGCAGCAAAGCTGCCTTTCTCTACCTGCTCAGTGGCTTCTCGTGCTGAAGTGCCAGTTTGTGATGTATAGCAGAGTGTCATCTGCACAGAGAGAAATTCTGCTCTCCACTCCCTTTGCATTTATACCTTGTATCTGTGAGTTATTGCATATTTTCCTGGCCAAGGTCTTGATTGCCTGAGAAAAGAGTAATGGATGTATGGGAAATTCCTATCCAGCTTCTCCCCAGGATCTGGAAGTTGGCTATTCAAAACATCCACTCATTTCATGCAGAAGTAAGGACAATGCTAGATACACTACATAAATTCACTTCTTAATCCCAGACGATTCAGTTCTACAAAGCAGTGAAGCCCTTCTACTTCCAAACTCCTTCTCAGGGTGATTACCATACACTGCTGTCACCTTCATACCTGGAGCTCCAGCCAAGGGCACCTCATAGCTGATATCTTCTATAAATGAGACACACTTTATCTAAAGGGAAAGGTGAGGGGGATCTGCCAAGATCACACAACTTATTGGGGCTAAAACTTGAGATTTGCTGGCAGCACCCTCTTCTCCCAGATAATGGTGATAGAATAATAGATAATTGATTCAAGTTGCACCAGGGGAGATTCATGTTGTGTGTTAGGAAGAATTTCTTCTCTGGAAGAGTGATGAGGCGCAGGCAAAGGCTGCCCAGGGAGGTGGGGCAGTCACTGACTCAGGATATATTCAAGAAAAGTGGAGATGTGGCACTGAGGATCGTGGTTAGTGGGCACAACGGGAATGGGCTGGGTTGGACTTGGTGATTTAGAAGTCTTTTCCAACCTTAATGATTCTATGATTCTGTGATCAGGAAGGGGCAGAAGTAGAAGTGATGCAGGAGCAACTCTGTACTTTCATATGTTACTCAGTTTGGAAAAAAAAAAGAGAGGTTTTAAGGGAGACAAAGATCCCAGCTGGGACCTGAAAAGTGCACTCCCAGCACAGTTAGAGACCAGAGCTGGGGTGGTGAAGGCCATCCGTCTGCCCACAGCCCACTGGATCACTGTCATCCCCTCTGTGCTGCCCACCCTGGCAGGCAGAGGCATGATCAACTGTTCAGCAAAGCTGCAGGGTTCACTTTTAGCATCATTTGCTGTTTCTTGAATTATTTACTGCAATTATGCTGCTGATCCACAGACGCATTGCTGCTGTGCATCATATCCAGATGTCTGCTAAAGCACTCCCTGGGCCAGATCCTAATTTTAGCTCCATCTGAAAAATATTCTCCTCTGGACTGGGGCCCTCTTTCTGTTTATGTTGAACTCTGCAGCTAAGCAGACTGCTGCTTTGCAGAGCTCAATTCTGTTCCTCTAACAAAGGGATCAGTGAGGAGCCAGGTTTTACCTGTGCAAGCTGAAAATGAGACAGGCTTCCTCAGCATCCCCAAAAAAACACAGGAGCCAGAGGGCTGGAGCCAGGGCAGAGACAAGGGGGAAGCTCCTTTGCACTGAGGACATTCAGGTTATAAACAACTCACAAACACCCAGATAAATCCAAACCTTCTCTGGCATGCATTGGGTGGTTGCTTTGCCTCATCCTTGCCCTGTGTAGGGGAAGAGCCCTGAAAGTGCAAGTCCTAACCAAGCCTTGGGGAGCAAACAGGAGCTGCAAATGGTCTTTACAATGCAGAAAGTTTGGGTCACCTTGTGGCCATCTACTACACAGCAGAAACCTGGAATTTTAATGGTCAGAACAGTGATACTCGTGAAAGCTAAAACATAGAATCATAGAACTGTTTAGTTGGAAAGGACCTTTAAAGGTCATCCAGTGCAACTCCCTTGCTATGAACACAGACAGTACAGCCAAGTCAGGTGCTCAGAGCCTGGTCTGGCCTGACCTTGAAAGTCTCCAGGGATGGGGCATCCACCACCCCTCTGAGCAACCCATGCTAGTGCCTTATCATAAAAAGTTTTTTCCTTGTCTCCAGTCTAAATCTCCTCCCTTTTAGTTTGATGCTATTTCTCTTTGTCCTATTTACAAAGGACTCTGCTAAAGACCCTGTCCCTTTCTTTCTTAAAGCCCCTTTAGACAATGAAAGCAACAGCAGGACAGGCAGTAATCAAAATGAACTACTAAGCACACTTAAAAAGATGCATCTGCTTAGAAGTCACCACTGGTGGTTTACCAGGAACTGGAGCCAGGAGCTTTGTGCTGGTTACAGCCACTCTGTGGGATGGAGCCATCTCCAGGAAAAGTGACCACCAGAAAACTGGATTTACTGGGGCCGTTGTGAGTTGGTTATAACCTGGTTTTGATTTTTATTTCTCTGTTTTTCTGAGAAAAAAATTAAGCTCATGGGCCAATTGCAACAGTGGGAAGGAAAGGAATAAATACCACAAAATTCACAAAGCATGAGAGATGGGAAACCCATCCTGTTCCTCTTTGCTTCCCAAATGAAGCAACTGATGTGTAACAAAGCTGTGCCTGTAGGAGCACACCGGGTTTTCCTGGCATGAAGCAGTTTTGGCGTCAGGCTCACATCTCTATTTATTGCTGGCGTTATTATTGACACCGGTGGCAGTTTTATGTATACAACACTTCCCAGCTGAGCTGTCGGGGCCCTGTGCAACTTGTTTTCAGAGCAATGCAGGATGCTTAACAACATGGGATTCAAATCCATGCCGCCTGTAAAAGGTATAATTATGGTATGGTGTGTTTATTAATAATAAAAGTTGTGGTGGGGAGCTTTCTGGATGAACTGCTGTGAGAAACGGGATGCTTCCTTCATCTCTCAGCGGGCCTTCCCATTGCAGGCAGCAATGCTCTAATTAACTTTTGTCAAGTGGTTCATTGAGTCTAGCAAAATGGAGCGATCCAGAGGTGCCTACAGATCTGTCAGCTGCTACCTGAAAAATGGTTTTCTGTTCTGCACACGGAAGGGCTTGGGAAACACTTGCTAATGATCAGTTTTCTAAATGCAGCATGTCCTGGGACAACAGAGGGAAAGAACTGATGGATAACTTGGGGAAATGGAGCAAAACCCAAGACTGCCAGGATTCATAAATAAAAGAAACACAGGGGAGGAAGGAGAAAAAGGAAAATCATGGATCAGGTTGGAGGGGACCTTAAAACCAATCCAGCCCAGCCCCCTGCCACGGACTTGTTGTCCCCTGTCAGATCATGCTGCCCCAGGTACCATCCAGCCTGGCCTTGAATGCCTCCAGGGAGGCCAGCTTCTCTGGACAACCTAATGCAGAAGGTAGGAATAGTTTCTCTCAAGATGGGAGATAATAATGAATTCCAGCAACTGAATATTTAGTTTCCATTTGAGGAAGGCTAAAAAAAACAGCATTACAGCTTTCCAGGAGTCTTCATGCAAGTGTAAAACCTCCGTCTGAATCGTAAATTCTTATAATCTCTCCTCTCACAAATCCAGAGGTTTTAATACAAGAAGAGACTGTTAAGATCATTTCCTCCAGCTCAGAGAAGGATCTGAGGGGAACTGATTTCCACCTGAGGGTCCTGCATGGCACTCCATCCCAGATGCGGAGCTCCCCCAGCACAGGGATGCTCTCCAGCCAAATGCTCAATATATACCCAACACCAAATCAGAAACCAGGAACTCAGCATTTCTGCCCTGAGACTCAGCCTGTGTCCTCACAGACTCCATTTTGGGGTCCAGACCCACCCCAGCACCTGTGGTTGCTTCCCCACACCTCACCTTCCCTGCACCACACCAGGGGCATTCCTGCTTGGCTTTCTGTAATGCATCACCACTTCTTTATGAACAAGGTCAGATTTTAACTCTTCTCTGTATGAACCCCAAATCTGCCCTTGTCCAGGAAAGTGAGATCTCAGTAAACCCTGTTTCCATGCAAAGGAAGATTTCTGTATCATTGCATGCAAATACATTTTATGTATTCGTAGCCATCTAGCTGCATTTCTTTGCATCCGTGCATATATGGATATGAAATGTAGATCCTCTTTCAGCTCTCAATCTTGTTATTAGCTCCACAAAATACATCCGTAAAAGTATATGAAATACTGCATAATTTGATCGTGCTGAATACTTCCAACTTCATTTCAAGCTGGGAATCTGGGCTACAATGCAGAAGTTCATGAGATCATAAAAACTGACATAAAATTGTGCCAGATAGTGAAACTACTAACTACTCCATTTACACATGCAAGTATTATAATTACAGGTTATGTGAGCTAAATTTGAATATGAATGGTTGCTTACATCTTAAACGGGAAGATGTGTAAACACTACATGGTCTTTAAAGATAGCCATTTATTTTCCTAACTTACAAACTGAAGGGGCAGATTTGGGAAGTCACACCACCTGAAAACTTGAGCTGCTGTTGATAAAATGTAGTTTTTGCTACATAATGTATTTCTCAGTGATAACATCAGCATAGAATTGATCCACCATAAAAGTAATGCAGAAGAGAGGATTTAACATTGTTGGCTGTTTGGAGGATGCGTATATTATTCAATTCACAGAATCAGAGAACAGTTTGGGTTGGAAAGGACATCAAAGATCATCTAGTTCCAAGCCAGTGCCATGGGCAGGGTTACCACTCACCAGACTGAGCACTAGATCAGGTTTCCCGGGGCCACATCCAGCCTGGCCTTGACTGTTGGACAATGTATACCTTGGAATAGGTCTTTTTAAGTCAAGGTGCTTTCTTTTTGTCTAATTTAAACCTAAGTCTCTGAACTATATTTCAAGAATCCTTGACGACTTTTGAACTATGTTGCCTCATGGAATCATAATATTAATTTATACCAACCTGTGTTGTTTCCAAATTTGCAATTCATCATTCAACTCTGAATAAATCATCCGGTTTTTTAAATGTAAAAAAGCTTTTTGCTGTTATGCTTCATCGCAAAATCTTGTTTAACCTGGTTATCTCTCAGGGTGGATTTTTATTCCTACCATAATCATTTCTGATTGAATGTGATTTGCTGCCACCGTTCTGCACAGGGTGGCCGCCCATCAGCACCAGCTATACAATTTCTACTGGTGACCCATGCGATGAGGCTGAAGATGAGCAGGAGATGGAGAAGTCGAACCACTCACCAACTAAAATTTGCCTTTCTTTCCTTCTTGTTTTTGTGGGATGCTTGCAAGCTCAAGATTTGGAGAGCTAGAGCCTTCTCCCTGCATTTCCAGCAGCTTCTGTGCCTGCAGTATGTAAATCTGTGCCTTCAGAACTGATTCCATGTGAAGTTGTGGTTCAGCACTATTATCATTATTTAATGTCACTCTTGCAGCAGCCTAACAGTAAAGCTTTTTATAAAAATATGTTATCATTCTAAACTTTGTTGTTAGCAAGACAAAGCAGAAATAACAGAACGGTGGGTTCAGCCATCAGTATGGAGGGTTTATCATCAATCAAATCCATAAAGCTTTTAAGCTGTCTTGTTTTAAATTAAGGTTTACAATGCATTACAATAGGATATTTAAAACTGTACACATTTTATCAGCTCCTCATGACTTTGTAAATGCTTCCTGATTAGTAGGTCTAAACACAACGGACCTGATTCAAAGCTGATTTTCACAATTAATTCCATTTATTTTGCAGGACATTTTGTCTATTATATAGGGAGGATTCAAGTCTCCATTTTCAATCAAAGTCAAAATTAAATTGGAATTGACTTTGACATTCAGTAAAATCTAACAAGACTCAGTAAAACTGTTAAATTAAAAGTCTGCCATTACATGGAGATATTGAGCAGGATGTGGCATTGTGGTAGTGAAAAGGAAATATGTAAAAAGAGGCAATATTTGTAAGTGAATGCATGGCTAGGGTGCATGCTATCCATTACAATAGTGCTTACATGTCTCAAACAGGGCCGTGACTGCTCAGTGTTAAATGCCATTTGGGTACATCAGGGAGACATTAATGTGCAGTAAAGATCTTGCAATCATAGACAACACAGAAAAGGATGGAAAGGGAAACAGATGCGAAATGACTTGTCTGCAGTCAGACAGCCGTTCAGAGAGAGAACTGTGATTACAACCAAGTCTCCTCATTTACAGTCTGGTGCTCTGAATTCAACCAGAAAAAATCCCCTTTCCTTTCCTTATCATACCTGTACAACCTGGCTGACAGTCACATAGGAAAAGCCCCGCTCAGTTTGTAAGACAGAATGCAGTGCTGTCAGTGGCAGGAGGGGCTTTGTCCCTGGAGGGAGAAGGTCCCACCTCATCCTGCTCCCACACCACCAAGCATCTGCTCTGGAGCAAGGTGTTTGATTGGGGAGGAGGTCAGGTTGACATATAAGAAGTACTTGGTTTCCAGCCCTGGCTTTCCCAGTGAGCCTTCCCAGAAGGCTGCTCACCCATGAAATCTGGTGATCTACACAGAGACAAGACAGGTGAACTGGGGCATGGAGTCTGTAGGCACCAACATAATGGCATAGAAATTCAACTTGATGCTTGAAAAATTGCTTTTCTTCATCCCTTTTTCTTTTAAAATGTGGCACCCCACTGGCAAGGCTCTTTGGGAGTCAATGTAAGGGCTATGGACAAACAGAAAAGGAGGAATAAATTGGAATACTCAGAGGAATGAAGATGGTGAGAGGGTTGGATGAGGAGAAGACTGAGCATGGGCAGATGAGGTGTCCCTTGATGGAAACAGAGCAGAGCAGTAGCATCATGACTATATTGCCTCTGAAGCCTTCACTGGCACTGCTAGCCTGAAAAGAGAAAAACCATGTCAAAATTTCAAATTCAAACAATATTATTGGTTATTTGAGTCATATTCACAACCTGCACAACATCACAAGAAATCAGAGGCATAGATCTAAACCTCGGCTCAAACCTACATATTCTCTGTCTTCATAATCCTAATAAAGACTGTGGTCAAGGCAGGAGCTGGCTTCTAACTCTAGCTATACAAGACTGACAACTAAATGAACGGGAAATGAAAAGCCAGCCTAATTGTTGCCTGTTGTTATTGTCAAAATGACCGGCTAATTAAATATTTATTGTTTGCTGGTTTCAAGCATACATTTGGCATGTTGGGATACTGTGTAATCAGTAGATCATACATTTTCCCAGAACAAAATAGTAGCCTCACAAAAGCCTGTTGTGAGGATTAGCTGGCTAATGGGCTCAGCTTAGCCCCCTGAGCACCAAGGGTGCAATTTGCAATTGCAGCTCTGCGTTCCCAGCTGGGAGTGCTTGATGCTCTCGCACATCTCTCAGCAGGGACACAGCTCCATGCCTCCTGCCTGGGCTCTTGGAGACCTGCCAGCCCCACCAGTTGGGTACAGCTGGCTTTGTCTTGCCTCCCCTGTCTGTCTTCCCTCCCTGCCTGACCGTATCCAGCTCCTCTGCTCAATGGTTCACCAGCTGCCCTATAGAATGAGGTGCTGCTCCTCCCCCCTTCCCCGCGGGGCTCTGGGAAAGCTTCTCAGGAAAAAGGGATGTGAGAGCCCAGAGATCAGAATGATGTTTGACTGGGCTACAAACTCTTGACTTTTTCCATCATCAGGGAAAAGAGATCCTGTAGGATCTCATGCAAAATCTCGTGGTTGGACTAGATGATCTGACAGTTGGATTACATGACCTTAGTGATCCTTTCCAGCCTTAATGACTCTAAGATTCTATGATTTGTAACAAACGGTAGCCCTTTAGGGTACATCAGCAAGGTTTCAGAAATAAAGATAATACAGAGACCTCTTAAGATGACCTAAGTCCTAAGACGCTCCTGGTGCTCCAACATCAGCTTTCCAGGAATGGTATTTTCAGGTGGAGGAAAAAGAAAATTTGCACCACAATGTTCCCCAAATGGATGACTGTGATAAAGTAGATGTCATAGAATAATAGAATCATTGAGGTTGGAAAAGACCACTAAGATCATCTACTCCAACCATCAGCCAGCCCATTACTACCATGCTCACTAACCATGTCCCTTTAAGCCATGTCAACCTGAGGTGTGTTCCTGTGAGCCCCACAGTGGCCACTACACCTTAGGCTGCTCTGGGAAGGGATGAAGCAAGCTTACAGTGCACAGCAAAAGCAATCCCATGCCCAGGCTCCCAGTAGGAACTTTTTCTTTCTGCTTTCCACCCCACACTGACATACATAGCTGTGTTTCAGCAGGGCAAAGGGAGAGCCCACTCCCAACCAATGAATGCTGCAGGGAAAATTAACAAACTGTGAATAAGCAAGGCCTAGAGGCAGCTCTGCTAGGAGTGAGGAGGAGAAGCGTGGCAAATGAAGCCAGAAGGGGGAAGGAAAGCTTGAAAAAAGGAGAGTGAGCTCATTGCAGGGAGCATCGCTCAGGCTTTTTCAGTAGCAAAATACATACAAAAAAGCAAAAGCTGGCATTTGCAATTTCTCAATTAAAATGTAATTTACACCCCGTACTGTCTCTCTGATAAAAGCATGCTTTGCTCACCCAAGTGTGAAGCAGTATTTACAGGAACATTTTGTGGCTTATTATGCTGCCCTGATGTTACAAGCGTCTGTACGCACCCAGACGTGGGGGCTGAAGGGCGCTGCCCTTCATTGGCTCCAGGATGGCATTTGGGTACCATTAGGAGCAAAACTGCCCCAAAACTGAACTGGCCTCCCAGGGCTCCCTTTGTAGCCAAGGAAATAAAAATACACCACTATAAAGTTGGTTTAGTGGGTGATGAGTCGACAATTGGACCAGATATTCTTAGTGGTCTTTTCCAACCTTAATGATTCTAGGCTTTTGGTACAAGGTCTTGGCATGAGGTCTTTCAATGCACAGATTTAATTTCCTGTGCAGAACCACATACTCCTTGCAACAGACTCATTAGGAGATGCTGGTTGAATTAACTCTCTCCTATTTTTTTTCCAAGTTACTGAGATGCATTCAAGTGTAATGAATATGCACTTTGTGTTTAGGAAAAATATCTGCATGAAAGTTAATAGAAATCTTATAACAAGCACCCCACTTCCATTAATTGGTTCCCTAATCCTGTGAAGCATTAGTCATATGTTTAATTTGAAGTATTTGATCTCCACAATCAAAATTGCTGGCTCTGATCCGAAGCCAATCAAACCATCAGCAGCCTTGCCATTGATTTCCATGGATGAGATCCAAAGGAACTATGCACATGATAAAAATGAAACACATCCTTAATTGACTTGCTAGGGGCTGTATTTAGATCTCCTTAAGTCACTTGTGCCAAGCAGAGCCCTATAAATGATTGTAACAAAAGCACCTGTCTTGGTCTGGATCCCAGGGAAAAGCAGCGGTCCCCAGGACCTACAAAGGGGGTTGAGTTTTGACCCACAATATCTCCACCTCCTCAAGAGCACAGTCTTACAACAGCTGCCTGAAAAATGATTGCAGACGAGAAAAACTCAAATTAAGCAATTAAATTGGCAAAGTACCTCCAGTCATGGGGAAATCTAATGATTCTCGAGTTGGGGGCTTTTTATGCTTCTTCCATGTTTTTTTGTTTTTTTAATGATTATTAGAATGGATTATCTCTACATACTCTTATTTGCAAGTCAAAGAATTATAGATAGTAATTGGATAATCTCTCAATTATCCCTAGTGACTTAATTATCATCATTAACTGTATTTATTTCACTAATTTGTAGGATTTCTTTTGGGGGTTTCATTCTCCAGGCCGATTAGCTTGAGTGATAATGGGGCATACTGGCAATGCTAAAGCAGAATTCTACAATTATTTTAAAAATGATGGGTCATATCTTACGAAACACAAGAAAATAAAAGAAAAACCCATTCTATTTCAGGGGTAAGTCTAAAATCAGAACTTTCAGCTATTGCTCGCTACATTTCTGATTATGTAAATTACGAAGTTCCATCTCTATTGCATCGAGTCTCTGAATTTGCAGTGAAATTTGTTCTTTTATGCTACAACAAGAAATGGCTATTGTAAATTGAAAGCCAATGCAAACAGCAAACATAACGCCTGAAGGAGAGAGTGTCATGATCTGAAATTTAGGAGGTAATGCAACTTCTTTGTCTGACTGATGCACTTATATTCGAACATAATTAAAAAGCCCTGGAAGAGAAACTAATACCTGCAGCTTTATATGAGGAGATGGATCTCCTGACTAATGAAAAACATCTCATCCACATGGTCTCCATAGCAATGGAGAGTATAGGGCCCGGTCTTGCTGCTGTTGAGTTACAGAGGAACAGCTTGGGCTTGGAATCCAGTGCTGCTAACTTTAATATTTAGGCTCACACATGATAGCCAGCCCAGCACTAGCAAACAATTGATGACATTTTTTATCTCTTTCCACCCCAATTTTCTGTGTGTGTTTTTGTGTGGTTTTTTTTGTTTTGTTTTGGTTTGGTTTTTTTTGGTTGTTTGTTTTTAAAGAGCCTGAAGCAGGAAAATATAACTGTTGGAAATTGCTTTACATTAGTTGATTATCTCTGGCGAAGTTGAGAGCATTTGGTCTTGCTTATTTGAAATAATTTAACATGAGAACCCCATGGAGGGTGGTAATTTACAAGGGATGGTCTCAATTGTGATATGTACACATTGCAAGCAAAGGGCGAGGGAACTGCCAAATCTATTTAGATAAATCTTTGAATTGCTGCTTATTATTCCAGGCCATCCCTTCTTTCAGTAGACCAAATGCTGTTAAAATCGCCAACACTCTCACATTAGGAGCAAAATCATTCCATGCAATTTGTCTGTAGTCAGAGCCACAAAACCCAAATTTTCAATGAAGCCCAACAATTAATTTAAGCCTGGTACACACATGTGCATTTGCATAACTTGTGTGAGGTGCTCTCTTGGAGTCGTATTGGCCACCTACATGGGGCAGCATGGCAGGCTGCAAACACTTGCTGCTGATGCAGCTTTTGTTCACCCAAAGGTTTATCTTGAGTACTGAGATCTATCTTTTTGAAATATATTCAGTGCAGTGCTGTGCTACTTCACTAACCAGGTATCCATTTTTTACCTAAATGTTGTCTTTTTTCTATGACAATGGAGGAGTATACTCACACTGCTGCCAACACTGCTGCCATAGGCAAGCAGAATGATAGAAACATAGAATCATAGAATCATTTGAGTTGGAAGGGACCCTTAAAGGCCATATGGTAGAATTCCCTTGCTGTAAACAGGGACACCTATAGCTCTGTCAGGTGTTCAATGCCCAGTCCAGCCTGACCTTGAGTGTCTCCAGGGATGGGGCACCCACTGCCTCTATGGGCAGTGCCTCACTGCCCTTACTGTAAAGAACTTCTTCCTTATATCCAGTCTAAACCTCCCCTCTTTTAGTTTGGAACCATTTCCCCTTGTACTATCACAACAGACCCTGCTAAGGAGTCTAATTGGCTTTATCAGTTATTTATTTAGATACCAGACTGCGACTTTGTTGTCTTCAAGACATGTAAGATTTTTTTTTCTATTAACTGTCCTTTGAACTCCAATCTTTCACTCAAACTAGAGCCAGAAAACCAAGACCAGTCACAGATCAAATGGCAATATCTGGTGTAAATCCATGTAAGCCAATGGATTATACAAGCAGAGAATCTGGGTCCAAATATATTAGAGAAGGAGAGGAATAAATCTTACCTGCGCCAAGAGACTGCATTAGCTTATTGTGCTTGTAAGACTTTGAAAAAAGCTAATATAGATTCCTGTCGTGGATGAGCACAGGGAGCTCCATCATTTCCTATGCACATTTGGCAAGCCCAATCGCTACAAGGTCTGGATTCTTTGTGCTTTTGTTTTCCTGCCTTACTAGATGCTGAGTCTTCTCACATGGAAAAGTTAACTCGTTAAGCTGTGTGTCATCTCAAAGCGAAGGGAGCTGCGAGGAAAGCAGCCTGATTTCAATGTAGAACAGCAATGTAAAAATTTAATCTAGTTTAGCTAGTGGGCTTTTAAATCACATCTCTGTTTAACACCTTTTCTGAGTGCCACTGAGGAAACGGGACAAACATTGCCCAAATTTGCTGTGTTTTCTCTAATTCAATAGCAAACACAGGGCATGGGATGCGAGGTGGAAGTTAAGCTGAGGGCCCTGGGAGATGCCCACCCATGCCACAGCTCATAATTTCCCCTCATTTCAATGTTTCCGGAACAAAATCTTCCCCATAGGCAGACCTGCAGATATCCCTGCTCACTCTCCTGACTCTCAGTTTCTCACTCAGACCTGGAGCAATTTGATAAGGTGAGAAGCTCAGCTCTCCGCTAAGATGCTTCTGGCTTTTCTCATTGCAGAAAAAAGCCCGGAGGCATGAAGTGGGGATATCTGGGAGGCTCAAAAGCTAGATAGCAAAATAAACCTCTTGGCTCCAGTATTAACACTTGAAGCCTTTTCTCACGATCCTGAGGAATGAGGGTGGTGTCACGATTTTGGGGAGACCGGAGCACTTGTGATTAACCACACTGCTCATCCCAGGAGAAAGAGCTGCTGAATCCCGTAAGGTTTAGGAGTGTCAGTGGGAAATCAGAGCTGCACAGCAGGAGGAACAAGGGTAGCATATTCCAGCCATTTCCTTGCAGTTGCTGTTACATGGGGTTACAGCACTGAAGGATTGTATTTAAATCCCCCAAAAGGTTTTCTATTAAAAAAAAAAAATAGAAACATTCAGGTTTTGTAAAGTTCAGCCTTCAGTGTAATCTTCCAGTGACTTAGAAATGTAATTATAAAGCCAATTGACAGTGCCCTTTAAGATATGTCATGTAGGAAAATTAATTTTAGAATTTTTTTTAATTTTACTGTCACATCTTGGGCAAGAGCGAAGCAGTGGAAGGCCCAGGGAACTTCTCCCAGAGGGAGGGGGAATATGGGGCACCAACACACAAACCCATGGCATTGCTTTCTCGTACACATTCTGACGTTGTGCTCCATCACAGCCAGATGCCCTGCCTCCCAGCACTGAGCATGGAGTGGGACTAACCTGCTCCATGTGTCAGAAGCACTTTGGGATGTGGGGTTGCCCAAGATGCAAGGGGAGCTGTGCAGATCCTGTGCTCCAGCCTGGTTCCTCGACCCAAGCACAGACTGAATTAAGTTGCTGCAATGTGAGTTGCACAAACACAGACTAATATAATTTGTCACAATTAGGGGTTGACTGGATGTTTTCATTCAGGGCGATCCAGGCCAAACTGTTACAAATGACCTCTTTGCTTCAGAGCACCAAACAGATTTACAGGGAGTATCTGGTATAAATGCCCAAAAATGTTCACCTTGTCATGGGAACACCTCACCCAGGAGAGTGCCCCAACAACCATTACCTCTCCCAAGCTCCCACAGCAGCAGACCCCCCCCCCCCCCCCCCCCCACGCACACAGCTCCCCACTGCTGGGAAGAGCTGCCAGTCCCCAGCACACATCCATCAGCAAAAGGGCAATGTAAGATTGGAGCTGGAGGCAGGGTGAGGTGCTACTGAGCATGAATAAAAGTTGCAGGCTGTAAGCTTGGCTTGCTGCTCCAGCAGCTGGGGCAGGAGGCATCCCTCTCACCATGGCACTCTGCAGCACGTGGGAAACAAGTGCTGATAATGATGGGATGACCGCTCAGCTCTCCTCCACTTGCAAACAGTTGGTGGTAATGATGTTCATTATGCATTCAATAGGCTATTTTACAATATGAAGTCATTTAGGAAAGGATAATTAGTCCACAGCTTGCATTTCATTTTATTTAATTTTCTTTACTTCTGTTTGGGGGAGAAAAAAAGAAAGGAAAAAAATGTACATAGGGATTGTGTTATTTTTGAAATGAGCAAAATGAAGCTATTTGATTTATGCTTGCTCACAAGAGATATCATGAAAATGGTACCATGTATTTTGCTGAATGATTTCTTGCAATTGGGCATCCAAAAAGCTCATTTTAATCTCCATGTATGCTTTGTTATTGTGTCAAATTACGAAGAGCAGGCATGGGAGGCTGCTCGATGAAGAACCCGCTTTTCTGTTAATTTGGATGTGTTAAGCGTGCTTTCAGAAGCCAGAAATATTCTTGTGAAAATAAGATTGTGCAATGGGATTTCTTCCTAGGGCAACAATCATCTCCAGGGAGCCACCATCCCTGGAGGTGTTCAAGATCCATGGAGATGTGGCACTGAGGGACGTGGTCAGTGGGCATTGTTGGGTGAGCTGAGGTTGGGCTTGGTGATCTTGGAGGTCTTTTCCAACCTTGATAGTTCTATGGTTCTATACCAGCATTTATTATTGCTAAAATGAAAAGGGGTGAAAGACAAATACATCTCCAGTCAACAGTTTGCTTTGGTTGTGTCTGCTGGTTTGATCCTGTGGGGTAGGAAACCTACAGCCCTACCAGAGCAGGGGATTTGGGGCTCTGAACTCTTTCTTGCAATTCCAAATTCATTTTTCTTCTGTCACAATAGTCAAAAACAAAAGGTGTCCTGGCACAAAGCGATCTTTCAGTGAACAAGTCCATGAGGTAACAATTGCTCAGAGCCAGAGACCCCCTCTACTGGGCCCCACCACCTTGGACAGATGCCTCACCCCATTTTTGTGGATATGCTTCATGGCCGGGCAGTAGAGAAAACAAAGAGGACCAGAACTGAACGGTTTTCTGTTTCTGTTGCAGGGGATTGAAATCTGTGTGTTTGGGAAAAAGTACCTAGAACTGTATGTATGCACAGAACTGCTTCCAGGTGGCTGACCTATCAACTGAGAGCTCAGATGTGATTCTAGGTAAGAGCTCCCTCGAGCTCCTGGCCAACCACCACTCCTGGAATCTCCTAAGGGTGATGCCTCCTGCACAGCTGCAGTCAGTAAAGCATGAAAGAAACGAGATGTGAAACAGTGTAACGTATGAAATAGGAATGGCACAGCAGCCTTGGATCACACCAAGTCCAGCTGAATGTCTGGTGCTCCCCTTTACTTTTATTTCTATTAATATTCCTCAAGAAACAGCAAAGATTGATTTGAAGTAGAGAGAACAGAGAGTCATGGGAGCTTCATTAGCATGCAAATCTGAGCGAATTCATTAGCCCTGCAACTGATGCTGATGCTCCTGGAAACTAGTAAAAGAGTAAAGTCTGCAGAAGTAAATCAGGCCGTGCTAATGAGCCTGTTAATAAAGCTTTTGTAAGCCTTTTCCAGAGCCAAAGTGACAAAGCACACTGTCAACATTAAACCTCTGGTACTGTGCCTTAAATGAGGGGCACTTTTTTTTCCATTTCGTGCTGGGGAAAGAAGCGGAGAACCGTAGCAAAGGTGGAGAACGAGACAAAAGCATTTACAATATTTCCTCATCAGAGATAGAAGTATTGTGTGGTTGCAGAAAAGAGACAGCATGACAAATGCAAGTGTGCAAATAAGATCCGTTTGACTGAAATTATATTTTAAAGAAAAACAGGAGACCAAATTTTTCATAACTGAGGTTTCACCTTCTGGCTGTATGTTCTCATTTTCCCTGTGCCTTATTAGGCATCATTTCAAGATTGCATTTCGTCTCATCCGCTGCTAATCATGCAGCAATGCTTACAGCACGGATGCGGTGCCACTGCAGCACCTCCTCACACATGTGGGTGCTTTGTGCTAAAAGCATCACTGCTTTACTGGGGCTGTAGCAAGGCATCTCCTCCTCTACCTCCCATTTTGCTGCCACTTCAGGATGAGCAAAGTTGGAGATCTCTTTTCCTGGTATGTTCTCCAGGTGGGACGTACGGCCATAGAACCCACAGTGAGTGATGCTGGCAGCCACCTCCTCTCTCCATGGCTTCATGTGGCATCAGCATCACAGTGCACAGAAAAGCAGCGGGTCCGCCGAGATAAGGAGAGGCTGGTTAGCAATCTGCTTGGTTTCTTTTTGCAGAAACCTCTTTTGTAAAAGAGCCTGATGCGGGGAGGAACTGCTTGCTGCTTTCTCATCAAGTGGAAGAAGTGCTTTATGCACAGACTGATGGAAAACTACTGGAATGCTTTTCAGTTTCCCTCTCTAACCTTTAGTGCTTTCTGGTGCCTTACAGGGAACAAAACGTCAGACTGGAAAAAGGGGGAAAATATATAAAAATGTATTTGGAGATAATGGCGGGTAATACAATAGAAAATGCAGCCGGGCAATAAAAAGAGAGGCATCAAAAATACCACCAGAGAGTGGAAGGGAGGAAACAAGGCAAGGAAAATGGTAAAAGCAAGGAAATGAAGAGAAAATAGGCACTTGCATAATGGGGTGACAGAGGACAAGGGTGGAGGAAGGGAAGGCAGGGCAGGAAGAAAGCTGGAGGAGAGGCACACAGTGAGTGATGGAGCAAGGTCAGGGGCAGGCACAGGCAGGGAGGAGAAATGGAGTGGAAAGGAAGCAAAGGGAAGCATGATGCGGTGGCAGCGCTGCTGACCTGTTTGCTTTTAGCTGCAGAGTGATGGCAAGTGTTTGTGTTAATAATGCTAAGGGCTGGCTGCCTGGGGGCAGGCGGAGAGGGGCTGGCAGGTGCCAGGGATGTCGTTGGATCAGCACAACGGGCTGTGCTGTGGCTCCTTGGGCTGAAGGGAGGGGAAGGCACCGAGAGGTAAAGGGAGCCGAAGTGGGACCCACGGGGTGCCAACATGCCTGTCCTGTTTCGTTCAGTGTTGATAACCTGCCCACCTGCCAGAATTATAGAGTCATTGAGGTTCGAAGAGACCACTAAGATCATCCAGCCCTGCCAGCAACCCACCATCACCATGCCCACTAAACCACGTCCCTCAGTGCCAGATCTACCCTTTTCTTGAAAAAATCCTTTAATGGAAGGTATCTGTCTTACTGCCTTGCGCCTCCTGATGGCTGAGTTTGATTTGGTGTGATACAGGAGATCTTTCTGCCTTGGCTTTCAAGCTCACCAAGGTATTTTGTCCTGCCTGCAATCCCATAAGCACAGTGCCATAACACTTGCACTCAGACGCATTTCTCACAGCCTGCTGCATATTTACACTGCAGAGCACTCAACGTGCCATGCTTTAGGTGCAGTCTCACTGGTGTCTTACATACCAGCTGCACCATCTGTTTGGATTCCTCTTTCTTTTGTATTACATCACAACATCGCATTTTCTTTTTTTTTCTTTTTTTTTTTTTTGCTTCAGCTGCAAAAGCTTTGGGAACATTCCTACAATACCACCCTTCCAGCTCAGTTTAGTAGATATTTGGGCTCTTTCATTCTTAGCTGCTGAATTACATTTGGTTATCAACATGCATTATATCTGCTGTCAATTAGCTGTTATCTAACACCATGAAATGACTTAACTCCTTCGGCGTGTTGTGTGATCTGTCCCCAACCGGAGCACCGCTCAGCTTATGGCAGCTTGCAGAGATCCAGGCAATTCTGTCACACTTATTTTTTTACTAGCACTCATTACAGCTAAAGGTCAGTTGTGTTTCCATTGTAAGCTCAGGGATAACAGCGTCGATCTGGCAAACCTTTTCTCATGTAAAGTTAACGGGATTATTTGCATAAAAATCCTTACTTGGGGAGTAATTTGCAGGATCACACTTTTAAAGCCCTAACCTTGGGAGCAAGGCAAAAGCTGGAACTTGGAACAGCAATCTTCCAAGGCTATATATTATCAGAGAAAATGATCAAAATTTAATGAGGAAAAAAAGGTACTTAATGGCTGTAGATAGCGTAATTTCAGCCATAAAAATGGGATGATCTTGTAATGCGCTGTGCTGCGGCCTTTCAAATCAATGCTAGCTCCGGTAGCAGCTTTAGTAGTAGCAGGGCAGCGATCTACAAGCTGTCAAGCAGAAGTCCTAACCTGCTGCTCCAGGCACACGGCAGGTCTGTAACTCTCAGAGCGATGGAGTGCTTGGGTGAGCGACTGGGGCTTCGTCCTCCATGAATCTGTGCTGCAAACCCTTGCAGGATGGCCGCTCCCAAGCAAACGTAGCTACAAGGCACGCTGGCCCCAAGTCAGGGCCAAAGCTCCGGGCATCTCAGGAGGGTTTTTCATCTGCTCTCTCAGCAAACGCTTTGAAGCTTCACCAGTTCTGTTGTTTGTAATTCAGGAGACTCCCTGGGCTCCAAGCCACCAGCCTTGAAGATCTGTTTACATTTTAAAATAGATGCTAAATTGTAAGCCCTGGGAAAATTAACAGAAGTCAGGTAAATGAAGCAACAAAGATGGAATCAGCTAAGGCCTTCAGTTAAGTCTTGGGTGAATATCCCTATGGCATTTTCCTGAACAGCCCAAATAACAAGAGCTGGCCTTCACACCTGGGCTGCATCTGAGAGGCAGCAGCACTGAGATGGAGTTGGCCCTTGGAGAGGAAATATTAGTTCTGGACAAAGGCGCTGCTTTATTTTTCCAGTGTGCCAAAATTAGAGAACCTCCTGGTGCTAAATAATTTTGTTCTGCCTCGCTGTGAAAATTCCCAGTGTTCAATAGCCCTCCACAAGCTCTCATTTTATCCCCATAGTGCAGTGCTCCTGTGGTTATATGTCAGCTGCTGCAGTGGTAAACATGTACACACTACTCATTTAAGAGCTTTTAAAAGACTTCTCACTGTGCCCAGAAATTACACCTGTGCTTTCTTACTTACCCATGCTGTTGTCTTTGTTTCTCAGGCTATATTAAGCCTTCCATTCTTCCCCCTTTGAAAGAGCGGGAGAGTATAAACATCTTTAAGTTCTGGCTCTCTCTCTATCAGGTTGTGCAGAGGGACAGAGCCAGTAAATCTGGACAGAGGGAAAGGCAGAGGGCTGCGTGCGGGAGGGCTGGCAGATGATGCCTGCCCCTCCTGAAGGCGCAGAACACACACGGGAGCTCCATGGTGTTGACTGAAATCCCTGTCAGCTGCAGTGCTCGACTTCCTCAGGATGGTGACCTGTGCTATTCTGACTGTGTCTTCTGCATCTATGGATGATGAAGAGAGACAGAGCACGCGGTGCTCGGAGGAGCTGCATCGCAGAGGGGAAGGTACACACCAGAGTGTAACAAGGCATTGGCCTCCAGTGAACTTTTCCATCACAGGAGAATATTTCAATGTTAAAGTTGATTTGCTACAAACCAGAAGGAGAGGAGATGCGGTAGTAACATAAAATGCCATATCTAAGAGATCGTTCAGTCTCTTTGCACTGCTAAAATGAGAGAACTGAAGGTTTCTGCTGACATCACTGCTTAAATTATCCATTTGTCCAAGATTTTGTAGGGAAATTTCCACTGAAACAAAAAGACCAAATACATATCTATATATGTGAAACAATTTCTGCTACTTAAGTCTCTCTGATAAGCTAACAGAGCTTTGGATGACAGGAATTTTGACCTATGAAGCTCTCTGAGTCAAGGAATGACTATGAAAATAACCCAAAGGCTCTTGAAGTGGCAGTCTGGGCCAAGTTCAGTACCTCTTCTCCACAAGTGTTAACCACAAACTTTCACTCCTCCATCAGATCCCACACAACCTGAGCATACAAACGCATTTTTAGCAGCTTTTGTGTGCTGCCTTAATTGGATCCTTATGGGATCCTTCAAGATAGAAATGCCCATTCTTAATTAAAGAAATGATCCTCTTTTGGCTAGGACTGTTTGGATTCTTGGTTCAGAAAATAATTTAATGTACCTTGAGCAGAAAAATTCCTGACTGAACTTTAAAGTTGACTGAATTTATCTGATTCAGCCCAACCCAGTGTCTCTCCCATAAGAACCCCCAAGCATACATCATGGTGGTGGCTGCTATCTAGTCTGGATCCCAAAGTCAGCAGTCCACCATCTTCCACAGATCTTTATGTATTTTCTTAATGGGATCAGGTCCAACTTCTTCCCACAGTACACCCAGTTTGCAATGGCTTCATTGGGTGTCACTGTTAAATATCTTCTCATGTGCCTCTGTTAAGAACCTTTTCTTAGAGGTTTATCCGTTGCAACTAATACATAATAAAACTCTTGCTCTGTATTTCACAAATGTTAGAACAATGCTCCAAGGGCATCAGCAGTAATTATGTTTACATCTTCAGAAATGCCTTCTACCCCCCACCCCCCATCGTTCATTGCAGCTCTTGAATCTTTGAATGGTACATTGGGAGTATCAGCACGTCTCCTCTCAAGCGCAGATCCTGCCTCTCCATTCTGCAAGTGAAATTCTCTCTGTATGTCTGCACCCATGACGTGCACTTGTGCTTCCAACTTCCTCAGACTGTCAGACAGTTTGCTGTGCCGCTGCTCCTATTAACGCCTGCAATTAGCGCTGACAAAGGCGTTGTTCCCCCTGCTCCCCAAACCACACTTCCATGACTTTTTAGAAAACCCCAGAGCAGTGTAATATCTCCCTGGGTCATGTTTCAACAGAACAATGAGGTTAGTGAGGCATGACAGTGATCTTTTTTCTAAAGCTATACTGAACATCCTTAATCAAGCTTTGCTTTTTTAAAAAAGAATGGGCCTAATTCTCTTTAGGCCTATGGTATATTCATGCTTTGTAATTCCATCAAGCTGTATCTTCAGCTCCTCTAAGTTGGCAGAGCTCGTTTGACTTCACTTAAATTCCAGGAAGATTAGTAATGGCTGAAGACTTGGGCTGCTGGTTTCCAAGCTATTCCTCATCTACGCCAGTTTGAAAGGATAATGAGTCCCAAGGTTTGTTTTTGTTTTTCTGCCATTAGATCAATTAAAACAATTGCATACTCTCTAACACATTTAAATCAAATGTTGCACAAGATACACCCAACAGCTGTTATTTTCCTGAGGTCTTGAGCCTTCTCCATTCCTATTCCATTACAAAGCCCTGACACCCAGTAGCTCCTGGAAGCATTCACAAATCCCCTTAAAAACCCTTATTAGGGCCAGGACGTTTTTTTTTGTTCTCTACACTAGATGTGGTCTCCCAGGATGGAGCCACATGATGACATACAACCATGGGTGGATTACCCTGCCTCCAGAAGGAACATGTGTAGGTACTTCAGTGTAGCCTATCCACAACCCAACAGACACAGCACCCTCAGCCACTTCACTTTCCAGAGTCCTGAAATGAAATAATTATGTTTTGTTTTCCTCTTTCCCTTCATTAATTCCTGCATTCAGCTGTTGTGTGTTTGCTGGCAGCAGCCAGCATCTATAGCTCTGGGATAGCCACAGGCAGGTAACAAAAGTGAGGAGGATGGAGTCAGCATGTTTCTTTCTGGTGTCATGGAATTTGTCTTTGGTAAGATCATGGGCACTCTGAAATGCAAGAAAGATGTGGATCAAGAAAGAAATATCTTGAAGGACTGCTGGCTGTAAGTCCATCCCTAGGATCAGAGAGCACATATTTATACTGGAGGCACAGCGGTTTGTTTGATAATAGATTGACGTTTAATTTAGGTACAGACTCAGTGATAACTGAATCCCACCTGGGACTTCTGGGAGCAGAGCAGGGCAAATAAATAATGATGTCTGTAGCTGCAGATAGAGATGCTGTTACTAACTCCGATACTGCAACGGGCAAAACTGTACACAGGCTGACAGATGAGAGATTTCATTGGCTTCAGATGCAAGAATAAGGAAAATAAAACTTGAAATGAACTTTCTTGGATATAAGTAGCCATGCTGGAAGTTTCAACATCCATAAATCCACTCTGTGGTTCCCTCTGGTGGCTGCACCCAGTGCATCAATACAGCAATCAGGACTGGGGCAACTGGGCTTCTGTGGCATATTGCATCATGCAAAATACAGACACCTATCAATGCATTTCGGGACCTCCTACACACTGATCTTCTACAGATAGATTCACTTCAGCTCTCTGACACTCTCAAAGCTGTAAAACCAGTTGCCACAAAATGCTTCACTCTTTCCAGTTGTACTTTGATGTCTTCATTGTCTGGAGACTCCAGAGCAGGGCCATTTCCCCCAGTTCAACTAAAACATGATCAGATTTCTAAGCACTTCATGTCTGTGCTGTGTTTGGGGCTTGGCTACACAGGTCAGAAGAATGTGGTGTCATTCTTTGTGGAGGACAAACCCTGGCATTTCATGTTTCCCTTCCTGTAGGATTATTGCCATCATTCATCACCTGGTATATGTTGTATGCTTGGTGGTATGAATTGTTGCTCCTGACCCTGCCAATGACATAACAGAGAGAACAGCGTGTTTTTGTACAGTTGTTTCCTCTCAAATGCTGTTCAGCCTCTGATAATGATTCAGATGAGTAAATCGGCACAGTTTTATGGAGGGCTGGAGTTGTGCCAGTCATGACTTGCTGTTTTTTGCAGCATTTACAACAGCAATGTTCTTCTCCCTCAGTGAGAAGCTTTTCCCAAGATGACTCCAAATGTGGAGAGGACAGCAGAGTGCCTGCCATGGGGGGCTGTACTGGAGAGGTAAGTGCTCAAGCCAATACCTGTTCTCTGGGGGAAGTTAATGCAGCATCCTCCACCCATCTTCTCCCCAAAGCTTTGGTTTCTCTAAAACATCAAGAGATGTTTCTGGTGTTGTTTTCAATTTTGATGCGACTGCTGACCTATAAAAGAGAAGGACCAACTATGACTGTAAATCCAAGACCGTTTTTTGTTAGCGTCAGCCTGGTTCAGATATCACACCATGAGGTGTATATCAGAACTGAGTTATTATAGAGGGAGGGAAGAAGTTCCCTTAGGTCTAAATTTTCCTGCTGTGTGCTGAAGTGCCATCAGTGCTCCTTTCCAGGAGGGCAGGAATTCTCCAGGGCATTAACTGTGTTCTGTGTGAGTTGGATACATTTGCCAAAACTTGTTTTGTTTCAGCATGCTGGTTCATGAAATCGAGTGGAGAAGGACAGTGCCCTTCCTCTCCCCACTGTATGTGATGGTTGAACTCGTAGAAATAAAAGAGTTCTTGAAAAACACTCAGTGAATCTACATAATTAAAAATCTTTCCTGCTGGGGGTTAATGATTTGGGTAGATTAACTTGATAATGTAATGTAAAACGTCGAAATCAAGAGTCTGCATCCTGAAATACTGGTGTAACTCAGCAATGGAAGACAGTTTTAAGTAAATAACCGGAGAAAGTATTTTGCAATTAAATTAAAGATGTTTCCAAACTACTGTACTTTGCCATAAAAAAAAATGTCATCTTGAAAAGTCAAGTTTCATTTATTTTAATTAGTGCTGTCATGAAGTATTCCATTTGGCACACGCTGACTAACGAGCCCTTTTCCAGGCACCAGTTTGAAAAGCGTGCATCAGAAAACAATCACAGCCCGTTCATATGGTGTCTGTGGGCCAGTTGTCAGCTAATTGAGACCAGCCTTGCTCCAGCCAAGTCACTGTGGCATCCAGGTTGGTCTGGGGGGGAAGAAGAGCTTTCATCCCCTGGATTTGCCTTTTGGGAGGTAACGCTAAGCTTGCTGCCATCGGTCAGAAGATTCCTGCTGTCTTCGGGGAAATTTGGGTTCAAAGATGCTGAATCTCCACTCCCCTTCACTGTTCTCATACTGAAGTTATTTAAGGGGAGAGGGATCGGTATCAAATTGATGAAAAGCCAAAATGATCTTGATCCTCCTCTGAGACTTGCTGTTGAATTGCATTATATATAAGCAGAGAAGCTTTTCTATTATTAATAGGATAGAAAATCAGAACCATCAAGGAAAATTATATAAGTCCTATTAAGATGGATGAGTTGGAGTTACGTCCACATATTTGCAAGAAGATTGTTCTCTGCAGCTCCTACAGAAGTGTATTGTCCTCCCAAGGGGAGACCTCACCGGGGTGGGAGAATACCAGGGGAAATGCTCACAGCCTGGTGGGCAGCTGGGTGGGCAATGAGCACAACTATGCAGGCACCAGGCTGCCCCAGAGGATGCTCTGCAGCAGGGTGGGATGCCTGGACCAGCCCCCCAGGAGCCGACCTCCCTTGTGATCTTCTGCTTAAATCCCTCACTCTGTTGTCTGCCTTGTTTTCAGACCTGCCAAATCTCGCAGTTCCTTCTGCATGTCCAATGAGGGGATTATTTTGCAAGCTTAAATCTCCCTACTAAAAAAAAGAAAGTTACACTGATAAATACCTGTTGTCTACACATTGAGGCTGGTGAGGAATAAGCTGAAGCGTGAGTGTGAAGGGCACTGTCAGTTCTGCAGAAATGGCTCTTATTTCACCGGGCTAACGTCACATCCAGGGAGCTCACAGCTGTCTTTGTGCAGGTATCCTCTGGGGAGTGAGTGAGAAGCAGCTATTTTGAGCTGTCCCCTTGTTTAGGTAAACCACATATATAAAATCTGATGCTTCCCTATTAATTTTGTCCTATTGCTCCTTGCTGAAGCCTCGTGTTCCACATTAATTTATCCCTTCTCCTCATTAACACCGTTCAAACATTTCCCTTCCTAGCCAGTTAGCCACACTTTAATCTCACCTGGTTATTCATTCATCAGAAACCAATCTCTCCTTCCCCTCCCTCATCTCAGCACCATCTCCAGCATGTGTGCTGTTAATGAGCAGGACTGAGCATGGGGATCCTGGGGCACTACAAAAAGGGCTGCTTAGCATCACTCATCCCACGCTTGCAGACCCTTCCCCAACCCTTCCCCTGCATTTCCATCACCTCCAAATGCAAAGTGAAGGGCTGTTTTCCTCCTGCTGCTGGCCTCAGATATCTTTTCCCCATTTCTGCCATTCTGGGAGGAGTACAGGTCTTGCAGAACAGTTTTGTCTGGAAAATAATAATTTTAATTTCTACTTTCAGAAGCTCCTCTTATCTCCTACCTGTGTGTAACTGATTGAGTGATTAGAACCTTCCCTCTTTCCTTTATACTTTACAATAAGCCCCAGCACATCTCTGCCAGTTTGGAAATCAGTGAGAGTGCACTCTGCACCTGTAAGTGGGTCTTAATCCAAACATCTTATGCCTGAAAGCATTTGAGTGCTCAGAAAATGCTCCCACCCCCCGAAGAAACATGTACAGACCTACACTGTGTCTTCTGCAGCAACAGTGTGACCCTAATATCTACACAGCCCCCTGCACCTGATTTCATCTCCACTATTAATCTGAGGTCTTTGTAAAGGTTTGTTAGGTTGTAAACCTTTGTTAGTTTGTCTTTTGCTTTTATTCCGACGCTGAGAGTTTCTAATGCTCTCAGCACCCTGGTCAGCTTTGTAGCCCTTTACTTGGACGATGCTGGGCAATGACATCGTTCCTTCAAGGATGGGGTGTTACAGAAGCGATGGGTGGGCTGATGGGCATGCAGGAACCTAGAGCAAACTGAGTGTCAGATCTGGAGCCCAGAGGATTATTTTCTTGCCTACTCCTTAAGAAAACATGGCAATCTCTTTCTGATTTGGCATGGTCTCAGACTCCAGCCAAGCAATCCCTCCTGCCCTTTCTGCACTACTTTACAGTGGTGCCTTTTCACCTTTCTCTGTAAGCCTGCATTTGTCAGAGGGCAGAGCAGAGCTCACTCTGTGTGGTCTCCTCTGCCTCCAGCAGCAAGCAGTCGCTCACCCGCAGAGGGGGCACGCTGGGCTGGTGATTGCTCTGGTCTCTTCTAGTCCCGTGTTCTTACCCTTCCCCAGTTTGATTTGCTTATGTTTTGCAATCACGGGGCTATTCTCAGTATCTTTTATTCTGTGCCTGGTTCCTATTAATGGTGCTTTTCTGCTCTTCCATTATTTTCTCCATATGGGGGGAACCTTACCTTTCCACCTTAATATCTTCTGCTAGAGACCACAGCTGCCACTATCTTCTCCTTTCCAGTTTCTCACACGAGTCTAAAAAGCAGACTCGATTGGATGCTCCTGCCCTGCACTTCTCACAAACCATTTCTCAGGGTGTGGGCATCTCTGCCTTTGTCAGAGCCAAGATAGCTTGAGCTGATTTCATTTCTCCCAAGTAAGGACAGACTGAACTATCTGTGGCAGTGTCAGAGATCAGGAGGAGAAGGAAAGAGCTGGGGCAGTGGAAAGGAGGCCTGGTGATAAAAGAAATTGGTGAGATGACAGCAAGATGAGCTGTGATCTAAGCCCTCCTCATACCTTGTGTTTTTATATGTACACTCAAAACATATTTCAGGGATTGAGGGTGTTTTCTCCTTTCTGGAGATCTATTTTGTCATTACTTTAGCTGACAGCAGTGGGGAGAATGAAACACTTTGGTTAGCCTCAAACACCTTGCTAAGTTTCCTCAGGTTGAAGCACTGCTGTGTTTCATTGCGGCCGACACCAATCAAAGCAAATGTACAAAAGTGAGCATTATGATTTTGGACCTGTGAAATGAAGGGAATAAGTGAAGGGATGAGGGAAATGAAGGGAATTTGGACTCATTGTACAAAGGAAGTACCAGGAAGAGGTTCATTTTATCAACACCATTTGATTTGGGGGTGGCTCTTTTACAAGCAATTCTGCCTCTTCCACAAAGCTGTTGTGGCAGTCAGTGCCTGGCCCCATCTCTGCCCCTGGATTTTGTGATGCAGACAAGGTCATGGGATAGTGGTGCTGGGTCAACAAATAAAAGGAAAACAAACACTGAAGCTGTCCTTCACAAAAGATTGATCATTTGTAAGTCTGACCCCAATAGGATTAAATTGTTATATATTTGCTCTGAGATGTCACCTATGGTCCACAGCAAGTTATTGCCTCATCATACTCACTGGGATACAGTGACAAAAAACTGTTGTGAAGATGCTGCCAGAGGCAAGAGAAACAAGCCTCTGTCCTGTCAGCAGGTCCCAGCCCAGCCCTCATTGCTCTAAATCACCTCCGAATGTTCTCACAAGGCCTTGAGCAACAGGAAAACCTCACAAGACATCAGCAATCAACCTCAGTGGGATGTGGGGAGGTTCGTGTTGGATATTATGAAAAAATTCATCTCTGAAAGAGCAGCAATGCAGTGGCACAGCGGCCGAGGGAGGTGGTGGAGTCACCTTCCCTGGAGGTGTTCAAGAACTGCTGAGATGTGGCACCGGGGGATGTGGGCAGTGGGCAGGTAGGGATGGGTTGGGGTTGGCCGTGGTGATCTTAGATGTCTTTTCCAACGCTAATGATCCTATGATTCCACTGATTGAAACAGTGCAGGGATCAACCCTGCAGCACCCATGGGGAGCTGCAGTGGGGCTGCAGCAAACATCTCTGTTGATGTGCTCATGTGAAAAGAAATGAGAAATGTTTGCTATGGCATGCAAAACTGTTTGAAATTCATAGTCTGTCACAGCCCATTGTGAATTCAAGAACAAACCTTTCTTCAAAGGAAATGTTTGTGATGGCATATCATGAAAGAACAGGCCACTTTCTAGCAGAAATGGTGAGGCACGCCTGCTCCTGAGTGAGGCTTTGATATCATGAGCCCATTTTCCATGGCTTTGGCATGAAAAACACGGAGAAGTGCACACTGCCCAAAGTCTGCACCGAAAACAGCCATGTTGTCAAAGAAACCAGAAGAATCATAGAATCATAGAATGGCCTGGGTTGAAAAGGCCCACAGTGCTCATCCAGTTCCAACCCCCTGCTGTGTGCAGGTCACCAACCAGCAGCCCAGGCTGCCCAGAATCACATCCAGCCTGGCCTTGAATGCCTGCAGGGATGGGGCATCCATAGCCTCCTTGGGCAACCTGTTCCAGTGCCTCACCACCCTCTGAGTGAAAAACCTCCTCCTAATATCTAACCTAAACCTCCTCTGTATCAGTTTAAAACCATTCCCCCTTGTCTTATCACTACCTACCCTTGGAAACAGTCGTTCCTCATTCTGTGAAACACACATCTCTCCTTCCTTAGGAGAATGCTACCTAAACACATGCATAACTCTTAGGGTGTGTTCAAGATATCTCAGGACTTGATCCATATATCCATGTGCTGGGGAATAAAAGTCGCAAGGAGGTCAAGCAGAACTCTGCTCTGCCTTAGCACTAAGCCGTTTGTTTGTGCCAGCAAATTATGCGGCTTTGCCCTCTCCCTCCCGTGGCATTAAGAGCAGTAAAACCAAGTTGCTCACAAATCCCCACGCTTTGCTCCTCTTAACCAACCCCACCGCTGTGCTGCGCTGACTTGAGAACAGAGATTTGGTTGAAAGAAAGGATAAAGTAAAACCTCGCTTTGTTTTCCCTCTGTCCTGCATTTCACCCAAACAGTTTTGCCTCAGCGCTTTGAATTTTGCATAACTCTTTAAAATAGCAAGCAATCAATAATAATAAGAAGAAAGAAAGAAAGAAAAAATAAAGAAAAGCAACTTTTTGGTCCCCAAATCAGGAGCGGGCTTTGGTGGAGCTGAAGCGGGCTGAACCCTGCGGGCAGTTCTGCAGAGTAAGGATGTGTTGAGCACAGGGGCACCTCGGGTCCTCCGGGTGTTGTGTGACTTAACAGTGACATCCAGCGGTCACCGAGCTCCGGCTGCATCAGCTCTGACCCGGGGATGGGGCCGTCCCTGCGGCGAGCCCCGCTCCTCTCCTCGCAAACTTCAGACCTCCGAGTGCCGAATAATCTTCAAACCTCCCCGCTTCTCCTCAATGTAATAACCGTGTTTTTGCAGTCTCACGGATACGAGTCGTAATTAAGCTACTATAAATGTAACAGTAAATCAAAGCCCTACGAATCACGAAATCGTGGAAACTTTTCCTTCGACTTGCCATTGCCCTAAACAGAGAAATAAGCAGTTTTCATCTCAAGTTGAACACTGCAGACATATTTTCACACGATAATTTGGTTTTCAAAAAAAAGTCTAACTGTGAAGTTTAATGATACCACACGAAGCAGCTTGTCAGTTCGTATTTATATTCAAATCTGAGCTTTCACAGTTCCCAGTGTGTTTCTTTAGTATTTTTTGAAGCTGCTCTGACAGTCTTTCTCAAAACTGTCTCCAGGAGAAGCAGCATGAAAACCTGCAAGGAAACAAAGAGCTTCCCACACTGTTGGCTCAGGGTTTTGGTAATCGGGGAGGAGGCTGCTGTGTCCCACGCATGCAGGAGGATGAGAGGTTGAGGGCTCTGACATTTGGCTGCCGTGATTCTGTCACATCCTATCAGCGGTGGGGACCAAAGTCCCAAAGGAGTTCATCTCCTGATGTTAAATGGATCCTTTGGATCCTCCCACTGAATCATGGAATCATTTGAGTTGGAAAGGACACTTAAAGGCCATCTGGTCCAAGTCTTGTTCCTGCTATGAACGGGGGCCCTACAGCTCTGTCAGCCTGACCTTGAATGTCTCCAGGGATGGGGCACCCGCCACCTCTCTGGGCAACCTGTGCCAGTGCCTCACCGCCCTACTGCAGAAAACCTTTTTCCTTGTACCCAGTCTATACTCCCCTCTTTTCGTTTGAAACCATTTCCCCTTGTCCAATCACAACAGATCCCCCTAACGAGTCTGTCCTTTCCCAGAGGTTATTTAGGGCTTCTCCCTGCCTTTTCTGTCCACTTCCCCTGGGTGCATAGCCATGGGAGGAGGAATTTGGCTGTGGGTCTCTGCACGCTCCTCTCAGCACTGAGGTAACACAGTCTCTGACCTCCTGTGTTCCCGGACCTGCCATTCCACAGGTAGCAAAGCCTGAGCCATTAATCATCCCCTGATACTCTGCAGTGAAGGATGGAGGTCACATCCCTTCTGACAGAGGTCCACCCCCTGCCCTCAGCCCGGGCAGGGACATGTCACCCAGATTGGCTGCTTTATTTAACAAAGGATTTCTGTCTGAAGCTCCCGCAGAAGCCACATGCACACACCAAATGATTCCCCTGTTGCTCTCCAAACACCCTCTTCTTCCAAGCTGGTGCAGAAAAAATGAGGCAAGTGTGCTCAAAAGGACCAGTGTTTCACAACGCCTGTTGGTACAGGATGCTGGATGGGAGGGGAGGGGACGGAAGGGGAGGGGATGGAGGGGGAGGGGAGGGGTGGACCAACCTGGGGCTGATTCCCACCTACTGTAAGACCCACACAGAATCACAGCTGGTCAGGAGCTGGGATGCTTCCCTAAACACTAGTGCTTGCAGATAAGGTCACTACATGTCACAGCCACTGTCAGGAGCCAGGAGATGTATTTCTTTTTAATGGAAGATGTGGAGGGTCCAAAATGACTGCAGCTGCTATTGCATTAAAAACAGATATGTCTGTTGCCTCCAGGGGCTGGACATGAGATGTTCCTTTCAGCCCCTCAGCTGACAGCTATGTTTCATGGTCTCCTGTCTACTTCACAAACAAAAGCAACCTTTCAGTCCCAGCAAGCAGCCAAAATGACCTCTCACAGCACCACCTGCTCTGTGGGCATTAATTTCTCCCGGTTTTCTCCTTTGTTCATGACCTTGGGCAGGTCCTGCTGCTGCACTTTGCTGGGGTTTGCAAAGGACAAGTCGATGACACAATGGGGCTCTGTGCATCAACCCTCTTGTGTACCCCATGTCCCTCTGTCCACCAGCACTGCCCACAGCCATGTCCTGCAGCCCCAACCACAGGTTAATCCCTGATCAGCTTTTAATGATCCCAAACCCCTGCACTGACTCAGGTGACAGATAAATTTATCCCAAGGTCAGGATGACTCTGCTGTACCAAAATCTATTTAAAGTCAAAGCAAGCATTTCAGAATAACAAATTATTATACAACTCTAGGCAGCTTCCCATACTCTTTTTTTTTTAATGTAAAAGGTAACATATTTCCATATTTTGTATGTGCTAATTGTTGGGAACACTGTCAGATGGTTCAGCAAATTGAAAATGACAACATCAACCTGTTCAATCCATTAAAATCTCTCCAGGATCATAAGGGATATTGTCAGCAAAGTAATGCTGGCATCCCCATGGTAAAGCCATCTTGCTTCTTATTAATGACTGGCTTCACAAATGAGCAGATATTTTTGTGTGCACCACTCCATCACATTATCCAGAGGGGCACGGGCACACTGTAGGGTAACCTAGAGGTTAAAGAGAAGTCTTTCATCCCAGTGCAGACGTAATGAAGAGAATGGCTAAATAAAATGTAAATAGGTCCCAGGCCACCCAGCCAAGATAAAAGGTTGGGAATAGCTTTCTTCTTGTCCAAGGACCAGTGCAGAAATTTGGAGGGACTGCAGTGCCAAATCTGGACCAATCTTTTAAATAAAAAATAAGTGATAACACTTTGAGTGCCTTCCTCAGGAGAAACCAAGGAAAACATCCACCCAAAGCCTGCAGACACTCAGCTCTGGACAGAAACCGTGGGAAGTCAGGCACTGAATACCTTGACCTGGATCTTGCCTTCTGTGTGCAGACACACAAGCCAGCTCCAATCCAAACAGCCATAGAGATAAGTTAGTGCAGTGCAGTGCCCAAGCCAATATACTGCAGTATTTATTTCCACTAGTATTTATCACCTTGGCCGTGGTACTTCCCCAAAGCAGAAAGCAGCTGTGTATAACTTCCAGACCAGAATTTCTGACTAGCTGGAGCTGAAGGCAGAGAAAACTTGCATCTGTTTTTATCCATGCTGATAGGCACATCTATATAAAAATCTACAGGGATGGATCACTGATGGAGAGATAGCTTTAATTTTAAATAGTTATGAAATAATGGCTACAACACAGGGAAGGAACATAGGGCTGTTATTTAAGTCAACAGCAAAATTCCCATTGTTTTGTGTTTTAGGGCCAGAACGTGCCCTGGGAATTGCACTTCTTCTCCCCGATACTCCCAGCCACTTTGTGTTAGCAGCTCACCAGCTAAGCTGCTGCTCTGGGAACATCACAGCCTATTAATATTTCTTTATCTTCCATTTATGCCATCTTGTTTGCTCTCCTGGGCCACTTTAAAGCAGGTTGACATTGCCAAAGAGATTTACTGCATGTACTTTGTATACACTTTAATTAGGTCTCCATTCATGTCTCTCACCTGACGCTCACAAAAGAAATCACTCATAATTTACAAGCGTGGTACGGAAATCGATACACGTCTTGAACACGTAGCGACTTCCAGGGAAATTAAGTGCCTTCATCCACGCATGTGGTGACTACCTCTGCCTCATGGCATGGAGATATATGGGTTTGCTTCGAGGGTTTGAATGAAGCCACTCTTGGGGTCCTTTGGTTAGGCAGAGGCACAGCTGGGATGCTGCACGTCCCATCGCCACTCGCTTCAACACGTGGCACCCAAAGCCAAGGAGGAGTGCAGAAATTAAAGCTTTAGCCAGGAATTGTTTCTTTTTGCCATGTCAATTTTTGGTTTTATTAGACTTCTTGACAATGTCAAGCTTCAGACATCGTTGTCAATGGTGGCGGAAACATAGCACTGTTATATTGCTGTCACTTCAATTTTTGTGTGTGTTTCTCACAGAAATCTGAATGATTGGGCGTTTAGCTTTCATGCTCCAATGACATGAGGAGGAAAAGAATACAACTGCCTATAGTAACATCTGGCACTTTGGAAATGGGAAATTTTGACAGTGGATTTTCTTTTGACTGTTAGGTTATACAACTTCGGGTTTTGCCTTGGGTGAAGGGAGCTTCCCATTCACTGGCAGAGAAGAGAGAGGAATTACGGCCTTGTTTCTACATTTGGAGCCTCAACAGGAAGGATCAAAGTGGAGAATCTAAATTGTATAATCTGGAGAATCTTGGGAGATTCCCATCCTTACAATTCAGAGGGAATAAAAGCATGGAATGGTTTGGGCTGGAAAGAAATCTCTTTGCACACAATCACATCCTACAGATAATCTCATGCTGAAAATTAATTTGTAGGCAGTGTAATTGTCCCATTAATAAGATTAATGCCAGGTACAGCTCTATGGATTATGGAAAAGACAAAGCAGCCTGATCCATGCAATTAGAATGAGATACCTGCATTAATTAGGACCGTCACCTGACAGCAATGGTTACATCAAACAGCTCAAGGAACTGAATCACCTCTTCTAGTCTCATCATTCTCCCTGGTTTGTGTTTTCAATAGCTTTGTTGATTTTCTTACATCACAGATACTCAGAAAAACACTAGCATTCTTCTGATGTACAAGTGTAAAATCCTTCCAGTCTCCACTTTGGTTCTGATATAAGTGATAATCTAACCATCAGCATCAGTTTCTATTTGTTGGTGTGAAACAGGGTGTCCTGCCTGCCCCACATCACCCATTCTTAGTGCCACGTCTCTGCACAAATGTTGGCTTTCTGCTGATGCAGCTCCCAGTACACACATGGCTAAGAGCACTGGCAAGTGGTCATCTTGCTCGTGTATCGCTATGACGTGCCACTTTTCTCCAAGGACATGACAATCAAGCACAAGCTTTTGGTTCCTCTATTCTGCAACATTAACAGGCAGGTTTCTATCACACAGCTCAGCATCAGCATGCCACGTCACCCTAACAACCATCCCTGGGAAAGGAAATCGCTCTGTTCTGCTCAGTTGTACTCATTCCCAATTACAAGCCAAGTATCTCAGTCACGAATGTCAAAACAGATACTGTCTGGTTAAATGATACAAGATAGGTGCAGCTAAGCCATAAGCTGTCATGAACCCAGACATGATTGACAGAAAAACTGTCTCCTTATGGGAATTAGCTTAATACTTATTATGAAGTGATGCCTGCTTAGCAGAGCCCTCGTTGTTCCACATTTAAATAAATGGTGACAGTTATAACACAAATAGTTATTGCTATATGGTGGGCTTTCTGGGTTTTGTTGTTGTCGTTTGTGTGTTTGGTTGATTTTTTTTAAGAAAGATTGACACATTTTGACATCTTTAAAAAGCGTGGGACCTTCCAGCCTGCTGTGATTCATTTCCGAAAGCCAAAGTTACAATTTTGACAGAAGAAATGCGATGCTTTTAATCTCTGCACCTCATTAACCACAGTGTGCTCCAAACCACTGGTGCCCTTTAGGGGACTAGTACCCTGGGCTGCCTTGAACAGCGCGACCCATAACGGTGAATCACTCCTTTGGTTTCCCCATGTGCAGTTTTGGCTACCGCTCGTTATGCCCAGCTGTGAGATTAATGTGTCCTTCTTGTTATGTCAGGATTGCTGGCGTGCTGTTGTGATCGTTTTGCTGAGCTACAGGAGCTGTTGGGCAGAGCTGGAGCGTCTCCAGTTGTGATGAAAGAATCATGGAATGAGCTGAAATTGGGGAATTTGTGCTCGAGATTTCTCTGCCGAAGCCCTGAGAGTCACCTGCTTTGCTTTGCCAGGTGCTGGAATCATTTCTGCCTCATTCTTTATTGTGAAGGAATAAAGCCTTCAGGTTTTCATTCTGGAAAAATGCCTTAACCACATTCCTCAGCTGAACTTTGTGCTCCAAGGTTTCCTTGAGTGATAACGTGCCTAAGCGCATTTTCCAAACTTGTGTAGCAATGAGCTGGCAGGGATCACAGGCACACACCACACAGATGAGTGCAATAGGGCAGCATCACGAGGAAGGCATCCTTTCCACTGCTATCACCGCCTTTCTTACAAACCTGAACTGTCACTGCTTGTGTCTTTATGCCCAAGCATTTTTCTATCATGCTGGAGTAATAAATTTACCTACAGCATGATGAGCTTTGGCATCCCACTCTTCAGCCATGTTTTCATGGTGCCTGGACGTCCCAAGCATCCAGAGAACAACCCTCAGCCCACAGCTTCCCATACAGGTGCGCACCAGGGAACCTCCAAGAGCACTCATACATCAGCGATGCTGAAGCCTTTATGATTTTCCAAGATATATTTGAACTCTGCCCATGCTGTTTATAGAACAGCGAGGTGTTTGGATAGCATTAAAGCTTGCTATGTTCGAAATGCTCTCACTCTGCATAAATTTGTCATGACTGAAGATTATATTAAGCATTAGCATGGCAAAACTGTGCAGCCAGTCTCCCACCACCTCGCACACTCCAATGGGCTTTCTCACTGCTTGTACAAACCAGGAACACTTTCAGCCTGAGTTTGTGATTAGTGAACTAACCCTGAACTGCAATGCCAAGCCTGAAAGTGAGAGATGCTCTCATTTTTCTCCCATATCTGCAGAGTTCGACTTCTTTCTTTTTTTGTGCCCTGGTGTTTTGCTCCAATGGGTCTTGTTCTTTATTGCAAAGAATGATATACTTGATAAAAGGGAATCTTGGGGCAGCCTGACATATCTTAGGAAGTCTTGAACATTGCCAGAAGGCCTAAGAAGAAGCAGTTTAGCTGGCAGATAAATTGGTGTAATAAGTGACCTGACATTTCTTTCATGTTTGACCATACTGCACAGTGAAAACTGACAAAATATTGTTCTGATTGAAAATATCCTCTCCTGGTTATGTAAATGGTTAATCCTTAAAAGACCCACATCTCCCATCAGAGCTCAGCTGTAGCTGCGTGCTCATTATTCCCAGCTGGCGGTGTTATTATTCAGCTGCTCTCATTCTAGCCTATTGTTCTGGTTCACCTTAAAGCAGCCATATAAAAATATCCTTGGGAACAGCAGCAGCACCATTTTCTGGGCAGTTGAGGACTTGAAAGCATGACAGCCAAAAAGGCAGATGGAGTTAATCTGCAAAAGGCAGTTCAAAATCAATAAGACAATACATTCCAGGTGAGAAGATGCTGAACAGTTATTTTAAAATGCCTTGGGACTAGACAAAATGTACTTCCCATACCATTCATGTCTAATAAGTCATTGGCTTTTCTGCATGACTGAATTTCATTTTGCATCTGCATTGTACATTAAGGCTCACCTGTACTTGTATATATTTATGCATTTTTAAGCCCACAGCAGATTTTGGAAGTATTTTTTAAAAATAAGACAATATCAGCACACAGAGGGCAACTGGAGTAAATAGTTCCTTGGGAAGTACTTCTATAAAAGAGCTTTGTTTGTAAAGAGAATTGTCCAAGAGCACCAAGATTAATGATTAATGAAGAAAAGGTTAACAAGTGAGTAAAGAGAAAATCCATGGACTTTTTTATTTAAGTTCCTTCCAATTTATTTGTCAAATACCCATGCACTGGAGGCAAGCAGCCTCCAACTGAAGCTATAGGTTTTTTGGTAGGACTGTGCCAGGCTGGAGGGCTCTGTGCCAGGGTATCAGGAGGATAACAACATAAAGATGATGGCTTTCATCTCCACATGAAAGGGCACAGACTGTGTTTGATGTCCTCACAATTTCCATGCTTTATCCTCCATGCCTAGCATGCGAAGCTCATGGCTCTCATCTACCCAAGAGGTGATGGAAACCCTGGGTCACACCTCACGCTGTATGTTTGCAACCCAAACACTGTCTCCTTTTCCAAACTGCCCTCCAGGCTGAAAACCTGGTTTTCTTGTTTACCATTAGCTTTCACATTTCCCCAAACAGAAGTCAGCCCATGGATGGCCAGTCCCTACCGCCTCTGTCTGTTAGTCCCACACTTTTCCAGGGCCACCTTCTGCTACAAATAAATCTGTTGGTGTCTGAGTTCACTAATAATTTCAATGCATGATTTGTATTATGACAAAAGGGGGGGGGGGGGGGGGGGGAATAGTAGCATGAAGATGTACGTTTTGCCTCTAGGAATTCCTCCATCTGTTGACATGCCTAGCAGGGTGTGAGGCTCAGCCTCTACAGATTTCAAATTAAGGGTTTGCCGAGATACTTAACTGCATTAAAGGCAAAACAAATACAGCAGCTTTAGGAAATTACAGCAACCATCCTATTGTTTGATTCTCACAGCCTCTATTTCAAGCCTTCCGACTCATAAGCAAATCAAGATCCAACTAATAGTGTAAGAATGGGAACACTGATTAGCAATGGGACAACTCTTGTTTTGGGATCAGAAGAGCTACACGACATTTATGCAAGCTCGGCACACTCTCACATAATAAGTCAGGTGTGTTGAAGTAGTTTTTAACCAGCACTTGGAATCAGAAATCACAAAGCATTTTTAAACCTTTCTGCTGGTGCAAGTAAATAGTAATAATGTAATTTACATTGCATTGCATGTAATGAATATAAGGTTAGCACATGTTGTCCAAAAGTGATAGGGAGAAAGTAATGCCTTGTCCTACACAGTTAATGACTCAAGAATTGTTGTATGGGTGAATTAGCAGTTACAAACATGAAGGTAGGTGAGCAATTTCCTAGATGCAGTATTGATTTTAAAGATTAACAACATTTTCAGAGCTTGTGTGTGGCCAAGTTTTTGCCAGATGTCCAAGTACCTAGCTGTGTAGCTAGAACAAAAACCTAAATAAGAATCTGAATTGAAATAAATGTCTTATTTCCTACTCTCTAATCCTGTCTGAAGCTCTGGGAGTCCTGCCATCCTCAACACTGGTTGGTAGACATTAAGCAAATAAAGCCTATGTTGGATTAGTGGATTTTATCCCCCCCCTTAGGACCTGAACATTTTTCCTTTTCTTTATTATTCAGACTGAAACACGTACTGCATAATAACAACAACCTCAGACAGATGCAAGATGCATAACTGTGAAAAAGATGTTCATTGCTTCCCAAGCAGCCTGCCAGTTTGGGAAGGAGAGAGCCTGGCTTGTGCTCAAGGCTTTAGGATTGTATCATCATTTTGAATGGAGCCCAGGGTGCATCAGAAATGGGAAAGTCAAACAGCCAGAGGGCTTTCTGATATTAAAAGCACTACTGGAAAAATATGAAATGGACAAAGAAAGAATCAATCAGATAGAAGCTGTAATTAGTCTATGTGAGATCCTTTCAAGGATGGCCGTGCTGTATTCTTGGTGCTAGCGCCAGTTCTGCTCGTGCTGCCTCGCTTAGTGCCTCCCTGTTCAGGAGGAATAAAATTGGTAAAATCAAGCCTGTAGCCAATTCTTTTTTATAATCTTCTCTCTTTTGAATACTGGACCCCCCACTTGGATCAGAATGTCCAAAGACATCATTTTGGTTTTGCTTGGGAGACGGCTGATAGGAGAAAATGTTTCATTTCTGCGCTCGGTGGGTGGCTCGAGCCAAGCTCGTCTTGATGGCAAGCAATATGCAATTCTGGAATAAATGTCCCTTCATTCAATTATATAGGAAATAATTACAGATGTGTAAAACCACTTAATGGAGACATGCAGAGATCAGCATATATTAATGCAAACTGTCTTTATTCAGACATAGGAGGAAAGTTCATCCAAGCTCCTCCTCCCTCGCCATCTTGTCTCTGGCTGTACCACTACTCAGAGACTCAGAACTTTACTCAGCATTGCTGCTTGCATGCTTTGTGCCACTTTACTCCTCCACTTTGTGCATCTTCTCAGTGGCTTCCTGGCTAGATATTGGGACTGCTCGTAAGAGAAGGAAAAATTGGCACAAAAGTTTCCTATTTTTAATTTTTCTGAGGACGACTAACCCTACTCCATACGCACAGCCTGCTGATCGCATCTCTTTTTTCTCAGCATTAACCATCTTGAACAGCATCTGCCTCATTCTGAGAAAGCTGTGAGGCAGCCTCTTCCCAGGGTAACACTTCTGCGCACTCACTCAACTTCCACAAATTATTTCCATCCCCTGCATGCATTAATTCCCCATTTAGAAGAAAAGACTCCAAGCAGCAAAGAGCTTTAAGCTTACACGTTTTACCCATAGAGTAGCTGAAGAGTATGGATGGCCCAACTCGTCCTGCTGGTGCACAGCTGCAACATGTTGAGTGATGGTAAATTGCTTCTGACCTCTCAATCCATGTGTTGGCTGCCACTGAGGGTGTGGCTCTTTCTTCTACATAGCTTTGCAGACTGAATTTTTGGTTAACGTACAAGTAAGCATTTCCTGAGGCCAAGACCATTGGGCATCGTGAAAGCTCCAACCAGCTGTGCACAGATGAGGTGCCCTATCATCAAGGCCAAGATATTTTCCTCGTTTTAGAGATGAGGGAGACATCTCCCCAATTTTCCTCGTAAGAGGGATATCTGCTTCCATTGTCTCATGTTTTCAGCAGGAAGAGGGGTTAAGCTTGACAACATACAGCAGTCTCTTTGCCTATTCCTTTATTACACAGAGAAAATGGTGAAAAGGGGGAGTATGTAGCAATGATAAGCTATGGAGGAATTCCTTTGCTAACATAGGCAATGGAATAGCCTAGAGTGAAAACAAGAAACAGATTCACTCCTTGTCTTTACTGCTAACATAAGGGAACAGAATATTTCACAAATTTCCTTATCTTTTCTGCAGAGCTGTTCTGAGAGCTCATGCCTTCCATGGGAACAGTGAATGAACAAAGCCAGGAGCCATAGATCAGAGCACTCCATGCCCACTGCAGGGCTCAGCATGTTCCCCAGGGAGTCTGGGGTTTGATCCCTGGTTTAACTCTGAAGATACATTGGCTGAGATATCAAAAATACTCTTCAGATTTCTTCCTGTATGCTGTCCCTGGGGACTGTCCTAATGTCATCTAAAACCATGAAACTGCCTCTGCATCACTTGTGCTACAGGACTCCTGATGACCAGGAAATAGTTGCTCACTTACACCTACCTGCCCATTATATTCTCCATAGGACTGTTCTATTTGATCTCAGTTTCTCCAGCTGTGCAAATTTTTCACCACTACGTTCCTATTCCTCCTCGCAGCTTATGGGTCAGCAGTACTTTATAATAGGAACACTGACTGTCCTTGAGTTCCCAAAGTGCTGCAGTCAGCAGGTTGCTGCAGCAGAAACCTCTCCTTCTCCCCACCAAGCTGCACTGCCCTACAGCTTGATCCAACCCTTGGATATCAGCAATGTGAGAATCCAAGGGATGTCAGCCCACATCCTTTCAATAGCAGCCCAGCATGAGCCCAGATGAGCTGTCAGACTGCCTGATGATACTGTTTTATATTCACAATAATAAATTTTCCTAATTTAATCTCTGAAATGGAAGTGCACATTTCAGTTCGTGATTTCCAACTTATCTTCTATTTCCTTTTGGCTTTTCAGTGTTTCTGAAATGCCTTATGCTACAGGCAAAACACTCTGATTATGATGGGGCTCTTCTTTTAGCAGCTGCCACTGTGCAGTGTCACACATGGAGAAAATGGGAAGTCAGCTCTGCCCAGTTGTGTCAAGCATTTAGAAAGAAGATGGGAGAAAGAGTGTACAGTAAGAACCAGGTGTCAAATGTTTTGGAATCCTGGTTTAAAGAAGGGGTGGGAGGGATTTATTAAATAATTTAGGCATGGGGAAGCTCTATAAAGTGAGTAATGCAATAAAATGCAACCCATCGAAAAGTCGTGCTAAGTTAAGCACAATGATTAACTCAGATTTGTCATTATGGCATCATGGGAAACACATCTGTGCATCTCCATGGAGGAGGTTTAAGACAGGAAGAAATTAATTTCCATAATGTGTCTTAAAGAGGTGTGGCCTTGTTTGTGTGAAGGTAACAAATTCCATCCCTCCCATAATAGGAGAAATCTTTTCTGATCCAAAGTCCAAGTGAAGCGCTAGAATTTCAGTTCTAAAATTAAAGCCAGATACCTGACCATTTGTACAATGTAGCCTTCCAAAAATACCGCTGACATACACATTTGCTGGCCCCACCTTCATCGTAACGCCAATACAGACAATAGTTATTAGCATGGGAGCAGACGGAGGCTTAATAATGATGTATGCGCAAGAGATGAACAAATGCAAAGGATGCAAAGCTTTTTGTTCAAGTGCGTACTCTGCCTCTAGCTGTAGAAGATGCTGTATTTGTATCCAAACTGGGAAAAACACAGAAAGGCTTGTAGTTACTTGTTGCTTCCAAATAGCAGCTGTTCTGAAGCAGTGCATCTCTGCCTTTTTTACAGAGGGACTTTACATTCTACAAGAGTAACCCCAGCTAGAAGCAGCTTGTTTTGACAGCCCAGGGAAATGTCTCCATCAGAGCAAACCTCACTTTTCAGGGTAATCTCTGAACTCTCTCGTCTCTGTTTCAGATGGCTGCTCTCCAAGCCAGCAGCCACCAGTGATACTTCCCACAATTCCACCACTGATAGGGGACATTGATTTGCAATGGATGCATTACCCTCAGCCTCCTCCCGGAGTGAGGAGCTGGAATTTCTTGGTCTAATCACTTGCCAGAGGTCTGGCATTTCTCAGCTGCTGGGTCTGGGAAAATAATGAAAGAAGGCACTGATGGTCAAAGTCAAGGGAACCAGTAAACAGAGTTTCTCCTTGGGGCTGCCTGATGGCACTGCCAGCCATGGCTGTAGGGTTCCAGATGACACCATGATGTGGGCTGGCACCATAACGTGGGCTGGCCCACCTGCAAGAGCCAGGGTTTGAGCTCCCTGCCACCCTCTGTAAGAGCACTGCAGCCTGGCAGAGCCAGAATGCAGTTGCCTCCCTGCAGCCGGTGCACTGTCTTGGCTGCCAATCTTCCAGGCCCTGACTGTTCATAGAATCATACAGACATGGAATGGCTTGACTTGGAAGGGACCTTGAAGATCACCCAGCCTCAACCCCTGCTGAGGGCTGGTTGCCATCCACATCAGGCTGCCCAGGACCCCATTAGCTTGGCCTTAGACACCTCCAGGGATGGAACATCAGCAAATTATTTGAGATCACCTTCTTTTCCCCGCTGGCCACCCCCTCTTTTGATGCAGCCCAGGATACTGTTGGCCTTCCAGGCTGCAAGCACACACTGCTGGCTCATGTACAGCCTTTCATCCACCAGGACTTTCTCCACAGGGAGATTTGGTCCTCGGTGCCCAAAATTACCACTGGCTCATAGGAAAGAGCTCTGAGACGCAATTTTAGAAGGTGCACAGCTGCACTCATTGCCCATGTAGCACTTTTCAGCAGAGCCAAAGGCGGTGCGTGTCCTGAAACACCACATCCCATCTTTTTTTTTTTTCCCCTGCAAACTTTTTTCACAGCATCTCAGACATTTCCAATCAGAGGGCTGGAAAAAGTAACAGCAGGAGGACAGATCCTGCAGGACGGCCAGATGCCACCCTCTGGCACTGGAGGTGGACGCTCTGCCTTGCTTTATCCAAAGTGGGAGCTGGAATATCAATCAGCCCCATGCATCTTGAAAATGTGAGGGATTAATTTAGCCCCCTGAAACATTCCTGCCTTCCAAAGCACGCCATGGCTCTCATTTAGTGCCTATGTATCTGTGGATCCATTTTCACATGTGCTGCAGGGAAGCTGGGATTATTTTTATTCCGAGGAAGAAAGGGAAGCACAGCCGATGTGCAGCCAACAAAAGACGCAATAGAAACGCAGCGCTGGGAGGGAGGGTGAGGAGGGAGCGCTCACTTTCAATTAGCAGCCCTGTTTTGTTCACGGGGTGGGCAGACACTGCAATCCAAAGAGTTCTGTAGGAAGATGGTGATTGCGCAGGACCAGAACCCTCTGCCAAGGATGCTCACATCTCCTCACGAGGCAGAAGAGCGCAGTGCCTTCAAACATTCATCAGACAATGAGAGCAGCCACAGTCGCCTATTAGCGGCTGGCAGAGTGCCGTGTGTTGATGGACAGCTGCACATTCAGCTCGGTTTCATGTCTGGGAGATGTTCAGCACGCGTGCAGCTCAGCCCTTCCGCCAGGCTCCTCTTCTATTCACGAGAGCCGACTGTAAGGCTTCCTTGCTGTTTTTTGGAAATTTAGAGAAAGCTTGGCCTACCAAACCTGGCTGAAATCCTCATAACGCATTCACTACCAGAGTTCATGTGTTTTCTGAGTTGTTGAAGACAGAGCCTGAGCTCCATTCTATGATTCTATGATTCCGTGATCTACAAATGTATTTCTAATGCTTTTCTATCCCCAGTCTCTCCATTCCAGTGTTCCTTTGGATTGAATTTCCACCCTATGATGCCCATGGATACCCTGGCTGGTTTGTTGGGCTGTGTAATGGGTTTGCCACTCAGGAGCTGGACTCTGATCCTTATGGGTCTCTTCCAACTTGAGATGTTCTATGATTCTATGACTCACATTCCTTTGGTTGTTGCATTAGACCCCGGAGTTTTAATAAGGCAACCCAAAAGTGAAGCAGCAAATCCCCAGGTACATCACACAATCTCTGTACTTCCTCACAAGATAAATCATAGCTCTAATTTGCTCTCTGAACTTAACCTGTCCCTTAATTTCATTTTGCTTTGAGCTCCTGGATGTAAAAAGTTATACACTAGGAAACGTTATCCTAAAGTAACACAACACTGAGCCTGATTAGGGGAGGTTGGCAAATCTCTGTCTCTGGGGGACTCGGGAACAAATTAGATCTGATTGGAAATATTTCTGGCATCACTGATCCTTCTCTGATACATGAGGGTGGAGGAACCTTCTTGAATTCTCTGTCTACTTGATTTTCTCTTGGCAGACAGCTACACACCAGCCTGAGAGGGCCTCCACAGGCATAGGTAATTTGTGTTCAAAGAGCACCAGGAGATCATCTGGGATGATGTCCCAGTAACTGTGACCTGCTGCACGTCATTTCAGCTTCTTCTTTCCTTACAAACAGCAGAGGAAAAGGCAGGGAGAAGAGAAACAAGCAAGTGGGAACGACCAGATCAATGAGAACCCATAAAAACTACTTAGCGATACCATGTCACCTTGAGATCTTGATGAGCAACGCTAACTGCCATGGTTTTCCCTGTGAGCTTCTCAAAAAAACTACAGAAGCTGAATATCTCTAAGATGGTACCCCCCAGCCAGACGTGACAGGTAGCAGTCACAAGGCTCAGAACGTGCTCCAGCCCACAAAGCACAGCAGCATCGCTTTGATTTCCAGCAGAACCAAACTGAAACGAGATTCTGCCTCCACTGAAGTCAATCACACCTCTGTGTCCAGGAGTTTCCCCAGAGCAAACCTGAACTGATTTCATTACGCAGCAAGCAGACATTGCCAGCTGAGCTCTTCGAAAATGTAAACGCTTTCCCATCATGCATTATTTTCCCATTATCTTGAGTGCCTGTAAACCTATTGCCTTAATTTTCATAAGATTTCATAGAGTTCAGTATAAATACCTGCTATTCATCACAATATTAGAAGAAAAAGAAACGATAATAACTTAATTATCTCTTATGCAGAAACTAATTATAATTCTCTGGGTTCATAATCAATACTTTAAAGCTGTTCTATCTCAGAGAACAGTTTGTCAATATTTTATATACTGTTAATAATTCATGGCTTTATTACACAATCAAACAGGAATCTAACTCCAGAAGGCCTGAGCACAGAAGGAAGCAGCATGGGAAAAAAATGAAGTGGAGGAATGCAAAACCTTCAGGCAGAACATGAGGGTGAAATGAAGCTACACCACCATCCTCCTTGCCTGCAAGGATGGGGCTGAGTTCATAGCACAGATAAGTTAGTTAGAGGAAAGGAAGAACATGCCAAAAATGTATGTCGAGAGAATTAGTTAGAAGGCAATCTGGCATTTCCCAAGTGTGATGTTGAAATTTAGTATTTCCACTTGGAGTGGGCATTTGGGACTGGAAGAGAGAAAAGGACTGTCTCTTCTGAGAGGCAACCAGCACCGTATGGGATCAGTTGTATCATCAGCTCTTAAAACTGCAAAGAGTCCAGGTTAAACCATCCCTTTTTTCTTCATGGCCCTCCTGCCTACAAATGAAACACTCAACTCTTGTTCTGCAGTGCTGCATGTGATTACTCCAGTGTCTGACCCCCCAGTAGGGGATAACCTTCAGGGACAAAACACAGTTTATGAGTAACCACCTCCGATGATCAGCTGAGGAAGTAAGAAAACTGCCTAAAATCAATGGGACACATGAAAGTACAAACTATGTTTCTGTGACGTAAAAAAAGAAAAGAAAAATAAGAAAAAAAAGAAATGAAAGATGATTTAGAACGACATAGTTGGCATTTGAAATAGCTTATCACCACTTTTTGAAGAGAAGTGTGCTCCTTAGGTCAGCCTGACATTTGTTGTCCCACATATAGGAAAACACCTCTTCCTGCAAATGAGATGTTGCATGAGGAAACAGAGTGGGGAAAGTGCTGGCTGTAATGCTGAGCAATTGGGGACAGCTGCCTCTGCTAGTGAGCTATAACATGTGCCATAGGAGAACGCAGAGCCCACTGCAGAGATGTAGCTCTTGTAGGCCCTGTAGAGAGACTTGATAAAAGATGACTTCTGCCTCCAAAAGTGCAAAGTCTAAGCAGGTGCAGCAATGAAATCAAGGCTCAGCACCACTTCCTTACCAAAGAGAAACCCCAGCAGAGAGCAGTACGTGCTCTCACTGGCACAGGGAGCGCACAGCTCTTATCTGCTGAGTGCCACTGCTGCTTCTTGCACACAAAACCATCCTTTCTGCCCGTTTGTTTGACTTTAATGAGTGCAGAAGGGAAGCGCTCCCTGCATTTTCTTTCTCTTAGAATTTGTATTGCACTTCATTAGGAACAGGTTTTGTATGTCTGTAGTGCATCCCTGGACAAAGTGGCTCTCGCAGCACACTTGTCATTTTTTTACTACGTTATTCTTTTTATATCATTATCAACTTTTTATAAGTGTCTATAAAAATAGGTGTAGGAAAGTGAAAGTCTTCGGAGTGAGTAAATGGACACTGTGCTAAATGAGTTATGTCTCTGATGCTATTATCTCTAAATCAGCATAGATTATTCAGGCTGGGGGCTTTTAGAATCATAAGTGGCTGAGATCATTTCTCAGTTCATCATCCTATTACACATAATGAGAAAATACTTCTAAATAGGAAGATTACTCTGTCAAAAGATCCCCCATGAATGATTCCCCAGGCACTGACAATGTATATTAACTCTTTTCTTCCTGCATGGGAGGCATAAGAGAAGCTCAGTCCTCAAGGATTACCCTGAAACGTTCAACAGCTCTGAATTTGCTCTGCTCTCCTGGGACCCCTTTGCTCCACGCTTATGTTTCTAACAGCATTTTCTTGGTTTCCACCCCTGCAGTTGCTTTCCTGCAGTATGTAAATTCAGCTGCCGGTGCTGAACCTGGAATGAGATAAAGCCTCTCAGAAGTTCATTTCATTATTTTTGAGTGGTTCTGTTTATGTCAGTTTTAAGTTTCCATTCCACCAAGTGCAAATTGTAGCATTTCTCCAGCAAGTGATTTCTGGCTGCAACTTGACAAAGCGACAGCTCCCTTCCCCTCCCCAGGTGGGGAAGGTCTTCAGCACACAGGTGATGAACGGCCCTCTTGTTCCATTATTTCCCCACACTGCCACTGACTCACTGCCTTATTGCATGGGTAGAGTTATTAGTTTTACTTATTGGGCAGCACGTTTCCAAGAAGCCATTTAATGCGTAGTTTCATGAGGCAGTTTTCATGGAATATAAACTCCACATTCCAGCTCTCAAATCAAGGATTCCTTTTACCTTCCACAGAGCTCTGTGAAATATCCCTTCTGTTTGTGCAGGGAACGGTGAGGTTTCAGCACATCCACCTGCAGCCAATCCCACCTAAAGGATGCTGTTACTCCACCTGCATCTGTTCCCAATCTCACATAAAACACCTTTTACAAGAGAGGATGGAGCAAATGCAAATGTGTATCTTGCTGCATGTTAACACACACAAAGAGAAATGCCTGCTGCCAACTTCTGCCCAGCTTTGCCCTTGTTCTCTTACTGTCTTTCTCTGCATGACAAATTGTCTGCACTGCTCTAATTATTTACTGCAATTCATGGGGAGTGAGGATTTATTTCAGAGTTCCCCACATCTACTAACAGCACTTGATGTTTGCAAGCGTGGTATTTCAGAACCATTTGGGTGGTTCTATGGGCAAACGTCAGTCTGATGGGTGATGATGGGTGGCACTTTACAACAAGCATTTATTGCACCATCACAAGAGTTGGAAGTCTCTTGATTACACCACTTTCCACCACCAGTCAGAGGCTTGCTCTCTATAATCATTTACTCACATAAAACTTGGGGAGCAAGAACTTACAGAAAAGGGAGGCAGAGATCTAATGTGAAAGATAATTGTTTTATGCTTGCCTCCTGCCTGATCTTTATACTTTTCTCTGTTGTATTTTCACACTGGCTGTGCCAGAGGCAAGGTACTGGGTTAAAGGACCTCACGCTACAGCCAGTAAGACCAGAAGCAGGTTTTGATAAACAATCTGTGAGCCACCTTCATAAAATATACATCCCAGCCATGTGGCCAGGCTTTCTGCATGGGATAGTTTTCCATTATTCTCCAACCGTAGATTCATAATTACAGCTAGAGTAAACCAGAAGGTGCCCAAATTTACAAAAACACCACTGGAACTATCAGTGACTCCCAGAAGATCTATCCCACTGGAGTTTTGCACACACATCTATATGTGATAATGAGAGGTTTATACGCTATGAAAAGCAATCTTAGAGTTAAAAAAAAAAATTGGATACATCTGCTTTACTTCATGCTGTCTTTTCGCACTGTGTTTGGAGTTGCTGAAAGTTATTCTTTTTTTTTCCCCTTTGCTGTGGCAGGGGTCGATGGAGTGCTGGGGCTGCACCCCTGGGCTGCCTGCACACACGGTCAGAGGTCAGGCCATGCTCATGTACCATATGTGTTTTTGTTATTACTCGTTACTGTGCAGGCAGAACCTCACATCAGGCAGACATGATGGCTGTGCACTGGGATGCCATGCTTGTGCTGGGATGCCATGCTCATTTAGACAACTAAAGCCCAGGGCACATGCCTCCAGCCCTGTGATTTAAAACAGCAGCTGGAAGCCCCTGCAGAGCTCCACAGCTGCTGTGATTCTGGCCAAATTGCTCTGCTTTTCAGGGCCTTTAGGGGCTTGAGCTTTGCTCTTGTAAGGTATGGGGCAGAAGCTGGGAGTGTAGAGGTTTGGGAAGTGAGGCTCAGGACAAATCCCAGACCTTCAACTTTTGCCTTTGCAGGAAGACAGCTGCCAGTTCATTGCCTGCTGGAGCCTCTGGAGGGACTTAGGGAGCCCGGGAAGATTCCTACTGTGAGTTGTCCATCTCAGGGGTGATATCTCTGTGAGTACAGTTGCATAGGATGTCAGAGCTTGACTTTCCCTTGTGCACAAACTATCTTCTCGAACAGAAACTTTTCCTCTTGCTCAATTGCACAGATATACTGACGGCAGTTGTCACAAGCGATCGCTGAGTGGGACTGAGCACAGTCCTGTTATGTCCCTCCAAAGGGTCCTTTCTAGCACATTAACCTCATCGTGAGGGCATTTATTTTTTTGTCTGCTAAACATTAGTATTGGCTTCTGATCTTAAAATGCTTCATAAATCATCTCCTTTCAGCTGCATTTCAGAGTCAGTACTATTTCACTTTTACTGTTTCTTGAAGCTCCCCATAAAGTACATTAATTTTTCATTAAAGAAAAAAAAAGTCTGTATTTCTTTCCAGAATAAATGAGTTTTGTAACTTCAAAATATCTTGTCTAATGATCGCCATCCAGCCATTTAAAATAAAGTCTTTGGGGACAGATGTCTTCATCACTGAGCAAACTTTAAATTGATTTTCCACTTTCATTGTAAGATTCAGTTAAAGAGAAGCAAAGACTGTATTTCAGTACTGATATGCTCCTGACATGTACTGTCAAAGTCTGCACTTGCCGTTCTTTTGGTGGGAATAGCTGCTTTAGAAATGTTTATATATTATCAAAATTAGGTTTCAAAATGAGCTACAGTATCTATATAAAGGGGAATAATATTATTTTAGAGAAACTAATTGGAAACTTGTTTTTTGGCTAAAGTAGTTATTATTTCCATTATGGCAAACTGGAAGTAGATGAAATTCGCCTTTATCTTTCCTAGCCTGGTGTCTCCAATAATTTATTCAAACTGAAATTAAAACCTGACACAGTCCCAGTGAGGCATTTCACACCAGTTAAAGATTAGTCTTCTGTAAAAGAACTTTTGTACAAAAATTTCATTATGTTATTACAAATGTATTTATTATAGAAGGGTGATACATAAATCAAAAGCTATCTGTTCTTGTGTGTGTGTGTGTGTGTGTGTGTGTGTGTGTGTATCTCCCCCTAATAAGACCTAAAACTGTATTTTCTTTCCTGGGAATGTAAAATTTTAAGATAAGAACTGCAGTTTCATATACCAGGGAGGCAATGCCTGTGGAAAATATCTGCAGGAAAGAAGAATGTTCAGCACCAGCTGGAGCCTTGCAAGCCCCAGTGCATAGAGGCAAAGTCCAGTTGGGCATGTGCAAGAAAGGAAGAGCAGAATCACCACAGAATCACAGAATGGCTTAGGTTGGAGGGGAACTTAAAGATCACCCAGTTCCAATCCCCATGCCATGGCCTGGTTGCTTCCCACCAGGTCAGGCTGCCCAGTGCCCATCCAGCCTGGCCTTGAATGTCTCCAGAGATTAGGCATCTGCAACTTCTTTGGGCAGTGTGTGCCAGTGCCTCACCATCCTCTGAGAACAGAACTTCTTCCTAAAATCTGTCCAGAATCTCTTCTCTTGTAGGTTAAAGCCATTCCCCCTAGTTCAATCACTATCAAACAGTGTAAAACATTGGTCCCCCTCCATCTTGTAAGCTCCCTTCAAGTACTGGAAGGCTGCAACAGTGTCTTCCTGGAGCCTTCTTTTCTCCAGGCTGAGCAATCCCAATTCTCTCAGCCTCTCCTGATAGGAGTGGTGCTTCAGCCCTTGGATTACCACCCTTCTCTACACCCACTCCAACAGCTCTGCACGCTCCCTGCACCAGAGGCCCCAGGCCTGGATACAGTATTGCAGATGGGTCCACTCAACCGCAGAGCAGAGGAGGACAATCATCTCCCTCCCCTGCTGGCCGCCCATCTTTTGGTGTAGCCCAGAATACTGTTGGGCCTCTGGGCTGAAAATAAAGCAGAAAATAAGGCTCCTTTGCACTGAAGAAGGAAAGGAGGGATGCTGAGCCTTCAAGTTGGATGGTTAAAAGCTGCACAAAATAGCAGCTAGCTGTGACTCTTAGTAAGGGCTACAGACATAGGTGTCATCCTTGGTGAGTTTAAAGCTGTGAGCCCTGTGCAAAGTGCCCTGGGTGGTTTGTGCAGCTGGGGGTCAGCACAAAGCAAACCAGCAAAGTGTGCAATGCCACAGAGCACTGGGCAGGCTGTAGGAGCATGTGAAAGCAGCGGGGTGAGAAATTGCATTCTGTTCTAGTAACTAAAGGATACAGAGAGGAGTGGGCTCACAAGAGCGTGGGCAACTTTCAGACTGAGGAGAAATTTTCCAAAAGCGTAAAATTATAATTGCATGAGGAAAGGGTGGTTAATAATTTTCCCCTTTTAATTCAAACGCACTAAAGTTAATTGCCATTTGGCAGCCTGAGATACACAAATTAGGGGAGTCTAATTCTGCTAATCCTCACTCTAAGTTGCAGGGTATTAAATACAAACATGATCGTCTAGCAAAGGGACAGATCCTGCCTCTGCTGAAGCCAGCAGGAGCTCTGCCATTGACTCAAGCAGGGGTCAGGTTCACCCCCTGGGTGAACTGTGCAGGTAGGGATGATCTGGCTTGGATGAAGGGGGAAAAAATAGGATTTTTTCTTCTGCATTTGGGCCTGGAATAACTCAGATTCTCAAATTCTGCCAAACTTCCCCAAGTCCATCACACTTCCCATTGCAGCTGCTTTTGGCTGCCCAGACACCTACAGGCTGCGTTTTCTCTGCTTCTCCATTTCCCACTTCATTCTCAAACCAATTAAATACATACTGGCAAAAATATCTCAAAAACCAATGGCTGTAATGCAAACTGGGCTATTTCCTTGAGGAATATCTTTCCTGTTCAGCCTGCAGGAATCTGTCTGCTGTCCCAAATTCCCCATGTGCTGTTGCTACCATGTGTTATATTGCACATCTGATTTAAGTCCAGCAAGGCTTTAGCTCATCCTCTGATGAGTAAACCCAAGGAGATCCCACAGAAGCCAAGAAGCATGCTGCCAGAGTCTGAGTGTTGGGTTTTGAGATGAGTGAAAGTCTGGCTATAGAAGCAGTATGGGTCTATGCCTTGCAGCACTGGAGACCTTTGGTTTGGAGCTCTGCCTCTGAGCCAGGATAAAACCATTTGTCCATCTGTGTGAAGTGTCTCTCTACCTGCACAGCTGAAGTGTAATTAAAGGTTGATCCAGTGAACAGGACTTAATCTCTTATGGCATGATATATTTGGGCCAAGCCCCTTGCCATGAACTTGATTTGAATTCCTGTTTATAAATGACACTAGATAAATAGGAAGGAGATAGTCCAATCAGAAGTGGGTACTGCTTGGAAACACCCTTTTGGCTTGAAGTATTGCAAGAAAATCAATCTGGGATCTCTACAGAGCCGAATAAGAACATCAGTCTCCAAATACATCTGATGTGAGCCAAGCCTCCTCATTTTTAGTTCAGTTATCACTGACATTTCAGCTATTATTCATCAGTTTAGAAGGAAAAGAGGAACCTACATCATTTGCAAAACCTATATGGTCTTTCCAAACATTTTTCCTGCCTTCCCAGTGATGATTATTACACACTGCTATAATTAAGCAGATTAATTTACATTTCCCATCATCTGAGGATGGAGTAGCAACCCAGATTTATTTCTCTGGATTGCTTCCCTCAGTCACTGCTCATAGCACTGAAGCTGCAGCAGTATTTTCTCTTCCAAAAATGCAGCAGCGGAGATGCTCTATGATTCCAAATGAAATAATTTTGATGTCACAAGAAATGTCATTAAAACTACTGCAGTCTTTTAATAAGCTCCTTCTTAGGAGGATGGATTTTCAGCTTCTTCGTGTCAGCTCTGCGCAGAGTAGCTACAGCGAAGCTTGGTGCCAGTGTCCCTGTTACAAAATCTGTTTCTCAAGGGTTTATAATTATAACATGCCCATAAAAATTTACTCATCTGAAACCCAGGATATAGTTTCTCAGACAGAGAGGAAATATTGCTTGCTGAACTTGGTTTAAATCAATTCCGAGTTTCAAGAATCCAAAAATAATAAGGTTTGTGGGTTTTATATGCTCTTTCTGTGATTCCATAACTCAGAAAGAAATCACTTTGTAGAATAAAGTGTCATGTTTGTTTATAAAGCAGAGCAGGGGAGAAGCAGATAAAAGTTCAGACTTCTTATAGTGGCTACTGAAAATCCAAAGAAAATAATGTTCTCCATTTCCCTGTGGTGCCCTCACACTCAAAGCTTGTCCCGACTAGCTGTGGTGATACACACTGCTGGATCCCAGCAGGGCTGTGGGCCCCATCCTTGTAGGTGCAGAGAGCTGTTCTAAGCAGTTGGGGGAGCAAGGGATGGAATCAGCCACAGCATTTTTACCATTTCCCTCATTTCTAGCTTAGTGCAGTTAGAAGGAAAACAGAAAGTGCCCTCCTAATAATTGCTAATAAAAGCATCGATAAATGATCCCTGCACAACTGAGTTCCAATGAATATTGGCATCACCAAATGCCTTGCAATATTTAGCCTTTAGCTTGTATCGATGAGGAAAATAACACTGCTGCTGAACTGAAATATAGATGGCATAAGCAAAGCCCAGCAAGTACAGAAAGACAGAAACCAAACCCTGTAAAATCTAAAAGCAATATTTTTAATTTCATTTGGAATTCACATTCAGGTCAGTTTTGTACAGTTGCACATCGTTCAGTCTTTGTCAGCTCTTGCCTATTAGAAAAAATATTGCACTTTTCAATGTTCTACCTCTGTATCAAATTGACAGGTCATTTTTCACAAGGCAAGCTGGAATTAAGGTGACATTAAACCATTTTGCATACAACAACTAAAGTCATGCTGCAACAACAGTTAAAAAATAGCTGTTTTCTTGGTGTTATTTATCATGCCTTTCCAAGGCAGTTTTGTTGAGTTCCTGAATATCTGCAGATTTGATAGCCTGACATGATATTGCAAGTTTGGAAATCGTGTCTGCAGTTGTAATTATAATATTCTCATTTTCTCATTCTGCCTAGTATTACAACTTCTTTAAAGTCAGCCCCTATAAGGAACACTGTCTGTTTGTCAGAGTGTTATTTCCACAAAGTATTTTCTCTTTTGAGGAGTGTTATTTCCATCCTGCAATATATCAGGTTATTTCATTCACACAAAATGATTGAAGAAATGATAAAAAGAATCACCTTATCAAGGAACATGCTTATAAGCACATTTTGCTCTTCCTTCAACTTCAGGCTTTTAGTATTACTGACTCAGATCCCATATGTAAAGCAGTATGCTGAGTACTGTATGGGTCTTAGAGGAAGCATGCATATTTTCCACAGCTGGCTGAAATCCAAACGTATTTCTAAATCCTAGAGAAATTCTGCTCGTGAGTCATCCTTGTAGTGCAGAGTAGGAGAGCGTAGCTGTGTGGGAAGGGTGGGCTCTGATGAGAAGCAGATAGCACTGCGCAGAGAGATTTGATAATAAACATCATTACGATGGTTTACACAGCTGTAATGGTTATCTGAGACCTCAAAAGCTTTGTTTCTATGGCGATCCCAAAAATCCTAGAGGAGATGTTGAATGCAAGACAGATGTTTGGGTAACATATCCTCAGCTTCCTGTTTTCATATGTTCTTTCCTATCCAGCCTCACAACTCAGTTCACACATCGATCTATGAAGAGGTGCTAAAACCCATTAAAGGGGATTTTACTCTACATTTGGGCTGAGATCAACCAGTAGGAGTTAGAGAATCCGCAGAATAAAGAGACAGGGAGCAGTAACACAAAACCAGTCACTCGGTACAGCCCGGTCGCATGATGCAGTCTATCAGTCTTCACTGTTTACCCATCATCTCTTTTCTCTTCAACCTTTTGTTTTCAAATGTCATGGAAAGCTAGGCAGCTGGATTTTTCTGAGTGAGGTTTAAAAAACACATTTTTCTTCCACAATAGGAAATTCCTCACGACCGCTTCAGTGCTTCCTTTCCTCCGCAGTTTGGTTGGCAAAGCAAAACAGATTGTCACCTGCACTAAGATGGTGATACGCAATGGCCCATTGCAGGAGAATTCAGATGGGGAGGGAGGGAATTGTGAGAAGGGTAACCAGATAGCAGACAAATTGCCCAAATGAGAAAAAGTGAGATTCCCACTAGTCTTTTTGCCAGGACAGCCCTAAGCCAGCTTTTTCCATTGTTTTACATTAGCTCTCCATTGCCTTTATCCTCCTCAGAGACCCCACAGTCTTCTAGTTGGTACTGCAAAAGGTCAGGACAGTTCATCAGTTCATTTTGTCTCTGTTGTACCAGACTTTCAGACTGGGATTTCTTTGTCTTCCCCATCTTTATGTAGCTTTGCCACAAAGCTGGAACCTATAAATAGAACTGCTGTCAAATACATTTCAGACATACATCGGGACTCTAAGGGCCATACTGAAAGAGAAGTGTTTTTTTCTGGGTTTCTCCAGGAGCATCCAGGACTCTTAAAGTTTTATGTTAAACATCAGCCTCACTCTTCCCCATATTACAGTGATGAAGAACTAGCTTGAAATCAATTTATTGATCCCTAAGAAGATAGATATAGAAGGTTATTAAAGTTAACACTTCTGTATGTGCAAAACCTATTACTGAGCTTGTTAACATTCATGTGCTGGTTAACAGCAGCTATGGGAAGGACAAGGTAGCTAGCTCCCTTCTGAAACAGCTGCTCATGGGCTGGAATTCAGCTTTAGTCCTGTTCTGCTAAGTCCTACATCTCAGCTGGAGCCAACGAGCAGTGCCAGTCGATATTTAGTTCTTTAAAAACTAAGCCACTTGCTTAGAACACGTTCCAAATTTCTGCATCATTTTTTCAGCTTTGGTGTCTATAGTTGAACCAACGACTTACATATGCAGATATGAAGTATTTGCCTAACTTCTTTTCCTATGCAGTTACTTGCAATATGAAGAATATAAGAAGGGTTACAGCCACAAGCCACATGGATACAAGGCTGTTGATGTGCACACATACTCACACAGATGTGTTTTACTTTGCAGATTTAAATGAAATCTTCTGCAGTCAGAGAAAGCAAGTTTCCTGTGGTCCTTCATTTTGAAACCATCCATTTTCAATAATTTATTCACAGGCAGCCTCCATTACAGTGGGTTTGCATTTGTCACATCACCTCAATTTTTCTAATGAGTTGTTAATGAGAGGTCAATTACTTATGGAAATTAGGAAAACATTCACTGAGGAACTGTACTGAGTAACTGAGTGCTACTTCATAATGTTACGATATAAATCATTACAGCTTTAATGATTATTTTACTCTTTTTCATGTTCGAACTTATTCCCTACCTTATACAGTGGCCTTAAGATGATTTTGAAATGAACTGAAGTGACTCCCCTGAAAATGTTACCATATTGTATTTCCTAATAACTGCAGAAGAATGCCTTTTTTGTTATTAAACATTTGCTCATGCATCAGCATCTTGCTGTGAAATCTTCAGCTGAATATAAGGATGTTAGGAACACCAGATGTGTCACGCTGGCCCAGAGCAGTAACCTGTTCTCTACCCTGGCTCCACTTCCACTCTTGATACTACAGGAGAAAATGGCCATCCCGCAAAGACCTTGGCCCAAACTGTGATTGCAAAGCAGCCTCCTGACTCCTCTTCTGGACAACCAGATAAGCATCCATAGCCTGCAGCATATCATTCCCCAGAATTATTGAGTTCTACACTGTCTTTTTACTGAAAAATCTTCAGGAATTGCTGACCGGTAAGTCAAAATGTTTGTCTCACAATTTTCCCTCCTCCCATGCACCTATTCTGAACACTTTTAAGGCTTTGAATGAATGGTATACAAACACAGGAACACAGGCAAAAAAAGGATCCAAGGGACCAAGACGAATTGTGGCTCAGTTGCAGAATCATGCAATTAAATGGAGAGGCCAGGGGTATAATTCACTGCTGAAATTCGGCTTTGTGCTGTCGTAAGTTATTATTTCAGAGCAGATGCTGAAACAGCCAGAGAGGAAAGTGTACAAGCAGAAGTATAATTGGACTTCAGTATTTCATACTGACGCCCTGAGATTTCCACAACTAAGCACAGTTTCAGAGTCCAACCAGGGTAACACTGCAGTGAACAAATGTAAGATCTCCCATATTCAGCCCATCAGATTATTCCATTTCCCCTGCAGGCACTGTAAATCAAAAGCCAAAAACACCCCGTTCGTTCTACAAAACAGTTTTGTTGGCCCTTCTTACCAAAGACATTCTGGACACGTGTTATTTTTATCTGAGTCTCGTTCATTTCTGTTTCACTGTCTGGAATTCAGCGTTAAATTGGGGGAAAGAAGGAAAAGAGAGAAAAAAAAGATCAGTCTTAGAAACCAAATAGTTAACCACAGAGAAAGAAAGCAGCAGTCAGTTAAACCAAGGAATGAACACATCACATGGACATGATCTTCCCAATATCTAAAGACTTACAAGTCTTTGTCCCTTTGAACAGGCATGGCCTCTCTGTGTCCCTTTGAACCAGGTATGGGCTGGATGCAGGTGAAACCCTTGTTGTTATTTGACTCAGGAGTGTTAGAGCCCAACATTTTAGTGTAAAGAAACCCATTGTGCTTATTAGGGGATAAATCAGCTGGGCCAAAGCACAGTCCTGCCACTTACTGTTAATATCACTTCGGGAAGCACTCACATTTACATCTCTAACTCCTTCCCTTGTCCTTGGAAGGATACGCATATTAACAACAAAGAGGTGTCCGACTACTAATCGAAAGCGATACAATACCATCAAATCTATGATGAAATAAAGAAGAAACGAGTATGAATCTGAGTACCTTCTCTTTGTATCAGAGCCTCTACATTGTTTTCAGGAGCTTTTTTTGTCATGCAGTGATGAAAGGCTGAGAACAAAGTGAGTAAAATTTCCTCTTACTGCTTAAAAATTCTCAGCTGGTTTGCTGTATCAAAAAGCTGTCTCTTTAAACAAATCACACGGTTAAAAATGCCAAGTTATAATTCAGCAACTAACTCAGAAAATGACAATTTAATCAATCAGAACCAACCCTCCCGAAAAAAAAGGAAAAAAAAAAAATCTTCAGGCTTTCATGCAATGTGAGAGCGGTTGAAACTATAAAAAGGTTCAATCACTGTAGAACAAGCCTGCAGCATCAATGTTTATTAAAGTCAGGGGAGCCATTTATTGACCTGGGAAATAGCAAACCACCAGCAGCACTGCCAGATTGCATTTTTATAGTTAACAAACGGAAGGTGATATTTTCCTTTTCTCTTTTAATTGTGATTCCATCAAATCCAAAGAGCTAAAAGCTGCTTGGTTTTTAAAGGAACGCGAAGAGGAGGATGCTCTGCCTCATCCGCCAGTCACTCTCTCTGCTCTGACTCCTAGCAATGGGATCTATTAAATCATTGCATCATAGGATCCAATTTTTAGGCTTATCAGACTGAGGGACCTGTGTCTGCTCCCCCTGAATTTTAGGTGATGACAGAAGATAGGGAGCTACCATTATCAAGCTTCTTCCTTCTGTAATCAAAAAGGAATTATTGTATATATTGACATAAAGGTCATCCTGCCACTGGGACAGCCAAAAGCACTTAGAATTAATTGTCTTCTCCCAAACTGACAACTGGCAATTATTATTATTATTCTTATTTTTTTTGATCAAAGCACAGCTTGGTTGTTCTAGAGATGTGGTAACTGTTTTGCCACGTCTTTAACTCGCATTTTTTTACACCACATACATTTTGAGCTATGTAAGGCTATGAAATGGAAAGCGTCACAACACGAGCTGCCCTACCCACGTTATCTGAGCTGAGCTTCATTCTCTGCCCAGCCACTGGAAACCTTGGGGTTAGCAGGGCAAGGACTGAAGTCACTCTGTGTGTGTCAGATGCCACCTCGACCGGTGCCATCGCCAGAAAGTGGACTTCAAAGGCTGCAAGGATGAGTCAGTGCAGCCTGATGTGCCATGCCACATGCTGCGGCTGAGAGCTGTGACAAACCCACGTCCTCTGAGCATTAGGTACAAAGCGAGCCGGCCGACGGGTTATACATGCATGCATCAAAGGGAATGAATATGGTAACAAATCTCCGGCCACCCAGGGCCATCGGAGCTGTCAATACGCCTCATGCATTAGCGAGAGCAAGGGAGATAAAAACAAAGACTCCTTGCCTCAAAACCACACGTCTCTGCTGCTCGGAGAATTTCACACTGCCTCTGAGCAGAGCACCAAGGTACAGAAACACGTTTCTGATGCCGCCCAGTCCTACGCAGCACTTCGCACTCTTTCAGGTTTGCAAACACACCTGCAGCAGTTCTACATCTTGTTTTCCTTGTTCGCAGAGAAGAACACGTAAAGTCCTCACTCACGGCACAGCGGAGGATTTGACACAAGTTAATGACTCACCTGTCAGACTATCAGGATTTTGATACTTGCAGGGGAAAAAAAAAAAACAAAAAGGCTTTGAGTATTTTGAGATATGTAAAAAGGTGCTTTGGGATTTAAAGTAAGCTCATAACAAATTGAGTGGGTTGGTGAAAGGCCTGAGATATCGGCTTGGTGCTAAAATCACAAAACTGCAAGCATATGAATAAATAAAAGGTTGCAGAAAATGCAACCCATGAGTTCCCTCTGGCACGAAATTAGTTCACAACTGTCACCTGCGTTGTTTTAAGAAAGATTAATTCTTAAATAACACTAATGGCAACTTTGATTTGAGTTCTGTTATTACTACAGACATGGGACTATGCTTCCTAGGAAGAAAAATATTTCATCTGCTTGCTTAATGCATAATGTTTGATGAGATGGAGCTCCTCTCCCCTGAGTTATTTCCCTGAGCATTTTCGTTTTGAAAAAGAAATGGTTTTCCAGGTTGAAAGCAAAGGTGCTGTGCAGCAGCCAGAGCTGGGGGAAAGGGGTGTGACTGCCATGCACAACCGCCTTGTATCTTCTCTAAGCAGCATCCCTTCTGCCTCAGCTCCTCACCCTCACTGGTCTCACAAGCAGGCATCCTTACAGGGCTGGATTCTTCTGACCTGCTTCCACCACCGTCAGTAAATCATAAACCTTTCTCCTATAATCAATGGAGTGTCTTCAGATTTACCAGACAGTATAATCTGCTTCACGAGGCAGCTGATTGTTATCTGTAACTTCCCCATCCAATTCTAGCTATGGGAGGATGTAATCCAAAAATTTCCTTCAGGCTTTTTTACTGATGAAATAGATCAAATTCTCATGGCAGGCTGTTTTACAACCTCCACTTTTCTAAATAAACATCACGCGGGCTGTACTGCATTTACGGGAAAACACTTCTTCCTGCCTGCCTGCACACATTGAGGCGGGTTGTTGGCTGATGTGCCAGCACACAAGACAACCAGCAGCACACCTCTGTGAGCCCAAGGTGTGGCACCAAGACCCCAACAGTTATTGGGACACCACAGGTCCAAGTCTGCGGATGCCAACCCAGGGAGCACCCAGAACATTCCACATTAGAGTTCAAAACCCCTCGCACCGTTCACTCCCAGCTTCCAGCACTCCTGCACGCCGTTTTAAATTATTAGGCTCAGCTCCCAAAGATTAAAGCGTTGGTGGTATCACATCAAAGGTATCACGCTACTGATATATGCAGTGGCTGCTGAAAAAAGGGGCTGCAGGGACTGATGAAATGTTGCCATGCAGGCAGGAGAGGGTGATGTGCAAGGAATGGGGAAAGCTTTCACAAAGGGCACCACACAAACCAGGCATAGTAGCTGGAGACGTGCTGATGGGTGCAGAGTAATGTATTTAGAAAGAATCATTTGAAGTACGTTTCCGGACTGTAAATTAGCTGAAACTGCTCAGAAAATGCCCTGAGTGACATTGAAGGCCATGCAATTAAATGCAAGGCTCCAACCTGCAATGATCAACAAAAAGCAAATGCACCATTAGAGTGCATGCAAAACAGAAAATAAGGCCAAAATGGGGAGCTAATGGAGGCACTGTGCTGTCATACAAACTAAAGGCGTTCCTTTTTGTTTGCTAAGATACAAATACACTCTGATGCACATTTGTGTTTGGAAAGCTGCAAACTTTTTCCCAACTTTTTCTGATGGAAAGGATTGGAATCTGTTAATGATGAACAGAGGCTCTAACACAATGGGAACAAATGAAGCAGGACAGATCCCGTAGTCACACAGACCTTCTCATCTGGACCTTGAACTTCAGAGCACTTTCAGCTCATTTCTGGAGCCTGGAGATGAAGCTGCTTTGCCTATGTGGAAATTAAATATTTCTTTTCAGCCACTTCAAGGATTGCCGTTGAAGTGGATGCAGCTCATTTGTATTTGTGGTTATGTTAACCCTCTGAGCTTCACTGTGTAGTAAAGAGGCCTGGATCCAGATTCTTCCTCCTCTCTCTTTCCCACTGCAGTAATGCTTTGCCCTTCATTGTACATTTTTGTGGACTCTATTAAAGCATAAATCTTCAAAAGTTCTTCAAGCTCACTTTGACCTACATCTTGCATATATGGGAACTTTCCTTCCCAGATTGTCTTTCTGAGCACACTGGCTCATTACAGTTTTGAACACTGAACTCTCACTCGTATTACTTTACTGCCTGGTTTATGTGCTGAATGTCAAAACAGGCATCAGAAATCTGATTTATGAGGATATATACAGAAATTGTGGTGCCTGCTGGTGGCTGGGTGTCAGCTGGCAGCTCCTCATCAGGATTTCCCCATCAGGACAGCAGGGCCCAGCCTGGCAGCCTAGAGATGCCATTGCCAAGTGTGAACTTCACAACCATCACTCAAGACCAACAGAGCTGCAAAGGTTTTTGCAGCATCCTGAAATCTATTTGCTCTCCAGCTTTAACCACATTTGACTGCACTCTGTTGTTTTTTTTTTTCAAGCAGAAGTCAACGCTTATTCTTAAAAAAAACGATGGCTGAATTAAATCAAGCAGTCTCCAAATGCCAATATGAGAAAGGTTTTGCGATCTCTTCCCTTTTCTATTATAAACACCTGAAAATGATGGATAAAACCATAAGCCTACAACATGCACAAGCACTGATAAAGAACCTAAGCCTCCTCCGCTCCTTTACCACTTCATCTTGATTCTCACTCCTGCTCACGAGCGCATTATATCCCGGCTCGATACAGCCCGGCTGCGGTCACTTCACGCACCGGCGATGCACCCCCCGCCCCCTTCTTCCGCAGCCCCTCGCTACGGGCCGCGCCCCGCTGCCATCAGCCGGCCCGGAACGCGGAGGGTGGAGCCGCGCCGTCAGCGCCTCCTCCCGCCTCTCCTCCCCCAACGTGCGCGGCCGCGGCGCTACGCGAGCACGGGGATCCAGCGCGGCCTACGGGCAGCGCCGCGGCCGCCATGGCCGGGGAGGTGAAAACCAAGCTGTCCAAGAATCTGCTGCGCATGAAGGTGAGGCGGAGGGGGTGGGGGGAGACGGGACCGAGGGCCTGGCTGCGGGGCCGCTGGGAGCGGATGGGGCGGGCCGGGCAGCGCGCTCCCGCCGGGCTGTAATGGCCCTCCTCGGTGGGGGCTGCCGCCATCTCGGTGCCCTTCGCCGGGTCGGGGTGTTTCCGCTTCTTGCGCTGTTGTGACACAGCGAGCGTCTGCTGTGTCCTGGTGCCTTTACACACGTACGAACACGTGCACTTAGTTCTGTCTTTTCGCCGAGCCCTGCAACTTTCTCAAGTTCTGTTTTTTGTTTTTTTTTTCTGTTCCAACTTCACCAGCAAGGGGCTGCTACAGTGAGCTGCCCCAGAGAGTGATTGGCTGTTTGTTGTGACCCTTGTCTTTGTGTCTTGGACCACTTTTCCCCCTTCTCTTCCCATAGACAGAGAGACAGAGACACAGGCACACATACACACACACAGACCCCCCACACACACACCCCCGCCCCTGGCGTTACCCTGGCCAGGCCAGGTGAATTTACAGGTTCTGGTTCTCATTGTGTAATTCAACACCTAATTCAGTAAAGTGCATCCTCTTGTGATGAGACTGCATCTAGTAAAAGCTGGGTTACCATTAATTTTTCTTTGAAATGGTATCCGTTACGTTTTGATTATCCGTTACATAATCCAGCCAGGCTGGATGTGGCTCTGGGAAGCCTGGTCTGATGGTTGGCGACCCTGCACATAGCAGGGGGGTTGAAACTACGTGATTGTTTTGTTCCTTTTCAACCCAGGCCATTCTATGGCTATATGGGCCTCTGCAGCTTCTTGCTTGTGGTGTTTTACTTAATGTTATGCATTTTTTTACCCCCTGTTCATGTGGGACCATATTTTTAGACACTTGGCTGTATGATATTTAGCTGACAGGTTCAATCTGCCACGTAGTGTGGACCCTGATACAGTAAGATGGTGAAATATTTACCTCAGTAAGTAGGTGCTGCTAATGAAAGGCTAAAATTCATGCACAGAGGGAACAAAACACATCCTACGTTGCTCTCAAAAGCAGTTGGATGTTGAGCTTAGATAGCAGTGCAGGAGAGGGCAAGACTCTGGATTGCAGCATTGCTGATCTTTTTCCCATTTTTATGCAATGATGTCTTTTTAGGTGAAACTTATGCTGCTGTTTTTTGCCATTTTTTAAATCCTACACAGATTTCTAAAGCTAGATTTTTAGATTTCCTTCAGGCAGTGGAAAACCAGTCCATGAATGTGATGCCTTGACATTCGCTGGCTTAGAGTCCAGGCAGCAGTAACTAGCTTAAAAGGGGTGTGTAGGTTTTGAGAAGGTTGTAGACAGGTCTTGTACTCAGCGCTTCCCTTCTGCAGATCTTGTTGTTGACAAATGTTTTAATAATCTTTTAGCAGTGGCCTCTGCAGGTGTGGATAAGATGGATCATTGCAATTCAATAGGCACACAAAGGTGGCATGTGGTCAGATCTTTTCATGGAGATGCAGAATGTATGTGCTCACCTCTTGATGCCAAAAGATGGCTCCTGCTTTTAGAATAATGGAGTCATATGATTGTAAATTAGTTCTTGCACTGCTTGCTCCATGTCCCAACTAATCCAAATAGCCCTATGATTACTGACATGCATACTCTGCATCTACCCTCATTGGTGTATTTTTAATTCACCCACATGTGCTTACAGATAAATACAATCACATTTTTTTATCTATTTATTCCTGTAGTAATCTTTAGGAACATAATATTTAAAATGTAATGTGAAATGATTATTTAATTGCGTGCTTGCAGCAAAATTTCTCCTGTTGAGATTTCTGACTGGCTAACTAATCTCCTTGAGCAATATGGTTTTCCACATGATAGATTCCCTCATTTTCCTCAAGCAGATACTGTAATTTTAATTGGAAATCTTTGATGTATTTTGGGTTGATGTGAAAAGTCAATTTTTCTTTCATTAAAGATCTTGTACAAATGAATGTAAATAAAAATGTAATGGAAAATAAGACACTGGCACTATATTGGTTTTTATGATGGGGTTTGTTTTGTTTTGACTGGGCTTTTTGTAACGATGAGAAGGTGTGGGTGTTTATATGTGATGTATATTGCATACACGTATTACCTGTGTACTCTAAATAAGCTCAGTAATGCATGGCTTTTGTGGGAGACAAGTATTTTGTGATGGCTTCTTGGGTTCTATCCCCAAGCCAAGTCCACGCTAACTGAATAAAGTTATGTCCAAGTCTCTGCTAATGTTCAAGAGACAGATGAGCCCCATTGGTGTTATCTGTCAGCCTGCAGGCTTAGCTAAACACAGAAATGATGCTACTTATATGAGAGAGGTAAGATTCATTGATACAAGATTCCTCTGTGCTGTTGCACACACAGGTTTGTTTTGGTGGCAACAAAGCAGTTTTTGTACATCAGTGTGTACATACAGTGCTGGTAGCCTCTTGCAAATTGTATCTGTGTGAACGTGCCCTGCTGCCAGATGCAGTTATTGGGGTGCTTTCTGTAGTCCCAAAGGAAGATCCCAGCTCACAGGGATGTCTTTGTACCCAAGTATGGAGTTATTGTATGAAGTATGAAGTTATTCACTTCTGCTCTGTTTTCCCACACACAGACCAAGCTCAGAGAAGATCACAAACAGCATGTACTGCTTATGTCAACTGTTAAATAGCATGCAGTGGGTAGTTGTTGTCATGTGATTATTGCCTGCCAGAAAATATTCAGAAAACCTGAAGTTGTGTCTCTCTTTTTAGTTCATGCAAAGGGGTTTGGACTCACAAACTAAAAAACAACTTGATGAAGAGGAAAAGAAGATAATTAGTGATGAACACTGGTATCTTGATTTACCAGACCTAAAGGAGAAAGAGTAAGCTTCTACTTTCGTACTTCTTATCATCACTGGATTGTTTGATAATGCAAACAGAATATAAATGTATATCTCTTGTGCAATAAATATTATTACTAACCAATTAAAAGAAGAAAAACAAATAGTAACAAACCAGGAGTACAGCTTTTTTTTTTTTTAGAAATGTTCTCAAAGTTAAATAATCCAGCATTTGACCTACTTTCGTTTCTTCATGCTTTGTTTTCTCTCACTCCCCCTCTCTTCTAGATGCATGTAATTAGTTTCTTTCAAGCAGAGACAAATTCATTCATTGCTGCTTTTTCCCTTCATTCAAAAAAAGAATTTGAAACTTTGTGTGAGTAGCTTGAAATCCAGTCACATGGTTGGGTCCATTCAGGACAGTTCTATCTTCTTGAGTACAGATCACTTCAAATCCTGTTTTTGAAAAAGAAGAGAGAATGGATGAAGCAAAAATAAAGGAGGGCTTAGTTAACAGGGAAGCAAATGTCCGTTGCTGCTATGTTGAAAGGTGTTTTAAATAGCAAGGGAACTACTTTTAAAATACTTTTGTCCTTTAAAAAGAGAACAAAATTCTTCTACAGGAAAACATAATTTATAAAAAGCAGGGAATTAACTGTAATTGAATAGGCCATCTATAAGCTATTATCCATGGCTGTTGATATGTATGACATCTGAGCTTTAGCTGCAGCACGGAAGGTTCAGGTTGGATACTGCCTCTGCAACAGTGAGGCCACTGCATGAGATGGTCTAAAGGTGATGGGATTCTTCATCTCTTGAAGTCTTTTGAGGACAGCTCAGATAGACCTCTGCTGTTCATGGTACATGTTTTGCTGATCCTGCCTTGAGGTAGGAGAATGAGCTTAGTCTCTTCAACATGATTTTATGTAGTCGTAGGAGCTTGTTTTAAATGGGAAATGAAGAGATGGAGGGAAGGGATGCATATGTGTGAGAGGAAAAGAATGGAACAGTTCAAGAAAGTACTTTTATCTAACATATTTATTAGGAATGGTTCGGGATCATGTTTCTTTTCTTTCCAGGATCATTAAAAGAGGAAAAAAAGGAGGGGGAATGAGAAAATCTTCCTCTGCTGAACAGAGAATTATACATTTGTATCCTGACAGACTCAAATAATAGCAGGTCTAACATCACAATGAAAAATTCATTAGAAGCTTTTGCTGGTATAGTAATGCCACCTGGAGAGTGATATTTATGTGGTATTTTTATTCTGGCAAAAACATTAATGTAGGTGGAATCATACCAGCAAAGAGTGCTTTCTGTCAGGAGAGTTAATTTTGCTTGTGGAACTGGCACAGCTTTACTGGCAAACAGTATTCCTTTGCACTCCAAGCTCTTTGTATTGAAAGATTTATCAGACCAATTAATCTTCAGAAAGTAGTTGATGATATAAAATACTCTGCAGTTTTGTTTATTTGTGTGGGGGAAGACAGCAAATGCTTTTTGCGTTTGTTTAATTTGATTATATTAAAGCACACTGTTTGACAACTGCTGTGTTTGGGCTTTCATGCAGGAGCTATATAATAGAAGAGAGGAGCTTTATGCCATGTGAGGATCTCCTTTATGGTAGAATGTCCTTCAAAGGATTCAATCCGGAAATTGAGGTACTATTTAATTGTCTCCTGAGGATTGAAGCCCTCAGGAATGAGGACTTTAGTGTTCACACTCCATGCTGTTTGGCCTTTGCAGCACCTTCCTTATACAGGAAAACTGTGGTTTCAACCAAAATGCCAATCAGTGCAGCATCTGAGAAACAGAAGCCTCTTACCTCCTTGTGTTGGTGGTCAGTAAGTATGTGACTCCTGCAGATTTTCCTTCCTTGAGTTCAGGAGGCTTTTCCACATGCTGATCACCAAAAAGATAGCTCACCATTCTTCCTCCTGTTTAATTCAGAGCCCAGTCTTACAAACATTCAGCCCTGTTTATTCAGCACTTACATAAGTAAGAGCTTGAGGTTCCAAAGTAAAAATTCTGGCAAGGGGATCTTTCATTTCTTTCCAGCATGATTCATGCTCATACAACTATTTCATACTGAAATAGTAATAGAAGTGTTACTGCTGAACTGAAACAAGAAAATGAAAGTACAAAGCTAGAGGCACACAGAAGGCTATGCAAGGTTATTTAATGGGGCATTCCTTGAGTTATTTTGAACTTGCTTTCACTGTGATTAGGCCTATCATTGCTTCATGGTTTATACTAGTAGTTTATTGTAGATCTTTGCAGATATTTTTCCACTGTAACAAAACCATTTCAAAGACTAGCATCACAATGAAAAAAAAAATTAGGAACTAAATCTCTGGTCTCCTGAAGATGCCTGCCATGCTGTTGAGAATGCTTGAATAGTGCAGCTCACTGAAAAAAACTGTCTCTGCCTCTTTTCTCAAAAGCAAATCAAACTTAGCTTAGCAACAAGGAGGAATGTTGCCTTTCCTTGTAGCCCTGTGGTATAGCCTAAACAGGGTACTGCAAGTGAAGGAAAGCAGTATTGAAACTGATTCCTGCCCTTTATGCTTTTTTTCCTGGCAGTGACACTATTTCAGCATAGCTGATATTTTGTCAGGGTTACATGTTTAAACTATTTCTTACTTCATTTTCAGAAATTAATGGTTCAAATAAACTCTAAGAGCAAGAAAGAAGACATTGAAGAGGATGATAAAATGGAGGCTGATGTGTCTGATGAAGAAATGGCCAGAAGGTACATTATTCCTAATTCAGTACTGATTATGTCATAAAATATGTCCTATGTCATGACGTTATTTGTGGAAAGGAGAAACATAAAAAGTTAAAAAAATAAAAAAGAAAGAAGAAAAAGAAAAAAAAAAGAAAAAAAAGAAAAAAATTAGTATTTGATACTTCACAGGAGTGGTTATCCAGAAATTCTGGTGTTTGTTCAGTGGAGTGTGCGTGAATTTCAGGGTTAAAAAAATCTTGTAGCTGTTTTCCACCTTTTGACATCCACGTATTCTATGCTAATTCCCTCTTAGCTCCAGATTGCTAAAAAACTTAAACTATCAAAATGAATAATAATTTAATCTGTGATCATGTAGCACTTGTGCTTCTTAAGCTTCCAGTGATAGGCTTTTTACAATAGTTAAATTGTTGATTACATTTATGATTTCCTGCGTTGAACTCCTCTCTGATTATAGTAAGAACTGTCACTTTTTAATTATCTTTACAGATATGAAACACTAGTGGGAACAATAGGGAAGAAATTCTTGAAAAAAAGAGACCAGCGTGTTCTCCATGATGAAGATGAAGAGGAGAACAGTAATACAAGACCTAAGAAAGCTAGGAAAATGTTCTTAAAACCTCAGGATTAATGTCAGTTGCACAACTGGAGCTAATAGAAGTGTTGTCTACTGAATATAGCAAATATGGCACCAAGAACTGAAGATTGTTTGGAGTTTTTGCTATTTAATGTAAAAGATAGAATTGTAAATCTGAGTCCATTCTTGTTGAAATTTCTGCCGTCCACATAACAAGCATTTTTTGAAGTGGATGTGTATATAATGGATGTCATACATCCTTTCCTCTCTAAGCAGCTTTTAACATGTGGGATATTAAACCCATCAGCTGTTTTTAATGTTGTGCATAACTAGGATGAGTGTCACCGTGCAATCAATAGCAACAGTATTTATATTTTACGATAACATCTAAAATAAGTATTTGCTGTAAAGATGAGCTTTGCTCAATCCAATCCAGTGAGACAGTTCAGCTTTCGCTGCTATTTTTATTATCAAAATGAAAACCTTTGCTCTCTTCAATTAAAAAAAAAACACAGCAGAAACATTTTTTTTTAAATGCTTGACAAATAAGCTGGGAAAAGAACAGAGACAAAATCCGTTTTTTTTCTTAATTTTATCTTTTTATAAAGCATATTTAAAAATAGGAGCTTGTAGCAAAGCTTTTCTTTTCCTAGAGCAAGGCAAATATTGGGCAACGTTTCCAGTTTGACACTTGAGCAGATTGTGAGCCTTTAATTTCTGTCTTCCAAAAGAAGTTTGCTAATCTTGTCTTTTTTTCCAACCAAAAAATTCCAAACTTATAATTATCTTGATCTTAACATAGAAGCATAATAACGGCTTCAGAAACATGTTTGGAGAGCTAATAAAAACTGATTTATTTTTTTTGTGGTTAATGATTGTGGTTTGACTAATTTAATGCTAAAAAACAGTTATGCTTAATACAGTCAGATAGAAGAAATGATCCTGTTTTGTGCTGGTTGTGGATGTCCCCAAATATTAGCTGACTGAGCTTTTCTGTTCAGCTTGTAACAAACGCATCTGAAGCAATGCTAGGACCCAAACATCACAGCCTTTTGTCAGTGCTTTGGAAAACTGAGAAAGGTCAGTGTGGTTTTGTCTAAAATCACAGCTGTTTTCTGCATTCTTGCCATCAAAAAGAAGTAGGTTTTTTTTTTCTATTGCTTTATTTCCTCATCTAGATGTCTAAATTACTCATCCTTGATGATAACTTTCTGGAGAAAGAACAATTTGTTAAATTGCAGCAAGTAGTGACCATTCCATCGTGGACCTGAGGGTTCTTTTTTTCCCCTTTTTTTTTTTTTAAACAACTCAGTGAAACAAGGCACAAAACTCAATTATTTGAAGAAAGAATCTTATGTCTGTATTTGCATGTGTGATATATGAACTATAATCTGTATATCAAGAGCACCTCGTTAGATATTCAAGATGGATCACACATGGAAAGAGAAATACACTTTTAACCTAGTAAGGAAGCTTCGTACAGGTGGAAAGTCTGTGATTCATGATCTGAGATGGTTTTTTCAGTGCTAATTAAATGCAACCAGTTGAATTACTTACAATTTGATCATATTTTATCACTGGCTGAAAAGAAGTTAATGATGGCAAGACATTTTTCTTCCATGGAAGATATGACCTGAGCTAAGAAATGATTTATTCTTGGTCATCGCAAGAGAAACTCAGAATGTATCCCATTATTCTTTCTTGCTTATTAGTAGGAAAATTATTCCCCTCTATGAGAATACGTTTCTTCAATAGAGAATTTCTGCATAGCTGTGCTGGGTAGTTAAGGGAGGTGTCTTCTGTGAACCATCAGCAGCCATGTTCCCACAACTGCCCTTCCCTGTGGGAAAGTGGAGTTTTCAGTGACATTGTGTAGAGGAGTTCTGGGGTAATTTTGGTAACTACCTGTGACTCAGGTAAGCGTTTTGTGAAGTCTTGCTTGGTCAAGTCTGCATGCAGTGTGTTCTGTTGCAGTGCACAATTCTGTTCAGTCCGATGAAGGGTAATTTTGTGCAGCTGAAGCGTATTCTGCCATGCATGGGCACTTGATTTCATGTCATGTCCTGGTGAATGGCTGGGAGTTTGAGTGGCAAGGTGTGTGTCTGTGCAGAGTGAACTCTCATCAGCTTCAAGAAAATTGATGGTTTTGGACTTTAAGAGGGAGGAAGGGTGCTTCATTTGTTTCCTGAAAATGCCTAACACCAACTCTGAAGACTGACAGGTCTTGGTTTATTGTCTTCAGAGCTGGGTGCTTTGTTCATGTCTAGCTGGTGGGTAGGTGAGCTACTGAAATGCTGTAGTGTGACCAACTGCTCAGTTGTAGCATAATCAGCTCTTATCCATGAGGAGTTTGTAAAGTGCAGTGTTAAGATTCATGGTATGTTATTACAAATGAGGCAGAATTCAGAATCTTCCCAGTCTTCCTTTTAAAGGTGCCTATGTGTCCAAAGTTACCAGCAGGCATTTAGAATTATGATAGGATCCTCAGAAATACCCATCTGTATTTCCAACTTTATAAATATAAATGTGTGTGTGTGTTTTTTTTTAAATCAGACCTCTGGTTTTGTAGCCAAGGTAGAAACATTGTGCTATATGAAATTTCTGTTTGAATTATTCTTGACAGAGCTGTAAGTGTAGCAGTGAAATATTCGTACTGCAGACCTACATTAATTCAAGCTTTCTTGGCTCTGAAACGGTCTCAAACACAGATCCATTTTCATGAACATCTTTCTAAGTTGTAGAATTTAAAACCCACATGGTCACGTTTTCCAAATGAAAAGAACAGATCTTTGAGATCTGAAAGAAGTTGGGATAAGTAGTATTTTTCTTCAAATAAAAAAAGAAAAAAGCAAAATCCAGAGAGAGTTAGTAGACTTGACAAGTGTTTGTGCCTGTTGTACTAAGATACCTATTAGGGTGGACAAAGAAAGTGTGTTGTAGTTCATGCCTGCTGACAGCTCACTGTGTTAAGTTTAAACATACTTCTTGGCAGGTGGAATTTTTGTCCCTCTTTTTGACAGTCAGTGTTGGAAATGTGAAAATTGAACAACTTCATCCTTATTGCTCATATTTCTTCTTTTGTTACTTTTATTCTGCTTAGAATTGGATCTTAAAAACTACTAGACTAGAGTGCAACTGCAGTGAGACATCCTGAATCTTCCCTTTAGTAATGCATGAGCTGCTTAAACTTTGACTCTTTGGAGAGGGAGGAGGATGGGCAGTGGTGCCATGGAGTTTGAACAGTGTTTCTTCCGTTGTGTGTCTTGTTTTCTAATAAGATTCTCCATTATGCAATTATACAATTGTGGATGGCTGTCATTGCCATTGGGCATTGTGTGTGTGTAATGGGCAGCTGGGCTGGGATTCTGGGAGCTGCTCCAGAATTCAGACTTAAAAAGAAATTGTCTCATCTCTCTGTTAATTGGAATGCTATACTTGTAAATTTTACTTGGAATTTTAAAAGTGGGGGGTGGGGAGAGGCGGAGAGTTGTACGCGTTTGTTCTGCTTCATTTGAACAACAATCTGCAACTAAAACTGCACAATAGCTTAGGCTCTCATTAAACCTTTCTTAAAGAAGATTGTTAATAAGGTATAGTGATGGCAAAGGATGTCAAAGTGCCTTGCAGCTGTGTGATTCTGTGTTACACTACTGCATGTGAATGCAAGCTTCTCTGAGAGCTCATGCTTTAATTACTTGTTTTTTTCTCTTTGGTCTAGGAGAGTGTCTGTTTTCTACAGTAATGCCTTGCTAGTGAAATTGCAGCAGGATGCCTCTGGGTTTGTTTGGTTTTATTTGTTTTTACACGATTCTCATCCCAAACCTTTGAGACATTTCAGGTCTCACATTCACACCTGAATAACTTCAGGATTTTCATCAGCTTATCAGGAGCTTTAGTTAAACTGTGGAACCATTCCTGTACTTTTCTTTATGTCATTTGATACTGCATGATGAGGACCTGGTTACACTTGTCACATGGAAAAGAAAAACCCATCTCAGTTGTTATCAACAGGTGGAGTCAGAGAAAGGGCTGAAGCTTCAGTCATTGCCCGCCCCATAAATCTTAAGAACATAATACTTGAAAGGGGTACCTGTGTTGAATTTCATCGTTACAGACATGGTTGAAGTGTGAGTCTATAGTGCTCAGCTTGAGGATGCCTTGCACATCACAACCTGAGCAATTACCTGGGAGCAATAGCAGGAACATCTCTAGAGAAATACAGAGGCAGAATAACTAGCCTGTAAATGGTTGCCCTCAAGACAAGAGGCAGCAGCACCAGAGAACAACTGTAGCTCACTGTATGGAGGAATATGGTTTGGTGACCTGGGTTGAATGCAGATGGGATTTTCTGTCAGCTAAAATGGAGGTGGTAAGTGTTCTGAAACTCAGAATGTTCCTTGGGGTCTTGAGGAACAGCTTGTGATCAGTCACTTAGAAAGGGGTAACAACCCTTAATGAGACCTTAGTATGATGTAGTAGTAAGAACACAAATTGCAGAACAAAGTCTTTAGTTCCATTGTTCATAGAAAAAGTGTTCCCATCTCAGTAAGATCTTTCAGTGTCTCCAGTCATTCCTGCTTGGTCCGTCCTTCTCAGTCTCTGAGCAGGCAGAACTGCCACCATGGCCAGTGGACAGGGAGGAACCAGCCCAGCACAGGACGTGGTAGGGGATCTTCTCTTCAACCTGCAAGCTCTTTACAGGCGCCTCTCACAACTTAGCATCTCCAGCACACTGCCAAATTTTGGTATTGGCCTGTTTGGTTTAAGAAATCTATGGTGGGCAGGTTTTACCAGCAGGTGGACAGCACGATTGTGCAGACCTCATTTAGTTAGCTAATGGTGCATGCAAGACAGCAACTCTTCATGGTTTTGTTTCCTTTTATTATCACGTGAAGGAAGAAAAAGGTATTTTCCAGTATTGCTGCTGATCTCATGGCCTTGAGAGCATTTTTGCTTTTTCAGTGGTTTTCTTGGTCAGGCTTTTTGCAGAAAAGCATGATGGGGAGAACTTTAATTTTTAATAGGGAAATGCAATTGTTAAATACTTTAAAGAAAAGAGTTTCTTTGTATTTGGTTGGCTCCATGGTGGTTTATTTATTTTTTTTTTTTTCTTCAACTGAATACAGATGATGAAACTAACTTGTGACACTAGAGATCTTATGCTAAGCGTTACTCATTCAGGATAGCATGTGGACTCCCATATTTGCTATACACAAAAAGCAGGGTAGATTTAAAGCTATAGCGGGGTTAGCTTTATTGTTCTACTTCTGTTATACAAATAATTTGCAATACTGAAAATATGAATTTTTTACCCCATTTGAGGTAGAAGTAAATCTAAGCTAGTTGAGACACTTAAGCACCACTCAACCTGTTACAGGATGATTATTTATCAGAAGCAAAGCTTGCAGTTATCTCTTTAGAACCCATCAGACACAGTAATGCTGCAGTATATACAGTTTGCATCAAAGGAAAAATACCTACATACCAAAAATTACCTTGGGCAGTTTACTGCAGTAATGACAGAAGGGATGCACATGGTGATCATTTTCATTTTGCACTGTGTTTTCATTTAAGGATGATGGTGAAGGAATTACACCTCCTAATGTTCCTTTCAAATATGACAATATTGTTCAACCTATATTGAAGGTAATGAGATGAGCAGTGAGTGGTTAGATCTTGTGAAAAATGAAGTTTTAAATGCATACTTCATTGTCTAAAAGCTCACAGATGATTTTTTTCCTATAATGGCCGTAGAAAATGTGTTGGCAGCATATCACAATTAATAATCCTTACTCCAATTTATGTGCTATAGGCATTCCAAAATTACTCTGAGATATTTCTTCCCCAAGTTTATAACCAGATTCAAATCAGTCCCTACATTTGTGCCAAAAAACTGAACCGCAGTCATCTCACAGAAAATAATTCTATCTACCTGACAGATGAATCTTAAATCCCTGTTTTTCTCCTTTCTCCAGAGTGAAATTCACTTTAATCTGGTATTAATGTATTTTTCCTTCAGTCACCTGCAAGAGAATCCTGTAATCTTGCAGTAGTGATTGCAAAGAAGTGGAAGCTACTGTACATGTGTAGCATTACCATACGGGTTTTTCAAGTCATCTAGATTGTATAAAATCCTTTGATGTTAATTGGGACAAGTTTTCTCTCTAGGGTGATGTTGAATTTATCTTTCAGTGTCTTCTCCACCTCTTCATCTTTAAGGGTTATAAATTCTACCAGATCCATGTTTTCCTTGTAATTGTATTTGGTCTCAGTGAGCGTCCACCCAATGAGCGCTCGAAAGCCATCGGTGGTCTGAAGGGTGCAGATGGACTTCTTTGTAAAGAGGGAATCTGGAGACGTCTGAAGGTATGTACACTGAAAGCAGAAATCTTCCACCGTCCGTGGTTCCAGACTGAACATATACACTTTCCGACAGTCTTTTTTCTCTAGAAGATCAGAATTGGAGAAATTTTGATTGGGGATATATTGTTTCCGTCTCATTTTCTCGAGGTACCAGATGGCATTCTTTTCTGTGAAACGAAAGATACCAGGAGCCTGGGGCTGGTCTTTCCCTGATACGAGCTCCATCGGTTGCCACATTTGGTAGGATACACCAAAGCCTGCATCAACAATGTAGGCTTTTCCCTCAATAACTACCTTCACTAGGAGATGGGTCATGATGGTGGCATATGCGTTTTCATGTGGGTTGAACACGTATGCTCCCAGAAAGTTGGTGTCATACCCCAGGCATTTCAGGACCCAACCTAACAGCTGGTTATTTTCCATACACCAACCACCACGCTTCTTGTGCACAATTTTGTTATAAACGTGTTCCAGCTCCAAAGTAATTTTCTCCCCACAATGGATGCTGAGGTTTTCAAATGGAACAGCACGGATGTGGTGCTGGAATATATCAGTTAAGGTTTCCAAGTCTTGATTTTCAAGGGAACCTTTATACCCAGTTCTTGCAAAATACTCTTCAAGATTCATGTCTCCTGTGAAGGAAGGAAATGTGTTTTAGTTTTGTTTCTTTACATCAATGATTTATGATGTTGTGAAGAACTGCCCAGGCTGCTGCCTGCAAAGATGCATTAATCTGCTGAACCTCATCAGAGCGGTTTTTAAAGGTAACAAGTATTCACATCAAACGGTTCCCAGGGTTCAGAATGCATGCGGGGGTTTATTTTTTTGTCCTGGAGACATCCCTATGGCAAACAACTGATGCAATGGCAGCTTGATACGCAGTGCCTGCAAAATGGGGATTTGATGTCCTTGCCTTGTAAGGGCAGAGTTAAGAAGAAATGCAAGTTCACACTAGGGAGTGTTCAGTATGTTTCGTGAAAAATAGTCTAACTGCTGAATGAAATGAGTGTCAGTGGGGGAAGCAGTGCTGTCTGACAGTTGGAGGGCAAATAATTTGAGCCAGGATTCACATGTTCTTTTCATGAGCCTGCCACTACTCTATGATCAAAAAACGAATGGCTCATTCTCTAGGTGTCTCTTTTCACCACTTAGAAAAAGTGAAAATGATACTCCCTGCACATTTTGTAAAGTGTCAAGTTTTATTCAGGTAATTGTATCTGGAAAAAAAACTCTTGACCTTTTCAAGAGACACAGACCACCGAGTCTCTTGTCTGCTCTGAGTGTTGCACAAACTCATTTTGGTGTAGGAATAATGAACCTGAATGGAGGCGAGTGACCTAAAATGCAAAGAGCATATCTCTGGTCCTTGCTGTGCCCCACACGGTGCTTTGAAAGTGGGCAGCGAGTGGCTTAAAGCTCTCTAGACATGGCCTTTCCCAAAACTTGATTTATTTTTGCCAAAGGAGGCATAACAGCATTATGTTCAGCGTATACCTTGTCTGTCCTATCTCTAGCTGATCCCATCTCCTGGCCTGGCTTCACAGGACTCTTCATGACCTAGTCTGCTGGATGAGGAGCTATACGACGTAATTTCTGCCTTCTAATGCAGTGAAAAGTCATGCACACTGATCTGGCTTTCACAATGGCCCATTGTAATCTGCTGGCCATCATTATGGGCTGGGGCCTGTAGGTGTCTGGTGAGATACTGTTTGTAAAAAATACTGTAGATTGTCTGCTTGGACACTGAGCTGGAGATAAAAGGTTTTGAAGGCTTGAACCTTTACAAAGAAAATCCTAAGCATTTCAGCAGTCTAGAGTTAGTGCAAATATTTAGCTTCTTGACAGCCTGCAAAGCTAGTTGGAAATCTTTTGTGAATGCAGTAAGCTGAGGTTTAGACACTTAATATTAGCGACTTGGGAAGTCTATTGTATTCAGATAAATGCTGCAGTGAACCATTGAATGTTTACTACATGCTAGAATTTCTCAAGGTGATTTTCAGTGACAGGTTTATGATGTGCATATGGATGTTATAGAAGCAGCTGTCCAAAGTGAATGGAGAGCCTCATCAAAAGCTGCATGTTATCTTCTACAGAAGGGAATTTAACTTCCAGTGATATGTAAGTGTATTGCTGGAGGATATTCCAGTGAAATGTTTGTTCAGTAGAACACAAAGTTCTGGCACTTTATTCTTTCGATTTACAGAATCCAATTCTATCTGATCCTACCTAGTCAGATTAAATGCTAAGTACATCACACCAGCATGAAGTTGGTTCTCGAGTTTATAATATTGGTAATTTCTCTCTGCAGTTCCCTAGTACTAGATTGATCTAGGTTAGATCTTAACCGCAGGAGATAAAAACCTAGATTTTAAAAAGGTAATCCTACAAATGTGAGCAGGAAAACTTTCAAGGACTACTGCTAAATGTGCAAATGAAGGACTTTATTTTCAGAAAGCAGGTTCTACAGATTATTAAATTGCCTTTTTCTCCCTTTCTATGTGGAATATCCTTCAGTGTAGTTAAAAATCTAGAAGAGTTAACTTTTAAGAAAAGATTCTGAATTTAAATCAACTGCTCTGGCTGAAGTTTCTCTTGCAGACATGTGAATCTCCTCCTGAAGAGCAGCAAGACAGAAGATTTGAGATTACATTACCATTTTGCCCTCTTTAAGCAGGCATTATTTTAGCTCTATGTTTTTTAAATATTTATGCTAAGGAGAATTTTGCTTATGTGGGTCCCGATGACTTTTACCATCATAAAGAATCTATTTATTTGGTTGGTTTGTTAATTTTGAGAAAATTAGCTTACCTCTTAAAATAACCTTCTTTGTTGATGTTTGCAGGTTCTGGTTTGGTTATTGCTGGGGCAGCAGCCTGGAGAGCCAGCAGTGGATACAAGCTGTGGGGGCTGCCTTCTTTAAGCTCTGCAGTCCCTCACTCCTGAATCTTAAGTGCCAAGAAAGGGCAGAGTCCGTCAGAAATGAATGCACATGTTTGGACTTCACTGATCCATGAGCAAATTAAACTTTGTTTCTTTTCCATTAGTAGATGTTTATGTTTTCCTCTGGTTAAGACCAGCCTGAGCTTGTTCTCCATGTAACGTAATTTCGATAGATATTCACAAATGGTTCTGTAATTTTTTTATAATTGCATTGTTGTTACTTGGCAAAGGAGCAGTTTGTGGAGGAGGATAGTCTTCTGCTTCCTTCTGGTGCAAGGAGTTGCCAAGGTATTGCCAGCTGTGTTTTCCCATGCTCCATGGATGTACGAAACGATCCATCTTTGCACGCAAAGAACCTTTTTGATCCCTTCAAAGCTTCCACTGCAGCAGGTAGTTACTTGGGAGGTGTAACAAATACCATGACAAATACTTATCGGCAGAATGTTGCATGAGGACAAAGTAATGCACTTCCTCTCCCAGAATTGGCTGCCTGAACCTTCGCAATGTTACATAGCTGTTTGTGATTCTCTCCTTGTCCAGCCTGTCTCCTTTATTTGGTGGAATTGGGAAGATGGTGATCCTTTTTGGGAAGATGAAAACCATGTCGGGATGTATCTGGGACACAACCTGAGCTTTGGGCACACATTGCCCCATCGGTCGATGTGGCTGAGGACCAGTGTTCCTATATCACCCTCATTCATTGCTCATCATCTTCAGCACCTGCCATGAAACTCAGCATCACAAAGGTAAAAGGCTGCTGTGTTGCATCCAACATGCCGTGAAAACACATTGCTGGCATGTCTTACCTTCCCAGTGTTCTTCACTTTTCCAGGATCTTGTCTTTATTGTCACTTTTGTGCAGAATGCTATTGATAATAAACAGCAGCACACCTTACTGTTGTGCCTGTTTGATGTCAGAGGAAAGCGAGGCCCCAAATGTTTATATTATATTTTTCAAAGGTTGATCTAATATTGATTGTTTCAATTTCTGATACCAGAAGTCTGATTTTTTTTTCTCAAGAACTGTTGAAGAGTCTCAGCTTCTATTTCTCCTTATTTCAATTTCAGAAAAATCATACTGAAAGGAGCTAAAATTGAACGCACAGAATTGAAGAGTTTGGAGGGGTTTTCTGTTTGTTTTTAAGTTCCCTTACGTGAATAGCTCATTTCAAGCCAATATCTGGTAAGGGAATAGGACTTGAGTCTCTCAACTCACTTCATCAGCAACTAATCAGCACCTAATAGTGGGTTGTTTTGAGGAAGTCTTAACCTTTCTTTTTTTCTTTATGAATGTTTTTTATGGCCAAATCCAGCTCAAGTCTCTGTTTCAAACCATTAAAAGAACTAAATAATTTGCAAAAACTGCATTGAGGAGAAGATTGGAAATTATAGCAAAAAACATTACAGCATTACAGATCTTCTGTGTAAAATGGTAATACAGCTTTTTCTTCTAGATAATTTTGGTCTCATTTTATACTTAAGATTTTTTTTATTTTTTTTTTGCTGCTGCTGCAGCAGCAAATGAGATACAGAGAGTTGGAACAAAATTTAAGGGAGACAAAATACAATTTCCACATGAGAAGATTAAAGGAAGTAAGATATTTTAGTTTCTAAAGGAGAAGTGTAAGAAAAAATACAAAATGAGTACAGTCAGTCAGCTAACAATATACTTGGGTTTACCAAGCTTTCTGTTTATCTAATTAGTTGAATTTTTAGAATACATTAATGCTATTAATGTTAGTTTTAGAAGTTTCAATACTGGATATTTAAAGACTCGTTTAGCTGTGTTGTGAATTATATGGAATCCACCAGATTAGGTGGCAAGCCACGAACATTTACTGGTGTCAGTTTGTTCTCTAACACTATGTTGAATTTTTCTTTCAGTGTCTTCACGATCTCTTCATCTGTGAGGGTTGTGGTCTGCAGCAGGTCTGTGTCCTCCTTGTACTTGTACTTCATCTCAGAGAAGGTCCATCCAACTAAGGCATAAAACCCTTCAGTGGTCTGGAGGCTGCAGATCGACTTCTTCTGAAGTATGGTATCTGGAGACACTTGTAGGTATGTGTTTAGCTCCTGGAAGTCATCTATATGTTTTGGCTCAAGAGTGAATGAATATAGTTTTCTGATATTGCCCATTTCTGGAGTGTCAGTGAGAGGAACGCTTCCCTCTGGAACATAATGTTTCCTCTTCACTTTCTCCAGGTACCAGATGCCATTGTCTTCTGTGAAGCGGAAGATGCCAGGAATCTGGGGTTGATCCTTCCCGGAAATCAGCAACATTGGCAGCCATGTTTGGTAGGGACCACCTCCAAAACCAGCATCTACTATGTAGGAACTTCCCTTGATCACAACCTTCAGTAGGATGTGATTCATTTGATCAATGTATGCCTTCTTTGCTGGGTCATAACTGTTTCCTCCAAGCACGCAGATGTCATACCCCAATTCTTTCAAAGCCCAAAATAAAAGGTAGTTTGTTTCCATGCACCATCCACCACGTTTCTTTCTCACTATTTTATTGTAAGTAGATTGCAAATCCAGGTCAATGGTCTCTCCGCAATGCATGCTGAGGTTTTCAAAAGGAATCGCTTGGATGTGATGCTGGAAGATGGCTGTTAAGGTTTGCAAGTCTGCTTCCTTATGGGAGCCATCAAAAGAAATTCTTGAGAAATACTCTTGAATGTTCATTTTACCTGTGTGAGCAGGAAAATAGCCAGTTACTGTTGTGCAGCTCTCAGGGGCTTCCCTCCTATTTCTGTAGCACAGGTTAACCAGCCTGCAAATGTATCTGAGGCTTTCACTGAAGATTTGAAAGACACCCGTGCCTTTGGTAGGAGATGAATACAGGCTAGAGCTGCTTCTATCATCTGTATTTCTTAAGGAGACAAGCGTGGGAGCAGGTAACACTAAAGCTTTATCTCTCAGAAATTGTTTTCAGCACAGCTGGATGTCTCTGCTACAGGAAAACACAGCACATGGTGTAACAGAATCTTTGGCCCCGGATCAGTGCCCACGTGACAAAAATTTTAGGAAACTGGCAAACAAGGTTTGCAAACAAGCTGTTAGCCTACACTAGCTTAAATCACAGCAATGTCTTACTACTGCTTTTACCGTAACAGTTAACTAATTCTTTATCACTCAGATAATTTAACAGGGAACTTCTACATTCATGGCTTCAGCTAACCAGGATTAACTTCTCAGTGTGTCACTATTTCAGACAAGCTTCCATGTGAAGTAAATTGTTGTTTTCTTAATCTCTTTAGTTTTCCTGTGGCGTTCGGACAGAGCTTTGACTCTGTCTGTTAAAAAGAAGGGATTGTTAACTTTTCTAACCCAGTAGCCAGGAGAATTGATAATTATTTCAGATACCTTCAAGGCTCATCCAGTGGCTTTTGGTTTTTTCTGCTATCTTTCACAAACCGAAGAATTCAGCTCAAATGGTAGTTTGCCATTGTTGCATATATGCAATATATTACATTATTACTATATTATATATATATACACAATATATATATATTATATATATTATACATATTGTTATAATATTATATTATAACAATAACAATTATAACAATATAATACATATATTATATATATACAATATATTGCATATAAATATATGCCATAGTTGCATATATTTTTTGTGTCTTCATGTCTCTCATCCCCTTTCATTTCATTAGCAGAAAGAGCAGAGATGCAAAAGGTTCCCTATAACACTTTTAATACACTGACTGATTTGGTGTCTGTAGGGATTTGTTTTGCCTTTAATTTAGAATTTGTTTGGTTTTTTTTTTCCATTCCAAATATGTTTGTGTTTTTGGGTGTTTTTTTTTTCCCCAGAATGATTCATAATCTGCTAAGGACTGTATGAAGTTCCAGAAAGGTCTGAAGATATTTTTTCCTCCTTGAAATCACTCATACGTTCCCTGGGAAGATTTTCCAACAATCCTTTGACATAGATGACATGGGAGAGATCATCTCCCAGCAACTATTCTCAGTTTTGGTCCACCTGCTCTCCCAGAAGTGGCCAACAGCTAGATCCAATTTCTGAGAGTGCAGGGAGCTTTTGAAAATCCCACCTTGAACGCCTAAATGAAAATGCCCTTGTCCTGGAAGGTGAGTGTGTCAGATGACCTTGTCTCCAGACCTTAGCCCCAGCTTTGAAGCCATCAGCATAACACGTTTAACTTAGTTGCATTTCTGCTGATTTGCACTAGTACCAAGATTCAGACTGTGTGACACAGGAAAATATGATAAAACAGAGTACTATTGCAATAAGGGAATAAGAAACAAACATTTTAGCATCAGAAGGAGCCAAAGAGGCTACACGAAAAAAAGTGTATTTTATACTGCATTTTATGTGGGTTTTTTTGTTTTTTTTTTTTAATCTCTTTTTAGGACAACAGCACTCATCTCTGGCAGAATCTCCTAGGAAACACTGATTGTACAGAGCCATGCCACCAAATAGATGCAGACATGCATGCTGCGAAGCCCATCCTGTGGTTTTCTGCCTCGTTTTTCTCTCTACTCTCATTTTCAGCAATTCTGCATAGCCAGATAGAAGCATCTCATTCTTATGATGGACCTTTGTGCTGCACCTTTGTGCTCAGGAGGAGCCAAGTGAGTCCCTTAGCCTGGTGACTCTCATAAACTTGGCAGTGGTTTTCAAGTAAGCGTCCATCCATCCCTGTTGTAAGCCAGCAGCCCATCTCCAGTGTTAGGATCCCTGTGGTGTATGAGCCTTTGGGAGCCCCCATGGGGCACAGGCAGCAGGGAATTTGTAGCAAAAGCTTGTGCCACAGCTTCCTCAGATCAGGACCTCATCAGTTTAACAACTGCGTAATAGAGATGGGTATCTATTGCTACTGAAATATGTATGTAGGATAAGGCTGCAGTAGAAGAGAGTCATTGTTAGTGAATGCAGGCAGGTAGCAGCCATGTAAACTGCTGTTTGCTCTCACAGTTTCCTGGAGGCAGACTTCCTTATCAACACAGCACCACTGCCCACCGCAGCAGGGCTGTAACAGTGCAAGCCCTCACCCAGGGAATGGTTTGCATCCAAAAGCAGAATGATACTTCCTACTAGAATTCAAGAGAGACTTCCAAGGTAAGATCCTCTTGCACGTGCCTATACAATTTATTTGATTTTAAGCTGAATTGCAGGACAGGAGCTGGCTTTTTCATACACCCTGGCTCAGCATAAAATGAGTTAATTTCAAGCACATGATCTTTGTACTTTGACAACGGCCTTGCAGTGCTACACACACAGTCAATCCTCAGGTGGCTGTAATTCACACTTTGCTAATATGCCTGCAGTACAAAGCACGTGGTATGCAGATACACAGGGGTGGCAGAAGACTTGTCCACAGCTACATGCAGAAGTGAGAGCTCAGACATGGGGGTGCTTACCTCTGCACTAGGAGCTGCAGGCTGGCTGGCTGCTAAGTTCCCAGGAATGTTTGCAATGGGAGCTGCTGCCCTTAAAGATCGAGGCTGCTTTTTGCTGCCTGGCAGGGACAGTATTCTCATCCAACAGAACCAGAACAGGAAGGCAGATTAGTTTCACTTTTTATAATATTGTATGTTCTGATGGTCTTATTACTTTTTTTATTATTATTATTATTATTATTATTATTATTATTATTATTATTATTATTATTATTATTATTTTGCATAAGCACAGAAAGCCCTGCCATTCAATTAACTGCGGTAGGCGCTATATGAAAAGCCAGAACATGATGCGTTCCCCCAGATTGCTTATAATATTGTGTAGGCTTAAACCTCCCAAATTACTGTTCGACAGCTAAAAGTCCTCCAGGAATGCACGGCAGCAATCCGTTACATGTAGCATGAGCACCTTTTGCAAGTGGCTGTCACCCCATTTGCAATCCCCATCACCCCTGTGCTTCACTCTTTGGAGCACCCACGCCAAAGCAGCAAAGCAAGAGTGCAACATTTGAAACATCAGTGACACTGACGTCCAGGATCCTTGCAGGAAGTGATTTAGGACTGAGAGCTTCTAAGCCAAGCAGAGCACGTCACTGACCTGTAGACAGGAGGTGGCAGTGGTAGGATTAATCACAGCTGGCTCTGGCCGTTAGGCAGCAAGGCCAGATGTGCAAAGGCAGTCAGCCCTCCGAGGCCTGGAAGCTCTGTCCTTCCTAAGTGGAGTGCTTTTGAAGCCTGCTAGGCCTTTAAACTTTGCCTCTGATAAGGAAAAAAGCAAACCAGTGAAATCTGAGCTGAGGAGTCTCTTTTCTTTTCCCCTCCCAACCCACCTGCATGTGATTCGTCAGGGCTGGCAGCGCTGAGCTGGGCCAGCAGGTAGCGGCTGGGGCACAGACCTCTGGAGCTGAGTCAGCTGAAAGAACAGCACTTTTGATCTGTCGTTGTTTGCCCTTCACATGCTGCATCTCTGGGGCAATAAGCTTAACCCCTTAGCCTTTCCTCTGAGCCAACAAACCACCCCAAAGCATGAGAAATAGCCAGGCAGGGGCCAAGGAGCTTCTAGCCTACAGCTTCCTTCTTGCTGCGGCCTCCTCTGGCCGTCTCCTCCATCTCTGCTTCCACTCAGCTTAGTTGCAAACCCAGTAGATTCTGGGCTGATTCCTGCTGCCCATCTGCATTACAGGATAGTCCTGCTTTACCACAGTCTCCTTTTTCTTCTGCAATTTACTTTGAGGTTAACATCTCATTGCCCCATAGCATATGGGGAGCCTTGTGTGCATGCTCATATCCAAACACGGATGCACTGGAGAGCAAGCTGTGTCTCTGTGAAATGCCTTTGGAAGGTGCAGAATAGCAGCAGCTTTTGCTAACTGTAAATTTCTAGTTGCAGAAAGCTGCACACATTGCTTAACAAACAAATAATAAAGAAGGAGGGACAGTGAGTTGCTGCATTTCTAACAGCCTTAGCTGCAAAACATGAGCACATGCAGACAGTCGGGGTAGTTGTGGTGATGAATGTTATCTTTTTTTCTTTGGGATTAGAGGTTGTAATACAAGAGGAACAAACAGATTGAATACTTCAACTTCACCATTCATGTCTTTTTATTTAATTGTAATTGGCTTACATTATTAATCGTAAGTGCATAGTTGTAATGCTTTGTGATTTGTACATAAAGGGACATCAGGGCATCATCTCAAAGGGCAAAGTGATTACATTTGTGTAATTTCTCATGCTAAAAATCTTAGCCTTTAGGTATCTGATTAAGATTCGTCATTTCTCCTTATATCAATATAATTAGAATCACTACAAGCAGTCAAATACATACATCTTGGAAAAACTGACTGACAAGCAGTAATATTTGGCACAGAAGTGACAGTCTTGTGTGAGGAGGGTGCATTCCCAGCAGTCCTCTCCTGGGTGCTCACAATCCACAGGCGGTGCTCTCAGTTTGAAAGCTTTGGTTATGTTGCTGAGGGTACAGAAATCTGAAAGAAGGCAGAATTGTCTCCTAATATGTTTCATCACCACTTTTAAGCCACAAATAGCCCCTCAGTTAGTGTTAGAATTGCTGTGTGAGAAAGTGCGAGGGGTGCAGGGGCACAGAGGACAGGGTTATTGTAGCAAATCGCATTGGATGTCTTTATTTTTCTGGCTATTACATTTAAAAAAAAAATAGTATGGCATTAATATAAGATGTGGGTGTGATTTTTCCCCAGGTGGTAGAGCTAAGTAATAAGGACAGGGACACGCTGTTCCATCTCCCTGCCCTGCTGCTCTGGGTTAGTCAGAAAAGCTTTTAAGAGATGAATGGAGCAGGGAATGGGCAGCATCTGTTGCCAGCTAAGCACAAACAGAAGGGGAGTGATTTGATTGAGTGAGGAAGAAATTATTTGTACCCAGACCAAGGAGAGATGCAGGAACAGTTGTGAAAATCAATTGCTTTTCCTGATTCATGCTAATCTGTTCTGCCTTATGCTAGAGTAAATGGAAGGAGAAAAATTAACCTTTAGATTCTTGTCAGGAAGAGGGGGGAGAATTGCAAGTAATGCCACCTTATTGAATTATAATACAGGCAGTGAGTTAAAACAGAGACAACCTGCTTGTATTGATGGGTACAAATTTTTTATCTAATATTATATTGAATTTCTCCTTCAATGTTTTCTCCATTTCTTCATCAGCAAGGATTCTGATTTCCACCAGATCCATGTTATCCTTATAATTGTACTTAATCTCAGTAAGTTTCCACCCAACGAGTGCCCGGACCCCATCAGCGGTCTGCAGGCTGCAGATGGACTTTGTAACAAAAAGCGAGTCTGGGGCAGTCTGCAGGTGCAGATTTCTGGCTCTGAACTCTTCTATGTCTCGTGGCTGGAGGGTGAAGAGATAAACTCGACGGCAAACTTCTTTGTCCACGTTATGAGGAGCTGTGTTGCTGTGGTTGGGAACATACTGCTTCCTTTTCACCTTCTCAAGGTACCAGGTCCCATTCTCTTCCAGGAAGCGGAAGATGCCGGGTGTCTGAGGCTGGTCTTTCCCCGAAATCAGCTCCATCGGCTGCCATATCTGGTAGGCCATCCCAAAACCACCGTCCACGATGTAGGATTTGTCATGAAGCACCACTTCTAGCAACAGATGATCAATGTCATCAGCATATGTGTCATGCTCCGGGACATAAACTTTTGCTCCCAGAAGGGTGACGTTGTAGCCTAGGGTTTTCAGCGCCCAAGATAAGAGGTTGTTGTTTTCCATGCACCAGCCCCCACGTTTCTTCCTCACTATCTTGTTGTAAGTGGCTGCTAGATCCAGCTCGATGCTTTCCCCACAGTGAATGCTGAGGTTCTCAAAAGGAACTGCTCGGATGTGGTGCTGGAATATTTCCGTCAGGGTTTCCAGGTCTGGTTTATCATGGGAGCCTCGGTAAGAAATTCTGGCAAAATACTCCTTGATGTCCATGCTGCCTTGGAGAGAAGGGTGAAAAAACACCACAGTTTGTGCCAGAAGTAATGGAAGGATCTTCCTCATCCATTATATTGATGACAGCCCCATTATGAACAACCCACTCAGAAGAGGAATGGGATTTGACAAACGGCCCTATCCAAGGCAGCTGAGTGCAAGTATTAGCACTGGGGGAAGCCAATGGGGCACTACTGATGAGCACAAATGTTATTTTTAATTGTTTCTTTTACAGCTGTGATGAGAAGCTCCAGCTGTGCTAAGCACATTTCAGCAGAGAGTTCCTGCCCAGCAAAGCTACAAATCTCTGTAGGAGCGAACAAAAACAGTAGCAGCTCTGTGTTCCTGGTAGAAATTATAAGAACTGAAACTCTCTCACTCTGAACTGCTTTACACATGGTTTGACTCAGCAAAGCAGAAACAGAAAACAGACCCCCCCCTCCTCCTCCTTTCCCACGGTGCAGGCCAGAGTCTTGTCTTCAGCCACACCTGAAATTAATCTGCTTGCCCATACTGTGGTCTCCATTATTTAGGCAGGATGTATCTGCTGTATCTGCTCTCGGTGCTGAGGGCAGCAGATGGAACCAGGAGTACTCACTCAGGGCTGTGAGCATTGCTTTCCCTATCCAATCCGAAGCAGAAGTTTTAGCAGGAGGACTGCCTTTCATGAGCAGAAGGGAAGAAAGCATCTTAAGGACCCCCACTCCTTTTGTGAAGGTGGCAAGAAATGGGATTTTAATGTGGCAATGTGGCCACATATCCTCATTACCCCAGCATCACTGCATCTCAGATGGCTCTGAGTACAGAGCACTACTCTTCAGATCACGGACCTGAGAGGTCCCAAAATGCTCTCCAGTATCCATGTGTGGTTATTAAGGTAAAACAATGAGAAAATCACCAACTGTTGCAACAGGGTTAAGTTCTCAATATGATGAAAAATCGCATACAGCAAATTGTATGGGAGTTTTGGAAAGATAGTTTCGGTATACACGCAAAGCAGTGAGACCACTAGCTTTCTATTTGGCAGAGTGTCCTGGGAGAAGCAGAGGGTGTTCCCAGGGTGGCTCTGCACATTTAGGATACAACTGTTAAGAAATCTGTCACTATTATACCATGACAGGTATATGAAATTCAACCAGCAGGCTGAGTTATCAAACATTGGGTTAAGAGCATCCAATCATTATTCCGGGCCTTCTCTTGGTTCAGCTTCTGGCTTGTGCCCAAGCTTTTCTCCTGAACATCACAACTACAGCGCTATTAATATTTGGAGATGGGTTTTTCAGAAGCAGAGTTCTTGCAGCGGGAGCTTTGAGCCGGTATCACCAGCACTGAGCTTCTCCCCCTCACCCCCACACCTCTTTTCTTTCTTCCTTTCTTTCACTTTGCCCAAGTAGGTGAAACATTTACATTTAACTTTAAGGGAATACATTAAAGAGTTTATCTGTCTTCCTGTCTGCTTCTTGTGTTCTTTATAAGGCCCTTTCAATAGCTGAATCTGAAATAAGTCAGATGGCACAAATGCTCAAACAAATGTTGGAGGCTGATAACCACGTAAATAACCTGTTACACTGAACAAAAGGAGGCATTGGTAAGCAGCTGAACGTTGCTTGCTCTGCTGTTGCACAACCTGCTGCTCTCAGACATATCTCACTTCCTGGTTAGAAAGAGTTCAGCTGCCTAAATTCAGGGGTTAAATAAAGGTCTTACCTGGAAAATCAGTTCAACTGCAAACGGATCTCCTGGGGCTTAGGGGGATTTATTTTAGGCAAAAGCAAGTGGCGTGGCTGGCTGTCCTTTACTTAGCACGGGGTCGAGGACTGTCCAGCTCCTTTCCTGGGGAATGTCCTTTCTCTCAACTCGCTTCCACCCGCCTCTGGCAGACTGCAAAAGATGAAAGAGGAGGGGGAAAAAAAAAAAAAAAAGAAAAGGGTGGAGCACAAGAGCTGTAGAGAGTGAAAAAGAGCGACAGCACTGACCCGATCCACATGCAAAATCTGGTCGTTATTAGAGCAGAGGTTGCCTGACATTTTCATTTGTCTCATGCTGCCAGCAGCAAATCTTGGGCTAAGAAGAAAAAGGAGAGCTTTTTTGTTTCGATATCTAGCCAAACGCACGTGAGTAATATATACTTACCCTGAGTACTGCCAGTACAAATGGTTCTTGAGGTACATGGGAAAGAACGCTTGCATCCATTCTGTCTGAAAAGCAGTAAGATTTCTGCATGGAGTGTTGCACCTGTAAACCCTTGCCTCAGTCAGTACACACCCTAACTTTAGTGTTTGCTTAATTCACTCTTTAATTTACATGCTTGTTTGCTGGTTGTTTTTTTTTTTTATTATTATTTTTTTATTATTATTATTATTACAGCAGATTTCACAGAATGAAATTTCACAGGATAAAGCTGGGCCAGCAGTGTGCCTGCTTTGATCTCAGATCAGTTTAGCACCTAAGGATGCTGTAGTTGTGAATATGAAGTGCAAACACATGGGGAACTCCATCCTCTCAGTGTGCTTCACACTGCTTTTTCTGTACACACGTTGCTTGCATTCTTCCAAGCTAGGACTTATTAATTCTAAATATACAGATGGATTCTTCTGCTTTAATTCCCTCCTTCACATTTAGTATCACTAGCAAGTTTTGTTCGAGCACTGATTTATTGTGATAATTGGTAGAGGTGATAAATCTGATCTAGGATGCCTGTGGTAACACAGCTCCACTGCCATATCAAAACGTGCCTCTTTATCATCCCATCAGCCTCCAGTGTTTGACCCAACCAGACAGAACCGATGTCCAAAGTAAGAGATGCTCAAGTGGTAAGTTACCTGCTTGTCTTGGGCTCCTCTGCTCACCTCCAACCTGATGAAAAGAGAAGCCTCATGTTCCCTATGTAGAGCTTGCTGCACCTGGGCTATTCCATTCTCTTTTCACGTGTCGTTTCAACAAAGAGCAGCCAAAATGCAAGCAGAGAGACCAGTAGTGCTTGGGGGAACCATACTAAGAAGAAGTCCAAGGTCCCATCACCGCATTGTGCAAGCAAGCCCAGCCACAATCCTTGCCTGGAGTTATTGCTCTTCAAACTTTAAAACCAAGAGTTCTCATCCTACCTGTTTGCACCCAAGGAGGTCAGAGGGCTAAAGGTAAGATAAGGTTCCTCATTCCACGAAGCCCTACCACAGACTTTCCATTTCAGCTCTGTGTCATATCATCATGGTTCATTCCAGGCTTAGTAGGGCAATAAAAAGCAATTACTGCTGCTGTGTAGCATGGCCATGATATGCCATAAAGCCCCACCTGAGTCCATCCTCAGAAGTGACAAAGGGCAAAACCCAGCCCACGTCGCACAGAGCACTTGACCAGCGATGACCCGTAACTCAATTTCCCAAACTTGACAGGAGCTGAAGCTCATTGAGCATTTTCCAGAAGAACATCAATGTAATTGCACATAGCTTTTATTTATTTATTCATTTAAACTGCCGACAGCATTTAATTTATTACTGAAATCTTTCTCTCATCCTGACTCTCCTGAGAGACTGCATCAAATATTCCTCCCTCCCCCCTTTAGCAGAGCATTACATGCTGCAATGTTTGCTTGGAGAAGTACAAGCATTAAGCACCCTGGCTGTGGGAATGTTGTGCAATTGAGTGTCTACTCACCGTTGAGCAGCTCCCACTGTAGTGCCCTCTGTGATGGGCTCTGTAACAAAGTACAGATGATTATCTTATGTTAGCTGGGTGCTTAATATAGAAATGATGTGGTATTCTCCTCATCCAACTGGTCTGGGGTGGGAGGAAAGAAAAGAGGCTTTTAAACTAATAGAACATTTGACATGTTTGAAATGGCATAAAATCTTAAATTCTTACACAGCTTCCAATTCTTCCATACTGCTGAGCTTGGAGTGGCTGCAAAATAAAATGCTACACACCCCAAGTTGAGCAGTGTGCCCTATCCCACCATTTCCAGAGGGATGGTGATTCCAGAGTAAGCCACTCTAATACGTGAGTAGTAAATAATATTCATGGCCTATCAGCAATATTCATTATGGTAGAACTCGTGCTTTGTATTCATTGCCTTGATGGTGCATATCAAGCAGCTGTGGCCACATATCTCCTCTTTGCATCCCTTATGTGCAGTCTGGGTGCTGCAAGGAGTCCTCTCCATGGGCCAAGGGAAGAGCCTGCAATGGCAGCAGTGACTTCTGCCCATGGAAGGAAGTGGCTATGCTTGAATTGCTTGCTTTCTCTTGGCAGAGAATAGACAAGATCTCAGTTTTAGCATCTCTATCATCTGAGACATCTTTCTGAGAGCTGGTGAGAGTCAAAAATTCTCTCTTCTGCTTATCTCTACTCTGCCAATATGAGGTTTTTCACACAAGCTAACACCAAGCATGCTAATACAGACCAAGAAGACCACTCTGGCCTGCAGGGCCTTTCGGTCCAGAGGCTTTCAGCATCAATCTCTTAAATGCGAGCGGTCATAATTCAGTTAAATTCCATTTCAGGGGGAACAATAAGCTTTTCTACATGAACGGTTTTATCTCATTTTAAGTAGCTGCTTTGATGAAAAATATATCCATTTACATGGCTTTTATTTTCCCATGGATCATGACTGCTGTGGTGGATAGGACAGAGTTGGATCCTCAACAACATGTGTCCCCAGCACCCTGGGCCATTCTACAGCTCCCCGTGCTTCTGCCATCCAGCTCCAGCATGAGTATGGGGAAGCAGAAGTTGTCCTCCATTTCACAAGCAGTGATCACACCCTCAACATGTCCTTCTCCATCTTGCCAAGGATGAGTGGAAGGGCGAGTTGAAGGTTGTGCTAAAGGCTGTCTGCCACCCAGAGAGGGGTTTGGTGGCCACAGGGTGGGAATTGGGAAGGAACAAAGCTGATGTGGCCCTTGGCCAAACCCGAGTGCTCATGCCCACCTGTCCCACAGCAGTCAGGTGCCTGGCTCTGGCGAGGAGCTGCTGAGCATCCTGAGTTCTAGCAATGGCCATGCTGGGGGAAAAGAGGTGCCAGACAGGTGGGAAGGGAGCCCTTTCTGGGCTGGGCAGGCCCTGGCTAGTCTCACACTGCATTATTGGGGTTATGCCATTGGCAAGCTTGCATCCCTCTCCTTAACGCCAGCTTTTCCTTCAGCACAACCTACAAAAGCACTGCCCAAAACACTCCTTACCAATCAGGATATAAAGTCAGTATCAGTGAAGTCACATGTAAACATTTTCAAAGCAGAAATATATTTAACCAGAAAGAAGACCTGAAATCATGGCCGGGACACCCCTATCTGCAGCCACCCCATGGCAAACCCTGTTTCCATAACCACCGATAGCCAAGAGAGAAGATTTCTCCCCATTCAAACCATTGGAGCTTGGGGTCCTCCTGCATACGTGGTGCTGCAGGTGCTCAGATGTCAGTTTCAAATCTCAGCTCTGCAAGAAGCACACGAGCTCCCTCCTTCCCTTCCTCTCTCTTCATCAGACCACTGCATCCACTGCCTCAAAAATATCACAGTGCCTTCCAAAATCAATACACAATATGCCCCCAGAGCGCCTTTGGAGACCAGGGCGTTAATCTTTCTCTCTTCATTTCAACATCCCACCTAGACACCGGATATAGTCCATTCTCCCAGCTTTTTTGTGCAGATATATACACTCCCAAGATCGAGCAGTTAATAAATGCCATCATGTTAAGCTGTAATTGCTGAAGGGAAGTGTGACAGCATAATGTGTAATGGGCCTCAGCGAGGCGGGCTGGACCCTGCGCTGCTTTCATTTCACATTTCCTAATGAGAGCTGTTGGTCACACTGTCAGAGCCACGCAGGGCATTTCCTCCCCTGCTCCTCTGGCACAGAGCTGCAGTGGGCAAAATGGGCATCCCCAGCAGAGCTCGTGAGCAAAGGAGGTGGTGTTTGGGGCAGTACTCATCCCTGAAGGACACAGTTAAGATTCTCTCCAATTTCACTCCATTTTCACCATTGTTGGTAGCAGCAATAGCAGGGCAATGTTTTTTGCATGGATAGAAAGGCCTCATCTGACAAGAAAGATGTCACATGGCCTTAATACAAAAACCAGCAGAAGAGATACCTTTAAAATTAAATCACTGATCACTTGCAAAAATTCTGTACTGTTGCCAAATGAGTATAGAAAATAGCCCATGACCTACACACACAATCCAGCCGTACAGGTGTGACCTACGTGCACAAAGAGGGCCTGCAAGGCACCAAGCTCTGTCATTATCAGCCTCTATCATTATCAGCCTGGGTATTCAAACCTGTTTACCATATGCAAAGAATATTTTTGCAAAATGTTTCAAGAGGAAATTACTCACAGCTAATCCACAGGTGCACTGATGGAAGGAGAAGCATTTACCTGAAGGAATACTGTGGGGAAAAAACACTCTCTGAGTGGGATATAAAGCAACCTAAAGAGCATCTCAAAGGGAAATAGTCTTTAATTGGCCTAAACAGAAAATATACTGGCTTTAATTTATCTGTTTTCCATATAGAGATCTAATTTGTATTACAGGAAAATATGCATATATAGAAATATACACATGCATATATTAGCTGTGAAAAACGAAATCCCCACCTGGATCTCAGCCTGCTTCTCCAAGAAGGCTCCTCCAAAAGAAATTTGCTGTCTCAGTGAGAAGGCTCTCGTTGAGTTCAGGGGGAACGATGCTCAGCCCTATTTCAGACAGTGAGCCTGGAAACACAACATGAGGAACAATTACATGAGTTCTGTCATTCCTGCTGCTCAGATATTTTAGTTTTTGGAGAGATAGGTGGGAGGAAAACCTTTTATCTCCATGAAGAGCAGGAAACAGAGATGTGCAGTGACAGCAAAAACTTGCACCTTCAGAAAATGCATTCATTATAATTCACTATCATGCATCACAGAAACCACGCACGTTTGGGATGACACCACTGTCCTCCTCCCTGTCGCTGAATCAGGAGCAGGGAAAAAAACAGCGGAGATGCTTTGGGTTCACAGTGCTACCCCCCAGACTCACCCAAGGTGGCTTGGCTGCATGAAGGAGATCTGGAAGCGATGGAGATTCAGAAGCATGGAGCTGGTCCTGCAGGGGTCTTCTGCACCAGCCCTCAGCGTTCAGTAGCCCCAGTGCAAACACGATCAGCATAAATCATGTGTGTGGAGCTGGATGTCTGCAGAGCGATGTATTTTCCTGGTATAGAAGCAAAAGGTGGTGGAGCAGGGGTTACTGTGGCAACCTGCAACTCTTGCCTCTCCTCCCTGCTGTGCTCAGCAGCAGTGCTGAGGGACACGGATGTCACATCAAGGTGGCACTGCAGGGACTGGGACAGCATGGACAGCACAGACACAGAGTGGGAGGTATGCAGCACACACAGCTCCATGGGAGGGCGAGCACCAGGGGCTGCAATGGCTCCCTGCTCCAACACCTGCACTGCTCTCCATTGTATCCTCTGAACACCTTCTCATTTCCTACATCTCTGCAAAATGCCAAATCCTGCCCTCTCTGCAGCACCACCTCCGACCTCTGACCCACCGCAGCATTATTTTCCCAGCAAGTATCAGTTTGATCCTTGACCACCTGAACTGCAGACTGGCCTTTGCTGTGAGGTGACAAATCTGGCAGCACCACCTCTGTACGTTTCCAGCCCATAAGGTAAAAACCAGCTAATTTCCATGCTGCGTCATCACGCTGTCACAAATTAATGCTACAATCCAGGTCAGCACTTCCTCCCAGGCAGATGCTGAGGATGCTGTCATGCTGGAAGATTGTCACCAGCCTTCCCAAAGCAGATATGTAACAGGAGCTGTAGTAAGAAACGGGCATTGAGAAGTGGCTGGAGGCCACATCTTTGCCCACGGAAGCACAAGGCAAGCACCACAAGCAACCACCAGCCCTCATGCTGTTCTTTTGCCAGTTTCTACCCTCTTTGCTATTATTCTTAACTAATCCCCGCCTTTACCAGCTAAACTAATAATTTTATAGGCAGTATAGTATTGTGAGCTTTACTGCCATGCAGAAGCTCGAGTCCCAGGGCTCATTACTTCCCCCTAGAAAATCACAGCAACCCAGCGGTTAACATGGCTGCCAACTATAATACCCTGATGCTGGTGCTGGCGCTCACAGTGCTCAGAGGCAGCCGAAGTATCCCATCTGTGAATTTGTCTCTCTCTTATGCACCCGAGATCGGTGGCAGTAAATATTCTGCTCTCCGACAATAACCGAGAGCTGCATGGCTGCTGGGGACTCTCTGAAAGGTTCCTGCCATTGGACAGAAGCTTCCTCTGCAAATTTATCAAAGGCTCTCCTGAATGTTTCATTGTAAGAAAATTCGACTGCTTGTTTACGAGGCCACAAAGCTACCCAATTTAAAACCACAAAATCAATGTGCTAAGTGCATCAGTTACCGCTCTGGATTGCTGCTCCTGTTAACCCCACTGTCATTTTCCATCACTTCGCACAGAGTCAACAACTCCTCCTAATTTAGTTTCATCTGCAGACTTGCACAAAACACCTTCTAATCCTACAAGCAAGTCGAAACACAGCCCCAGAGCATGCTGCAGAGACCCATGCTGCAGCCCCAGCCATGCCTGCAGTGATACCCTGTTGGTGCTCTTTCCTCTTTACCATCCCTTCAGCCTTGGGCCAGTGCTTGGAACAGTTGTGCCCATGCTGTGCATCCCTATCACCGCACAGCTTTCATTTTGCTTTCCTCCCCCTGGAAACCGGTGTGTGCTCTAGAAAGCTGCACACCATATATTAGTCCTATTCCCAGCCTCAACAACATCGAGCTGCTTTTAGAGGAACGCGCTATGATTTAGTATCATCAGCAAACTCTGCAGAAACAGTGAGAAATACAGACCCAGCCACGATCCCCACAGAACCCACCCACAGCCTCCCCAAGTGCTGGCAGCATCCCCTCAGCGCTTTAATTCCCATCATCTGCCCCATTTGTATCCCGCCTCACTCCTGCCCTTGGTTAACGATCTGATTTTGTATGTTATGCGTTCAAAACGCTCCCTGGCGATAAATGTTTAATTTCTTTCGCTCGTGGCACCTTTGTGAAATATTTATGATCACTAGATGTCACTATAATTTTACTGTCTCCAGCCTTACCGAACCAGTGTGATTCTCCATGCTCTGCTTGCTCGCAGCTCCTCGTGCAGAATGCATCAGCAATGAGCCCAACAGCTGCTGCCCTGCTTGGGTGTCCTGCAGTGGGAACACAGCACAGACCTCGTCCTGGGCTTTGCCTGCGTTCTCCCAGCGCTGCAGTTAATCACACAGGGGTGGGAGCCCAGGTATGTCTACAGAGCATCTGTTACCTTAAAGATTCTTGCAGAATGTATTTCTTCCAAGTCAGTTCAAGTGCACGCTCTCAATTTCCCTAAATTGTTACTCCTATGATTTCTGTGTTCTACACATCTTTTGATATATATAATTTAAATGTTATGGGCCATATTCCTGCATAAGCATGCATGGGATCTTTTAAATTGGAAAAACAAGCAAACAAACAAAAAACAGTGAAATGTATGGGAATACCCACGCATTGACCACATGTCTCTGTCTGCTGATGCTACACAGGTCACTCACCCCTACACCACATCCCACCAGGGAATGCACTGAAAGCAGGACTTCCAAGAAAAATCCATTCTCCAGAGTGCAGCACGAAGGTTCCTGATGCAGAGCTGGTGGCTGAGCTGAAAAAACAAAGCTCTTTGCTGGCATCTTTTGGTGAGAGAGGAGAAGGGAGCTGAGGGTCGGGGTGTCCCTGTTTCAGGAGAACTCCACAGTCAGGGAAGGGGAGACTGGTTTTCTCTCTAGCAAATGAATGAACAAAGACATGGAAAAGTAGGTGCGTGTGTGTGTGGGGGGGGGGGGGGGGAATCAGATGTTTTTGGATGAGGAATCACTGCCACAGCTGAAAATATTGGAGGGAATGAGCAGTGGGCAGAGCAGCACAGAACAATGCACTAGCTTTTGCTGCTGCCTCTTTCACCTGTCCAACATTAATACTACATCTCAGGTGCTTGAATGCATTACATTCTGCAATCAGCACTGTCTCACTTTTGATGAGCTTTTCTATTTGGGATTCATTATGAAGAGCTTAAATGAGCAACAATGCTTCTGAACAAGCACTTTGTTTTTCTATGTAGCCACCAGAGGAGCTTTGTTGATTCCCCTGAGGTCAAGCTCTTTTCATCTTCTCTGCCAGCCACAGTATAAAAACTCCTACATTTCCTTTGAATTCTGTTGATTATTTGGAACCACTGAGTGCTCTCTTTGGAAACTCTCCGCTGCAAATCTATCCCACTACGATGCACCATATTTTGCCTAATGAGAGAGAGCGACATACAAATCAGGAGCTAAAGAGATTTGAAAGTGCTGCCAATGAATTTAGAAAAACGTTAGGGCTATGCTGCTAATCCTGAAAATGAATGGGAACCTTGCCCATACAACCATTCCTGTGTTAGGGGAGCAGCAGGTAGGCAGAAGCAGCTCTGTGTTAATTGGAGACATATTAGTTCTGGATTAAAACCAATGCAGAGTCACACCAGCACTTTGCTTGGGGCAGGAGGAGAGGTTTTGAGGTGTGTTAGAGCAGCACCTTAATCCCAACCCTATCCCTTGCTTGCACTTGTCAATACAATGCTTTAATGGGTACGGTGATGATGGGTTGATGACTGGACTAGATGAGCTTAGGGTCTTTTCCAATCTTAATGATTCTACGATGCCAGGTCTCCCTTGGATTTCCTCTGCCAGCAACAGTGCTGGAGAAGCTTTCATCAAGATAACTGCTAAAAATGGTGAGGAAGGATAGAAGGATAGAGAAAGCAAAGGGCTGACGTGGCTAAGTAATGAAAATGACATCCTGGATCAGGTTTTGTATTTACACCAGACTCTCCTCAAGGTTCTCAAACTCTTCTTAAGGAATTTTATGAATTTTCTTACATGTTTTGAAGGGTTATAAATTATCTAGGAATCTGACTGTGCATACATAAAAAGCATTGGAGCAGCTCAATTAAAGGTGGAACAACTTTAAGCCCCATTAAACATGGGCAGCTCCCTGCTCATAACATCTCTTGTCAGTCAGGCCATTGGCTTACTTCTGTGTAATTTGAGTCAATCAGGAATCCTTTCAGTAGAACCCAACATAAATAATTATCAATACTAAGTGAGAGACAGCATATTGAGAACTTCTTACACCCATTTCTTTTTAGTGGTTGAAAAAACAAGTTAAGATTACACGGCACACAACTCAAAAGCAGACGGAAGCTATGCGAAGCACCCTTATACAGGCATAAGTGTAAATCAGATTTTTTAAGCAAAATTTAATTGCTGTTTACCCAGCAGTACCCCAGAAGACTAACTTAAACAATACAGTGCTATGAATTCATAGCACAGATTAGTAAAAGCAGATGGCGAGCCTGTGTGGATGCACTCCGTCAGAGAAAACACAGCCATAATTGGATTTATTTTAATTCACTTATCCTTTGACTACAGGAGAAATGCTAGTGACGTTGCTCATGTAGACAAGCCATGAGGTTAGGGCTTTCAAGGAGCTACTGCTTTCATTGTCCACCACACTGCGTTAAAAATTGGACTTCAGTGGTGGACTCTTTCCACCAAGGAGCCACAATGGATCCCAGCTTACAGCTCCAACACCTCCGCACAGCTCACCCAACCAAGGCCCCATGGAAGCCAACCAAGGATCCGAGCCCAAAGGGATTGAAATAGCCCCTCTCTAAGCAGTCAAATGAATACTGAATCAAGTGGCAGCCAAAAAGTCTCGCTCTCTCAAAGCCCCAGTTTCTCCCCCAGCCCTAAAACCTGCCAGGCAAACTCTCCTCTGTTTCATCACAAACCAGCACGCCTTTCTGAAAATTAATTTGCTTTTCCTTGTTCTGGTTGCAATCATTGCTTGTGTTCTTGAAAGTTTGCAAACATGCTTGAATTAAATTATGGGTCTGGTCACATAATTACATCCTGTACGGTTTTAATTCATTCTTTGCTCCAGTTTAATGTCCTGGCTTTGTGCACAGCATGCTTAAATGTCCAGAGCCATAGCATTCTCACCCTTTATGCCACTGCGAATTCCCTGCAGCCACTAGATGTCACCACAATTTTATTTGCTTTCTAGTCTTTACCCAGCTGGCAAAGTTAAGAACCCAGGAAAAGAATTACTAATTAATAATAACAATAACAAAACACCTACCATAATGAACACTTTGCTTAGAGAGAGGAAGAAGTGGTCCGGACTCCTGCTTTTGTGCATGCCATCTGTGCGAGTACCCATCCTGCACACAAGGATACGACTTTAATTTGTCTCTTAATGGAAAAAGGATGGTTTTATTTCTCGATGATTCAATTTCCCCAGCTAGACATGAAGACAAAATTACTTCTTTTTTTAATACTTTTACCAGAGCACTATTTAATTCTCTAGCCTCGCTGGCTTGAAAATTATTCTCCCACTCAGTAATTCTGCTGGAACAAAGCAGCCGAGAGCAAGCTGCATCACCTGGGAGGGAAGGGGCCAAGGGAAGAGGTGGTGAGGAGATGAACCAAGTGGCTCCACCACACCAGCCATAATCTGGAGGATGAGGATTAGAAACTGTGCACTTGACCCCATGAAGCTCCGCTTTGTCTCACACCTCACAAGCACAAAGTCACGTAGATGCAGCGCAGAGGTGGAACTGTGGGCCCAATGAGATGCTTGTGCATTCTCACCTCCTTAATTACCCAAATATCCAGCAACATAAAAGTCCTTCAAATGGGCCTGAGGCTAATAATTCATCTCCTAGATCATGTAGTAATTTGTCAGATCGCTGCCAGACTGCCTGACTTTGGATAAACCCTGAACAGCATAAATCAGTGCATTCCAAGAGGGACTCCTCATTTAACATTTCCTTCAGGATTTCCCAAGTCAGCCCTTACCAGGAACGGCACCTACCTTCCCTCCACCCACCCTATTTATGTCGTTTCTTCTCACAGAGGTAAAGCTACACCCTCCCACAGCAATAACAGGGGATGCCTGTGTTTGTTTTAAGGATCGTGCTGTGCCTCCAACAGCACCTATTCTTTCAGTCTGTAGTCCACTGCCTTCCAAGAAAAGCGAAACAAAACAGGTCTTACTGCTCTTTGAGTCGAGTCTGTTATTTTCAGTCTTGTTTCAGGACGCATAGTATAATTAATGTAAGAAATGAGAATGGCTCAGAACTTCATCCAAAGATGACAGGTCCAAAAAAGATCTCGGATTCGAAATATTACTATCCAAGTTGTTCATCTTAGGCCTGGTTTATGATTACTTCTTCCAGCAGTGCTGCTGTACGTGGAATTAATTGCACCTCGTGTACTTTCTGTAGAGAAAAGGATGAAACAGATTATGCATTTTATCAGTACTTCTTGCACAAATATATAAAGAGCAAAGGTTGCTTATTTTAATTTCTTTCATGCAAGTATGTCTGTAACTGTCACTTTGTAACTTGCTACTGATTGTAAAGTTGATGCAGGTTATCTTTAATTTCAGAGTTTTCCTTCAGAAGTAACCTTCTTCTAGGATTAAGGAATTAATTTAAATTTAAAATTACCTCTTTTGACAAAATACCTTCAGTTCTCTCTGATAGTAAAACATGTGCAATACCCAGTGGAACTGGCCACATCTTGCTTTCATAAGAAAGACAAAAAGAAGTGTGGCTCTATGTAGGTCAAAGCCTTTCATGTCTCATTTCCTCGACTTCTCTCCTCTCTTCTCTTGCTTCCCATACCACCCTGCTCACAGATAAAAGATCCACCTGGCAGACAGGGTAGGTGGTCCTGTACCCACATACCTGATCCCTGGTAAGAGGCGATGGGTGCTCCCTACAACTCCCTGAAAGGAGGTTGCAGTGAGGTGGGGGTTGGTCTCTTCTCCCAGGTTACAGCGATACAGAGAGAGGGAATGGCCTGAAGTTGTTCCAGGCGAAGCTCAAGTTGGATATTAGGAAACATTTCTTCTCAGAAAGAGCGGTGATGCAGTGGCACAGCTGCCCAGAGAGGCGAGGACTCACCGACCCTGGAGGTGTTTGAGAACCATGGAGATGTGGCACTGAGGGACGTGGTCAATAGGCATGGTAGGAGCAGGCTGACAGCTGGATTAGATGATTGCAGAGGTCTTTCCCAACTTTAACGATTCAGTGACTTCCTATATGCTGATCACACTGCTGGGTGAGAGTGGCTGTTGTTGGGCTGACTTCAGACAACGCTGGAAACTCCAGGAGATGATCACCTCAGCAACCTGCTAGGAAGTCTTATTCACAGTCTGCCCTTAAAAAAGAAACACAGCTGCAGTGACAGCAAATGGGCATCTCCTTCTCCAGTAGATCCCCCCTGCCAAAGTCTCAGTGCAGGCAGATAAAGGATTTGAGAGCCCAGCTTTCCATGAGAGCCCCAGTCCCTTGGATGCTTTGGCCTCCCCCAAAGCCAGTGCCAATGTGACCAATGGATGTTGCAGAGGTAACTGGTGCAGAGGCACCACCACTGACATGAATAATGCAATGGGGCAAATGCACCTCGCTATTTCTCAGCCTTGTTAGCTTAATATAACTTGTTTAATTTGTCTATTTACATTAACCCCAACACCTTAGATGCCTTGATGTATTTTATGATACTTTCTTGCCTTTGATGGTCCTATTTACGATTCAGCATACAGTACTCAAATAATCAATATTCTGTCTGGTTGGACATTTTATTTATCAACAGAGCCACCATATGAATTCAGTTGGTTTCCTGGAGGTCAAACATTTTTCATCATCTCCATGAGCTAAAGAAAATTGGAAGATTTAAACTCCCTTTGAATTCCTTTGATTAACTCAGGGAAAATATCTCACTTTTTTTTCTTTTTTTTTCCCCCAACTCAGAAAGGGAAATCTGTTCTCTATAAATCTGCCTCATTTTCTGACACATTGATCTCTGCATAATGGGTAATATCAAGTGTTCGGGCATAAACTAGAAGACGAAGAAAGCTATGGAAGAGGTATGAACAATGTTTTTATCAGCTCTTGTCAGCATAGACACGCATTCTCTGAGTGAGACTTAAAGGAAGAAAATAAAATCAGTAACATCTGTATAATTAATTAGCTATGAAGGAATCTGGGAATTGAACCTTTGTGGCAAGAAAATGCCTACACTGCATCAGTAAACATTATACAATGTTATGTACTTACATCTGTATCACTCAGTTGGACGTGTGTGTGATGCCATCACCTCCATCACGCTGCTTTAAAACTAAGAGGAAGCCCATTACTTTCCACACATAAGGAGGACAAGAGCAGCCCAAAGTAAGATCTTAGCTCCTATGCACCTCTCCTGTACAGCTCTGTAGTGCACTGAACTGCATGGGCAGGGACAGCAGCAAAGAAACCCAATGACTGAACCAATTAATGAGAATATAATAATGAAATTATACTCTGGATCACCCTCATATAATGTTTTCCTGTTGAATCCTATGAGGCTTTCTTTGTGAAGTTTTAAAGTCACATTTTAAAAAGTGCTCGTGATCCACATAACGTTGCATCATTTAAAATAAAAGCATGTCATAAAGCCCATTCAGCTAAACAAGGATATTCCCATCCAGACACACTTGCATTTGGTGGCTTGTTCCTAGTTTTTGGATTTGTTTCAGGATTGGTTTAAGATTAATTAAAAGAAGCCACTCTTTCAGTGCCTTGCAGCTTGCACTCATTTAACTAAATTAACTCAATGGGGAAGGCAGAGTGAGGTCCAGACAGTGCAGTGATTAAGAAAGACGTGAAGGGGCAGCAAGAGCAAAAGCAGCTCCCAGCTTTCACACCTCCATTGCAACAGTGGCTTTGTGCTACTCATGTAATATGGCCAGCCTGCAATCAAGGAAAACACTTGAGAGGACCCAAGCTACTTGTGGGTGGTGGTGAGCAGTGTCCTGGCAAGCAGAGCAAGGTGACCTTCATCTCACAGTCTGAACAACGTTCCAGCAATGTTTAGGAATGTTTTTCTTAAAAGTACGGTCCTTCACCATTTTAAAATAAAGCCTTCCACTGAACCCGTAACAAACATCTCCTGGTGAGCTGACTCACAATTCCGTGAATCATCGTACATTCAATCAATCAGTGACTGCTTTTTTTTCTTTTTTTCTTTCTTCTTTTTTTTAAATAGCAAATGATGTTGTATGTTATTAGTTTCTTGGCACCTTTTACCAGGCTTTCATCAAAGCAAAATGCTGATGCAATTAGCAAAGGATATCAATTTATGCAGCAATTCGCATTATCCCTCAAAGCTTCATTAGCCCCAGAAGCTAAGGCACTGGAGAGAAAATCTGGGGAAGCGCTCTGCTACCTTCTGCAGCTCAGCCCATCTGCACTGCTGCAGAATGCAAATCGTGCACCCCATCTGGGAAAGGAGAGCTGGCAGCACCCAGCTCCAAGCACTGGGGGGCGAGAAGAGGGACGGGGTTCTGTCCCCTCCACCCCAGTTCAACCTACTCATGTATTTTGCACGGGTCCAAGACTTGCTGTAGATACACTGAACACAGACTCAGAGCCGCTGGGAAGGCTTTTCACAAGGAAAACAAACAAACAAACACCAACACATTTTCTGTCCTAGAGACACCCCGCAGCTCCAGCCTGTGCGTAATGCTCTGCTGCCATCATGTTGTGCCCTGACCTCCTCATGCTTCTCCTCTTGTTCCCTATAAATACTCCTGAGGTCAACAAGGCACTGTAATTGCCCCATTATTTCCTGGAAAAGCCAACGTCAGCAGATGCTGGTGGGATAGAAATCTCACTTAGCTGCCCTTTGCCAGGACAATAATGTGGTCTTTACAACTCTGAACACAGCCATCTCTTTATACCTGTCATATTTGGCCTCCAGATTTCTCTCTCTTTTTCCTTTTATACTTTCAGCTGAATAATTTTTATCATGTTGATCCACATAGGCATTTGCCTCTCCACAGCTTTGAATACAAGCCTTGCCCTTGACTGCACAACATAATGAAAGCCTTTAGGTCACAGCTTTTAGAACACTTGATATTGCTTTTTCTGTATGGAAAGAATAAATAATGTTAACCTCTCTGCTAGTAGAGAGCAAAAACAGGAAACAAAAGGCTCTTGGTGCATGACAAACCAGTTGGTATTGGACTTGGAGGACCCCAAACCCATTGACTATTTTGCACGACTTGAAACAAAATTAATTCATCTCCCAGTTAGCTGAATAACTGAAGTGCATCAGCAGATCTTCAGATATATCCTTCAAACAGCCACAGCAGCTGTGGCTGGGTGAAAAACTGTTTGCCTCTGCTGGGGCTGGTCTATACAAAACCCCACAGGTGCTGCTCAGGGCTGGCTGGAGGGCATGGGTCACTCTTGGTTTCATGGGGCAGGCACAGCTCAGCTGCACTGGCAGCTGAGCAGGTTTCCTCTCTTGACATCTTCAGGAGCAGTAAATATATTTGAGCCACATGCAAATCATTAGGTTCAACAAAAACAATCTCATCTTTCACTATCTAAAGGGGGCTATAAAAAGGAGACAAACTCTTTAGCAGGGTCTGCTGTGACTGGATGAGGATAAATGATTTTAAAATGAAAGCGGGGAGATTTAGACTGGATACAAGGAAGAAGTTTTTTATAATAAGGGTGGTGAGGCACTGGCACAGGCTGCCTAGAGAGGTGGTGGGGATTTCCCATCTCAGGAGACACCCAAGGTCAGGCTGGACGGGGCCCTGAGCACCTGATGGAGCTGTAGGTGATCCTGTTCATTGCAAAGGAGCTGGCCAGATGGCTTTTAAAGGTCTCTTCCAACTCAGATGATGCTGTGAGTCTATGATTCTATGCTCATGCCAGCAGACCATGCTGCACTACTTACAGCTCTACAGTAGATGTAATATCTATGGATTCATAGAAAATAACAAGAAGTGATAGAACTGAAGTCAGAGACTCATTCTTGCCTGGTACCAATGCAGTACTGAGATGTATCAGAGAGAAACTTGGCTGGAGACAATTTTACACAGACCCAGTCCTTAGGACAGTTCCCACGTACATCTCAACTACACCACGAGTGCACAAACAACCTGTGTCAGCCTGGCTCACTTTCTGTAATCACCCCTGTTCTCCTGAGCTAGGGTCATTTGCATTCTATCCAAACAACCAGGCAGCTTTCTGCCTCAGCTCACATAGCCAGAAGCTGGCCACAATATTCATTAGAAGACCTTACCAAATGGAGAGGGGCAGCAAATGTGTTCCTCTGGGAAGGTGCCATCTCATCTTCCATGGTCAACTTCCTGTACTTTACTGGGTTGGTAAGTTCAATTCCCAGCTAGAAAAAGCCACAGCAGCCCTGACTGGAGCAAAATGAACAGCAGAGAAAAACTTTCCTTCCCACTTTTTGGGAAGTGGTCCTCCCTCTCAACAGACCCAAGTGAAACAAAAAGAAAATGATATACACGTTCCTACATACATATCATGCCTAATGCTTCCCATTAAAAGAGTAAGACTGTTCTGAGGCAAAGACCACCTCTTACTCATTACTCCTTTTCACATCCTTCCGCCTTCTTGCAATTTTCCAAGAAGAAAGAGGTTAAAAAACATACAGTGCAATTAATTGCACTATTTTACATGCCTACCACAGCATGAATTATTGTCTCTCTAAATATTTTAGCAGCTTGAGAAACAGCAGGAATTAGCAGGTTTTTTGACTGAACCTTTGCATTTAAATGGACTGCTTTCTTCTGGCTTCATGCTTGCAAATGCAGGCAAGACCAACTGCTAAACAAACCGCAATGTTATTGCCACGCCAGAGTTGAGAACAGCATGGTGATGGCAGCATTAGCATGGGGCATTGAAGAAATGCACTGAGTTCCAGCTCTCATGTTTTATGTGAGCTCAGGTACATCTCATACAGCCAAACCTAAGAAGCAGTCACGTGCCTCAACGTGAAGATCAGCATCCTGTGGGACTCATGGACAGGAACTGGCCTCTCTGAATTCCCAAGTCATCTGAACTTATTTGAAATTTTTGGCATGTACAGACTTCTGGCTTATGTAGATCTTAAATTTAATTAATGACTATTGTAGAAGAGCAAGCAAAAGGAGCACATACCGTGCTTTGGTGGAAGTAGCAGACTCCAAGATGCTCTACAGTCTGTTCCACAGGCAGATGATCCTTTGGTCTACCTGGGCTCAAAGTCCTCACAAGAAAGTAAAGCTCATTCTCAGCTCCTTGTAGGGGAACAGTGGATCCTTTCTGAATCATCATAGCCAAAGTTCAGCACTTGCATATTCAGTCATCTCTCCCTGACCACCTTATGGCCATCTGCACAGGCACCCATCACCTTCGGATGACCACAATTCTTCCTTACTGTAGCCAAGTGGTGTTTCTGCAGGAAGGAGAGGATGTCAGGCATTGCAACGATGCAATCACACTGTAATTTCCCAGCCTATTTTTTCATGATGGCAGATTGCAACACAACTATAGCATCTCCTGCTTAGCTGCAGAACAGCGTGCCCTTCTGTCTGCATAAGTTCTGTCATTGTGCAAGCCCTCTGCAGCAGCTGATATGAAATCATGGAATATTAAGAGGCTACCATTCAAATTCCTGTTAATCTCTTCAGAATTGATAGAAATTGTATTTCTAGATAAGATCAAGCTTCTTGAAAGAACAAAAGTCAGCAATGGGTAACCAGGGAACCATAATGGAAATATCGTGTCCTTGAGAGAAACTCAGTCTCCCCAGAGTGCTTAATTGCTTCTCAATAAGAGGCTATATGTACAAGCACCTACAAGAAACATATCTAATATATCTAATGACTTAACTCACACCAAAGTCCTGTGTGAAGGATAATTCTCACTCAAAAATGCAAAAGAGCCTCCAAAGATGGGTATCTCACAGGATCAAGAAAGAAGATAGAGAAAAATCTTGGCCTGACAAAGACTCAAGAGAGAATGAAGTGAATGCTTCATCTAATTAAGAAACATAACCAGACAGTCACTATATAAGAAGAAAAAAAAAGTTTCAAGGTAAAAAAAAATAAATAAATCACTCCACAGGTACTTAAGTGAAGACATTGGCAAATCACAACTAAAATGAGATGCTTAATTAATCTTCTTTGATGGAGATCTTCCACACCAGCTACAGACAACCTGAGGGGCATTTTGGGCAAAAAGAAGGAAACCAACAGCCCACTGTGAAGAAAGGATTGGCGAGGAAAAAAAGAGAGCTGTCTCCATCTTAATGTTGGTGCCAATGAGTTAGGACAAGTTCCTATTTCCTCACATCTAGGTGGCTGGTTGGTTTGGGTAGGACGTTGGCTTGATTTGGTTAACTTTATACATATGTCATCTATTTAGACATTATGAACCAAGAGCTAAATTCTACAGAGGAACCAAAGAGTTTCAAGCCTATTGTGCTTCCCAGGTGAACATTACATGACCACAAAAGAAGAGGCTTGCTGGTTTTGAAGCTTAGCTTCCTCCAAGCAAAACACTTTGTGGTCAGGATTAACGAACAAGGAGCTCTGGCGAGGCTCTGGACAGCCATCTGCATGGCTTCATTTGTGTATCCTGGGAAGACTGCACAATATCTTCTGAATTGAATATGAAATATGATTTCATTTGCAAATTCAAGCCCTGTAATTTTTTTCCCCTTGGATGCTATTGTTTGCAAGGATCCAGATTTTAATCAGAACATCCTGTGAGTCCCATTCTAAGAGTTTCTGGCAGTAACCACTTATTCAGGGTGGGAATATTAGTCGCCTCAGCTCATTAAATTCATCTAGAGGAGGAAAGGCTGGGAGGCTGCAAGTAGGTTACATGGTTGGCACTTCTTTCCTTAGCCCAGACAGAAATTTCACAGAGGTAATACCTGTTGAAACTAATTAAAGTTTTAAGTTGGGACAGTGTGTACAGCTTACTGGATTGCAAACCACCTCCACAGCTCATTCAAATTGGCTCCTGCTGCTTTTATCACTAGATTTATGTTCATTGAGTGAACAAGCACCAGCTTCTTAAAAAAAGCCCAGACTTGCTCATTGCACAGCACATCCTATAGACCTGTTCACACAGTGATAACAAACTAGTGCTGGTATGTTATCAGCAACTGGACACACAACCAGTATCAAAAATGTGTATGAAAGGGACCGTGCTGGCTGAAGATGAGGAGATAGCCAATGAAGATGAACAAGAAGGCCAACGGCATCCTGGTTTGTATCAGAAATAGCGTAGCCAGCAGGACAAGGCAGGTGATAGTCCTCTTGTACTCATCCCTGGTGAGTGCTGTGTTCAGTTATGGGCCTCTCACTACACAAAAGACATCTGGAGCATGTCCAGAGGCTCAGGTTGGATATCAGGAAACATTTTTTGTCAGAAAGAGTGGTAATGCATTGGCACAGACTGCCCAGGGAAGCGTTCAAGAACCGTGGAGATGTGGCACTGGGGGACACAGTCAGTGGGAGCAGCAGGGGTTGGACTTGATGATCTTAGTGGTCTTTTCTGAACCTAGTGATTCTATGATCTCAGCAAATTAACCTTTCAACAAAATTCGTGATACTGAAGCTGCCAAGATGGAGACGTCCCTCTTCTTTCCAGAGCCAACAGATTACCTGGAGTTTGGCCACCTGCTCATCACCCAGTTAAGTCTTACAAGAGCAGTGGTCTCACAAAGACTATATCTCAGCATCAGGAGTTTATGTTACGTAAAACTGTGATTTTAATATATATATTTTAGGGATTCGGGAGATTTCTTCCTATTATTTTGCAACTTTTCTCCCTATCCAAAGAGTGTAAGAAGATTCACTGCTAAAATCCAGGTGTAAATACACTGTAAATATTTAGCAAAGTGTAGTAAGTTGTCTTGTTAATATGCTGACAAAGAGCAGTTGGCTCTTGTTGCTATCTAAACAGAGTTATCTAAACAGCCAGGGCTGAGCAGGCAGGAGCATGTTCTGTTGTCTGAAGGGGGATTTTTTACTGATGAGTGTTTTCCAGCAAAGACCCCCCAGTTCTCTCTGAACACTAACACAGTTTGGACCAATCTTAAGCTGCACATAAGAAAAAAATAACAACCAGCTCTACTGCCTGAAGGGGCTTGGATTGTTGAAGTCACCCTTAGTATGAGTAGGGAACAGACAGTGCACAGGCATGGAGGGGTCACAGGAGCTAGCAACAGGCACTGAAGCTTCCTAAAAACAGCAGTGATATTTGGCATGGAGAGACTTCTGCAATGTTCAAGTCACTTATAGGACAACTCATAGGAATTCCAGTTCACCAATGGAAAAAAAATTGACAGTTGACTTAAATTCTTCATTATTAAAAAACCAAACTGCTGCACCAGGAATTCATCACTTCTAGGAACTTCCATTAAGAACCAGGTACAACCCAGGTTACATTCAAGAAGTCAGTCAGGATCAGTCCTGAGGTGGTTCCACTCTATGCATTGCAGCACGCTAAGAAGCAGAGGAGGAAGGACTTTTTTACATCCCCCAGAGCAAGACCAAACAGATGCTTTGGGGAACCAGTTCCTACAGTGCCACATGTGACCCCAGGAACTGGAGCCCATCAGACCTCGATGTACAAGCAACCAGAGGCAAACCCTTCTTCATCAGCACTGTTTTCCTCCTTACCAGCACTACAAACTGCCAGAACATTGAGCAGTACTTGAAAGCAGTTCTTACATCTGCTTCCAAAGTATGCCAAAATTAGTGCAGATGTTGACCAGGAAAATTAAGCAGCATCTGTCACTTCCAAACCAACTCCCCTGAAGTGGTGGGACTGACCACTTACTGCAGGTTCTGGGTATCTGCACTGCAGTTAGGTACACTGAAGGACGTAAGAACTGCCTCTCAGCTCATGTAGTCATCGCCACAATCCTCCCCTCATAAACAAGACTCAACTCTCAGCCATTAAATCCCTAAGAAAAGGGTACTGAGATGCCGACACTACGTACTACCTCTCAAAGGCTCAGATAACTTCAGGGTGCACAACTGCATTTCCTCCCTTTTACCTGGAGGAAGTCTGACATCTTGCAATGCTTCCAATAGACTTCAAAACCAAATCACAAATTAAAAAAATCCACAGAAATAACAACCCTGAGCACTGGTGAGGCCACCAGCTGCCCCAGAGCAGGAGCTGCATCCACCTCCGTTATACAAACCCAGCTTGCTAGGCTGCAAGCATTGCCTCATGCATGGCACATCCATCACACTGCCCTCAGCCACACTCAGGCACCCTCTGCTGCTGTATACTCAAGTTTTGCTGACACTATTGCTGTCGGGTTGCTGTGTTCTACCCCTTGGACACAGCCATTCATTACAGAGCACATGGGTCTGTCACCACGTCCCATTTGATCTCGACACCATATGTTAAATCAGTAGGCAGAGCAGAATCATTAATCTTCTTAGGTTCGGCACCTACCTTTTTTTTCTCTCTTTTGTGTTTTTAAAAAAAAAGATCATCATCATCCTTTTCCTGTCCAGGAGAATACTTGAAAAATGCAGAGGGAACAATGGCATGGCCCAAAGTGATGTTCTCAAGTGATTGGATGTCATTTTTTTGTGTTTTTCCTTTTTGTTTTTTAGTTCCAACAATTGCAATTTCTGCTCAGATATCTAAGGCAACTCATCTGCAATCACAGTGACAGCATTTGGAGTGAAAGGAAACATGTTCATGCAATAATACAGCGCTGTAATTCTGAAGAGTCCACCAAAGAGCCAAATCCCAACATGAACTTTTAATGCAATTTTTCATGATAAAACATTTTTGAACATGCCGAGTTTTTAAGCCTCTTATTCCCTTAATCTATGCCCAACGTGCAGCATGATTACTTTACTGTATATACATTAAAACAGTAATTATATCTTATTTGCTCTGCTTTTCCCCATTCATCTTTTTAATTAAATGAGCTCTTTAAGGATTTCGTCCTTCAAGCAGTGAATTGTGTTTGAGAAATTAAGGGCATTAAGATGCTTTCTGAGAGAAACAGAAGCAATAACAGTGATTTCTTACACCTGTTCTGGAAAGGTAAGATTCTCCCACACAACAGTGGAATAAATCATCCTTGGGTTGCTCTCAGTCAGATGCACATCACCTTCTTTTATGTCTTGTTGGCTTCACACTCCATGTCATGCATGCAACAGAGCTTTCCACATGGGCTCACAGATTGGTGTCAGCACTTATTGCTGACAGTGCATGCCCATAGGGAACATGGCACAGATGACTTCTACTCTCCCAGATTGCTGTAATGGAAGTTACTATGGCTAAAGGGCAATACATTTTTTCCCCCATTATGAAAAGTACAGTGTGATTTTCTTTCCCCCAGACAGAGAGGGTGCAAATAAACAAGTGCTGCCAGCCTTGCGTGGGCTGATAAGCTTCGGCCCACAGCCAACATCCCCTCCCCACTCCCAGATATGCAGGAACAAACAACCAGGCCCTTTCGTCACCACCCAAAGCCAGTGGGAGTGCATTGAGTTGGGAGCATTGCTGAGCCACTGCCCCATCCCTGCTGCCAACTCCAGTCACGATGTCTGTCCCAGGGTTTCGTGGGATGGGATGCTCTGAGAGCAAGTAACACTAGAAGGGCTTTGAAGGGGGTAATTTTATAACCATTCATTCAGTCTCTTCAATAGCACTTTCTAAAGTCAGGTGTTGAAGGAGGTGATAGAGAAGGTGTGTTAGAAAGCAGGCAGGTTATCGTGACCCAGAGCATGGCATGCCAGCAGAGCTGAGCCTGCTCAGACCCTTCTTTTTACCATCACCATGCTTACTTCCCGCGCTCCTCTCATTGCCATTTCTACTTACCGCCCTCGTGTTTTCTTTACATCTTTCTTTCTCACATCTCTTGATCTTGGTTTCATCTCTCACCACCTATTTTGAAATGGTTCAGCACTCTTTCCAAAGCCAAAGGCAACAAGATGGACAGGCATACAGACTTAGATTGTTTAACCTACATAACCCAGGCATTAAACCTATGTAGACTATCTATATTACAGCAATTACTTCCACTAAGGTTGTTAATCTAGATTCATTACTTTAGCTTACAATGACCTATACAACATGCTAAAAACCCATTTATCCTATTTAAAGCTTGTCTCCTGCCATGAAACATCAGCAATGTTTGGTTTATGATTTGGGCACGCTTTAAAAATCAAAGTAATTACTGCTCTTACAGTGGTAAAAGCCCACTGCCTCAAGGTTGCCACAGCACACCTGTATGCATGAATAGCAATAGCCCTAAGCCTCCAGTTGGATGATGAATGCAATGGCTATTGAAATACTGCTGCCTGTGATGGTGCCTGCATACCAGGGAGTACTGCTGACAAGTTTCAGCAGGAATGATTACACCTCAGGCAGCTCAGGATTCAATGCGTTGGATGGCTCCTGGCAACACCATTACTTTCCATTTATTTATCCTAATACTTCTAAGTGATGGGAAAGAAGAGGGGAAAAAAAAAGAAAAGAATAAGCCTTCTTGTTAATCTGTGTCACCTTTTGCCTGAACACTTCTCCTTTGAAGACTGCCCAAATTTATTTCAAAGTAAGCCTTTCTGAGCATTTCTAGAAGTACGATGACTCCATTGGTTCTTGGAAGTCAGCTGGATTCCTAAAGTGTCGCAAAACACAGCCATAAAAAGGCTAAATCAAGCAAAACTATTACCAGAAAGGTTCCCAGAAGCGGTCTCTCTGCCAAACTCATATTTTTGTTCCAAACATGCTGTAAGTTCCCAAGGACTCACGTACACAGATGGGTGCTGATGGCCAGTTGTAAGCCAGTTCAAAAGAGGAAAGCATGACCCAGTTTGCTTCTGGTTCTGGCTTTGGATTATTTTGATATTACCAAGACCTGAGAGTTCCCTGCTAGCATCCTCTTGACACAAAGAATGTGTACAGGAGTCATTGTGACTTTCCTTAACTATAAGCAAACCAATCCTTCTGCATGCCAGGGCATTCATTTCTAGGAACTTAGAAGTTAGCCTCTCTCTTTTCAGGATAACAGGGAGACAAACTGGCAAATATGGAGATTTCTCCAACATTCACATGTGCTTTCTGGTATGAAATCATTCCAGCAGTCACATATTTTAAATCACCCCATTTAGAACTAACTAAGCTTTTGATCACACACATTAAAATGAGAAAAAGCAGCTGCTTCTCCCCTCATTCCTGTGTTTGGCCTCTTCTAATGAAAAATTGGCTTTAGGATTATTATATAGAGATGGGTGTTATGCTATTTTTATGGCTTCAGCATGAACTACAAAAGTCATGCACAAGCTTCACTAAGGTACCAGCATCAGATGCCCAGATGTGGAGCAGCAGGTCTGCTCACCCTCTTACTCAGAGCACAAAAGCATTTTTGGGATTAATTCCCATTCCCATACAAGCTAATAATAATCCTCAGCAACCCACACTGTTCCGGGTGGATAAACCACTAGTTTTACCCAACCCCAAGCCCCTTTTCAGTGCCCTCATTTGAGCACTGTAACTCTCAACACTTTGACTGCCTTCCTTGCCTCCAGCCACACAGCCAGCCTTCACACACCTAGAGATGCAGAGATGGTCCCTCAGCAGACGGCCACTAAATCTCACCCATCACAGCTTTCTCCCATAACATAACCACAAAGATGCCTGATATTTCACTGCTCTTCTCAGGTTACAGTGCAAAACTAGAAGCACACATCAGACATGGCTGTCATCAAGGGGCCCATAGAGAGGGAACCAGAATGAAGTTGTTACAAAACAAAACAAAAAAACTTTCTAATTCACCTTTTGTTTCACCAAGGCTACATACCTTAAAATCAATTGCTCACATTAACCAAGACAAGATGTGAGCCAGAGAAGTAAACGTGGACTAGGAAAAATTGGAAGCCAGAGATGGGCCAGTTAAGAAGTGTCAGGGAGCATTTACTCCTCAGCCACAACGTGCATCCCAGAGGGTAGGGCAGAGGGAGGTGTATAAGTTTCCTTTTTCATCATGATTTTTGCTGACTATAACCTCTTCTAAACTGGATACATATGGCTTTTAACATTTACTTACCTGATCAGAGTGTAACATATTAAGGTATTATTTGTCATTCCCACTGTTGGGCTGCAGCCATATTCTTCAGTTTTCTGATGCTTTTCATTAGACTTGAATTTGAAAACAGGCTCACGTTATATATTTAAGTAGGTTAACCACCATACCTCAATTTCCCCTCTTCTCCTCCCACTCCCAAAATAGCCTCATCCCTTAAGAAAGGGAAAGAGCACAGCACCTGGACATTGGCCCCTGAGAGCAGGAGCTGCATCAGCTTTAATACAGACGCAAGCACTTCGGCCACAAAAACCCCCTTAATTTATGCTCCTGTTCTCACAGCCACCAGCCATTTTCAGCTTGGATTATTCTCAAGTTAAGCCATTAACAGTAGAAAATCAGCTTTAACGTTGCAACTGTTAAATGACAAATAATTCAATAATGTGTTACAACAATTATACTTAAAAAAAACAGAAGCACAGTCCCTGTAGGAATGAAACACTAGCAACCTTTGATCCCACAATCACTTGGGACTGGCTAAAGCATTAGGTGATATACCTTCCTCATTAGGTGAGGAGGTATAAAATAGCTATTTAGAGCATAAATTTCCTAAGAAATAAAAGTTAAAATAATTCAAAAATTAAAATCAAATCCTACATGTGAACACCTAGTTTAACAGGTCTGCAACACCAAAGGTAATACTCCTGTTAAGGAAGCAAAGGAGAGAAATATTTGCATTTTATAACTGCTGCCAAATAACACAGCAGTGATTAAGGATTGTTATGAATATTGCCACATAGAACAGTGAACTGGCTGCCAAGGGGAATTTGGGTTTATAATGTTTGCGAGCACCTAAGGGCCAAACTCCAGCCAACCCAAGTTACAGCTCAACAGGATGCAAAGTGAAAAACAAACACCTTCATCCAGGATTGAGGCAAGACGAGGTGTCAGGCAGTTCCTTCACTCTGAAGGCAGCCAGGATTCAGCCTTGCTGATTGTAGACCACAATGGCATACGAGGTCAAGACAGAGCCAAAAGAGTCAGAGCAATCAGAGCAATGCATTTTATTATACATTTTGAGGCAGATCAAAGAGTTCTGTGAAGTAAATAAAAGGTAGAAATTGACAGAGATTGAAATGGGCACAGACTTCCTGAGAGATAAACATTTGTAGTTGTACTTTCCTGAAAGGATGGCATAAAAAACATCTATGGATGGGACTGATGTAAACCCCCAAGGAGCAAAGCCACCGTAGATAAAAGCAATAACAACAACAGGGTGTACAGGAAAGGAGGATTTCCAAACCAGGACACAAGTTGAAATAGTGAGCCAAGTCTGCAGAGCATCCTCTGGGCACATATAGAGCCTGCTATTGCTGTACGAGGGACACAAATGAGACAGAAGTATTACAAATTTAATTGACTTTGGATCAGGACAATGTAACTGCAAGTAGGATTATGACAGAAGATGAGAATATCAGGATAGGAAAAATGCTCCTATATTGAAAGCCCAGAACATAACAGCTTCTCCTCTTCATCGCATGAAAGGAAGCTAAGCAAGATACAGGAAACACAGAGGATGGGGCTTGTTCCAGAACATTACAGCCTTACAGAACCAGGTGATGCTAAAAAGGGGATGAGGTAGGAAAACAGAGTACTGCTCAACTTCAGGTGTTGGAAGGGGTTCTATGGAACACACAGGAGGGCAACCACAAATGGATCCAGGAGGAGTGACCAAAAGCACAAGACTCATGGGACAAGTGAAAACATAGGAAAAAACAGGCAAGTGTTCAGGAAAAAAGTGAACAAAGTCATGAAGTCTTCATTAACCACAAAATTGAATAAAGTATTGTCTAGAGAGAAGTGAGATCTATTTACTAGTTATTACGGATAAAGAAGCAGAAGAAGCAAATACAGGCTAAACAGTGACGTGAAATTAGCAGCCAGCATCACTGTTATTAGTAATACACTGCAGGAAAGAGATGGTTGGTATCTTAGTGAAAAATCTTACTCTGTCTTTGTTTGTTTTCCCACCTTCATACTACTTGTGTTGTTCAGTCCAGAGAGGATACATCATAAACATCACAACAATACTTCACTGAACTTGGGCAAAAAAAGTCAATCATTTCTCAGGTCCAACAGCAAGAGAACCATAGAGAAAGGAATACTGAATCTGCAGTGAGAAAGATATGCATTAAACATTTGTAAGTCTTTCTAGTGATGGGAATATGCAGCTTTAAGGTTTAGAAAGATTGTGAACTGAAAGATTTATTAAAAGTCAGGTTAGATATCTGTTCATGTGTTGGTAGTAGTTGTTGAAGTAGACAAGGGCTATATAACCTCATGAGATAACTTGCACCAAAGACAAACAGGGAAACACCACAGTTACTCCAGAAAGACCATTCCTTTGTTTTCTATTTTTTTTTATCCACTATTTTCCTGAACACTGCTCTTAACACAAAGATTTCACTCCACTCACAAGGCAACTCAAACTCCGTATACCAAAGACAGTACAATAATTAGCAAAGCCCTAAAACAGAGTTCTTTCCACAGTGATTACAAATCTGATAAATGCCAGTGGATACTTCAGAGGTCCTTGTTCTCAGCTTCCGATGTCCTCAGCGCCTGCGGGATGGACTCAAGACCCACTGACTTACTAACTAAGAAGTCATAGAACCAGAGTGGGAAGTAGCAGAAGATGCAGAGCAGGACATAAGCCCCTTTGCCAGGGGTGTACAAGCCATGCGGTCTCTTGGAGAGCAGTGCATGCAGGATGGAGCTCAGCACAGGGGTGAGGTCAACATCACAGTACATAGGGATACGCAGCAGGTAGTTTTTCAGCCCCAGCAGGTAGTCTCTGCCATAGTCCTGCTGTACGTCCACTGAGAGGTGCTCCACCAGCTCTTTTTCCTGCTTCACCCATAGCTCTGATGTGCCTTGGATACCTGCAGCAGCAACGCAATGGTTGAAAGTGAGTTTGGGGTTGATTATGAAGAAATTAAGCCATGATTTGTAGGCAATAAGCGCTCTCCCACCACTGAGCCCTGAGGCACAGTAGTTCTGAACTGCATAAAGAGCAAAACACCTGGTTAGTTACACCAGCATGGTGTCAATACACTGTTCTGTTACCAGCTCTACTCAAAAGGGTCAGTATCTTTTTCCCCCCACGTCATTCTGTCCTTACTCTTTTTTTTTTTTAAATAGGTATTTCTAATTAGTGAATATTAATAGAAGATTTCGTTGAAAGAAGAGAGGCAAACTAAGATGGGCAAGATTAAATCGGGTTGGCCCAGTGCCTCTCTTATGTGGGGCACTGGTATTTTAATAAGCTGTTTCAAGAAGAATGAAACTTGTCTTAGATTTTAAAAAGTTGTTTTCATTATGTAAGAATGAAAGCAGTTGCTTTCCAATGCATTTACTGCATAAATCATGAATTAAGCACTGTAAATAAAGACCTATCTTTAAATAAATATTTACAGCACTAACACTGGGACTTGTCTTGACAGGTGAAGTTCCCATCCAAGAGTCTGGCAATAGCACAGCAGATTCCTGAAGGTAGAAACCTGGGGATATTGGCAGAGCCCAGCGTCACAAGGGAAGGGAAGCACTCAAGGTAGAGAGCTTTTATAAAAAGAATACATTTCACTTTTCACTGGCATAGGAATTCAATGTGAAGTCACCAGAACTTTGAGTAGGCAGTACTGAGCATGCCTCTTTTTCTCCCTCTCCTTTTTTCCCCCCAGCTAGAACAGAGGGAAAATACAGAGTGATTCTGTAGACAAACTCTGCCCTATCACCTGAAAGGTATAACAAGATTACAGTATTCTTTAACACAGACCTCTGCTCAAACACTTCCACAGCAAAGAGTTCACCCCTCTGCCCTGGTTCACAAGGCAGATATGTGAGACCTGGAGGGGAGCAGCAATCAAAAGAACACACATCTTAATTTCTGTAATCAACACAAGGAATAGGAAAGTGCTGAGACTCATTCAGAGCTCTCCTTGAGGACATGAGACTGCAGAAAAAGAGAGGCAGGAACTATCTGAAGTGTAAGACACCAACCTGTTCTGAAGCCTGATGGATGAATTGCAGCAACTTTGATTCCCCATTTGGAAAGCTCCTGCCTCATTACTCCAGAAAACATGGACAGAGCTGCCTTTGATGCTCCATATGCAGCATACCTCGGTAGTGGAATGCCTCCTGCAGGAGCAATATAAACATGATAAAGCTTAACACTGGCTCTTTCCAGCCTTTATTTCAGTGATTTAGAAGGAAGATTATAGCACAACCAGAATTACGTGGCTCTCACTGAGGTTAAAGACAAGTTGGCGAGGGAATCATTTCTTTCCGGAGGTTAAAAAAAGTGTGAGCTGTAAATTAGCAGTTGCTTATAGCATTTATGCTCAGTAACTCCTTGTAAGATATCATCTACAGCAGAAAACATGAAGTGTAATTTGCAGCACTCTTTACCCTCAAATTCCATACAACTGCTGGTTTCCAAAACACCAATAATGCTTTACTTCTTATAAACAGTGAAAGGATAGATTAATATTGCTATTCCTGCTGTCACTAGCATGAATTTCAAGCTCCTATTATAAACCACAGTTACAACAGAACACATAATCTCAACTCCAGCTTTACAAAACCAGGCACCCCTTTTCCTAAGGGAACACCACTCCTGCTTGCATGGGCAGCCCAGCACAATCTCTGGAACAGCCTCCATTTCAGACATAACATTCTGTCTCAGTGTATTTGAAGCCTTTAAAAGAAATCTCTTGAATGCAGGCAAACTTCCTAATCAGCCACTGGTGCCATTTGTTGAGTTTGTTTGTTTCTTTTTACTGTAAGAACCAGGTTACTACAGGAGTTCCACAGGCAAAATCATTCCTTTAAAGAAGTCAGGCCAATCATACGTTAATTTTTTTCCCATATGCTTCTGAAAAAAAGATGAGTTTCAGTTGGTTTGAGCCAATTGAAGCACATATGCTCTCTCTCTGAGGTCAGGGTAACCTCAAATCCAGTTAATGTAGCTCTCTGCAGGCAGGAATAGGCTCAGCACAATCAGACCTCACTAACTTTTCTGCTAATGTTTTACCAGAGGACCCTCAGACCCCATGTTAAGAGGAAGCTATTTACCCAAATCAGAACATCTGTGAACATCTATAGTTTAAGCAAGGTCATTATTAACTCCTTTAACAGCAAATTATTCAGCACAGGAAAGCTCTGTTTATCCCTGCAAGACAGCTTGAGGACTCGTGCCAAGAATCAAGACATCTGCCACAAAACACCTAGAATACAGGCTTCACTTGGGTGCTCAGAAAACAGATCTGTCCTGTTTCTGGGCTTGCAAGGGCAATGGTCCCTCATTAATTAATTAAAAATAAATAAATCAAGACTTCATTGCTAGCAATGAGCCATTAAGATGGGTTTGCATGTACAAAAGCATTCCTGGAATTGAAAAAAGACAAAAGATGACAATGCCACAGCCAGGCTGATGTCACATCCTTGAGATAAGCCACAAACACAAGGTAACACCTTGGCAATACAGCAGGACGCAAGTAGACACAAATTGCACACAAGTGAGAACCCAAGCAGACAGGGCAAAGGAAAAATTGGGGAGCAGGTGCTACAGCAAGCCCTGAAGAGGTCTTGCAAGGATACCTTCCAGCATCATGATATCCTGCTTCTAGCAGGTCTCATTTTCAAATGAGCCAACAGCTGAGGAGCAGGATGCTATTAGATACTGCTATTACTCCCATTCCTACATCTTAAACTCAGCTGTCATCCTAGAATAGAAGGTTATGTTATAAAGGCATATATACGAAACACATGTAGCAAATGTCATGAACTTATTCCAAATATATTTCTGTTTTAATTTCAATCCACTGTATTAAAAAAAAAAATAGACCAGTTGAGCCTTTGCCTGTATCCAAGCTAAGTGGAAGAATACCTGTTCTAGCATAAGTCAGAAAACCTTTGGGCATCACCATGGTATGGTTCAAGGGTGCACAAACTAAGGTGTTGGCAGACTTCTACTGGAATGTGTTCTAGAAAATTCTGTGGTTTATTGCCCATCTTCCTAGAAGAAAATCAGAACTATCTCTCATAGCACCTACAACACAAGATCAGAACTTTATAGTTCTATACAGCAGTTTATTTTTTAATTATATTAAACTCTTCTTCAAGGGCTGATTTCTGAAAACAGCCTAATCAACAGAAGCCTGCAGTATTACCTAAGTACTAATTCCCTGGGCATGTCTACAGCAAGACCAACCAACACCTTCCTCAGCATTTATGCCAAGGACTTGAATTGCTTTTCCTGTTGTACCAGACCTTCTCTTGGTGCTCTCACTCAGCTCACCTGTCATGCTGGACATGTTCACAAGCCTCCCCCGGGATTTCCGCAGAAGTGGCAGGAAGGTCTTGGACACCTCTACAGCCCCAAAGAAGTTCACCTCCATGCACTGCCTGTACATGTTCATGGGCAGCAGCTCACCATCAGCAAGGAAGCCCAGGATGCCTGCGTTGTTCACAACTCCCCAGAGCCCTGGGAAAAGGAGAAAGCAAAAATAAATATGCCTTATTTCCACCCCAAAGCCTGTGGCAGCTAATCTACATACAGAGGACACGATGAAGCCAATAAGAGACAGCTTCTAAATAAGTAGATTAGTACCCCATACAATGTCACAAAAGCTGTACCTGTGTTTTGCACTTTCTCTGAGACTTGCAGGTAGGCTTCCTTGACTTGGGTGGGATTGGTTATGTCCAGCTGTAGGAGAGAGAGCCTCTGGGAACAGGTCCGTCTCAGCTCCTCAGCTCCAGGGCCATCCTTGTTCAAAACTCCAGCAAACACAATGAACCCCAGGTTATCCAGATATTTGGCCAATGCGTGTCCAATCCCAGTGTCACTTCCTGAAAGAATCCAAGGACAGATAGACTTCAAGCATCCCTAAGTCATCATCATCACTAACACAGAGGGAGGCAGCAGCGATTGAAAACACACACAGATGTAACCAAAAGAAAGATGAAAGGAAATGACTGAAATGCATATGAGAGCAGGAAGGGAGGTTTGAAGGTAAAGAAGCGAGAAGCCGGTCCTTTGTATGTTCAGTAAACACCAGCAGAACATTCCCTCCTCACTCAGAGCTGAGGGTAACAGCTTACACTGTCCCACAGAGATTCTAAGAATCATTCCTTACATACAGAAGAAATAAAACCATAAGTTGATTTAATACAAACACAAACTGAAACCTTATAAGGTACCTAGCAAAAAAAAAAAAACCTCCATATTTTAATGTGAAATCTCATCTGGACAAAGCATTATAGGGCACTGCAATTCAATTAAATTGAGTTACATATCTTAATTTGAGGAAGTTGTGTTGTTTTATTCAAATATCTGCCACCTGAATCATTCTGATGAATACTTTTGGCCACAGGCTACCACCAAGTTAAAGCTAAGCAACTCTGTCTTCAGCTGCAAAAGGACTCAATGCTTTCAAGCCTTAAGGAAATTCCAGAAAGGCATTTTTAGGCTAAACCAAGTTACACCAGCTATTTGATTTGTGCAAACTTGCATCAGATTTTTTTAATCTTCTCTAGTATCGGACTTATTCTTAAACTTCATAAACACATTTACATATAAAGCAACAAACTGCCAAATGCATGAGACATCACTAACATAAGTACACAGCAACAATCAGGCTCATACAGATCCTCCCAACTTCCAAAGCCATTTGGAGCATGGGTGGATACCCACACATGAAATAAAGGGATGGGACTTCAGTTGGCTTTTTGCCTTTTCCTCATTTTCAAATGAGTGCAAGTCTCCCCATGTAACCTTACCAGAAAGCTATGAGGGTTAATCTGCGATTCCTGCACACAAAGGGAAGGCATTACAACCATTGATAATGGGCCAGCTCCTGCACCCAAAATCCTCAGTCAACAGAGCTTGAGTGCCAAGGAGACTCATCTTAACTAGTGCTAGATCTCTATTTCTGGGTTTTATCTTCTAATGAGACTTTAGTACTGAAAGACAGAAAAGAAATTAATTCCAGGTGATTTGGAAGAAACACATACTCAGTGCCTGCATCAGTCAGCACAAGATGTTGAAACAAATTACTCATGCTCTGTTGAATCCCTTCTTTAAAGAATGCTTTCTGGCATTTTTGAAATCTACCATTTGTTGACAATGTACCAGACCATGACATCCATCGCATTTTACTTCTCACAGCTCTGGTCTGGAAGAAATGAGCAAACCTACATTCCTGGAAATCCCTAGGAAACACGAGGAGCCCTGCAGATACCTCAAAGACATGATGGATTTCTGGGTAAGCAGGGTGCTCTGTCTTTCTCTCTTACTGAGAATCATATTTCTGGCTCAAATCTCAACTCCTCCATCCTCTCCAGTAGGGACACAGACATGGAGCTGCATATTCCACAAGAAAAAGCCCTACAACACAGCTTGACCTGAGGAGCAGGCAGAGGAATTAGAGATTTCCCCGACAAACAAAACAGACATCTATGAATCACTAGAAAATTTAAGAGAGGGAGTCAGTACAGACTGCAACCGAGTCATTACTAAGAACTACTCTTCAACTCACCCTGAGCATCAGGAACACAGGGCACACACCAGGAATGGAAAGTCCAACTGAGCTGGAGAAGTTCATCCCACTCAACACACAATAATCAAGGCAAGAATTTCACAGCCCTGCTACCCTGCATCTTCAGTGTGGGTCTATAAAAGCCAGTTGTGCCTGTGGCCACAGTTGTGGACAAAAACGCAGCATGAGGGTAAATGGAAATGTTCCATCTGCGTTTCAGACTGCTCACACACGTGCAGCTGCTTGTGTGAAAGAGCATTTGGACAACTAGGCTGGCAAGTTGCTGGTGTTAATTACAGACAGCAGCAGCACACGATGGCCAGAACCACATCTGAAAGCCCCAAGAGAAGCACAGAGGTCACTGGGTGTCCCAGCCAGAGGCAGCTGTGGGCAATATGTGGCAGCTGCAGCACTCCACACAGGGATGGATGGCGCAAGGAAATCACATCCCATGAAATATATGCCTCAGGTCTCTTCTAAATTGGAGAAGAGGACCCCAAAACTGATTTAAGGGCACTGTGCACTTGTGTTTTCTCCCACAAAGGTGGGGGGGGGGGGAGTGCTGCAGGCAGAGCAACTGAGAATCACATTGAGAAAAACTTTCGTTTTGATTGAGGAGGGTCTGCTTGATTGCATACCATCTGGATTCAAGAAGACCCAAAAGAGCTTCTGCAGCTGCATCAGCTGCTAGAGGTGTCTGAACTTGCGTTTGTTTGGGACAGTTGCAGCACAGGTACAAAGGAAACACACACTCACTGCATCGTAACCCAGAGCTCTTCCCTGCCTGGTACTGTTTTAACTCTGACCCTTTACAGATAAGTTCTGAAGTGTTTCCTGAAGAACGGCTGATTTGACAGCTCACAGAGAGCAGCACTGCCCCTTCCCGTGCCCAGGGCCCCTCCTCACCCTAGCTGCAAAAAGAAGAGAAGAAATCCCATGCTCGCCCTGTGATCCGAGCTTTGTATTTAATCCCCACAGCAGGGCTGTCGGGCAGCTCTAAATCACCTCCAGGAGCCCTTATAAAACAAAGTGAAATGCTGTAATACATAGCTCAATCATCCAAAGCAACTTGACTCAACTTTCCATAGGAAAAAACAGAAAAAAAAAATAAGTTTTGTTTGTTTTTTTTTTAAGTTAATGCAAGAATGAGCAGGTGGGCTTTCCAGTTCAGAAGCCTGATTAACACAGACAGCAACTCTGAAAGTCTCAGAAGAAACAAGAGTAGAACCACAAAACTACAGAAATGCCATCCCTGTAAAACAAAGGGGGCTCTGAGTAGCTCAGAGCGTTAAAACAGAGCAAACTCATTAGCTCTGACCTTCCCCTGCCAATGGGGCAACTCACTCGCTCCCGAACACACTTTGTTTCATAGACACAGCACTAAAGCAGTGCCTTGAGTTACAGGCACAGTGCATCAGAAGACAGCGGTACCTCAGCATCCAGCGCAGCAAATTGAAGTAAGGTATGAGTGGAGTCTTTTGAGGACTCCCAGAAATTAATGTCTCTCCTCAACAATTAGCCCATTGTAACTATTCTCGTGGGCTTTCTCTCCAACCAGTTGTTTTCGCAAGCATGTCTGAAAAGCTACTTGTAAGGATTAAATGAAATACTTAAAATAATGGCATCTATTAAGATGTTTTTCTACTTAAGTTCAGAACAAGGAAAAAGGAAGAAAACATCTCTGGAAAAGCAAGTAAAACAAGAAGAGAATAGAAGCACTGCCTATAAGCACACATCTCACAGAATTCCAACCTGAAGAGCAGAAACTTTTCCAGCACACCTTCATGCAGAGCCCATCTCTGTTCCCCAAGCCCCTTACCTGTGATGAGCACAGCTTTGTCACCCACAGGTAGTGGCCCTGCATCCAGGTATACCGAGCAGCTGAGCCATGTACTGCAGAACACTACGAGCCCCCAGCATGTGCCCAGCACAGCCACACACAGCAGTCCCAGCAAGGCAGGCAGCACAATTCGGAGCAGCACATGGGCTTTGTATCTCCTCTTGGCCAAGTAAAGCCCAAAAAGCACAGGGACGGCCACACAGAGCCATCTCAAGGGGCTGCTGAAGAGAACATCCATCGCCCAAGCACCAGGCAGGAAGGCAGAGTAGGTGCTTGCTGGTTGCAGCCCACTTATATATGGGCAGGGTGAGGGGTGGGGCAGGGAGAGGGGACTGTAAAGGTTTGACATAATCTCACTCACCCTTGGCATCTGTAACAAGCAGGAGCCTTCTGGCTTTTCTTACCTTTTATTCCTACTGCCTGACAGCTCCACCTTCTGCATAATGTGCCGGCTGGGTAATGATTGACAGCAGTGGGAATGGACATGATGCAGCAAGCACTTGGCTTCGGGAAAAAAATTCACCACTGTATGTTCTGCGTGTCTTTACAGTGCATTTCCCTAGAAACGTTAAAAAAAAGAAGAAAAAAAAAAAGAAAAAACAAACTGCTTGATTTATGGGAAAAGTCCTGTATGAAAACTTGGGGTGTAGTTTCTGAGGAGTTGGGTGTGATGGGGAATCTCGGGGTAGGATGGCACAGGTGGTGCTGCCATCAAGGGCAGCTCGTTAAGCAGTGACATATGGCACACCTGTGGGGAGCTCTCATCTAATGGAGCTCTCAGCCCGGCTCCGTTAATGTTGATTAAAGCAGGAAGCATCCCTTCCGTACCCTAAGCAAACCAAAAATACACATGCAAACAATTCACTGTATTTGCGAGATCTGACATCTACCATGGTGTACTCTGAAGGTTGTTTAAAGAAAAGGGTGTTGTAACAGTCATCCAGCTACAAGGCGTGAAATGCACTTCAGGCGTGTTTGTAACAGTCCCTGCTAACTGGTCTGAGATCACAACCAGCCCATAGGATGCAGCTATTTGCAGACAGCCCTGCTTCAGACACAAGAGGTGGAAGCTCAGGGCGCAGACCTAGCATGGGACACAGGCATGTTTCCATTCCGTTATTCCTCTGTGGTTTTATGGGATGGTAAATCTATTGACTATAAATTTTTACAGCCAGTAAAAACATTTACATACCTCTATATGCAGTTTACATTAGAGATGAGGTCACTTTCTTAAAGGAACATTACCCAGATGAGATCTGCTTGTCATTCACTGCACTGCGAGCACTCATCCATCCATCCCTCCACCGCAACACTGCTGTACAAAATGCAAGCTGTTCTCACTCACCTCTGCCATTTGCTGCTTTTGCTTTTATTAGCATGGTGGACCATAAGTCAGCTCTACCCTACTCCCTTCATAAAGATTTCGTTGGAGAATTCTGGTTTTCCTCACTGACTGGTCTTTACAGCATGATTTAGGTGACCACCGATGTGACAGCAGTTAAAGCTTCGGCTCGCACACTGCAGGATACATGAGCTCAGGTTTTGGCACAGCACTGTGCTGTCAAAACTCCCGTCTGCGCCCACCGAGGTGCGGAATGAGTGGGGGATCTGTGTCTGAATTAATGCTGAATCTGTATTTTCGATGCAAGATATAAGCACTGAAGGCCTTGGGGCAACTTTTAATGAGGCTGGCCACGTGCTTACCGGGTAGTGGGGGAATAAGACTGAATGCATACATGGTGCACACTGTGGGGCAAGTCAGTAAAGGAATTCCCTGAAAGAAGGCAATGATCTAGAAATGACTGAGACCTGTTAGTGTGGAGTACCCACCTCAGGTACACTCAGCACGTTCTCCAGCACCAGCAACAGGCAGATTGCAGCTTGATGATTTTTCAGCACAATTCTTGCAGTGAGCAAAGTTTTATCATCCCATGCCCCCGTCCATCTCAAGAAAGCACTCACATTCCTCTGTTGGATTTCAGTGTGTCTCCGCTCCTCACAGCTGTACGTTAACACAGGACTGCAACTGAGTTTGCATCATTTCCTATTTCTCTGTGCTGTGCCTACTTTTGCTGTCAATGTTCATCCTTACCTGCCCTCCTCCTTGACAGTTTTGCTGATGAGGACGGGGCTCCATCTTACAAAGAGGATGGATTTGGGCCAATTGATTTTGAGCTAAGTTTGACTCTCTTTCTTTGCCAGGATATTTATCTTTCTTCCTAGTTTTCCAGAGCCATCACACCATAGCTCAGTGTCCTGTCCCCTTATGCCCCAGAACCCTACATATTCTGTACTGAAGTCTGAACACTGCTTCCACAGTCAGCCCATGCAGATGTCAAACAGCAGAACAGAAGTGGGGGTCAAGCATGCCCACCGTGCATCTTCCTGCTAAGTGATCATTTTTGAAGGGCAGTTAATTGATGGCAAAAGAAGATGCCTGTCACTGCCAAGTGCCCCTGCTTCACATGCTCTGTGCACATTTGCAGCTCCATTTCATGTTCTGCAGGGCAGCTCTTGTCTGGAAAATAATTTCAGCAGAAAATACTTCAGAATTTGTTTCACCAGATCAGTCATTAAATGAGACAGGAAGATGTTGTCCAGGATTAAATGCATATATGAGTAGCAATAATATGAAATGATTTACTTTGATTGACTACAGCTTCTCAGACTCCATACATTTGGATTTCAGTGGATTTAATGGCTGCACAAGCACTTTCAGGCTTACAGTCTCAATATGGAAATTACTGAACTTTCCTACACAACACTTATTTGGGCAAAAAGACTTTGTACTTACAAACACTACCAAACTCCTATACAAAGGCTGAGATGCCCTTTTGACTTCAGCTAGTTCTCTGTCTCTTCATGCACTCAACTCAAAACACAGCACTTATCCCAGTAAAGACAATAGAACTGCTCAACTGCCTAAAGCTAGGAGTGTAGCCAAGTACCTTTGTGAATTAAGATCTCTGAAAGCACAGACATGTACTGAACAGTGCAAAAAAGGGTTATGTGCATCTGGAAATAATGCTGTGTAACCTCTCCTTTGTCGTCAAACTATTGGAATTGTAGACCTTAGGGAAAATTATTCCTGTAGAAGGAAGTGTGTGTCTATTATGGAAAATCAAGAAATACCTTTTAGTTACTGGAGATACTGTCTTTAGAAACATAGTGATTATAATTGTAAAAACTGAGAATTCAGAGATAGGTGGTGATCCCTTAAGATTGCATGGCAGTGAAGAAGCAGTTGCAGCTCATCAATAAAACCAAATAGTGCTAAAGCTAGTGATGATTATGATAATAATAACAACAACAACAACTTCCTCAGATAAATCTCCTGTTACTTTCTCAAGTATAAAACCTCAGAATGATCAACTTATGTAGCCAGGACTTAAAAATTCTTTTGGCAGGTACCCACACAATGCATACCTTAGCTTTATATGACCATCAGAAAAAGCAATTGCAGCCTGAATGAATTTCTCATGTGAATTCAGTGCCTGCAGCAGCTGTACCTGTGAAGCAGAGGGTCATACAGCCATACAGGCTGTAAGTTCTGCCTTGCTATTAGCATGAACTCCATTCAACCTCTGTAAATTTTATGCAATAGACAAAACATCTCTAATCAGAGAAATAATTTGCAAAGGATGTTTTCTACTCAAGAACAGTTGAAAGAGGATCGCACTCTTTCCAAAATAAGTCATTTTTTATCAAAGAAAATGTCGCTATCTTTCCAAAAGACGATGGAATAATTAAAAAATAAAGGCAATTAGGTATGTTAAGGGAGTCAGCCAGGAATCATCTCTACATCATCCACATGAGAAATGATACTTGCCTGCCTTTCTTCTGTCACCACTGATATGAAACGGCTTTCATTGAACCATCATTGTTAGAGAAGTATCAGTTTATCTCAGCCCACTTCTCTGACAGCAACAGAGCTTGCCCTAAAATCCCCTTTGGTACACTGTGCCTCAGTTTAGGATCAATAAGGATGTAAGCTGTATTGTGGATTGGAAGATTAGTTTGTTTTCCCAAATATATTTTCATGATATGAACTTTATTCCTTTCCCTTTCCCTGGCACTGCTTTTTTGAAGTTAATGGTAGCATCTGCGAGCCCAGAATACAAAGAATTTCCACGTTTCACACAGCTTTCTTGTTTTATTTTGCTGATGTTTCCTGAAACACAGCCAAGATTTCCCTCACCTTACTTTGCAGAGTTTCTTAACCATAGGTCATAGAGACCCTATGAGCACTTCAACAGCAAAAAAATACTCTTTGCATCTCTTTTCTGTAACTTTCCCTCTCCACCCACACAGAAGTCACAGAATTTTCACCACAATTAAATTCATTAAGGAAGAACACAGAAAATCAGGCGTACACGATAATCAAAAGTCTGATATAAAGCAAGAGCAAACAAACTGAGTCAATAAGACAGGTGACATTAGTGATGGAGTTACAGCAGTCCCAGAACAGCAGGGCCTCCAATGATCACGGTAGATCATTAGTTCCCATTGGAATCTGGGCCCTGCAGCATGGTTAGGCTACGTGACCTTGGTGCTCTTTCCAACCTTGATGATTCTATGATTCTGTGATCTGTGGCACACCTTCCTTCCTTCTGCATGCTCTTGAAAACCTCTCCTCTAAACAGAGTTCATTCCTTTTTAGCATTTCCTCAGAGTTTGAGGTGCACACGGAAACGAGATGAGATGAGAAAGAAAAGATGATTCAGAAAGCATTAAGTGATCAACCATGACAAAGTGCCACCTACCCTAAATGCATTCTGCTTTCTGCCGCTTGAAGGACGAGTCCCTCGCTTTGGGAACACAAAGCCATGCATTTTTCCTGTTGAGGAAGCACGACCTCAGTCTGTGTTTAATCAATGGCTTACATTGCTGCTTTGATTGAATGTGTTTGCTACGTACCGAGTGCCACCCATTTCTCCTTCGATGCTGCTGATCCGAAGGGCATTCCTGTGGCTTCTCAGTGCTGCCTGTGCTGCTGGTGAACTGCTGCAACTGCTGTCAGTGATGGATGTTCCTCCCTTGGAGCAGGGGACAGGCTAGATAACATCTCAAGGTCCTTTTCGGGGTCTGGGGGAGGTTTTGATGGATCTATGGCAGGCAGTATTTTAGCTAAACTTCATTTTTCCTTTAGACAAGCAGCTAACTGTGGAAAATCTTACAACAAACGTCATTTTGTTTTGTTTTGTTGTATTTCTCTTCATTATACTTAAGATATTTTACTTTGTGGAGTAACCTTGAGTCCTGACTCAAAAATCGTCTGCTTGTATCTTCTCCCATTAAAATCACTGTGACTATTTGCATATATAAAACTCATCAGATGATTTAATAGCTTCCAAGGCTCCAAATACTTATTAGGTTTAAGCACTTCCTGAGAACCCACACCCACATTTATATGAACTCCTAAAGATAAACACTGACATCCGCATGGATGAGACCAGTAAATAGCATAAACAGACCAGTAAAGAGTCAGACCAGTAAATAGCATAAACATTCAGATGCATGTATCTGAATGTGCAAACCTGCAGAGCCTGTCAGAAAGACCCCCTCCGCATAGATCTGATATGCCCTTGCTGATCGATTCATGCAATGAACACACACCGTAAAATTATTCCCTGCTCTTTCTAGGTGAAACAGTTCTCAAGTGCCACTTCTATGGACGTCTCCATGTTTTGCAGTCAGTATTAAAACACTGCCAAGCCCCAGGAGGGGCACAGATTCTATGGGAGGTAGTACACATGCACACCAAACAAATCACCCCCTGCATGAGATTCATTCCCGAGCTGTGCATGCTTTGTAATTTATTTTATTAATACTGTAAACTGTCACATGGCTTTAATTTCTTAGTCCAAATCTGC